>CM035132.1:181222270-181862270 GCA_020205605.1 Panax ginseng
ATGAGTTTATTAAGTGATTGATAATATCTGGATAAATTTAAAGTCTTTAATATTTATCCTTGTTTTCATTTGATTAATGCTTATATTATTGTCATCATCCTCATGCTTATATTGTGATGAAAGTCATCTTTGGCTTACGTGCATAGATGGACTTAGTATGATTATGACCGGGGATCATTTGGTATAATCATGACATGTAATGTGATAAATGATGTGGTAAAAGTCCTCAGTGGCATGTAGTGTATTGATGGACCGTTTTTGGTATGATTATGACCAGGGATTATTCGGTATAGTCATGACCATTAATGATTTAATGAATATCCTTGGCCGTGATGCGAGGATGACTCGATGATGTGGTTTATTTATTAAAATTTGGGTCTCGGCGATAAAAATTGATGAAAACATTTTAAATCATAAAAGATAGTAGATATCATGCTCTACTTGACTCTTTTAATGGATTGCTTATTCCGCTGCAGTTAAACTTGATGTCCATTGTATTTTATCAGTTTAACATTGTTGAAGACTAATCATAATTTATTCTGCATTATCTTAGTCATAATATTTCTTACTGGGCTAGTTGAGCTCACCCTTTCTTTCACTGTTCTCTTTAGGAAATGAGAACATAGCCGGGACTAGTCGGGGAACGAAGTAACGGTCCAGATGATAGTATTAGTAGTCCTCACTATTCTGTTAAATAGTGTGACAATAAATGTATTGAGGACTCCTTTGAGTGTGGATATTGTCTAGATGACAATATTCTTATTAAAACTCTCAATTTATGTTTTGTAAGTATTTTACACATTTGTATATAATTAGTTTGTATTTGTATTCAGTACCTTGCATCTGGCGACCCAAGATGGGTGATGTATACCTATTTTGGGGGCGTCACATTAATGGTTAGGTTTCAGGTAAAAAGAGAAGGCATGGACAAGTATGTAGGGTCACTTGGGCCCAGAATTCAGAAAAAAAATGGAGATGATTAAGAAAGCTTGTAGGGGATGCACTGCTTTAAAGTCTGGGTGTGGAGAATTTGAAGTATGGGTGTGGAGAATTTGAAGTAGAAGTTGATGACAGAACATGGGTTGTGAATTTGAATGATTGGATTTGTGGTTGTAAAATATATGTGGCAGCTTAGTGGGATTCCTTGCAGACATGCTATGTCTGCAATATGGGCAAATAGGGATTAGCCAGAGGCTTATTACCATAATTGCTATAGCAAGGATGTATACTTGAACACATATAATGTGACGCCCCCAAAACAGGTATACATCAACCATCTTGAGTCGCCAGATACATGGTACAGAACTCAACTACAAACTTAATTATACAACTGTCGTGCAAAATATACGACAAAACATAGCTGAGAGTTTAAACAAGAATATTGCCTTCTATACAATATTCACTCTCAATGGTGTCCTCATTACAATTATTATCACATTATTCCGTAGAATAGTGAGGACTACTAAAGCCATTTATCCTGGACCATCACTCCATTCCCCGACTCGTCCCAGCTATATTCTCATTTCCTGAAGAGAATAATGAAAGAAAGGGTGAGCTTAACTAGCCCAATAAGAAATATTATGACTAAGATAATGCATAATAAATTATCCTTAGCATAACAACTGATAGAATATAATAGACAACAAGTTTTAGATCAACAACTGTAATGGAATAAGCAATCCATTAGAAGAGTCAAGTAGAGCATAAAATCTACTATCTTCTATGATTAAAAAAAAAATTCATCAACTTTATTGCTGAGACTCAGCTTAATAAATAAAATCAAATCAAATCATCCCTGCACCACGGCCAATGATATTTATGTAATCATCAATGGTCATGACTATACCGAATAATCTCTGGTCATAATCATACCAATAACTGTCCATCAATGCATTACAGGCCACTGAGAACTTTCACCATATCATTCGTCACATTATGGTCATGATTATACCGAATAATCCCTGGTCATAATCATACCAAGTCCATTTATGCACGTAAACCAAAGATGACTTTCATCACAATATAAGCATGAGGATGATGACAATGACATAATAATTCAATAAAACAAATTCAAGGATAAATTTTAAAGATTTATAATTTAATTTATCCAGAAATCAATAACGTCCAAATTGTCAACATGATACTGCTTTGTGGAGAAAAATTCAAGAATAATATTCATGTACCAAAAATAATTTAGATGGAAAAAAATATATTTTTCGAGTGAATAGTACCCGTGAATAGTACTTGAGAATAGTACTCAAGTGAATAGTACCCGAACCACGAAAAGTGCCTCAAATACCCGAGTGAATGATACTAAAGTGAATAGTAATCGGTGAATAAGTAACTAAATGAATAGTACTCGCACAAAAGTGCCGCCCTCAATACCCGAGTGAATAATACTATAGTGAATAATGAATCGGTGAATAAGTAACTGCGTGAATAAGAACTCGTAAAAGAAAAATACCAAAGAAAATGATATTCCATAACGAGTACAAAAGAAATGATATCTCATACGAGTATAATAGAATATACTGAAATCGAAATGGATTTTCACCGCCACGCAGAATCCACGTAGATGCATCATTTCCACAATTTAATAAAGAATGAATACGAAAGGTCATTCACCATGCATGCGGTAATCCACATAGACGAGGTTATTCCAACGAATAATAAAGAATGGAATAACGAGAAGAATTCACCGAGCATGCGATAAACCGTATGCATGTGTTATTCCCAACAAATAAATAAAGAATGGAACCAGGTCATGCGTAATCCGCACAAACAGGATATTCCAACGTAATAATAAAGAATGGAACCAATTAATGCGTAATCCACACGAGCAGAGATATTCCAACAGAATAATAAAGAATTGAATAACAACGAAATTCACCGGGCATGCGATGAGGCAGCATGCATAAAAGTTATTCCCAATGTAATAATAAAGAATGGAATAACTGAAGAATTTCACCATGTATGCGATACTTCGCATAGACAAGTTATTCAAACATAATAATAAAGAATGAAATAACAACCCTTACGAGCATTGAAAGAAAATAACTCTCTTCATGAATACGAAAGAATAATACCCCTTACCTCAAAAGAAGACTGGATACTGGAATAGTGAGGTAGCAGACTTATCTTCTTCTTTCTCTCTATAATTTCTCTCTATAATAATTGCTCTATAGTTTTAGTGAATTGGTGAGAAATAAAGGAAGAATGAGCTTCTATTTACAGGAAAATATAGTTTCGATAATTGCACATTTTGGGGCTCAAAATATTACAGTATAATACCTTCCTCTTTTCCTTCATTTTTAATTTAGTCCTGCAAGTATTATTAAACTTGCACCACCTCCCCTAATAGTAAATCATATGAATCAATAGTAAATCATGTGACTCAATAGTTCTAAACATGTGAAAAAATTAATTACAGTATAATACCTTCATCTATACCTCCATTTTTAATTTAGTCATATAAGTATTATCAATCTTGTACCAACTCCCCTAATAGTAAATCATGTGAATCAATAGTACACACATGTGATCACATAGTTATAAGCATGTGAATTAATAAAAATTAATTGCTCATTTATCCGATTAATTACCCGATTGGTCAATATAACCTCCAGACATCAATTATTATCGAAATAATTATCGATTTCCACCAACACTAATAATCCCAACACAATGAAAATATTTTTATCAACAATTTCATTTTTGAAGTTTGACTTTTTCTGAAAAAGTCAACTGTTGACTTTTTGACCAAAAAGTCAACCTCGGTAAATTTTGTGTTTATAGTCTATTTTTACTAATTTCATCATTCCGGACTCAAATATCACGTCCGCGTCTCAAAATTCAACTCTGAACTCAAATTCGATTTTTAATAACATTTATTCATTATTATTATAACTTCATGATATTAACAACGGATCGTTCCCAGGAAAGAGGGGGCTTTCCGATAAGGATTTCTCCTTATTGGCGCGCAATTAGGTGACCAAACCTCTCCTTGATAGAACTTCTAGACATTGTTAATTATGCAAATAATAATATAAATAACTTATCATCTCAATTATTGATTTAATAATATATAAAATATTGACAATAATAGAATCAAATAACGTGAGATATTATGCAGCAATTACTATAGCAATAATTGAATAAAATTGAGTGTTTTCTCACGTAAGCATCAATAATCAAAATACTGCATAATACTGCAATGCTACTTATGCTGACCACGCATATTACTATACTTTTATCACCGATTATTTTATGAAAACTTTCTTACTTTGAAAATTTCCAAATATCACCCTTAATTTTAAACTTTATCAATTTAACTATTTACCAAAATAGAAAAATTGAATACTTTTATTTCATAAAATTCGGGATCTCACATATAACTTTATCATAAAGCCCGTGCCAAGTCACCATGAATGGGTTCATTCCAATTTTGCACAAATTCAGCCTTCACTCTATCATAAGCCCACTGACAGACCAAGGAATTTCTGAAGAAAGGCTACAGATGAACCAAAAAACTAACAAAAAGCATTAAGAAAAGGTGACATTGTCACATGTGCAAGGTGTTTAACACTAGGGCATAACAACAGGGCATGTACATTGCCTTTTCATCCTAAATCAAATATGAACAAGGTATATACTTTATATTTTTCATACTATCAATTGTATTTTTAACATTTATTTATAACAGTTTAACATGTTTTGATTTTCAGATAAATAACAAACAACATCAGTCAACTGCACAAAGTGCAACACAACCAGACATTCCTACCAGACCACATCAGTCCACTAAAGGGACTGCAACTAATGTGTAACAGATTCTGTTAAGGTAAATAAACAGGCTTGTGCATTACCTCATTACTTTTCAGCCAAATCCTAGACCACAAAAGTTGCAGACTAGAGGACAGTCAAGTAAAGGGACTGCTACAACAACTTCAGAAATACCTAATCAACCCAAATCAAGCTCTCAACCTAATCCCACACCAACTTTGTCTACTATGTGGAGTAATCAGCCTTCTTCAAGCTCATAGCCTACGAGGAAGAACATAAAGAAGGGAGCCATAAAGAGCAAGATAAGCAGATCGCCAAAAAAGAGAGGAATGGGGGGGGGGGGGGGATTAAAGGCTTTAATGTTTCAATGGGTAGTTTTTGGTTCATTTTTGTCCTGTCACTGTTTTTGAAAATGTTGATTGTGCATATACTTTGTCTACTATAGTTGGCATCAATGGGAAGTGTTTTATAGTTGGTAGAATTAACAGTAGGTGCAGTCATATACTTTGTCTACTAGTTGGCATCAATGGGCAGTGTTTTGACAATGTTGATTGTCCATTTTGGAATTATTTTTGCAATATTGCTTTACTGCACCTTGTTTAATCACCTTGCAATATTTCATTCTATGAAGACAGTTTATACATTCCATGAAACATTACTATTAAACATTAAACATTACCATTAAACATTACCTACCATTACACATTACAAATATTCATTTGTTACTAATAAAATACATCATGACTGACATGAAATACAACACAAGTCCAACAACAATTATCATCTTCACATTACTTTCAACAACTATCATCATACTTGGTATGTTATTCAGCTCACACGAACACTTGCATTTTGTTCCACTCACCAATGTCCCCATTCTGTCATTGTCTTCATTGGGGCCATTGACTATTCCACTTGAGGTTGTTGTAGAAAGCAAGCACTATGCCCAAAACTCATCGCATACAAAATATAACCTCCCCTTCGATGGTTTGTTCGAGTCAATAATTCTTACACTTGCCTTTTTTTCACATTTACATCGCCTAGGTATGTAGCGCAAGTCACCATTTATCCTTCCTACATCATTGTTTGACGAAGACATGACTCCTGATTCACATAAACAACACGAAGAATAATATCAAAGAGTAGACCATAAATGTATATATATGTTCAACTTCGGGAACAAACAGATCTGTGATCTTTCCGAACAAAATCAGATCAAAATTGAGAGATGGATTGAAAAAGATGAGTGAAGAAGATAATGGATATACGGATCAATGGAAAAGATGGGTCAAAATTGAGAGTTGGATTGAAATCACTTCGTCTGCTTGTAGTTCATGTGCATACCTTAGATTGAAATCACTTTTGAATTGAAATAGGGAAGAAATAAGTTAATGCGCATACCTTAGTTGTGAATTTGGTCTGCTAGTAGCCTTGATTTCTGCCCTGCTACTTCATTATACTGCGATGGAGGGTTGAAATGGGGTGAAAACAAAATGATTCATAATGTCTTTTAAAAGCCAAGAGGAAGAAGAAGGGGGTATTTCAAACATTTATCAGTCTTTTTTGACCATTACAGCTCCTTCTCACACACTTTTAGCGTCTGACATACATGCACGGTTAAGTTAAATGGAAAAGGTGACGTTTTCACTTCAACTCAAAAAATCGAGAGTTTAAATTTAGGTTTACTGACTACAGGTGGTTAAGTGGAAAAGACTCCAAACCTCAGGTGGTGATCTGAACTTTAGTCTATTATATATATATATATATATATATATATATATATATATAATATTTTCACAACCATTTACTATTAAAAAAATTCAATTTCTCTCGGAAAATATAAATTACCTAATTTTTATGTGCCTATAATGCTTGGACTCAGTCTCAGAGTGGTACAACACACTCAAAATCTAGGGCTTTCTATTATTTCCCGCATCTTCTTTTCTCACTCCTAGGGTTTTACTCTCTCGATATCTCTTCGATCTCGCCATCAATGGCGACAGCAGCAATCCAAGCGCCATCATCCAAAACCGAAAGCTATGTCGACAATAAACGCAAAGACGACATCCGTATGGCCAACATCGTCGCCGCAAGATCCGTCGCCGACGCCGTCCGTACCAGTCTCGGCCCCAAAGGCATGGACAAGATGATCTCCACCGCCTCCGGCGAGGTCATCATCACCAACGACGGTGCCACCATCCTCCACAAGATGGAAGTCCTCCAGCCTGCCGCCAAGTTCCTGGTCGAACTTTCTAAGTCCCAGGACATCGTCGCCGGTGACGGAACCACCACCGTCGTCGTTATCGCCGGTGCGTTACTCAAACAATGCCAATCTCTCCTCTCCTCAGGTGTTCATCCCACTGTCATCTCTGATTCGCTCCACAAAGTCTCCCTTAAATCGATTGATGTTTTAACTGCCATGGCTGTTCCGGTGGAACTCTCCGACCGCGAATCTTTGGTAAAATCTGCTAGCACTTCATTAAATAGCAAAGTAGTATCGCAGTATTCAACCCTCTTAGCTCCACTAGCTGTTGACGCCGTTTTGTCTGTTGTGGATCCTGTAAAACCTGATTTAGTTGATCTCCGGGATGTTAAGATTGTTAAAAAACTTGGGGGTACGGTTGATGATACCGAGTTGGTGAAAGGTTTGGTTTTTGATAAGAAAGTGAGTCATTCTGCTGGAGGTCCGACCCGGGTCGAAAATGCAAAAATTGCTGTTATACAGTTTCAGATTTCCCCTCCAAAAACTGATATTGAACAGTCTATTGTTGTTTCGGATTATACCCAGATGGATAGGATATTGAAGGAAGAGAGGAATTACATTTTGGGTATGATTAAGAAGATCAAGGCAACTGGATGTAATGTGCTTTTGATCCAGAAGAGTATTTTGAGGGACGCTGTTACAGATTTGTCACTTCATTATTTGGCCAAGGCCAAGATTTTGGTGATTAAGGACGTGGAGCGTGATGAGATTGAGTTTATTACTAAGACATTGAATTGTTTACCCATTGCGAATATTGAGCATTTTCGTGCAGAGAAGTTGGGATTTGCTGATTTGGTTGAGGAGGCTTCACTTGGAGATGGGAAAATTGTGAAGATTACTGGGATTAAGGAAATGGGTAGAACAACCACAGTGTTGGTTCGTGGGTCGAATCAGTTGGTTCTTGACGAGGCAGAGCGGAGCTTGCATGACGCCTTGTGTGTTGTCAGGTGTTTGGTGAATAAGAAGTTTCTGATTGCAGGGGGTGGGGCGCCTGAGATTGAGCTTTCGAGGCAATTGGGGGCTTGGGCAAAGGTCTTGCAGGGCATGGAAGGCTACTGTGTGAAGTCGTTTGCTGAGGCATTGGAAGTTATTCCGTATACTTTGGCTGAGAATGCAGGTTTAAATCCAATTGCTATTGTGACTGAGCTTCGCAATAGGCATGCCCAAGGCGAGATCAATACTGGGATCAATGTGAGGAAGGGGCAGATTACTAATATCTTGGAGGAGAATGTAGTGCAACCCCTGCTAGTGAGCACGAGTGCGGTTTCACTGGCTACCGAGTGTGTGCGGATGATTTTGAAGATCGATGACATTGTTACGGTGAGGTAGATTTGATCAGAGCATGACATTTTCGGAGGTTTAGAAACATATTGTCTTTGCTATTTGTGTGATTCTAGTATTAGTTGTTTGTCATGTTTGAATTGATTTTGTTGAATGAATTTTGACTTGTCTTATTGCGAAGTTATGTTTACTTTAGCTCTAGTTATTTATATCTTTGACAGCATTTTCATCAGCTGTTATAGGTTCAGATGTTGTTTTTGATTGTCACGGTAGTTCTAGTTGTGCTTATTTTATCATACATGATGAAGCTAATTGAACAGTTTGTCCATATTCTTAGTCATTAGAAAATGGTTCCTTAAGTTTTCACGTATTTTAAGATATAAATGTTCGCTTGCATGGGCTGTTGGTCAACTAATATGAATCTTCTGGCATTATTTGAAGTTCAAAGTTTACGAATTTTATATTACACTTTTGTGCTCAAATAGGGAGTTTTAGGGCTTCAGGTATAATGCTAAAAGCTAGACGTATTTGTTAAATAATTAATAGATTAATGAAGATATATAATTAAGGAATCTTATATACGACTATAACGAACATAACCATGGGCTAGTAGGAAACTAGGAATTCAAAGTTACTAGGGAGTGAAAAAGGCAAACACCATTTGCTTCTTACCATCAATATGAAAGTAATAGTCACATAAACATAGTGTTCTAAAAAATTCCCTTCTAGGTATTCCTCTACCCACCTTAGCCTGGCTAGACGCCTAGGCCTCCGCTTAGGCAGAATCAGACCTCCATTGCATAGATTTAATATTATGTATAGATTTAAGAAAGGCTTTGAAGCTGGACATTACTTGAAGTCTTGAAATGATTTTTTAAGCCTTAAAGATTGTTTTAATGGGTAATTTTTCGTGTAAAATTTTTATAAATTACATCTACTATATATACTTTGTATAGTATAACAATTATATACAATAGAAAAACAGATATGATCGCCTAAGAAAATTCCTAGTTCACCTAAGAAAATGCCTAGACGCTAAGTGCCCCCTCCACCGCCTTGGTCCACCTAGCTATTTATAGAACATTGCATAAAAAACTATTTCTTGAACTTGGACTTTTAGTAATTCCAAGTTTTTGGTGTCTAGGTGCCAGCCAAAATAAATATTTGATCTTAATTTCATTCATGCTCTTCAAGGGGACTAGTTAAGAAGTACGAATACGGGTGCGGAGATATTGGTGCATCATAGGAAGATTCGTTAAAATATGGGGATTAAGCACATTTATTATTTAATATGTATATTTTTATGAGTCGTTATAATATATATATATATATATATATATATATATATATATATATGACATTGTACAAACAATATAACTTTAGTGTTTCTAAAATCATAAAAATAACAAAAATAATCATAAATATTTCAAAAATACATAAGCTATAAAGAAGGAGAATCCTTGAGGCTGTGTTGTGTTTGTGAGTTTTGTTTCCCTTCCTATTCCTTCCCTTCCCCTCAAATTTTAAACTCACAAACAGGCCATAAGAGTTCTCGATCGGAGTATCCAGTGCGGGATACAGCAGTTCGCGGGGATAACGATGAATCTCTGCTTCCTGGTAGTAGGCTAACTGAGCTCAGCTTGGGACTAAAAATTTGTTAGATTTTCAATTTTTAGATGCTGAGCTTCACTCAGATTAGTGGTACATTGTCTTTTCTAAAAGGAGATTAGTTTTAAAACTTGCCACCATATAATTGTTGCTAGTTGCTACCTGTTATTAACAATACTATGCAGATACTCCATCAGCATGTATTTTTCTTGTGCGAAACTTTTCTTATTCACATGTATTTCTTCTTTAAACTTTTATGCAGTTGGGATCATAGCCCCATACCCAACTCCTCCCCACATAGATCAGAATTGAAACTTCAATCTTTTACTACTAGGCTAACTGGTTATAATATTACTGGGATCATTACAGCATGGTATAATAAGCAGTTGCTAAAGTAAACTATCTGGTATTAATTCTACTGGGATCATGAATGCGTGTTGGATCAACCTTCATTTTGCACATTCATATCATGTTCTTATTGATTAATTTGGTTTCCAGAAGAAAAAGTTTTAAATTTGCAGCTACCTGCCTACCCCAACTGTGTGCTGAGCTACACGAATTTGTTGTCACATGTCGATTTAAGCTATAAATAGTCTAGAAAATATAGTTCTTTCTAGTGGAATAAATACTAACGTGGTTACTTCTATCCTGAACCTCTCAAGAAGTATCAAGTTTCTATAATTGCAATATCTGATTAATTGATTCAATGATTGATCTTTCTCCAGCTCTATGATTATGGCAAATTTGATAATCTGTTGCGAGGATATTTTCAGCTCAAGTTGTTTGATCCATTTCTATTCCTCTTTTCGGATCTTTAATTACAAAACAGTTAATAGTATGCGACTGCACATGGTTAAAAACTCTGTTGCAACATATTTAGATGTAATGGTGTGTCATCAACTATTACATCAAATGCTAGTAATTATATAATTTACTGGGGCAAAAATTAGTACTCTTTTGGTTTGTATAACCATGGCCGACTGTTGCTTTATCTTTCCCCCTACTGTAATTCACAGATTATAATTCCTTGAAGAAAATAAAATAAAATTGAATAAAGAGACAAACATGGGTACATGACATAATTTTGATATCATTATCATGAAATAAATCATTGCTGGTGTACAATACATGAAGCCTCAAAATCTCACTAACTACAAGTTGTATTTGACACACAACCTGGCCCTGCCAACTGACCAAATCAGACCTTAAAATCTAAACATCACAGAAATGGGCTCCTCTGCAAATTTAATTACACAAATGGGTCATTTTTATTAATAATAAATAAATAAATAAATAAAACTTAGATTTACATGTTTATATGCTGAGAATATCTCAGACCAGCAGCCAAATTTGATCCATTGAGCTGTCTTTGATCTGTTAAGTAATTGTTTAAGGGATATCTGATGCACTAACAGCACATCCTTCAGTTTTTCTGTCTACAGGATCAAGAAGATGCTTAGTCAATGTCTCTTCTTTATCTTTATTTTCCACCCTTTTCTCCTCATTTTTACCCCATAGAACTGAGTAGAGACCAATCACAATGAGAATTGCACCCATAATTCTGCAAGAGAAAAACTTGTTAAATTAAATATGGAGAAGTAGAGATATTTTGATCAAGTTTTTATTTCCCTCTAAAATGAGTTGAAAATGAAAATGAAAATTAGTTGAAAATTAGTACATAGAAAAACGAAAAGAAAATGAAAATTAGTTGAAAATTGCACATAGAAGTAATCTTATTTTTTCTATCACAAGAATCATGTTCATTAGGTGGATCTTTTCTACTTTTATTTTTTAATTTTCTTATCTTTTCTATTTCCTTTTTATTTTTTTGTTCTCTTTTCCTTTTTTTGAGTTTTCCAAGTTCCAAGCATTGCAGAGTAATAGTTTATAGATTCATTTGACATACCCTCCTGAGTATAACTGATCCCCAAGAATTAGAAAGGCCATGATAGCAACTAGAACAGTCTGCACTGGTTGAAAGATGGCAACAAACACTGGACCTCCTTTGTGAATGCACCATGTTTGAAGAGATATGACAATGCCAGAGGACACAATGCCCTATTTAACCAGACAATAGATTGAAAAAATTAGGCACATTTATGTGATATATGGGAAGTGTTTCATAACAAATATTTATTACAACACTATTTGGGCAAACTCATCTTTGGCCGTCATAGGATAAACGGACTTTAGATTTAAAAAATTTACCCTTATGCCCTTTAAGTAGCGATTAGCACCTTTACTTTTAAATAAAAAATCTAGGTCATCCGCTTCTCCTATGGACGGTCCAGAGATGGGTTTGTTCAAATAGTGTCATATTGTAAACATTTCTTATGGTTATGGGTCTTTTCTTGTATCGGTTAGCTTAATTATATTTCAAAGGAACTTACGGCGTATAAGATTGTAAAAATCTCCTCCCCAGACTGTATTTGCCAATGCTGGGGATTCCTTTCTACAAATGCTGCTATCACTAAAAACTGGATCAATCCGAAAAAGCATGTGAATGAGGTGAGTGAGAGTTTGGCTGGGTACTTCTTCACCACAGGAGCCTGCACATTTTTGGAATAAGGTAGTAGTTAAACATATATATCAGCACCAGCAGTTGATGTCTTTCCAAGCCCCAGTGGAGGCATTATCTTGTAACTGATATTAAAATTAAGGCTATCCAAAGTTAAGTAAGCCGAGTCCAATTCAGTCAGACTTTAAGCAAGTTTGAAATTTGGTGTACCAACTCGCCCCGTTTAGTAAATAAGTCGAGTTTGAGCTCGAGCCGGGCTTAAATAAATTGAGTTTCGTTGAACTCAAACTCAACCCGTTTATCATATTTTTTATAAAAATAAGAAATAATGTTTAATTGAATGTTAATTAAGCGACTTGGGCTAAAGCTAGAGTGCTAGACCTAAATGGGTTGGATTCTAGCCGGACACTCTAATGTCTGAGCTCGGCTCATTTAACTGAAGAAGGTTTGTTCGAACTCAAGTCGAGCTTAATTGAGCCAAGAGCCGAGCCGTGTTAGGCTCACAGGCAGCCCAATTCGTTAATAGCTTTAAATCATAACCTAAGTAAGACCATATATATATATATATATATATATATATATATATATATATATATATATATATATATATATATATATATACATTGTTAGGTTCATTTTAGGTAAATATTAACTTGCTCCAAATTTAACCAATTCATCTTAAGTGTAAAACAAAACAAAAAGTAAAATTTCAAACACATTTATCAGCTCCCTCACTCATTTAATAAGAAAGTAATGATTATAGTATGCTGCTTAATTAACTAATTAATTGTCAACTTAATTACCTGAATGACCATCCAACCAGCCCATGATAAGCAGTGTCCAAGAAGGTATATACATCCCCATGTCCAGTTCTGCATTTTATTAGCTGAGGAAAGATTTTCCAGTGGCTGCTGTGAGTGGTGTAATAGCAGGGGAGGACCTTTATATAGGGTAATGATAGTGGCACCTCCTACACTAGCAATTGTCCCCACAATTTTTGCCAAACCATCTCTTCTTACAATATTTAATTTCTCCAGTCTGAGAGATAAAAACAAAGAAATCAAGGTCTGCTATTTTAAAAATCTTAATATTTATGTTCAATTATTAATTTTAAAAAGGATAAATTTGACCATAAAAATTATTAATAGATGACATTTGTTGTAGGACGGAGGTAATAGTATTTTTTTTTAATTAATTTATAATAAATATAATTGTTTGTACTAAAAATCAAATAAATTTATTTTAAAATATCGCAATTTGACTTCAAAAGAAATATAACGGGGCTTACCTTAAAGCAGAAGCCATGACAAAGGTTATGGCAGGAACTGAGTTTTGCATAGCAGATGCTAAGGTTGGGGAAGCATAGTCTAACCCTAAGATATAAAATCCTTGGTTTGCAGTGATTCTGATGGAAGAAACAAAACTTTTAAGTAAACAAAAGAAGCAACAAATTTGAATAAGAATATATATATATATATATATATATATATATATATATATATATATATATATATATATGAAAAGTGATTTTACTGCTAGCTTACCCCAATAATGCTAGGAGGAAAAATTGAACCAGTAAAGAAAAACTAAGAGGTGGTCTTTCTTTCCTGAAAATTCAAGAACACAAAATAAGCATAAACAAGGAAAACAAATTTACTATAAAGTGCTGACACGCAAGCAGAGAGATCCCCCTCCCGCTTGTGTGTGAGTGTGTCAGCACTGTATTGGATATGAAGTGAACTTATTATAAATTTCATTTCATGTTAATCAGATCCGTAGCATTATTGTATGAAAAGTTAAGAACGACTCACTTTTCGTAGAAATAAGCAAAAGGGCCCAAGAAGAGCAATGCAATGATGTTTCTATAGATTGGATAAACAACTTTGCTAACACCAATGTTTAGTGCAACTCTAGAGACAATGTGGAATCCTGCATAGCAGCATTGCAATGTAAGCAATGCTATGAGAAGCTTCATTTTTTCAGACAAAAACTTTTGTTGCCCCATTTCTTTTCCCTTCTTTCACTTTTGGGCTTGTGTTTTGAGGTTTATACAATCTCAAAGCAAGGGCTTGTATTTATAAAAGAAAATAAAGTAAGTATTTTAAAATTTTGTGTATTATTTGATGCATTAGGCTGCCAAAAATAAATCAAGATAATAATGATGATGATTATAATAATAATGATTAGTTGCAAAACTGCCCTACATGCATTATGCAAAGTAATCATTTTGGGCAAAATGCAAAATTATCCTATCAAGTTCTGAACAATTTGCTAAGCTGTCCCTCAAGTTTCAATTTTTACTACAATTCTCTTTTTACTTGTTTCAGTTTTGCAAGCAATGTTATTGCAAAATTTTGAAATAGTGACTCACACATGTGACATAATGACTTGCTGCTGAGGGCAAAGTAATCAAATGCTATAATTTAGAGCTTTTATATATTACTTGAAAAGCTCTTATTTAGTAATTGAGACTAATTACTCTTAAAATGGAGTAATGTAGGGGGCATGGGTAAAATTTCCCCAATTTTTCATGAAATTGGAGCATCATTGTATAGTTAGGCAACAAGGAGGAAGGGGATTCCAAAATTTGAACTTGACAGACCACTTTGCAAATTGTTTAGAACTTTAAGGCACACAATATATATATATATATATATATATAGCAAGGATCAAGTGCATACCCCTTATCTTACTCAATTCGCATCACCTCCTTTAACGATTTTGACCGACGACGGCTTTCGGTCATACAACCGTCGTCTATATACTTTAGCGACAGACAACATATAAGCGTCATTAAAAAGTATAGACGACGATAGTAGTAAGACCGAACTGTCAATCCGTCCATCTATATATATATATATATATATATATATATAGAGAGAGAGAGAGAGAGAGAGAATCCGAATCCATCAGGATCCTTTAACTCTATAAAATACTGGATCATTTTTTTTAATTTTTTTTTTGAAACAACTAAAAAAAAAAAAAAAATTATAGAACTGAAATTTTTACATAATACAGTGTTTTGGGTGTAATTTGGATGCCTATACCAAAACATGTATGTACAGTCTGTACATACTGTACATATATTTTTTGGTACAGGTATCCAAAACACACAAAACACTTTATTATGTAAAAATTCCAGTTCCATAATATATTTTTTTTAGTTGTTTCAAAAAAAAAAAAAAAAAAATTAAAAATAGGGTCCGTATTTTAGGACTCGCTTTCGAGTCCTGGATAGGATCCTGTATATATATATATATATATATATATATATATATATATATATATATATATATTAAATTTATTATGTAATTGGAGGTACACCAAGTTGTCCAGGCAGTTAACAGAGAAGACAGTCACCTTCTTTATACAGATTCTGGCCCCACCTTTCTCCCAAACTACTACTATTTCAAAATTACACATATTTATAAAACAATGACTTTTTATTTACTTTTTAATTTTTTTTAAACTTATCCTTGACAAAACAATTGACTTTTTGTTTACTTTATATTTTTTTTAAACTTATCCTTGACATAGCTAAGAATATCAAGAACTTTATGTGATTTAACCTTTTTCACCTCGGTAATGGCCTTTTTAATTTTTTTTCAATTAGATGATTAAATTTTTAATTTTTTTTAATTTAGTTCAATTGAATTGACATGTCATAAATTGATGACATGACTCATACATATTAATAATTAAAAAAATAAAAAATAAAAATAAAAACTTGACAAAACTTAACCTAAAGATAAATATAAATCATATCCTAATAATTCCCCTCTTTTCCTCCCCTCCCCCCCCCCCTCCCCCCTCCCCCCTCTAAGCTCCCAGTTGCCTGTTCTTGTTTTTTACTTTGAAGTGGTAGGATTTTGAAGATGGGTGGTGGAGGAGGAGAAGGATTTTCGAGGATGGTGAATTTAGGATTTTGAAGATAGAGATGGATTTGTTTGCATGTGTTGGGTGTGCGATGGCAGGTGATCGAGGGTGGAGTGATGGTGGGGAGCATATATAGTTGATAGGTGAAGATTGTAGAGATGTTACAGGCGGTGATCGGTGACGGGTGATTAGGGGTCATGAGTTTTGGTAGTTACCGGTGAAGTTCTTGTTTTTATTTTGCAGTAGTTTTTTATTTTTATCCATTTTTATGTTAGTTTAGTATTGTTTGTTTTATTTAATTTATTATTATTTGCCCTTTTTAATTCATAAGGCAATTGAAAAAAAATGAGTTTTTTGACCCATGAACACTGAAACGTCAAGTCATGTCATCAATTTATAATATGACAGCTCAATTGAATTAACTTAGAAAAAAATTTAAAAGTTAATCATTTAATTTAAAAAATTAAAAAGACGATCACCGAAATAAAAAAATATGAATAATTTAAGGCAGTAATATATATTTAAGCCTAAATAAAAATGTATCTCTATGTTTTACGAAATATTTCTAATTTTAAAATAAATGAAGTAATAGTATATTAATTCTTACTCCCTCTGTCTTAATAATATATGACGTTTTAGATTAATTTATTTTTTCTAAAGTATTTGACATTTTATATAATCAAGGATAATTAACTACAATCTTTTCAAAATTATTTTTCATGGGAAAATGTTACATATGAGAGAGTATGAGATAAGTACTCTCTCCGTCTCTTAATATAAGTTATTTTAGACAAGTGTTTTTATCTCTTAATATAAATCGTTTGAGAATTTCAAGTAAACATTAATTGCTTAGTTTCCAATATTACCCCAAGTATTAAATATAACTTTGGTTTTCTCACTATTTTTTGCCCAATAACACTCTTTTTCCAATACAATGATAATATAGACAATTGATGTAAGACCCCAACTTTTATGAATAAAAATAAATTTTCTATAATTATTATTTTTGAATATTATGGAATGAATTTGATATAATGTTATAGTTGTGGGTAATATTTATAAATTTTGCAAAGTACGCTAGTTGTTATATAATATTCTATTGGTCGGGGAATATTCGTTTTAACGAGGAATATTAAATGCGACCAAGACAATCATTGATGGACCCCACAAAATTTTTTTTGCCGGATTGAGAAAATGATAAAAATATTTTTATGAAAATAACGGCGGAAGTTTTATCGTTATCTTGTTGAACTACTCGGTAGTAAAGTACAAAGAATATCTGCGTGGTTGCATAAGTAGCGCTTTACCAGTATTGATTATTAATGCTTATGTGAGAAGTCACTCAGTTTGATTCAATTATTGTCGATATTTTATATGTTATTAAATCAATAATTGAGATAACGAAGTTGTTAATATTATTATTTGCATTATTAACGATGTCTAGAAGTTTTGCCAAGGAGAGGTTTGGTCACATAATTGCGCGCCAATAGGGAGAAATCCTTATTGGAAAGCCCCATCTTTTTTGGGAACGACCTGGTCGATTAATATTATGAATTATAATAATGATGATAAGTGTTGTTAAGAATATTGAGGAGATTTTTATGAAGTATTTGTTGTAAGTTCGGCGTGTTATTTAAACATCCACTTACACATTTTTCAAAACTGTCGGTCGTATATTCACTTTGACCGTTCCGTTATTTATTATTCCGTTGAATAACTTTACTATGCTGGCTGCATGCATGGTGATTTCTTTTGTTATTCCATTCTTTATTATACTCGGTTGGTTAAAGTTTTGACTTATACTATACTCCATGAAATTAGTGGGATATCTTTGATATTTAAGCTTTCATCCAAATCTCTTTCATGGAAATATTCTTCGAGCATTCTTGAATTTTACTTTACAAAGAAATATCATGTTGACAATTTCGACGTTATTAGTTCTTGAATAAATTAATTCTTGAACTTGTTTTATTGAATTCTTATATCATTGTCATCATCCTCATGTTTATATTTTTTTTGAAAGTCATCTGTTGCCTGTAGTGCATAGATGAACTTGGTATGATTATGACCAGGGATTATTCGGTGTAATCATGACTGTAATGTTATAAATGATATGGTAAAAGTCCTCATTGGCCCGTAGTGCATTGATGGACAGTTGTTGGCATGATCATGACCATTGATGAATACACAAATATCATTGGCTCGTAGTGCATGGATAATTTTTGGTCGTGACCCTAATGAATATCCTTGGCCGTAGTGCGGGGATGATGTGGATTATTTATTGTCGAGTCTCAAATGATAAAAGTGATGAAAAACCTTTTAAATCATAAAAGATAGTAGATTTTATTCTCTACTTGACTCTTTTAATGGATTGCATGTTCCGCTGCAGTTAAACTTGATGTGTATTGTATTTTATCAGTTTAACACTGTTGAGGACTAATGATAATTTATTCTGCATTATCTTAATCATAATATTTCTTACTGGGCTAGTTGAACTCACCCTTTCTTTCCATGTCCTCTTCAGGAAATGAGAACGTAGCCGGGACTAGTCAGGGAACGGAGTAATGGTCAGAGATGGTGTCTTAGTAGTCCTCACTATTCTATAAAATAGTGTGATAATAAATGTAATGAGGACTTATTCTGAAAGTGGATATTGTCTAGAAGACAATAATTGTATTCAAACTCACAGCATGTATTTTATCGTATTTAACATGACTGTTGTATAATTAAGTTATATTTGAATTTTGTACCATGTATTTGGCGACTCAAGATGGGTGATGTATACCTATTTTGGGAGCATCATAATTGATATTATATTTAATGTTATATAATCATTTCCTTAATACTTGTGCACAACTCTAAAATGACTTATATTAAGGGACGGATGGAATATATAGTGAAGGATATTATAAACAATTAATACTATATTTAATAATATATAATCATTTCCTTAATTTTTATGCACAAGTGCACAACTCTAACAGCATCTCCAACAGCCTCTTCAACCACTTTGGGATACTCAAATAGGTGAGTCACATCAGAAAAATCATCTCCAACAGTCTCTTCAAACTGTCACGTAGATCAATAAACATTCTTCTCACTCTTCAAATCTGCAACCTCCTTCTCACTCTTCAAATCTACAATTAAAGGCTAAAAACATTTATTATGTTTGATGGGTTTGATATATAGCTCATTAAATTAAAAAAACTGGTGAGACACAAAATATTAAAGTAATAAATAATACTCTTCAAATTGCCACGTAAATTAACAAACATCAATTTTAAAAAAAAATTACTACTACTTTTGGAGATGCTCAGGTCCATTCATTATCACCACTCAGCTAGTATTATTAATGTATTATAGGCAAAAGAGCAGATTCTCTGTCCCTATTTTTTCTGTTCCCCAACTTAAATTTTGACACCTACCTTTTTACTTAACACCAATTAATTTTAAAATTAAATAAGTGATTATGTGTCAAAATTTAAGTGAAAAGACACAAGAGATAGGAAAAATGGGAAGAGAGAATCTGCTCTCTATAGACAACTTGAGATTGACTAATATTATTGTTTTCAAGTGTAATAAATAGTTAAGCAGGCAGACAAGTTTTTAATAATTTGACTAACACAACCTTACATTTAATACTAATGGACCTGATAATTGGATGATTGGTAATTATTTTATTCAGCAATTAAATATGATTCCTCCAGAGTTTCACCACCTCTATAATTCATTGAAATATACTGAAATTAAACTAAACGAAAATTAATTAATAGAAGAGCAATTATTATGCTGACAGAGTAAATTTACATTTATTAATAATTTTAACATTTATTTCGACAACATTTTACCCAATGAAATATTTTTATTTAAAAAAATGGGTAGAAATCAGAGATGGCATATGGTCCTTCCAATGATTTAAATATTTTTATTACTTATGTTCTTAAGAAAAGAAACCTAAACAAATATGAAGGCAGAAAAGCACATGAAGATAAGGTATCAATTGCCATCTCAATAATGGCCTGAAAGATGCCACATTGTATACCCAAGATTTAGTCATTCAAATTCATTTAGTGCCTCTCTACTAGAGTTTAGCTATATATGTATTGGGAGTCGAATTACGATTTTATTATTATGATTATAATTATTTTTATTATTAAAATTTTGTTATATATTACGAGAGTTTTTTTGTTGAATTATGAGGTAGAATTATAAAATTAGTTCACTATATCGAATATATCGTTAAAATATTATCAAAGAAATTGATAAATTCACAACAGAAAATGATATTTCTACATAAAAATCGTAGTTATAGATCTTGTAGCGACGGTTCTATAACGACACTTTTTACGTGAAAATATCAATTTTTTATTACCAATTATAATTATTCACGTAACTCACAACTAAAAAATTGACAATAAAAATAGCAAGATATTATTATTATTATTAATTTTAATAATAACACTTGATAATAACTAACAATTTTAAGAATCTTGGGTTGAATATGCCTTCCCTTCCAAAACTCTCGTGAACAATAGAGAACTTCAGTCTTGAAGTGCTTTTCAGGTATCGGTCTAATCTATATTGGGTGCTAATGAAATGGAGTTGGTATTTTTGTATGTATTTCGTTATTGTTATGAGTAGATATAATCAACGGCGGATCTAAGAATTTTTTTATAGTAGGGGAGGATTTATGAGTTTTTTTTAGTAGAAGCGGATTTTAACTAATTTTTTTGTTGAAGTTAAATAAAAAAAATTAGAGCAAATCATAATATTTTTGTAAAATACTGTGTATACTTCTAATTAAAAAGATTTTTATACTTGTATTTAGTATTGATTTATAAAAAAAAAAATTGCCCTTTCAAGTTGAATTTTTCTATTAATCTGTAACTTTAAATTTATTAATTTACATATTTATTTTGTCCTAAAAAAATAATCTAACAGTAACAGGAGCAGCTGCTTATGCTGTTGGCCTGCTGCCCTCATGTAGATCTGCCCCCAGCCCCCGGATATAATGGCAAAGTCCGTAAATTAAAACAGTTATATATTGTTATGAGTAGATATATTGCTAGTATCCTAATATTGTAGACAACGAGGATTAACTCCTCTGTTATCAAGCTAATCGAAGTATTATCATACCATAACTAATGTGCAGGATCTATCAAGATGTTAAGCTTGTTCCACCAAAATGGACATAAACATTGTTAGAATTTGAGTTAAATTTGAAATGGGTTTTATTAAGCATTTGAAGTGAATTTATATATCAATGTGTTCTATTTTATGAGTGAATTAAAATTAAGTATTTAAAATCTCAAATCCATGATATAATTAATGAAAAATTAACTCTAAAAAATAACCATTGAAAATGATAATAAATACTTGTCGGAGGCTAAATCTCATATCAGTTAAAAATTAAAATTCTTCTAGACAATATCCACTCTCAGAATAAGTCCTCATTACATTTATTGTCACACTATTTAACAGAATAGTGAGGACTACTAATACTATCATTTGGACCGTCACTCCGCTCCCGACTAGTCTCTAAGATTACGTTCTCATTTCAAGAGAATAAGGTGAAAGAAAGGGTGAGCTCAACTAGCCCAAAGAAGAAATATTATGACTAAGATAATGCAAAATAAATTATCATTAGTCTTCAACAATGTTAAACCGATAAAATACAATAGACATCAAGTTTAACTGCATAGCTTAAACATGCAATCCATTAAAAGAGTCAAGTAGAGAATAAAATCTACTATTTTTATGATTTAAAAGGTTTTTCATCACTTTTATCGCTGGGACTCAGCTTAATAAATAATCCACCTCATCCCTGCACTACGGCCAATGATATTCATAAGTATCACGTTTACTACAGGCCAAGGATCATCAATGGTCATAATCATGCCAACAACTGAGTATCAATGCACTAGGCCAATGAGAACTTTTATCATATCATTTTTAACATTACGGTCATGATTACACCAAATAATTCATGGTCATAATCATACCAAGTCCATCTATGCACTACAGGCCACAAATGACTTTCAACAAAATATAAATATGAGGATAATGACAATGATATAAGAATTCAATAAAACAAGTTCAAGAATTAATTTATTCAGGAACTAATAACGTCCAAATTGTCAACACGATACTTCTTTGTAGAGTAAAATTCAAGAATGCTCAGAAGAATATTTTCACGAAAAGATACTGGATGAAGCACAAATGCCAAGGATATTTCACTAATTTCATGGAGTATAGAAGTCAAAACTTTAACCAACTGAGTATAATAAAGAATGGAATAACAAAAGAAATCATCATGCATGCGGTTGATTGTATGAGCGTGTTATTCCAATGTAATAATAAATAATTCGGATCGGTCAAAGTGTGTAATGCACCGGGTGATATTCCAATGTAATAATAAAGAATAGAATAACAACAAAATCACCATGCATGCGGTATTGACAGATAGATAGTTATTCCAATAGAATAATAAATAACGGAATCGGTCCGGCGTAAAACGCATTGACACAAGATATTCCAATGAATAATAAAGATGGAACCAAGTCCGGCGTAAAACGCATGCATGTGAGATATTCCAATGAATAATAAAGACTACAGTCCAACGTATAACGCATGCACGTGATGTTCCAAATGTAATAATAACGAATGGAATAACAACAGAAATCACCAAGTATAGGGTAGACCGCGTATACAGGTTATTCCAACAGAATAATAAAGAATGGAATAACATAAGTTCTCTTCATGAATATGAAAAAAATAATACCCCTTACCTTATAAAGAAGAGTACTCCGACGGTAGGGCGAGGATATACTTGAAGAAACTTGCACTACGCTCAAAGCTTTCTTAAACGCTAAAGAAATACGCTCAAGATAAAAGAATAATTCTCTCTACAGTTTCTCTCTCTAAAGTTTCAGTGAATTCGTAAGAAATAATGAAGGAATGAGCTTCTATTTATAGAAGAATGGATCAATAAGAACCAATCCATGAACGGTCCGGATCGATTTACTTTAAAACTGACGGTCCGATTGGTTTACAATAAAATATAATATATTCTATTTATAATCTAATAAAACGAATAACTTTTAAAAAGATTTTACTATGCAAACACTATGCAGGCACTATGCAAATACTATGCATAATAAAATATAATATATTCTAATTATTTTCTAATAAAACGAATAACTTTATAAAAGTATTCTGTTTTATATAAAAAGATTTTACTATTAGCCTAATAAAACGAATAACTTTATAAAAGTATTCTGTTTTATATAAAAAGCTTTTCTATTTTATTACATTAATAATACTAATAAAACAAAACTTCATCATCATTATTATTATTCACACTATTAATCGACCAAAGTTATTCCCGGAAAGAGGGCTTTCCATAAGGATTTCTCCTATTAAGCGCGTAATTAGGTGACCAAACCTCTCCTTGGCGTAACTTCTGAACATCGTTAATAATGCAAATAATAATATTAATAACTCTGTCATCTCAATTATTGATTTAATAATATATAAAATATCGACAATAATTGAATAA
Organism: Panax ginseng; assembly: GCA_020205605.1. NCBI lineage: Eukaryota > Viridiplantae > Streptophyta > Magnoliopsida > Apiales > Araliaceae > Panax > Panax ginseng. The sequence continues at coordinate 181,246,157 of CM035132.1, forward strand.
AACTGAATGACTTCTCACGTAAGCATCCATAATCAATACCGTGTGCTACTATGCAACCACGCGTATTCCTGTACTTTTAACACCGGGTGTTTCAACAGTTAACGGTAAAACTTCCGTCGTTATTTTCATAAAAAATATTTTTGTCGTTTTCTCAATCCGACAATAATTTCGTTGTGGGGTCCACCAATGATTGTGCCGTCGTACGAATATTCCTTGTTTAAAACGAATATTCCCCGACCAATCGAATATTATATAATAACTTGTGTACTTTGCAAAATTTTATAAATATTACCCACAACTATAACATTATATCAAATTTATTCCACAAATGATAATTATAGAAAATTCATCTTTATTCATAAAAGTTGGGGTCTTACAATCTCCCCTTCTTATGAAATTTCACCCTCGAAATTAGGATACGTACCTGGTATGTCGAAGAGGTAAGGATACCTTGATTTTATTTTAGATTCTAACTCTCAGGTCATTTCCTCAACATCGTGGTTCCTCCATAAAACTTTGACTTGAGGTATAACCTTGGAGCGTAGAATATGTTCTTTCTTATCCAAGATTTGAACAGGAACCTCTTCATACGTTAAATCTTCTGTTATTTTGTCCGGTTCTAACTCAATAATGTGGTTCGTGTCTTTCACATATTTACGTAACATGTATATATAAAAAACGTTATGAACACGAGACATACTTGGCGGTAAAGCGAGTCTATAGGCTACAGTCCCTACTCGATTGAGGATTAAAAATGGGCCAATGAATCGAGGATTGAGCTTTCCTCTCTTTCCAAATCTCGTAACTCCTTTCCATGAGCAATACGTAATAACACATGATCTGCAATATCGAATTCCACGTCCTTTTGATGAAGATCAGCATAACTCTGTTGTCGGTCTTGTGAGGTTTTTATATGTTGTCGGATCGTTTGAATCTTTTCCGTAGTCATACGTACCAACTCCGGTCCCAATAACGTTGCTTCACCCACCTCATCCCAAAGATATCTTTGGAGAACGACACTTTCTTCCATACAACGCTTTGAATGGAGCCATGCCAATGCTTGCTTGATAATCGCATGTTGTAGGAAAACTCCACCAATGGTAAGAACTTGTCCCAACTTCCCTTGAAGTCAAGGACACAGAGTCTTAATAAATCTTCAAGAGTTTGAATAGTCCTCTCTGATTGTCCGTCCGTCTGAGGATGATATGCTGAACTAAATCGTAAATTCGTGCTCATAGCTTTTTGCAAACTAACCCAAAATCGTGAAGTGAATCTTGGGTCTCGATCAGAAACTATGGATACTGGCATACCATGCAATCTTATAACCTCGTTTATGTACATACGAGCAAGACGTTCAAGTGTATAAGTTTCTCGTATAGGTAAGAAATGAGCAGACTTGGTCAATCTATCAACAATGACCCAAATTGTATCTATAACCTGAGAAACCTTGGGAAGACCAGTAACGAAATCCATGGTAATATGCTCCCATTTCCATTCTGGAATTTCAAGTGGTTGCAATGGACCTTTTGGTACCTGATGCTCCGCCTTGACTCGTTGACACGTTAGACACCTTGAGATAAACAACGCTATCTTTCTCTTCATATTGCCCCACCAAAATGTATGTCGAAGATTATGATACATTTTAGTACTCCCAAGATGGATTGTAAATGGTGTGTTGTGCGCCTCTATCATGATTTTATACTTTAACTCAGGGTCGTTAGGAACACAAAGTCTGGAGTTAACTCGAAGTATTCCTTCTTCATCGATTCTTGCTTCCAGCATAGCACCTTCTTGTACTTTCTTCCTCATATGCATCAGCTCCAGGTCTATAGCCTGAGTAGCTTTAACTTTATCGATTAAAGTTGGTTCTACTTGTATATTGGCCATCATCACGTGGGTCCCTAGAGTTTTTATCTCTATCTCCATCATTTTCAAGTCATACAAAATGGGCCTTTGCGTTGACAATATCGCACTCGTACCCGCATATGATCTTCTACTCAATGCGTCAGCTACCACGTTTGCTTTTCCAGGATGATATTGGATGGTATGATCATAATCTTTCAACAGTTCAATCCAACGTCACTGTCGCATGTTTAGTTCTTTTTGAGTGAAGAAATATTTGAGGCTTTTATGATCCGTAAAAATCTCCACTTTCTCCCCACACAAGTAATGCCTCCAAATTTTAAGTGCGAAGACAACAGCTGCCAACTCTAGATCATGAGTAGGATAATTTCTCTCATATTCTTTGAGTTGTCGAGAGGCATAGGCTATGACTTTCTCATGTTGCATGAGAACACATCCTAACCATTTGCCCGAAGCATCACTGTAGATGACAAATCCCTCAGAACAGGTGCTAAAATGCGCCTCCTCTTGAGTTCTTGAAAACTCTTCTCGCATTCCTCACTCCAACCGAATTTTGTATCTTTCCGAGTCAGCTGAGTTAATGGAGTAGCGATTCGATAAAACCCTTCTACGAATCTCCAATAATAACCAAATGTAAAGAGAAACCTATGTACTTTCCGGTCATCGATTTAGGTTGCTCCCGACTTTGAATAGCTTCAATCTTTTCTCGGTCAACGGATATTCCATGACTTGATACCATGTGCCCAAGGAATGCTACTTCTTCTCTCAACCCGAACTCGCATTTCTTTAACTTGGCATAAAGCTTATATTCACGAAGCTTTTGGAGTGTCGACCTCAAGTGTTGCTCATGATCTTCACGGCTTTTGGAATAAATAAGGATGTCATCAATAAAGGCGACCACAAAGTGATCCAAATATTCCTTGAATACTTGGTTCATCATATCCATGAAGGCGGCGAGAGCATTAGTCATTCCAAAAGACATGACTAGGAATTCATAATGCCCGTCTTAGAGTTTAAAGCCGTTTTGGAATGTCATCGGTTCTAATATTTAATTGGTGATATCCTAAGCGAAGATCAATCTTTGAAAAGAATTTGGTGTCTTGCAGAATTGGTCAAACAGTCATAAATAAATCTGTGGCGGCAAGGTACTTTTTTTTTTGATGGTGACATGATTTAACTCCCGATAATCAATACAAAGTCGCATACTCCCATCTTTCTTCTTCACGAATAGGACAAGAACACCCCAAGGAGAAGTACTTAGGACGAATAAAGCCAACGTCTATCAATTCCTGCGGTTGGGTCTTTAACTCTCAAGTTCAATAGAGCCATTCGATATGGGGCTTTGGAAATGGGTTTTGTCTTAGGGTTCAAGGTCGATACAAAATTCAATTTCACGCTTAAAGGGTAGGCCGGGAAGTTCTTCAGGAATACGTCGGAAATTCATTAACAATAGAAATATCATTCAAAATCCGACGTATTTTTATTTAGATCCGTGACATGAGCTAAGAAAGCTTGACATCCATTTTTCAATAAACGAATAGCCTTATGGCTTGAGATGACAGTGATTGATTTTAATGGTTTGGTTGCTTGAATTCGCATAATAGGTTGGTTAGGAATATGAAAGCTAACAACCTTACGAAAATAATCAATTTTTGCATAATGAGTAGTTAACCAATCAATCCCTAGAATTACGTCAAATGCAAGTATTTTCAATGAAATAAGATCGACGGGTAAAGTGAGGGTACCGATTTGAACCAAACAAGACTTATAAACAGTGGATTTAATGAAGGTTTCTCCCAACGGAGTTTCAACAGATAAGTCAAAGTCCAATTTCTCCGGAGCCAAATTTAAACGTTGAGCGCAAAGTAGAGAAATAAAGGAATGGGTATAACCGTATCAAATAAGGTATATACTTATTAGAGTTTATGATAAGCTTACCGTGATGACCTCATTCGGGTTCCTTGCTTTCTGGGAGGTCACGACAAACGCTTCTCCTCAGACTTCATCGGCTTTGACTTTTCTCAAGGCCTTTGGTGCCTCCATCCTAGTTGAACTTGTCTCCGGTGAACGACAAAATTGGGCTAGGTGACCTTCTCTTCCACAATTATAACATGCTTTGGACGACATTGCACAGTTTGGGTGATGTGTCCCTCCCTCCGCATTTGAAGCATATGATAGGTGGGCGTTCTCTCTTTCTTAACAACAGTCTTGATCTTGACGCGTCTTTCCATCATTGTTGAATCTCCTCTTCTTGAAATGTCCATTCTTATTGCTTTGCCATGATTACCACCAAAGTGGTTACCATTTCGGCATGTTGATTCCTCCACGCTTATTGTCCCGCCGATGGTATTATCCTATATCACCGGTATTGTCATTTTCTTGCCACCTTTCTCTTTTGGTTGGGTTGACTCATTATCGCTCCAATAATCGAGCCCTATTAACAACATCCGAATACAAACACGCTTTATGAGAGATAAGATATTGACGTATCTCGGGTTTCAAACCTCTTAGAAACATTCGCGTCATTCTCTCCTCATTATCAAACAAATGGGACGAAACCGGGATAGCTCACGCAAACTTGGCTTCGTCTCATGACACGGGCCATGTTGTTTTCTCCGGTTTAATGAACTCTACCTCTTTTATGTGACGAATACTTTCGAAATTACTTGTCGTTAAATGATTCTTGAAACATTTCCCAAGACATCTTGATCTGGCGAGTTGAGTACGCTTTTGATTCCCACCAGCTTATTCTCTGCACATGACATGAAGGTGGCAAAGGAACCTTTTGCTCTCTGAGCAACCCAAGACATCAAATATCTTGTTGATCTGTTTTATCCACGGCTCCGCCTTAAGTGGTTTTGGCTCTCCAAAAAACTCCGGTGGTCCCAGCTCCTTGAACTGTTTAGTGGTGACCGTCCGAGAGTTGTCAGTGTTTCCACCTGCATTTTGGACAGGAGCCGCTCTCGCCTAATATTGCATGAATTGCATGAAGCCTCGGAACATTCCATCATTCATCATTTGGTCAGTATTGTTGTTTGCATGAGGATTGTCGCCTTCCTTATGCACATTGTCCTAGTTATTGATCTGTGGAGACTCAATGGTCTCCTGTGCTCCATTGATGTTCTCAATATTCTCAGATGCCATTTTCAAACACTGCCACAAAACAAGGGTTAATTAACATATCACATATTATCCCTATACTCTGACCAACCAATTAAATATCAAATAAACTTAGGTAGGTCATACTAGCGAAGGAATTCCCCGACTCTCCCCTCCTAGTTCTTGTCTCATATCTTAGCCAGGGATCATATCCCTAAGCTTTGATACCAACTGTGACGCCCCCAAAATAGGTATACATCACCTATTCCGAGTAGCCAAATACATGGTACGTAATACAAATACAATCTTTAATATACAACAAGAAAGTCATGAGTTTTAATACAAATATTGTCTTCTAGACAATATCCACTCTCGAGAATAAGTCCTCATTACATTTATTGTCACATTATTTAACGTAATAGTGAGGACTACTAATACTATCATCCGGACCAATCACTGCTCCCTCCCATTAGTCTCTAGGCCACGTTCTCATTTCTGAAGAGAACAATGAAAGAAAGGGTGAGCTCAACTATCCCAGTAAGAAATATTATGACTAAGATAATGCAGAATAAATTATCATTAGTCTTCAACAATGTTAAACTGATAAAATGCAATAGACATCAAGTTTAACTGCAGCGAAACATGCAATCCATTAAAAGAGTCAAGTAGAGAATAAAATCTACTATCTTTTATGATTTAAAAGGTTTTTCATCACTTTTATCATTTGGGACTCGACAATAAATAATTCACCTCATCCCCGCACTTCTGACAAGGATATTCATAAGTATCACAACCACAAATTATCCATGCACTACGGGCCAAGGATATTCGTGTATTCATCAATGGTCATGATCATGCCAACAATTGAGTATCAATGCACTAGGCCAATGAGAACTTTTATCATATCATTTTTAACATTACGGTCATGATTACACCGAATAATTCATGGTCATAATCATACCAAGTCCATCTATGCACTACAGGCCACAAATGACTTTCAACAAAATATAAATATGAGGATGATGACAATGATATAAGAATTCAATAAAACAAGTTCAAGAATTAATTTATTCAGGAACTAATAGCGTCCAAATTGTCAACATGATACTTCTTTGTAGAGTAAAATTCAAGAATGCTCAGAAGAATATTTCCACGAAAAGATCTTGGATGAAGCCTTGAATGTCGAGGATATTCCACTAATTTCATGAAGTATAGAAGTCAAAACTTTAACCAACCGAGTATAATAAAGAATGGAATAACAAAAGAAATCACCATGCATGCGGTGCTTCAGCATGAACAAGTTATTCCAACGAATAATAAATAACCACTACAAGAAAAACCGCTAATTCCGACGGATCTCGTTCGATGATTTGTATTAGATTCAAATAAATAATTTAATTTCGACGAAATATTAGGTCGAAATTAATTCCGTCCAAAATAGTTTATTTTTGAGGAAAATCCGTCGGGAATATAAGGCCTTATATGGCGCCAAATTTGCCGCCAGCGCGAAACTTAAGTTCGACGAAATTATAGCTATGTCCGAGGGACTGTACGTCGAAGATAAGTTAATTTCGAGGGACGTATATCTGACAGATATTTTGTCGAAAATATCTTATAAAACCTATTCGACTGACTCAAGCCAGCGTCTCCTCGTATTCTCTCATTTTTAATTATCTCTCCTCTCTCACTCTCTCATCTCAGTCTCTCCACTCTCACACTCTCGGCCTCTCTCTCACCTCTCTCTCTCCCTGCTCCACCGCCACTGACACCTCCACCGTCGACCAATCACCCCTTCCTCCCCTACCTCTTAGGCGCCTCTAGCCGCTGTACCACCACCACCACCACATCTTCCTCCAAACCACCACCACCACCACCAAGAGCCACCTCCATTTCACCATTTCTGATTCAAATTTGACCACCGCCACCACCTCCACCACACGCCGGACAGTTTATTAGCTCCAAAAGGTATGAGTTCAAATGTTGTTTCATTTTGATGATGATGTACAAAATCAGTAGATTGAATAATTTTTATATTGTATGTAGTCTAAAAATTGGTAAATTCCTTAATTGGTTACTGTATGTGCATCAATTTGGCTTTGGCAATTGGATTTGAGGCTGAAATTTGGGGCTAAAATTTGGTATATATTTTCATTGAGAATGAATAATTATGCAGTATATATTGTTTGCATTGTTTATGTAATTTAATTAGTTTTCAATCTTGAATTTAACTTGATTTTAGATCTGCTTTTTTAATTTTGATATATTTGCAATTTCCGATTTGAATTTGTGATGTAAATTACATCAAAGGTATCATTTGCAAGATTTTGTCGTAATTATTTTGATAATATTAGTAATTAGTCCCAATATTAAAATATAAACTAATTTGAAGTAAATTAAATAAAATCAAACAAATTTTATTTAATTTAATAAATAAATTAAATTTAATAAAAAATATTTACAAATATATAATATAATACAAATAGAATTCAATTCAATAAAGAATAAAAAAATATAATCAAATAATTTTAATTTAATTTAATTTAATTAAAATAATATAAATTAAATTAAATTAAATTTAAATAAATAAAATAAACTTAAATTAAATTAAATTTAAATAAATTAAATTAAATTTAAATAAATTAAATTAAATTAAATTAAATTAAATTAAATTACATTTGAACTTATATAATATAATACAATATAAAATAAATAATAATAATAATAATAAATTTAATTTTTAAATAAATAAACCAATTATATACTATAATATAATATACTACAAATTAAAATAAAAAAAAATATAATAATAAACTAAGTACCACTTACTTAGTTTATCATTGGCAAAATATAATAATAAACTAATTACTTAGTCTTTATAGATTCCTAACAATTCTCATAAACTAAGTACCACTTACTTAGTTTATCATTGGCAAAATAAAATAAGTAGGAGTGAATGTCGAACAGTAGTCTTTATAGATTCTAAATAACAATTCTCATAAACTAAGTACCACTTACTTAGTTTATCATTGGCAAAAATAAACTAAGTAGGAGTGAATGTCGAACAGTAGTCTCTATAGATTCCAAATAACAATTCTCATAAACTAAGTACCACTTACTTAGTTTATCATCATTGGCAAAATAAACTAAGTATAGCTAGAAGTGAATGTCGAACAGTAGTCTCTATAGATTCCAAATAATTAACAATTCTCATAAACTACTCTATAGATTCCAAATAATTAACAATTCTCATAAACTAAGTACCACTTACTTAGTTTATTATCATTGACAAAATAAACTAAGTAGCATTTGTTTAGTTTGCCACAATTTTCAATATATAAATGCAATAATACTCTCCCTACATATATGTACTTTTCAGATATGCAGGTTTTACATAGCAATTCTTGATAAATAGTAATCCAACCTGGGTTCTCGGCAACAATTAAAAAAAAAGGGTCGTAGTTCCTGTTTGTGTCCTATACTCGAATAATAAAGGTAATTGAATTACTGCAGACATTCCTCACTGTTCCATCATAAAAGATGGCAACATCCCAAGGAGTGCCAAGTAAGTTGTTGAACAAAGTTCTAGGTTAAGAACCCTCTAAATGAAGCGAACGATCACTTCTCCCATAGAATGAATCATCTCCCCATATGGGTCCAATCCATGATATAAACACTTCTCACCATTTCAATTCCTCGGATGGGTAGTTCTCACGAATGTCTCACCTCTAGAATGAGAACTATCCATTCGAGGAATTCGAGTGGTGAGAAGTCGCCTATATCATGGATTGGACCCATATGGGAGATGATTCATTCCTAGCAGCAGAAGTGATCGCTCGCTCATCTAGAGGGTTGCTTAAGTCAAAACTTTGTTCAATAGCTTAATGGAACTCCTTCGGATGTTGTCATCTGTTATGATGGAACAAAGAGGAATGTTTGCAATAATTAAATTAACTTTATTATTCGATATAGACACACAACAGAACTACGACCCTTTTTTTTTCCGCTTGTTACCTCAAGTAGAGATTCCACATAAATTCTCATAAACTATGTACTATACTTTGAAACTTAGAAACCCGCTTTGACATACACTCAATAGGGGTGAATGTCGAAACAGTCCCAGATTGGGACCAAGTATTGGATGTTATGTCTCTCACTTAGTAGGTGCAAATACGAAGCGGTACATTTTTTGTTATTTCGAGGATTAATCGATCGTTATCTCTATATGTTCTCCGAGTGCATACTTAGATTAAGTTATCTTAGTCTATTTCGTGTGCTTGGAGACCATGGGAGAGGTGTTCTTAAAATTTTCTTGAAACTCATGAAACGTACTCAACGTGTTTGCACAAGTGATTTAGACTCATCCAATAACGGGATGAAAGCCTTACCCCATCACCCCGTAGAGAGATACTAGGTAAATCTAATTCACGCATGAATATCCAAATTAACTTAATGCGTGCTTACAGTAAAGTTAAAATGTCACCCGAATCGAGGAGTTGGATGTACCGTAGGATACCCAATGATGGGAGGAGATTAGTCTCGACTTATCGTGTTGGGGTTTTAGATTTCTTGAACAAAGCACTAGAACATACGGATGATCCGCACGGGAAGATGCGATGCCCGTGTGTCAAGTGTAAAAATCTAATTTGGAAGAAAGTCGATGAGATTAAATTCGACTTATTTTCTCGTGGATTTGTAGATGGGTACTTCGTATGGAATCATGCAGAAGTTGATTCCAATTGCATTTACGTGAGATGTTACCCGAAAAAAGTTCGGATGCATTGAATCGAATCGTCAAATTTCTTTCGAGATATTTGCTCAACTATAATTAAGCACGATGATGTCGGAGGCGGATGGAGAAGAATATTGTGCTTACCATGTGCAAGCTTGAAATGATCTTCCTCCGTGATTTTTTGACTCGATGGAAAATCACTTTATTCATCTGCCGTATGAACTCAAACTTGGAGGACCGGTGCAATATCGGTGGATGTATCCTTTTGAGAGGTAATATATAAACTGCTATAATTGCTCTATCCTGCTCATATTAATAATACTTCACTAAGTCTCAGATATTATTTATCGTAGGTATATCGTCGATTAAAACAAAAGGTCAAGAACAAAGCTCGTGTAGAGGTTTCTATTCTTTGAACGATATACGAGAGGAAGAGCTTGTCAACTTCGCTCATTGTATTTTGACGATGTTGTCTCAACGAAGCACAAACGCTTTAGGAAGGAATGAGGTTGTTGGTCCAATGACTCATGCTGATGATGAGTTAGTTGTATTCACATATCCGGCTAAACCATTTGGCCTTGAGATTCGACTTACTTAAGCGACAAAGAGTTAAAGATTGTATCTACATCGTCTTTCTAAATATGCCCAAGTATCATCATACATCACGTAAGTCTAAGCTTATTTGTTCCAAATTAAGTACAATTTACAAGTGTAGTCATCTCTATATATGTTAAAGACATTTTACTAATATCGCAGTTCATTCGAAGAGAGGCGTATGCTTAACCTAACTTTTTTACATCGCAGAATTGGAAACATTCACTAATGCTAATTTCCAATAATGGTTTAAGAAAAGGGTTGAAGCGGAGAGTATTTCTGAGCGTTTTATAGATGTCATCCAAGGACCTTACAAAGTTGGTAGTTCTTTTCCTGGTTGTATCGTGAATGGGTATAGATTTAGAGTCGATGACTTGCATGAACTCACATCAGTCAATTCTGGGGTTGTGGTGTTAGGAAGCTGCTATCAAAATTCTGAGTCCAATTACTATGGTCGTTTACAGGATGTAGTTGTGCTCAATTACCACGGCGGCAAAAAGATAGTTACATTTAAGTGTAGCTGGTTTGATATTGAAAAGGGGGTTAAAGTTGATCGTAATAGAATCACAACCGTGGATATCAAGTCGGTGTTAAATTCTGATGATGTGTACGTGTTAGCAAGTGTATTACGCTCCTAATGTCGTAAATACTCGAAGCCCCTGGTACACAGTAGTCACTACTAAAACACGCTCATTTAATGCTGATAACATGTTTGGTATGGATGAGGCATTGCAAGAAGATGTGAGCAACCCATTGGCCGTAGTGTTCCATGCTGAAGATGTGGTGAGTACTTATGTCATTGATGTACCTAACGATGAGGATGTCGAGGCCACCGTACACATGAATGATTATGTAGTCGTTGAGGATGATAACGATGACGAAACTGATCTCAAAACTGAGGATGAGGAAGATACCGAATCCGAGAATAATATACACGTTGATTCTGATGGGTTTGATGACGTGTGTAATTGAAAATGAGCTTTCATATTAGTCCTTACCACATATTGTTAAATCTTACATATTCGTAATCTACCAATTTTGTTATTGCAGTAGGATATTCATGGCTAGACATAGCGGTGGAGGTCGCCGAAGTGGTGGGCGATCTGGTACTGAAGACGGTAGCCACGATGGAGGCTCTTTTTTCAGCGCCGTAGTAAGTTATCTTAACTAGGATTTAAATATATCTCAAGTCGCATTAATTACAATGATTATTGAAGTACTATGTTAAATACAATTATTACAGATGCACTCGTTGGCGACAGGGGGACGAACCTCGATATCTTTGGTCGTCCGTACGCGATTACCACTTACTGATCTGGGTGGATGTCGTTTCCCAAAGCATAAGTGTTAATATATTCGTATTATTTCTATCGCTTATTGTAAAACACAATTCACATAACACATATTGTTATACTTTTTCGTAGTATACTAGACCCGGTGGCTAAGCACACCTACATGCGATTTGTTTGACGCGTCTCCCGAGAGGTGCATGCGATTCGATTAGTATCTGTGATGCGATGCCACTTTATGCGCAGACCATCTTCATGCGGAGTTCCGAGTAAGTTAAGCATATTATCACCACATAGTTGTATTGGGATGACGAAATCAATGTTCTTAATTTTAAATAATCTTTTGTTATAGGTTTATTATCGATTTGACCCGAGAGCATCACCGGCGATCTTGTGATTGAGCATCACGTCATTGCGAATTACTCTGGATGGTCAGTATGAGATGCGATGGAAGCGGTCCGGCGATTGTGGACCACCCGGGACCACCATCGAGCTCATCATCGACCGCGTAGTCTCCAATTTAGCTTGGGGCTAGGCTATGTATGCGCCTTTGGGAGGTGATGACTTCAAGAAAAAAAGTCCGAAAGCGGCGAAGAAGAACCGTGGTCGACTCAGAATAGTACACACCACCGGTTCTCGATCGTTCGAGGAGGTAAAGACAGTAAGTCACGTTGTATTTAGTTATTTATGTGTCAAGTTCTCACACAAATACTTAAGACCTGTTTTATGAATGTTTGTATTAGGCATTGGGGAGGACCTTGGTAGAGATCCTACCATGCTAGAGTTTTGGGATCGAGCCCACATGCCAAGGAGACTTGCGTCTTTTGTCTCGAGCGACTTTAGCTATACTGGGTAAAACTCATCTTACTATTTAGCTTTTAATAATATTCAATCATAAATAAAATGATATAATTAACATACGATATCTGAAATACATTACAAGACCGATTTTAGAAGCTTGGGACGAAGCGTATAGTTGAGCTAGAGACTATTAGGAGGGTTACGGTAGTTAGATTCATACCCCTCTTCCCGATATTGTATTAGATCGGGATGAGGAGTCGAGACTATGGGTCGCGTCTCAGATCCCCTACTAGCGATCTGCGCGGAATATCGAGTGTTGGGTTTGCCGAGGATACCCGCATATACACTTCCTGGAGGTAATATTTTTTATGTTTCACGAAATTATCCGAATTTATCACATTATATAAATTATTATTAGTAATCGAATTTGTATCTCTTTATAGGTTCCAACCAAATACGACTCAAAACACATGTCGGACCATCTCATACGGTACTGGCTTAGATGATTTATATCTTCCGCGGTGATAGGGGGCCGTGTCGGATAGTTCCATCTGATCCGGTCTTTCACGACGTCGATGGTTGCCTTCCAGTTCTCGTCTTCACCAGGTTTCTCAGGATAATATAGCAGGGGCCTCTGCAGAGAGTACGGGATTACCACGGGAGCAGTTCGACGCTTGGAGCGCCGAGATGCTCCGGATGGTGATTACCCTCTTGGAGGAGGCTTTTCGTCCGCCCCCACCTACTCAGGTATTCTTATTGTTTATGTTTTTCAATTAAGGCTAGTTTGTTAATTCCTACATATATATATATACGGACTAATGATTTATATTTTTGATTCTATCAACAGGGTGGCGATGGCGAATAGGCTGGCGATGACGAGCAGGAGCACAAGGCTGATTTCCATACACCAAAGCAGCGTCGTTCACCTCCGCCCGATGATGATACTTTTAGTAGTTTATAGTTCATTTGTATAGTTTGTAGAACTTTTGTATATATTTTATTGTCTAATTAAATGCTCAGCTAACTATTGTAAATTATATTGTTTAACATTTATGGAACATTAGCTTATATTTGTAATTGTTAGCTTATAATACGTTTTGGTGGATATTTGAATGTGAATGTGAATGATAATGAGTTGAAGATTACGTTTTAGTGCTAAGTTGCATATTTGAATGTGAGATCTGAGTTTATATTATCGTGTATTGGATTGTGACGAGTTACGTATATATTAATGGGTTTAAACACCGAAAGCTGAACTTTTAAAATCAGAGGAAAAAAAATCGAGTTATTTCCGACTTTAATAGGATATTTTCAAATGATTTCCCTCGGAGATAATAAATAATCAATTTTTAATAAATACCGATATGGTCTAGTTTTCAGTCGAACATAAGATAACTTCGACGGAATATATCCGTCGTACTAATTATATCTCCGACGTAATGTCCGTCGAAGTTAATAAATAGACAATTTTAATAAATAGAACAGATTTTAGTTTTTCGCCTTCGGAAATAGCTAATGTTCGAGGAAGTAGTCGATGGGACATGAATCGATATATTCGACGAAAAATTTCGTCATATATATTCTGTCGAAGATAGGCTAGGTTCGACGAACATTCGTCGGTGATAAGTTCATCGTAGATAATAAGCATCCGACAGAATTTTTGACGGAACTTATTTTCGACGCGAATAGTTACAACGGAATCTCTGACGAATATTTCCATCGCAAATAAACTAGTTTCAACTGAATAGTATTATGTACGACGGAATATTCCGTCCGAAATTAATGCGATTTTCTTGTAGTGAAACGGAACCGGTCAAAGTAAAGACGCATTCGGCAAGATATTCCAACGAAATAATAAAGAATGGAATAACAACGAAATCACCATGCATGCGGTATTTCACATGATGCGAGTTATTCCAATGAGAATAATAAATAACGGAATCGGTCCCAGTAAAAGCGCATGAGCATGGATATTCAGCGTAATAATAAAGACGGAACCAGTCCCGTAAAGCGCATGCATGAGAAGATATTCCAACAGATTAATAAAGACGGAACCCGGTCCTGTGTAACGCATGCATGGATGTTCCAATGCGAATAATAACGAATGGAATAACAATGAAATCACCAAGTATAGGGTAGACCATGCGTACAAAGTTATTCAATGAATAATAAAGAATGGAATAACGAAGTTCTCTTCATGAATATAAAAAAAAATACCCTTACCTTATAAAGAAGAAAACTCCGACATAGGGGCGGGATATACTGAAGAAACTTGCACTCACGCCAAAGCTTTCTTAAACGCTAAAGAAATACGCTTCAAGATAGAAGAATAATTCTCTCTACGGTTTCTCTCTGAGTTTCAATGAATTAAGTAAGAAATAATGAAGGAATGAGCTTATTTATAGAAGAATGGATGAATAAGAACTAATCCATGAACGGTCCGGATCAATTTACTTTAAAACTAGACGGTCCCGTTGGTTTACAATAAAATAAAATATATTCTATTTATAATCTAATAAAACGAATAACTTTTAAAAAGATTTTACTACGCAGCCTTATCTGCAAACACTATGCATAATAAAATATAATATGTTCTAATTATTGTCAATAAAACGAATAACTTTATAAAAGTATTACATTTTATATAAAAAGATTTTACTATTAGCCTAATAAAACGAATAACTTTATAAAAGTATTACATTTTATATAAAAAAGCTTTTCTGTTTTATTACATTAATAATACTAATAAAACAAAACTTCATTATTATTATTATTATTATTATTATTATTCACACTATTAATCGACCGTGTCGTTTTCGTGAAAGAGGGATTTTCCAATAAGGATTTCTCCTTATGGTAGCGCTTGATTAGGTGACCAAACCTCACTCGATGAACTTTCAGACATCGTTAATAATGCAAATAATAATATTAATAACTCTGTCATCTCAATTATTGATTTAATAATATATAAAATATCGACAATAATTGAATAAAACTAAATGACTTCTCACGTAAGCATCCATAATCAATATCGTGTGCTACTATGCAATCACGCATATTCCTGTACTTTTAACACCGAGTGTTTCAACAGTTAACGGTAAAACTTCCGTCATTATTTTCATAAAAAAATATTTTTGTCGTTTTTTCAATCCGACAATAATTCCATTGTGGGATCCACCAATGATTGTGTCGTCGTACGAATATTCCCTATTTAAAACGAATATTCCCCGACCAATCGAATATTATATAACAACTTGTGTACTTTGCAAAATTTATAAATATTACCCACAACTATAGCATTATATTAAATTTATTCCAAAAATGATAATTATAGAAAATTCATCTTTATTCATAAAAGTTGGGGTCTTACATCGGGCCCCAAGGGGCTCCTCATTTTTGTGGAAAGGAGAGGACCTAGGTAAGACTTAGTTTGAACATGCGTGCTAAAGTCGACAGGTCGGGCTCGAGGCTCTGGGTCATTATTTTATATACTTTTTGGAGGCAAAATTTATTTAAAATTTAGTTTTATTATCAAAACTGTGTCGTTTTATGAAGCATCATCTACCCGAACGGATGCGTCAATACTGCGTTGTTTTGGGAAGTGCTATCTGCCCGAACGAACGCCCCAAAACTACGTCATTTTTGCCTGAACGGAGTGCCCTATCTTCCAAGCCTAAAACTACGTCGTTTTTTGTCCGAACGGACGCGCCCTTTCTGTCAAAGTCAAAAAGTACGCCGTTTTTGACTAACGTGTCTTTTAAAAGAGTTGTATCCCATCTGATGAGTCACTAATCCTTCCTATAAATAATCTAGCCTTTTGATTTATTCAATTCACAAGCATTGTCTTCATCTTTTCATAAGTAATTCTTAGGCATTCAAGAGAGAGAGTTCAAAGTATTTTATTTGATTAGTTGTGTATGCTATTTATAATGCTGTTATAGTATACGTTGTAATTGTATCCTAGGAGACGAGTGTTATTAACTCTGAGCACCGTAAAGAGGACATAATTGTCTTAAAGACATAATAACAAGTACTAACCTTGACATATTCTACATATCAATTTTAGTATACAACAAATAAATTTTATATATATATAGAACCCTTGTCCATTCAACTTTTCTAATAAACATCTCCCAAGATTTTAGAAGATAGCCTTCACCCAATATAAAGGGATTGTTGTTTGATTGCAAAAGTTTTCTACTTGGGAAGAGGTTCAGGGAAGACCCAAATCATCAAATGGCAACTTAAATACTATTAACAAGTTAGCAACCCTTGTTACAACAGATAAATTTTATATATATAGAACCCTTGTCCATTCAACTTTTCTAACAAACATCTCCCAAATCATCAAATGGCATCTTAATTGTATCCTTGATTGGATTCGGACTCCAAATTTGTCTCAAAGTTATTGCAATTAGGTTAGTAAAGAGTACAGAAACAAATCATCAAATGGCATCTTACAATTGAGTGCATAGGGAAATACTATTAACCTCATTCATGAATCTTCTTCCATCAACTTGGTGCATGAGAGGTTGCAAGAAAGATGCAATGGGGAGATAATGAGAATATTCCCTTATAACCTCCTTTTAGTTAAAATAGCACTTGTACTCTTTACTAACCTAATTGCAATAACTTGAGACAAATTTGGAGTCCGAATCCAATCAAGGATACATTTAATAGTATTTCTTTCTTTCTTTCTTTCTTTCTTTTTTTTTTGTGTGGGGGGGGGGGGGTGGGGTTGGTAACTTGTTATATATATTATATATATATAACAAAAAGACAACATGGGTTTGTCTCCAAACTTTTAATTTGCTAAATAAAATAACTAAAACATGACAATTTGTTTGTAATCTATAGCAGCTTCCCTCAAGTTTCTTATTTAAAAAGATTCCAAGAGGAAAAAGAGTATAGTCATCCACATCAAATATGAAAATAATATGTTTTAAATTCTGAAAATTAGAATTCTTCAATCCAAGTAATCCCACTGGTGCATAATTTCTCAGTGTATATCTCCGGCCTTCTTTTATTTTTTGTGGGGTTGTGGGGGGTGAGGGGGGGGGCAATAGATCGCCACAGCTGTAAAGCAAAACTGTATGTCCTCCATCAAAATAATAAAAATGCTGAAGCCTATATGCCAATAAGTTTCTACCTATGTTCTGTGTAAAAAGATTGAAGCCTCTGGCCAGAACATAAATGCACAGACTTAATTCATGGTCCAACAAGAAGATTATATCAAAATTGAATTTGAAAGTGTACACATAATTTGGGATTACTTCTACAGAATTATCCACATGTCCAACATTCTAGAATACAGTAACTAATTTTGCTAATGGCATTATAATGGTTCAACATCTTAGCCATGACATCTTTCAAGTAACAAAACCAACTTCTAGTGCACAACAAAGGAATACCTGCAGAAATATCCAACAGCCATGTTTGGATAGTTCTTAACTACTGGTTCTTGAAAACAATGATGATTGCAGTGCAGTTATCTTTGCAGCGTCTCTCACGGATAGCTTCCCTCACAAGGCGGCGGGTCACAGCTGCAACAGGTAATCCCTCCTGTTGAATAATTGCAAAGATTTAAGATGGCATTTACAAATTTGACATGCCAAGCCTAAGATTACTTATTATTTAGCAAAAGTGTGACGCTATTTGTAATCATACTGCGATTATGAATACCTCTAAAAACAAAATATTTAGACTAGAGGATGCAACACCTATAATTTCTTTTGGAATCCTTTTTGAGCTCCACAGAATGATTAGGGAAAACAATTATGTGGTATGGATCCATTCAGGTTACTTGTACACTTGGTAACTATATTATACACAATAATCCAGGATAACAGTGAGAGTTACACCGGGTATTAATACGTTTTACTTAACATTTCAGAGGGGATTCAATTGGAAATTTTACTTGGTTACCTAGTTTGGGAAAAATGAGAAAAGCAATCAACAGACACCCCCTCCCCCCACCCGCGGGACAACAAAAGAAAATAAAAATGGCCCAAGTAAGAACATATACTATATAACATATATGGGGAGCATTTTGCCATCAATCATCAAGGGGAACCATGGACTAATAGCAGCATCGTCCACAGAAGATTAAGGCATTGCCATGCACAAGACAAATGAAACCTAATTTTGCCAATAAGTACATATACAGAATAAGAAAGGCCTCTAGTGTGATTCCAACCAAAAGGTTATACCTCTAAACAGTTCAATGTATGAATTTTTATGTCAATCTTCGCCTTTTCGATTACTCCCTATACAAAATATTAGAGCAAACTGAATGTCGATTCAAAATAAATGAGAAAGATGATTTTCAGAAAGAGCAAGTGCTTGTTTGTTAGGAAAAAAAACATATGCCTAAACATTCCCTTAGTGTAAGATAAGAAAACACAAGTGTTTTAAATTAATTTCGTTTGTTAAGTATACATATTATTTCATAAATATCGGAAAGTAATTATAAATAATGCATATAGAAATATTCATTTATCTCTAAATGTTATTTCTAACGATGTCTAAAAATAAAAGTCAATGAAAACTCATGTGGATAACCTATATACAGCGAGTTGTAGTGATTTATAACTTGAGAAGAGTAAAAATCTTCTTGATGGTTTAATTTTTGTTTTATCAAAATGACGCACTTTTTCTACATTGCACTTGAAGTAGCATTAGGAAACAAATCCCTAAATGTCCTCAATCTATAGCACTCCTCATCCCCCACCCCAACCCCCCAACACACAAACCAAAAAAAAACAGAAGAAAATATTCAGCCATACAGGAAGAAATTACTTAAATTTTAATTAAAAGTAGTGAGGAACAGAAATCTGGAAGTTGCAGAGTCTATTTTCGCCCAACTTCAATTGGAAATCCAAACAAAACAGCACTACTATATTTAACCACAAACAATAAAGGGAACAGGAAAGATGCATATTAACCTTTAACAAGTTGTGAACAAATTCAACAGCATCACTTGCTCCAAAAACCTGAACAAACATATGGAATTTCAAATTCTAAACAATTATAGAACTTGAGTAAGATGCACCACCAGAAGGAATCTCGTTGCATAAAATTGTTATAAAGAAAAGGATAGGAAATTGAGGTGTACCCCCCACAGGCCATCACAACCAAGAATAATGAAGTTGTCTCTCTCTGTAAGGCTAAAAGAATGGATATCTGGGGTTGCAACCACACCCACCTGCAGTTTATATTTCACTGAGATAATGAAGTATCACGTGGAACCAGTAGTCATAAGTTGAAGAGCAAATATGATGCTTTACAACATATGTTTAAAGAACCGCAAAGTAGAAAATTGCAAGAATAACCCAATACTCTAAATGGCTGCAGCTCAACCTGACATAGGAAATAAAGAACCACCAGTTGTGAAGGGAAAAACACGAGATAATGTTTTAAAAGGCGCTAGGCGGGAGGCGGGCGGCCGGGAGGGCCTAGCACCTAGGGGGCGGATTTTTATTTTAAGCCAATTTTAATATTTTATCTTACATCTATCCAAACAAAACAATAATATAAAACAAAACAATTTATAATAAAGATAATAAAGGTCTTTGCTTAAAATTCAAACACATCCATATTGCCAATGTCAAAGTTCAAACACAAACATGCAACTATTCAAAGTTCAAACACATCTTTAACGTATTAGTTTTATTCATAAACAAGATTGCTATTAAATAATAAAATTTAAAATTCCATGAATTCAATTCAATATTAAAACTTAAGAAACTAAACATAAATTTAAGAAATATATTAAATTAAACTAAATATTACAAATGTATCATCATTTATATAATTTGAAGTTGGTACAAGTTCAAAAAATTACAACTACAACAAAATAATCTATTTTGACTTGATCTTGTTTACTTCTTGTTGTGATTTGATATGCTACAACCTACATTATGAATATGGTAAATCATTAGAAAAATAAATATATTAAGATTTGGTTTGGATAGTTATTAAAATAAGAAAAACTCTCCGCCTAGGCCCCGCCTAATTTCCTGGAGGGATTTTTTTGCCGCCTTGGGCCTAGGCGGGGCGTCAGGGGGGCCTAGCGCCTAGACGAGGATTTTTAGAACACTGAGATAAATACACAACCTGCCATTTTACAGCTCGTAAGCTATCATCAGTAATTTGTCATCAATAATAGCACTAGCTGTATCAACAGCTATATTCTAAGGCCGTGACCAGAGTCGTAGAATATGAGAAAATAAATGGATAGATTTATTATACACCCGCATCGTCTGGTGAACACAATCAACCTGCACTGGCATAAAACAATAAGCAAAATCTACAGCATTCTTCAATTCAGCCTAAAGCAAGGACTTTAAGATGGAGAGGCAGCTCTATATTTTTAAACCAACAAAAAAAGACGCAAACATGAAAAGAGGGAAGCTTTAAGTAGAGATATTTTCTGTTTTGCATTCAAAAATATTTTCTACAAATACTAATTTCATTTATTTATTTATTGGTTCATAACTTGAAATTCGTATAATTAAGATTCGGATCCCCAAGAAAATCCTATACATATAAGAAGAATAGAACAAAACTAAACAAGTTTAGAATAAATGCTTTTATGCTGTCAGCGAGTTCAAAATTCAATTCAAAACCTCAAAAGTAGGTCATTGGTACTTGTATCCTAAAATTTTCAAGAATAAAAACATATAAAAGGAACTAGCTACAGCTCGTCTCAAAAGTGCTCAAAGCCTCAAACATGAGGATGAAGAAAATACTGGTAAAGGGGACAGCCATTTGTCTCAACATTTGTGGCCCGAAGTAATTCAAAATTCAACTATCTTTGGTCAAAAAATGTAAATGCTATTGGTACTCGTCCTTACATCCTAAACTTCCGCAAAAGTACAACCCTGCTATAAGGTTCATTCCACAGATGATCTAAAAAATCTACTGCCCTCCACAAGGATGAACATAACAGTGAGTTGGGAGGTGGAGGGCTCAACCTCTATCATGAACGTTAACACCAGCCTTTAAACATTAAAGCCTCTTCCCAAAACACTTGGAATAGGAATTTGATAAAAATAGGAAGAGACTAGCCTTTCATCCTTTCTCACAAGCGTACTTAGTACTACCTGAAGTTGTGGAAAAGAAAAAAATAAGGTTTCCTAAAATATCCATCTCAAAGTGGGTAATGCGGTCTACTATCTAGTCTACCTAACAGCAATACAGTTGATAATGCAATCACAAGTGTGGATAAAGGAAGTGCTACCGAAACTGTGCATAGCTTTTACCCATAACAAAGAAAGAGAAAGAAGAAACTAGAATGAGATACACATTTATTAGGCAAAAAAAAACAAGGAATGAGATGAGTATAAAGCCACTAAAGAATGAAAAGAAAAAGCGACATTCCACAACATAAAATACACACATGCATGTATTTTTATAAATAAAATATCGTATACAAATGCTAAAAGGGGGGAGAAGCCCCTGCACATTCACAGGTAACAGAGAGTAGCACAAATTAACAGTGCACCTAGTAGAAACTAGGAAATAACTAAAAAAGGAAAATTTGAAATGCAGCTACCCGTAAAACCTCTACTACCTAATATCAACAGCGCAAAAGGATCGTGAAAAACATAGCTGCAACAGACCACTACATTTTTCCAACTATACCGCTACTTTATCCATAAAATGCTATATACAAATTCTTTTCAGCTAAGACAACAGAAAGCAAAAAGTACAAACACATGTATTTAACAAAAAACACCTTCTTAAATTGGCGATCCCCGAAAGCCCTAGAAACTTCAAGTCGCCCCTGCAATCGTCCATTCGCACTCACAGAACCACCAGCCTGAAAATTCTTAGCATCTTTATTAATGAAAAATCTAAATAAGGGACGGGTAAGAAACTAAAAAGTATAAGTTCAATAAAAAGATGGCGATAATAACAAAATGCGGAACAATTAAGTACTTTCATTGATAATTTCCAAAATCAACTGGACCTCTGAGATACTTTGAACTAAATGAGAGCAGTGGGCAACAAAAGTATAATATTATTGACAGTTTACGACATCTAGCAAGAGGCACTTATTGTCAGTTTATGTCATAAATAAAGATAGTAAAGTGCCACCAGTGGGTCCTCATCACATGGAAAACAGGAAACTTTAAATAGAGTAGTTATATAGCATGCGTAGGTGACGTAAAATCATCAAAGCCAGGATAAATTCTTGGAATTTAAAGTTTTTTCATATATCTACCAGAATGAACTTTTAGTGCACAGATACACCAACACTGAAAAGAAGGTTTGAAACACTTGGTAACAGAACAGATCAACCGAACAAAAAAATAGTTGCAAGAATCAGGTGAAGGAGGGAAAAAAACGGAGAAAAGTCAAAACTGAAACACTAAGAAAATAAGAATTAGAGCAATAGAATTACAATATGTCATTATCAAGAACAGAAAGACAGCAATGCCAACTGCTGAACAGTCAATAGTTCCATTTCCATTCAACTGGGTTTTGAGCTTGGTTCATGTAGGTCTGCACAAGCTTGAGATTGCACATGATGCTATTTGAGCTTTATTATTGATCTAATCCACCATCAACACCTTTGAATGAAACACAGAACAAAATGGATACACAAAGGGACAAAATCCTAAGAGAAGTAGGACACAAACGAGGCTAGATAAAACTGAACCACCCTAAGAGCCTAGGAAAGCCTTTCTAAAATAAATAAAGTGAGACCCGTTTCTCCTTTATATGACTGTAACATGACACGTAAAAGCTTTCCACAATAATGAATAACTACCAAAGTTGATGAATACTTTGACATTGCAAGGAATATTGGCTTGTTCCCAGCAGGTATTTAAAGGATAATATTGAAACGTAAGGATTTATTATCCAAGTAGTCCCGGAATTACACCTCTTTCTTATTCCCTTAGTTAATTTTCTTACCAATTTTTTACCTAAGCTTGTTTTTGCGTTGCAATCTAAGTCTGCTATGAGATCCCATCAACAAAACAGCAGTTAAGTTCCCAAGTGCTATACACGTCAACCAAAACAAAGAAACTTAAAGCTTGCATGGACTTCTAGGTCAATAAAATGAGCTTCAACAAGTCTCTCTGCATATCCAGGTGTGCTTTCTATCATTAGATGGCCACCCTGAATGATTCAAGTGCCCTTATGATACTTCAAGATCCATGTTATGAGCAGGGGATATTCATCAATATGTTTTCTTCACATGATAATAATATATTTGCTGATTTCTTCACATGATAATAATATATACAAATTGCTTCTATGTTAGCATGAATATGGGAATATACTCAATTTGGAGTCCGGCCGTGAGGCCTGAATATTGATTGGAAAGGGTAGTTTTGAACATCATCGCAATTTCTACTCGCTCAACAAAATCATTTCAAATTATATTCATATTCTAATTTCTATGACATCGCTGCACAACTCAAGTACAAAGTATCAACATCATTATAAAGTAATGGCATGATGTCAATATTCACAACTGAAAATGAGGTGTGAGGAATATATCCAAAAAAAAATATAACATCTCTCCCATAAGCATAATACCTAACCTTCTGGATGCGTGCCCGTTCCTGTGGATAAATGGCTTTGTGTTCCCTTGTCAAAACAATGGCTTTTAATGGATTTACTACAACTGACTTATTTTCGAAAACATCTGTGATCGATGAACGTGCAACAACTGCCTTTGCATCTCCAATGTTAGCTACAAACACCTATATAGCAAGTTGATCATATAAAATGTTTACAATAGATCTTATAGAGTTTAAGGTCAAGGTGACCATAGGAAAATGGCAAAATAGAGTTTGTGCATGAATTGACTCCCATATTAGCATATCCTCCCTTAACACTGCACAAACACATTCATTTGTGACAAATCAATTGAATCTACTGAATGTAATCCTCAAACAGATGTTCCGGTTGAAAGGATGTTGTGGAGCATAATTGAAAGTAAAAAGGGATTATTAATAAAGATCTCAAAGCAATGACATTTCAAGAAAGGAAGATACAAAATCCTAAAATAGAGGAACCTGCCAATCCATATGCAAATCTGTATAGACTACCTCTGACGCGCTCATGGCCAAAGCCCGTAATGTTTCTAAAAAGGTGATCCTCTCCCACCCATAACAAATGATTCATAAAGGAGCAATCATCTTCATGCATAATCATTACTAATAGAGCGTAGTGAGCTATCTTTTAAGCATCATTCATTTGGATAAACATAAATCATCATAAAATTAATTAGCTTACGAATGGGATTGCTGTGGGGAAAAAAGAAGCAAACTTACAGTTTGACCTAATACCCAAACACAAACAGCTGTAGCGCCATCCAGCCATCCCCCTAATAAGAATGTATAGAAACCAGTACGCTTATGCAAATCAGAAGCAAATGAAAGGGAAAACTATATTTTGAATATAAGTATTACAACTAAACATATGCAATACTTGATATGTGGTCAAAGAAATCAATCAAAACAAAGTTAACACAAATATACATACTCAAAGATAGAATAATACAGGGGCACCAAACTAAGTTATAATTAATATATAACACAAAACACCAACCATGTTTCCTCATATAAAAGAAGTTTCAGGGCTTTAAGAGAACCACCTCGCTAATATTTAGAAGGAAAAGGAGGGGGCCTAAAAATGAGAACTACCTCACTAACCCTAGTTTAAGCTTTGAAACAAATAACGCTTTTCACGGCTTTATGTACAAATTGGGAACTATTTGACCACAAACCAAGAGCACAAAAGTTTGACAAAAGGATTAGTTATTCCTAATTGTGGTCCTCCCTGACACCCTACTTCTAAGCACCTGTTTGTGAATTTTATTTTGAAGGGAAGGGAAAGTTGGAACTTTCTTTCCAAAATTGGAAGGAAAGTTCCAACTTCCCTTCCCTTCCCTTCCCCCGAAACAAAACTCACAAACAGACCATAAATTGCAGTTCATTGACTAAGAGCATCATGTGCCCCTAATACCCTTCAGCCCCAACATTCAGAAAGCAGGCCATTAGTTAGGCAGTTTGATCTACAATTAGGCGTTGTTATTTAGTATTTACAACGTAAGATATCACTTTCAACATCTTTTTAGTTAGACTTTACCACCCACACATGAAGTTGCAGAATAAAAAAACAGTTGAACAGATTTCTATCAGTGGATCAGACATTGGCAAAATATAGGTAAAACCATATAACAAAAGTGCTAAACTTGAAGCAAAATGATCTGTAAATACCTGCAGCACTCTCCAGCAGAAGAGACTCGTCTGTTTTCCGAAACCCTGTTTGAATGAACACAAAAGGAAACGTTACAATTCTTATTACATTACTAAGAAAAATTTTAGTCGACAACAAATAGAAGTTAGACAACCAAGAGAAGTTCAAGAAAATAGCATACCATCAAGTATGGCCCTTTTGGCAGCTTTCACATCCAACTGCAGTTGATATAGGACTTAAGAAGTGAGACATGATTCCCAGAAAGCATATTCCAAATAAGGATATTCTCATTGGCAGACGGATAATAGTACAAACTTTTATGGAATTAAATATAAGAACTCTCCAAAGAATAATGGTAGGAATTAACACCTACTAAAGAAACTAATCACCGGCAAAAGCAAAGATAAGAATCATAAGCAGAAACGGGAAATGGCAGAAAGCAATAGTTGCCTCCTTAATCGTAAATATCAAGTATAAGAGCTGATGATTGATACTTGATATAAACAAGAAAGAGAAACTGAGAACTAAGTATAAATCAATATTAGTTTCAAAATGATGAACCCCTGTCAACCAATACCGCATGTGATTAGAAAATAGAAATATATCTTTTAACCATAAAACTTAGGATCTATTATACTCCTTCCGTCCCAAGATAAAAATCCTTATTATTTTGAGTAGTCTCAAGTTAAAAGTCTACTTACCTTAAATAATCTATTTTTTACAAAAGTTTGCTTATAATATCCTTAGACTATGTTTGTTTGCAAAGATTATAATCTCGGAATTATAATCCCAAGACTATTAATCCTGGGATTATAATCCCAACACTATTGAGCCATTTTATAATCCTTAGACTAATAGTCTCAAGTCTAAATTTGAAAATAAACAAGACACTTCGGATTAATAGTCATATCCCAAGTATAATCTTTGCAAACAAACATAACCTTAGTATTAATTGTTTCATATTTCCATTCTCTATACATATTTATGGAGTATTACTAGTCATGTACAAAACACTATGCAATTAAATGAGAATTTAGAAAGACTTTTTGACATAATTCAAATACTTATAGTTTGAAGCAGTATTAGACATATAAATGTATCAAGGAAATTGATTCCAATGAGAAGTAGTATAATTTGTTTCAAGATAATTAATAAAGTATTATTATCCTCTTTCTTAATATGCGCAAAAAGTTGACCAAGATTTTTATTTGGGATGGAGGGAGTATAACTTTTCACTAAACAAGACTCAAGCCATAAATTAAAATAATAATAATTATTATTATAAAAATAAAATAAAAAGGAACAACAACAACAACAACAACAACAACAATAATAATTAGTACTGAAAGTTCAGAAATTTATTCAAAAAAACCAAAATCTGAAAACACCAAATTATGAAAACAAAGTGGACAATAAAAGGGAACAAGACACTAAAATTCTGGCTATTGTTTTCTGCTTGAGCTAAACCTCGTACTTAACTCCAATTAAATACTTTAACGTGTCTGAACACTCAACAATAATCTCAGAAAATTTAATACATAGACGGTTAGGTTAGGCACATGGAGAAACTGGTCCCTCATGGTAGAAATGCAGAGAATAATTTTCTCCTTTGCATATACTTATAGTGCTGGAATGAACACAAACTTTTGTTTTTATAATATTCATTTGTGGGTTAGGAACTAATATTCATTGGTGTATGTATGCCCATACACAGGTCGCACGCTTTAAAACCCCAAATTCAAATGAAAATGTGATTGAGTGAGTAGAAGATAAGAACAACTGAGCTTAAATAAAATTAGTGGGGTACTGGTGATACTTAACCATTAACTTCAAATTCAATCAAAGTATGCATTATGCAAGACATAAACAAAATGATGAAGAAAGAAATAATAAAATTCTGAAAAGCCAGAAAGAGACCCATTTAAATGACCTGTAGGTATACAAAGGTTGATATGTCAAGATGGATGAGCTGAAAAACTAATGGATGGAAGGGGACAGAAGAACACAACCTAAAAGGCAAAGAAGTAGTCAAGAGGTGATAGTTAACTGAGAAAATAAGAGTATATTTTTTCAATCACAATATCAATAACACACTGTTAGGTATCACTACTACAACCATACATATATATCACAAGTATAGAATACTTATCAAACAATACATCAAATTATAGACACTATGAAGCACTTACAAGTTAAAATACATAATTCGTCATATGCACTTAAACTTATGTATTGTAAAGTATAAATTGAAGAAATATAATCAGAAAAGCATACCGCTCTTCTCTACAGCTAGAAGTAAAAAAAATGGATCAAAACAAGAAGCTAAATACAGACATTTCCAATGGTGCAAGCACAATCATAGTGATTCTAATGCTAGCAAGAATACACATTTATCACTTTTTTTTCAAGTAATAACAAGGCAATAAAGCTCAACAAACTCATAAGATAAACGCAAGACAAACATTATGTTCACCTAATTACACTCCAAGGTGCAAAAACATCAACATGCCATTTGGACCATGAGCTTCATTAATTTTCAATTGCCAATCTGTGTAATTTCTACTGATTTTATTCTGTTTATGTTGCTCCCAACCCAAAACTTCCATTTGTCACAGTTCTTTATTTCATGAATATATATATATATATATATATATATATATATATATATATATATATATATATATTGTTTTGATAACAAAGAAGAATGATACATAAATTTAAGCCTTACACACATGACATGAACATTAATAAGTCCCCAATTCTTAGTGCTTTTATTGACAATAACAAAATAAGGATCCAGACATTTTGCATCTCTCCATCAGGCCTATATAAATTAGCCAAATCGTTGTAATTAATTCTCAGTATCGAGCCAAATTTTCAGTGGGAAAATCCTAAATACTACCTCTGTTGCAAACCCTAAAATACTGCATTTTGGAACGGAAGTAGTAGCTGTTATCTCTACTATAACAGAAATATATACATCTTTTTTCAAAGAATCCATTAATACTGCGGGGAGTTTATATCATACTGAGGTTTCATTTAGCTATATAAATATTTTTACGTATTTATACCTATGCCCGGAGCAAGTGAAATAGCAGAAACAAGCAAATTGAATTTTCCATCTGGGGTTATTAATACATGTTAATTACTGTCTGGATCTTAAACATTCATCAAATAAGACCAAGCAAACACACCAACTCACGTGGTAAGCCGGCAGAGAGAACATTTGGATGTAAATGTCTCTGGGCATATTCAGCAGCAAGTTGACCTCCATGTCCATCATATATCGCATAATGAGCACATCTGTCAAAAAGATATATACAATGCAAACTAAGAACAAGTTCCTCAAGTTCAGCAGGAGAAGAATTTTTCATGAACTGCAAGCAGACGTAGGGTGCATTTGGAGTGAACATAATCTTTTGGATGATTATTTTTCAAATATTAAACCTAATATGCAAACCTTAATACTTGGTGAAATTTCCTGATGGAGATGGTAGGTAAAGATACTATCTTTTAGAACATTATGTCACTATTGGAGTCTTACAAGTAGAGTCCCTTCATGGGAAATATAAACTCTAAACGTTTTGGGGTAGAAAGAGAAGTATTTGTTTTGTAGTCCAATTAAGTAACCCATTTCTATTTCTTAGACTGCTTCCCTTTAAATGTGAATTTGGATTCCAGTAATCAATTGCCTCATAATGCAAAAGCAACAGTATCAATTCAAAATAGCAAACCAAATTCTTCTGTTTAGAGTAAATGATTACAAATTATTGAGAAGGCACAAAGAAAATGTACACAAAATAACTAAGGATTATGAAAAACCTCAATTTTCCAGGAAACTCCAAGCTTGCATCGGACAGAACAACACACTTATCCTCCATTGAATGCCTTGAACCTTTATCTTCGGCCGCATCAGCTTCAATTATGAAACTCATCTCCTTTTCGATTCCTTCCTTTGATATTTCTTTTTTCTGCTCTTCTTTTCCATCGATTTTCGTCTTTTTCGTTACCGGATCGGAGTCGTCGAATTCACCGTCGCGCTTATGGCATGAAATAGGGACTGAGTTCTCATTTGGCGCGGCTGAATTTGGTTCCTCCATAGTTGTTTCCGAGGTAGTTCTGAACTTGCTACTGAAAATATAGAGGACTTGGACTTTGTACTGTTTGGACTTTGGCAGCTCAAAAAGGTCATTGCCAAATAAAACCCTTATTATGTTTATCCAATTTAACCGAAAATTGAACCGCCACTAGTTTAGTGGTTTAATGGTTCAACCGCAGTCGACCAGTTGAGCCATAATAATATCTAATACTTGATCCGTCCTTTAACATAAGAGGTTTTAAATAAATATTTGTGTCCCTTAATATAAGTATTTAAGAATTATAAGTAATTAATTTTTAATATTATCTTAAATAATAAATATAATTTTAACTTTGATTCTCTCATTATTAAATATATATAATATTATGACCGAATGATATAATATTATCGATGTTTTATCTAATATTATAACCCATGTAGTGAATTTTAGAATTTAGGGTGTAATTATAATTTGTAGCAGATAAAATCGAAAATGAATTGAATTTTTTGTGAATTAAACTCGAGTCATTTAAACTCAACTCATGTCCATTAACGAGCTGAGATCGAGCCACTTCTTGTGTTCATTTATATAATAATTGACATATTTGAAATATCTGAATAATAAATTTTTATTATTTTATTCTTCTAAAAAAAATTTAAAATTGTTATAAATTTATTTAATATTACTTAATATAATAATTAATATTATAAAAAAAAATCATTCAACCAAAAAATATAGATGTATAGCGACTCACCATACACACTTCACATAAAAAGTGTCTCTATATATAGCGACCGTAATCATGTTTAGGAGAGGAAGAGTTTTATCATTATCCCTACTTTATATTTATAAATTAATTAATCATAATTAATTTTGGTCGTATTTATTTAAAAGTTTAAAAGCCATTTAACAAATGATAAATATCCACAATCAAAATTATTTTGTCAAAAAATCTAAAATCACAAACAACTCAAATACAATTGGTTTATTAAACAAATCGTGCTAGAACATTAAATTTGGACTCGTTTTATTTGTTTATTCAAGTATGTGATTTTTATATTATCTTCAAATATAATTTTTAATTATCAAAAACTTATAATTACGGAGTGTAATTAATGCATCGTGTATTTATAGTACAACAATTAATAATTTTTTATTTATTCTAAAATGATTAAAAATAATTGATAATAATTTAAAGGAGTAATTTATTTCTAACTCCCAAACATAAATAAACTTATTTTATAATTATGGTGTAAAAAATTAATTATCACTTATAGATTAAAAAGAGCAAAAAAATCAAACTGTCTCATTATTATACTGACAAAAAATAAATAAATCTACTATCACATAAAATCACTCACATATCGCTGAAATGCACTCACATGCATAGTAGACTTATTGATTAATCAAACTCACACCTGTCTTTCAACTCTTTTGTTTAGTTGCAGATATTAATTAGGAATGAGTGGTTCTACACGGACAGGAAAATTGGACTGGTTATAATTTTTTTTAATTTTTTTACTTGTGACTTTTAAAAAATGTATAGTATTTATTATAACAGAAATTTTTATAAAATATAGTATTTTAGGTGTAATTTGAATACATATACAAAAATAGGATTATACAGACTATATTTTGTATATGTATCCAAATTACACCTAAAACACTATATTTTGTAAAAATTCCTATTGTAATAAATACTATATATTTTTTAAGAGTCACAAGTAAAAAAAAATATAAAAATAAAAAAATTGAAACCGGTCCAATTTTCCTGTCCATAAAACCTGTCCGCCAAGAGTTTTTCATTAGGAATAAGTCTCGGACATATCTAATGGACTAGAAAATTGGACCCGTCCCAATTTTTTATTTATTTAATTTTTTTGCTTTTTTTGTGATTCTCAAAAAATATATGTATAGTATTTATTTTAATTATAATTTTTATAGAATATAGTATTTTAAATATAATTTAGATATATTTTTGTATGACCCTATTTTTGTATATATATTTAAATTATACTTAAAACACTAAAATTTTTACTTAAAATAAATACTATACATTAAAAAAAGTCACCAAAAAAACAAAAAAAATAATAATTGTCCAATAATCCTGTCGGGACTCATTAATTAGATGCAGATAAATACACAGAACCGGCCAGAAAATACGGTCGCTTGGAAGTAGTAATCTTCCATCTCGTAAGCATCTTCATTTTCTCTCTCCTCCTCCATTTTCTGTACAATATTTTTCTCACTTTTCTATCGCGATTTGCTGGTTTATGTATACATTCATTACAGGTTGTACGGCTTTGATGCTCAGAAATTGAGAATTATGGCCGAAGAGCTTCAACAAGAGATAAATTATGATTTCCGAGTGATTTAACTCATTATTTACTGTTAATTTAAATTTTGTTCAGTGTTTAGGGTTACGGTTTGTTCTTAGGAAGGAAAAATAGTAGTGAAGATGCATAAAATCCAGATTGGTGTTGTGAGCAGCTTTTTGCATATATTTTAGATGTCAGTTCTAGGTTTTGATTTTTTTCTTCTGGGTTTCCTCTATTTGTTTATTGTATAGAGTTGGTCTCAATTTTGATGTATAGCTCAGTTATGTACTTTTAAGAATAATCTGATTGTTATGTTTTGAGGTTGTGTTTAGTGATTTTTGAGTATTCCTGGTTTTCTGCTGGGAAAAAATTGTAACTTTTGCCAATAACTTTGTGTATATTAGACTCGTTATTAAAAAAAAGGGTTTAAAATTGTATATTACAAGTATAAATGGGCAGCTATGGATTTAACAATCAGAATAATGCCCATTACTTGGGCATTACAGAGCCAATTTCATTGGGTGGACCAACTGATTATGATGTTATCAAGACTTGCGAACTTGAAAAGGTTTCCACTATATTTCAATTTAACTGCTGTTTAAGTTATGTGTATTTAATCCAGAATTATGCTACACTGAGAATAATTTGGGCTGTGTTCAGTTTTTAGCTGATGCGGGATTGTATGAGAGTCATGAGGAAGCTATCAGACGGGAGGAAGTACTGGGAAGACTAGACCAGGTTGACTTGTCATATATATATATATATATAATTATATATATTTCTTTTTTAATACTCTAGATGCTTTAAGTGATTAGATAGTAATATTTGATGTTGTTTGGGTGTTTGCAAACTTTGACAGACTGTGAAGAAATGGGTAAAATCTATAAGTCGTGCAAAGGGGTTAAACGAGCAGCTGGTAC
This sequence comes from Panax ginseng, assembly GCA_020205605.1. NCBI lineage: Eukaryota > Viridiplantae > Streptophyta > Magnoliopsida > Apiales > Araliaceae > Panax > Panax ginseng. The sequence continues at coordinate 181,279,070 of CM035132.1, forward strand.
AAGAAGCGAATGCAAAGATTTTTACTTTTGGTTCTTATCGTCTTGGGGTAGGACAATTTGCTTAATTTTTTTATTCCTAAAAAAGATTGTCATTGTATGTTTATATTCTTTATTCTACATTAAGTATGGCTTGAATCAATAGAAGATAAGAGGGAAAACAGAAAAAACTCCATAAGAAGATCACTGTTATTAACTACTCAACATTCTATTTGACTAGCTGTTGTAAAATGAGCTTTTAATGAACCTCATTATTATGTTTATTAGAACTGTTGGATATCTAATTTGTTTCTGTTAATCTTGTTATTTTTCCTGCGATGCTAGGAATATTGTTGAATCCGCAGGATTTGCAGGACACTCTCAAGAGTTTTATGATAGTTTTTTGAAAGATTACTTTGAGTAACTATACATTAACCAAGAATTGATCTACATTGTCACTTCTTTGATTCACTAGTAGGTGATTTATTGATGGTTCACATCTGATTGGAGATCTTTACTAGAGTAGCTTACAAGAATCTTCATTCTATTAGGGCATTTCCCGACAAGTTAGTGAAGAAATCATTTCAAATGTTGTTTTGGAGCTTTCTAAAGACATGCATTAACTCTATCATTATGTGGAGCAACTGACATCATGTTAATATTAAGAAATTACTTGTTAATTATTTCATATTATTATTTAGAGGAGTAATTTAGTAGTTATCTTTTAATTATAATGGGCAATAAATAGCAGATCATTTAATTAATTATAGTGGATATTGGAAAATTATTAGGAGCTGTTTCCTTATTAAAGTAGGTTACATAATTTATAGTAGATTTAGGGTTTTCTCTAGTTTATTCACATGAAATCTCTATTATTATTCAGTGTTATTGGTTGGAAGGCTTTATGCCAGTTATGTGTGTTTCTACTGATTTTCTTTGTGGACAAGTCTCTTCACCCTTCTTTCTCTTTCTTTAGCTATATTATAAATCTTTTTGAACCTTGTCGGACATTGAATTGATACCACTTGGTTTGATTCTTTTCCATTAACAAAACCTAAAGCCCTAACCCGACATCCCCAAATAACAATCCCAAAATATTCATTTCTTTCATTATAGGAAACATGGATGCAAATTGCCGTATCCCTACACTAGATATCCGATTCTCGGCGACTTTTAGGGATTCTCTCTGCATTATGATCTATGTGTTTTGAATTATCTTTAATATTTTTGTTATTGTATATGACTTCATGTTCATAGAAACAGGAAACTTGTTTTGTTTGTTGGATGTTTTTGTTTTGTTTGTTGGATGTTTTTGTTTTTAGTCGTAGTATATATTTTGTTGAATGTTTTATTATATATATATATATATATATATATATATATATATATATACACACACACACACAAAAACATATTTCACAATAAAATATGTGCCGAGTCCCCCCACATCTGAATCCCCATCTTTAACATTTGGTGAATGGTGAATCACAGTGCACCAATATCCCTGCACCCATATTTGTATTTCCTAGCCTTGCAAAGTTCAAGATCAAAGATGCCAGCTTGAGTGGAAGAGAAAACACCCACCACCATTGCTGAGAAAAGGAATCTCAACCACTTCACACTGTCGATCAACAAAAACAAAAGAGAAGAAAAGGGAGAAGAGAAGAAAAGTAGCTCCCTGTTGCCGTTAACTCCATTTGCCAACGTCTCCATCTCCTTACGCTGTTGCTCTGCCCAATGGCTGATGATCACATCACCGTCGTAGATGAATTCGTCCATCATCGTCTTTGACCTCTTCTGCCCAAGTTACACCACGACTAACAGAGGTATCTTTGTCAGGTTTTATTTTGACTCCCTGCCAAAATTATTAGTTAGTCCCTCAAAGGTCCTTCGCATTTCAGATCTAACCCTCTAAGTTATACATTCACCCCTTTAGTTTCAAACTCTACATATCGACAATGAATTTTTTTCTTCATCATTTTCACACACACATGTATATTTTTAAAAGAATTAGTAAGTCCCCTGAAAAAAGAGTATCCAAAAAGAAAAAAAGATTATTATGATAGTAAAACCAAGTTCGTAGAGTGTCAAGTCTATTTGTAGGGTGAAGTAATTAATTGATGCCAAATGATGAACCTTATAAATCAACTGAAATGACAAAAACTTGAAACCTTGAAATTACGAGGAAGCATCTATGTTTGGCTTCCTGCCATACTTTCTGCAACAATAAAGAGTTGTCTACTGAATTAGTTAGTCAAACTGAAGGACATAAAGCGACGAGTTCAAAAGAGGACACCTGGTAGGAAATCAGAGTTGCTGAAAGCACTATGAGGAGCTACTTAAAACCCTTTTGGTCGATCATACATAAAAGATACAAAAAGGTCAGTGAGAGTAAAAACAAGATTCTTACAAGTTGATGCTCGAGAGGATTATGAAGAAAAAGAAGTTATGAGTTTATTGAGCAACTTGAAGATTGATTTAAGAAGCCATGGAAAGACCAAGCTGAAGTTGAAGAACTCAATAAGAGATGATATATTGGTGGAAGAGTCCAAAGCAATTCAAAGTGAGCCATGAATAAGTAAATCATCAAGACATCAATTTTGTCATCGATGAGAGTGTTGTACAAGAAAGTTATCTCCTTATGGTTTTCAAGTTCTTAATGTTCCAACAACATGATTTCATTATGGCTTAAGGATCCTTTTGTATTTTAAGACTTGAGGACGAGTTTTTTTCAATGGAGGAAAGAATGATGAGGAACATCCTGTGAAGATTAAGAAATTACTTGTCTCCGTATTAAACGTCCTAATTTCCTTTTTAGGATGTTCCACAATAAATGCTCTATTTCTATATTAGTAACTATTTTAATCTTATTTTTCCACTTATACACTCATAATCTTTTTAGTCAACTTTTGTTGGAAACTTAAGAAATGATAAAAGGTTTACCAACAGTTTGCATGCATGGAGATATGCATCTAATTAGTGAGTGGGTTTGGAGAGAGAAATACTTATTGGAATGTGAGAATACCAATAAAAATGATTTAGAGAAGTGATTCATGTGGGAACTAGCAATGAATAATTAATGTTAGGGTCATAGAAAGTAAATGGATACTTTAATTAAAAAGTAATTTAAAAGGGCAATTTAAGTAAAAAAAATAAATTATTAATTAGCGTGCCAAAACCAATTAGGACGTTTAATACGGGACAGAGGGAGTATTTTATATTATTAATTAGAGACAAGTCGGTTCTAATTAGCTGAGTGGCAAAGATTCTTCTATAGGCTTGCAATGGCAAATCCCCTAGTTAAGGTTTGAGGATTCTTTGATTCTTCTAGATTTGGTAGATTCTTTTGGGGGATTCTTCTATATTTTATTTATTTATTATCATAGTTGTAACGGCGTCGCCATGGCGTCCTGGCGCAACATGTAGCATGGTGACACCCTCCTTGAGGGAGGCGCCTTGGCAGCTTGGCATCCACAAGTCGTCTCCAAGGCGACGCCGTGGAGGCCTAGCTGCCAAGGCGAGTGCCTTGGTATTTAGGTCAATTTTAAGTTCGCTTAACCACAATTTGTGACCATGGACTTTACCCATGACCAGTCAGATTAAAAGAGGAGAGAAAAAAACTGAAAGTCTTTTGCATCTTTTGTCGTCGAAGAAGAAATGAAAGAAGAAAATAATGACGGTGTGAAGAAGAAGAAGAATAAAGGGATATTTGTCTGCTAGCCACTTTTGTTCTCTCTTAATTTGATTGCTAGCTGTAATCCCTAACAAAAACAGAATTATTGCGTTCTATGTGTTGGGTTCCTTCTTTTTAGCAAGTAATAAATATTTCTTTCTCTTTCATAAAAAAGTAGTAAAATAATTATTTTGTTATTTTAAAAAGTACAGTGTAATATTAGTTACAATTGAATTTAATTGCATGTACAATTTTAACCCTTAAAAGTTATAATTTTGATGACAAATCATAAATTTATGTAACTCCAAATAAATATATAAATAATTATTTATTTCCTAAAATGTAATATATATTGCATGTTCGTTTAATGTATTTTTTTAGTGCAAGACATGAGAAACTAGCATGAAAAAATTGAATAATAATTGTGTTTTATGTCTGATTGTTAAGTGTTGATATAATTATGTTTTTAATGATACTCCATTATAGTAGTTATTATATTTTGGTGTTTAATTTTTATAAAATTTCATTGATCAATATATTTTTGATGTAAAATAAATAATGTTTAAATTGTACACTATGAACGACTTGTTGCTATATAGATTCCATGACGGGCGCTTTATCGTCTAGGCTTCTTGGTGGTTAGCTACCGCCGCGTCTCGTCGTGACAAGTATGTTTATTATATGATAATAGTTGAATATTACTAATATTATGTACTAAACTAACTAATACGTTTTATTTACTAATACTATTATTTCTAAAATCCTAGATAGTATTACTATATAAAAACTTTATTTTTTTTGAATGTTAATAAATCTTATAATGAAGTATATTAATAATTGTTATTGAAAGTTTTAATGTATATATGTACAAGCATATAATTATATGGATTTATGTTTATATGTATACACTAATTTATTTACCTCCATCCAGATCAAAAGAATTCGCCAAAGGGCCTTCTTCTAACTAACTATTTAAATATGTGTCTAATATTTATTTTATGAGATTTGCCGAACTGCCAAATCCATGTCTTATGGCGTACCCAAATCCTTGAACCCAAATCCTTGCTTCTTAGGTAATTAGTAGTTATTAGGTAATAATTAGTAGATCTTTTAATTAATGATAGTAGATAATTATTAGGAGTTGAATCCTTTTCTAAATTATGATACTTAATTTATAGAAGAATTAAGGTTTTTTCTTGTCTATGCAAATGGATGTAATCTAAGTTATTAATTGATTTGAAAGGCTCTATGCCAGTTATGTGTGTTTCTACCGATTTCCTATGTGGACAGGTCCCTTCACATTTAGTTCTCATTCTTTATCTATATTCTAAAATTTCTAATCCTTTTCTAAACCTCTTTCGCATTAGTACCTCCTTACCGATCACAGACCACAAGACTGAGTCTGAGTCTTGTAGGCTCAGAATCAACCTATTGCCAACTTCAAAGCAAAGCCAAAATTATTGAACCACTAATGGACTTGCTCTTTGAGGCTGCATACAAGGATGCAACTCTAATTTCTAAAGCAATTTTTAGAACAGAAAACAATGAACCGCTTTTTGTGTGATTGTGAGATTCCAAATAGCTTGTAGTGTGGTACTGTGGTTCCATGAGAAACTCAAGAAAGTGATTCCTTTATTAGGTGAACAGTCTCAGAACCTTCCTTTTCTGTGGTCTTTACTCTTTTGCCCACAGACACCTTTATTCTTTTCTAAATGATTGTGCTTTATCAAACCTTCTTCTAAATAATCGCTGGAATGAACTGAGCTTAACTAGGATTGTCATTTGGGCCTACTTTGTTGCAATACTTCAATTACTTGTTGCTTGAGGCGATTGGTGAACAACCTTATATTGTAAAGTAGAATAGTATTATTCCAATTGTTTGCCATGTCGGAAGAAGTCTTTGATACGTTCATGGTATGGTTGATTACAGTGCTGCTGCCATTGAACCACAATCTTCATCATTGAGCATCCTAGAAGCTAGCTGCCTAGCTTGAAACTCAAAGTTTCTAACCCTTGGGTGTCTTGAGCATCATTTCGTATTGATCGCATAGAATGCATGCTCCATACAGTCTAATGATTTTTTTGTTATCCTGGCCTTATGTGAAAGTTGAAGGCAAACTCAGAGTCCTCCACAACACAATTTTGACCCCTTAGTTCATCAAATTTCTGTATATATTACACCACATACATGTTTCCTTGTTTTCAGTTGAGAAACTGTTTGCACAACTTACCATTAATAGTCCAATATATCAATTTATATATTTTTTTGGATTAAAAAAATAAAAAGAAAGTGTAGTACCCAACATTTCATTCTTTGAATTGGAAGACACCTGATTTTTTTATTTTCCTTTTCTATAGGTGAGGCATGGTAGTACCGTCCGACATAAATACAGTACTGTGACAGGTCCCATTGATTATAGGGGCTGAATCAGGTTTAGGATGATATTTAACCAATAATCGTCAATATAACACCTATATTTATAAAAACAATAAAATAAGAAACTTTTATAAAGGTATTTAATAACACCATCCAATGGTCAAAGTCCTTGTTCCTTGAATTTTTTCAGAAGGATAGGTCGTGAGATATAGAACTGATAATGATGAACAAATTCCTGCTAAAGATAGTATAATATGAGTCATGACATATGGGGATGTCTAATTAATTTTGAGTCTGTCCTTTAGAGGTCAAGTCCATGTTGAGAACCTGCAACCTGGTAAAAAGGTTCTATTCCCAAGTACTTGAAGGCTTAAATGGCAACCTTGCGGACATACCCGATTAGATAAATTCGTGCAAATGCACTTCAACCTGAATCCAGAATAATACTATTCTCAAACATATTAAAGTTTTTAGAACATCATCATATCTATCAAGCTCTCTTGTATAGTGGGTTGAAGTGAAACAATTTCAAAAATATATATTTTTAAATCTACTTTTTCCTTGGTTCCGCTATAATTGGTTCTTCAGAGAGTAGAAATCTGTGATAACTGATAAGACTTGTAAGGGTGCCAATAAATTATTAATATTCTTACTTAGTGTTTGAAACTTACATTTTTGTGCTCAAAATTATTGTGGATTCCGTTCAAAATTAAAAAGTTGTCTTCAGCATTGCTTACTCTTGGAGTTATTTTAATTTTTTCTTGATTGTTTTTTTTTATATTGTGCTTGATACATCATTGATTCAATATTATCTCTTTTTTACTTTTCTTCAGGTGCATGGACCTGGTGCAGATATAGATACACTTTGTGTGGGACCTAGACATGCAGCACGAGAGGTACGATTGGCTCTAGCCTTGTGCAGAACATTTCTTATTTAGACTGTGGAACTAAGTCCTAATGCTTTTACAATTTGCTAACAGGAAGATTTCTTTGGAGAGCTACAAAAAATGCTGTCAGAGATGCCTGAAGTGACAGAATTACACCCCATACCTGATGCTCATGTTCCAGTGTTAAAATTCAAGTTCAACGGGGTTTCTATAGATCTTCTCTATGCAAACCTATCGCTTTGGGTCATTCCTGATGTAAGTGCTTTGGTTTATTATTGCAGCATGCAGTTGCTCTTTTTCAAACTTTATCCATATTATTTTCCTTCTCCTGATAGATTACTGGCTGGGTAAGTAATCTGTTGATTTCCTTAGTTCCTTGCCACCATGGATTGAGTGAGATACTAAAACTTAGTAAAAATTTCCTTTGGCATTATGTGAATTTTCTATGCTTGAACATGCAAGTAAAGGCTACCCACTGTTTTAGACCTTTACTTCAATTACTAAAAATGATGCATTATTGAGATATAGTTGATGCATTCTGATTGCTTCCCATCCCCCCCAAAAAAAAAAAACAAAAAAACAAAAAAACTGATTGCTTAGTATGAGTTATTCCTGATGCTCAAATGACTTACCTTGAATAGATGATAAAGGCACACCTCATGCTATGTTTATAAAATTAAGCGCTTTTTCTCAGTACACAATGTTGATAAGATATAAGATACTATGGTTCCCACAGGTATTAATATTCTCTGCTTCTCATGAGTTAAAATGTTGCAGGACTTGGATATTTCGCAAGACTCAATACTACAGAATACTGATGAGGCGACAGTTCGCAGTCTTAATGGTTGTAGAGTGACTGACCAAATTTTGAGATTGGTACCAAACATTCAGGTTTGTCTACTTTTTTGTGCTCTACATGTGCATTTTGATCTCTCTAGGATCGTCGACTTTGATTGTGCTTGCAATACTTTTGATGCAGGTTTTGTTTCCTGCAATATATATAATCCTGGTAGCATTGTCTGACTTCATTTGTGCTTCTGTTTCCTGTTGTGCAGAATTTCCGCACAACACTTAGATGTATGAGGTTTTGGGCAAAGCGGCGTGGTGTTTATTCCAATGTATAGGATGTTTTTGTTATGGCAGGAGTACATAATATTTTTTGCTATATGTTGATTTAAAGGCATTTCCTCTATTTGAATTATCAGGTTGCTGGATTTTTAGGTGGTATAAATTGGGCATTGCTTGTTGCTCGCATATGCCAGCTATATCCCAATGCTCTACCCAATATGCTGGTGTCTCGTTTCTTCAGAGTATATACTCAGTGGCGTTGGCCAAATCCGGTTATGCTTTGTACTATTGAAGAAGGATCACTTGGACTGCAAATTTGGGATCCTAGAAGAAATCCCAAAGACAGGTTTCACTTGATGCCTATAATTACCCCAGCTTATCCTTGCATGAACTCTAGCTATAATGTGTCGTCAAGTACTTTGCGGATTATGACGGAAGAGTTTCAGAGGGGATATGAAATTTGTGAGGTATAACTATTTTGATTCTGCCTATTAATATCCAGCAAAAAAAAGAAGAGAATAGATTAATCCTATATGTGAATGTGTTAAACTCCCACTTCTCTTTAAGAATTTTTACCCCAAGTTCTGGGGATATGTAGATTTGAAATAGCACCCCCCATTTTATTTGTTTTATTTGGTTTGCTTAGGATCCACCGCCACCGGTGATTGGTTTGCTTTGTATTAGATATGCCAGATGTGGCTTTCCACATAAGTTTCCCCCTCCTCTAGAAGAAGCCACTACTCTTAAAACTTGAAAACCTTTAAGTTTCTTGATTTATTTTCTTTTAAGAACTCTACTGAAATATGCTTGTTGCTAGTGATGCAGGTTATGGAGGCAAACAAGACTGATTGGGTTAAATTATTTGAACCTTATCCTTTCTTCGAATCATATAAGAATTATTTGCAGATTGATATCTGTGCAGAAAATGATGATGACCTTAGAAACTGGAAAGGTTGGGTTGAATCTCGCCTGCGCCAACTTACATTGAAGGTGACAATTTCTCTTCCGGCTGTCCTTTTTATCTGATGTGTTTCTTATAGTGTCCCTGAGCTCTGTTGTTTATTTGAAAATTTAGATTGAGAGACACACTTTCAACATGCTTCAGTGCCACCCGCACCCAGGTGACTTTTCAGACAAAACTATACCTTTACATTGTTCTTACTTCATGGGTCTCCAACGGAAACAAGGAGTTCCATCGAGTGAAGGGGAACAGTTTGATATCAGGTTGACTGTCGAGGAATTCAAGCAATCTGTTGCCAATTACATGATGTGGAAACCTGGAATGGAGATCTGTGTAAGTCATGTAAGACGTAGAAACATACCTAATTTTGTATTTCCTGGAGGGGTTCGTCCTTCTCGTCCAGCCAGAGTGACTGGGGAGAGGAGGCGGGTTTCGGAAGAGCAAGTTTCTAACAAGTCATGTGAGGACATGGCTTTTACCGATGCATCTAGTGATGGAAGGAAGAGAATGCTGGAGGATGGCGATGAAGGGACTGATTCGAGAGCAACCAAGTGTTTTTCTAGTGTAGCTGTTTCAAGTGACGGTATGCATGTGGGTGTCCCTCCTGTCAGCATTGTGGCTTCATGTTCTAAAGGTGGTGGCAATATAGATGCAAACTGGTCTGGGGAAGCATGGAGAGAAATTGTCCAGAGGAATATCAATGAAGGATCCGAGAAGTTTATGAATCCATCAGCGCCATCTTCTAGGAATGGTGGGGAAACTCATGAATCTGTAAAGTGCAGTCTCCCTACTGGAATAGTATCTGCAACTGCTGTATCATCAAGCTCTATAGAACCAGAGAAACATGAAATTACAAATATCTTGCCTGGTCCATATGGTTCACAACTTTTTCCAGAAGAACTTGAGGAGCTTGAAGAAGACCTTCAATATAAAGACCAGATGAACAATCTTGGTAAGAGCCCCAACAGAGGAGGGTCTGTGCGGTCCTTGCCAGAAAAAGGAGCAGCAGTAGTTTCTGTAGCGACTAACAACAGAGCTGGTATTCATCCTTATTTTCCCTTTAATGGGGGCTTAGAAGAGCTTGAGGTCTTAACCGCTAATCCTTTTACTTTATTTGTGCATTTGAATCTCTCCCTTATATACAAACAACACAACTGTACATACATGCATGCATACATACATACATTAATCTATACACACAGGTACATAATATCCTAGTTATTTCTATATTAGCATTTTATTTTCTTGTGATACCCTTTTAAAACATTATTCTGTTTAGATCAACTTTTTCGCTATTTTATCTTGTTACGGGTTTATTGTTGATATTGTTTCTAACATTACTTCTTCCCCTCCCCTCCCTCCCCCTCCCCCTCCCCCTAATTTTTTAAACAAAGGCTACTGAGCTTCCAGTGCAATTTTCCAGTGGCATTCATTCTACATCTACAGTACAGACGAGACCAATTATCAGGTAATGAACAATTTGAAGTGCATTGGATGAATGTTCTTAAAGTAAATGACGATGTGTGTGTGTGGGAAAATATTCATTCTATTATCAAGTTGCATTCTAAATTTCTAATTTCTATCATATGGAAGTTTCATAAGGTTTTGTTTGTCCAATAAAAGTAGGATAATAGTTCCTGTGAATGTGAACATGAAAATTGACAATTATGCTTTATATTTGCTATATTGGTAAAAAAATTCAATAATTTAGAATAGTAAGAAGCTTTTCTCCTGGTTTCTAAACATATTTATGTGCTGTGAAGATTGAAATGATCAAGTCTTATATATTGCGAAAAAAAATGTCCCGACTTTTCTTGAGAGTAGACACAATGGTGTAGTCCATAAATAAATATGAATACATGGTAATTAATTGATATGTCTACTCGCAACAAAAGTCGACATGTTTTTGTCGCAATATAAATCTTTTTCCAATGAGGAAGAATATCTATTGAGAAGCAAAAGTAAAATGTTTTTACATAATTAATATTCCCTCCGTTTCAGTATATAGATCACTTTAGATAGTTCGAAGTCGATTTGAAATATTTTCAAATTCATAATTATAGATATGAATTCATCTAATTTTAAGACAATACAATTATGAAAATTGTAAATTATCCAAAAAGTATTAATGATGGCAAAATTCATTGTTTCAAAAGAGAATGAATCACATCAATTTGAATTGTGAATATATATATATATATATATATATATATATATATATATATATATATATATATATATATATATATAAAATCTGACTTTGAAAAATTGAATTTCATCTTATATTTCGGAACTAGAGGTGTATTTTCCAATATTTGCAGAACATGTGTATTTCTGTGTGTGTATGCGTTTGTTTGTTATGGTGGAGTCTAAATGGCACTTAGTTGAGCTGAATGTTTTAGGTATGAAGTATGGTTCTCATAACTAATGTCTACTCTGGCTAATTTTCTACTCGCAGGTTAAGTTTTAGTTCCTTGGCTAAGGCTTCAGGCAAAAGCACTTAGAGTAATGTGAACCTTAAAATGCTGAGACACTGGGGGTGCGATGCTCTTCTATTGTATGCACAACAAGTACTGCAATCCCTGTTATCTTTTTCTTTTTTTTGTACCTGGAAAAAAGAAAAATCGGCTATTTAAAGTTGAATTTCATGGCTGTTTTTCTGTACTGTGCACTATGACTTTGATATAAGAGAGGATAAACAATTTAAGAGCCTGTCAAGCTCGTCGTTCCTTGTAACCAAATGTTGGCACTCTTACTGATGCTCGGATGTTCATATTTTGTTAGTTAAATGTGTTTTTTCTCCTCCAGACTGAGAAAATAGAATGTCAAAACGGTTGTTCCCCCGTTTTGGGCTTAAATAAGAATTGTATTTTAAAGCTCGATTCTGAATGTTTGTTTTGAACCTCAGACTTGAGCCATCAGCATGTTCATAAACTGCATTTTCTTTGTTGCATGCACCAGGCAAGTTGCAAAAGCACAAGAAAATCTAACCTTGGTGAGCCGGCTTAACCGAGGTTAATACCAAACCTGCAGGATGGTTTTCTTACAAGTGTGATACTATTGTTATGCTTGATCCTTTATTTAATTCATGAACTAATTCATGAACTATTGTATTATCTCTAAAATATGGTATCTATAAAGGGTATGAATACTACCTCTCCCTTTGATATTACTTGTTCATCATCAAATGACTTTAGAAATAGGAGACTGATATTTTTACATTTAATATTTTCACGAAGTTCCACTTATTATTCATCATTTCTCTAAAAATATAATAGTAGTATATGGGATTAAGTCAAGAAAAAGACTCCATCCATTTTGAAATGGCAAAATAACCAAGTTATTTTACTTAATTTTTCTTTAGTTTCATTTTAATCCTTGTATAATTTTTATTTTATAACTGTTCTTGTACAATTTTCTATGTGAACAATGTTATCTTTTGTAGGTGTGAAATGTAATGACATGACAATTTGGGATCAATTGACATGGATTAATAAAGTTTAATTGACATCAAATTCGTTATGATCCACGCTTCGAGAATAAGCCAAGTATCAAACCATATTAAAGGGTGTTTAATAAAAATTGAATGAATCTAAATTTGAATGAGCTGAATCTGAATCTGAATAAAAAAAGTTGTTTGATAATTAACATGTCTGAAACATCTGAAGGACATAATTGAAATAAATATAGAAATTAGAAGCAACCAAAGAAAACAGAGATGAACAGAGATATGCTGAAACTGAGTTTTATTACTCAATGAAGAACTGCAGTAAAACTAAGAATTACAAAGGTTATAGCTCAACCAACACCAACGTTCCTATGAGATTATTTGCCTAAATAAAAGGAAGACTTAAATAAATGGAATACTTAAAACAAACTAGACTTATTTAACAAAGACTAATTCAGCTGCTTGACAACTATAAGTTTCACTAATTTGCAACACTCCCCCTTAGTGCAAACTTACTGTCAATAATACCAAGAGCACCTCGAAATACTTCAAACTTTGTTTTGCCAAGCACTTTGGTAAATATATCAACAATTTGATCATCGGTTCGAATTTTCTGCAGCTGAATTGTGACGCCCCCAAAATAGGTCCATTCCACCCAACCCATTCTGAGTCGCCAAATACATGGTATGCGAAATTACTACAACTTTATTATTACAACAAGAAAAATCGAGTTTTGAATACAAATATTATCTTCTAGACAATATCTATACTCAAATAAATCCTCATCATATTTATTGATACATTATTTTACAAAATGGTGAGGACTACTAAACAACTCTCTCTAGAACCTTCACTCCATACCCCCCGACTCGATCCTCGCTATGTTCTCACCTCCCGAGAAGAAAAATGGAACAACAAGGAAAAGGGTGAGCTCAACTAGCCCAAAGAAGAATATTATGACTAAGATAATATACAACAAATTATCGTTAGTCTTCAACGAGGAGAAATCTAATAGAATACAATAGACACAACAAGTTTTAGATCAACAAATACAAAGAGAATAGCAATCCATTAGAAGAGTCACGTAGAAAAGAATTCTACCGTCTTCTAAGGTTTAAAAGTCCATCATCAATATTTTATCCTCAGAATAACAATCAATATTCATCTTTGCACTGAGGTTAAAGAAGATATTCATTTAAATCACCAAATGGTCATGTTCATCTCAACACTGCTTCATCTTTGCACTACGTGCCAAAGATATTCATCGATTAATCGTTCATCTTTGTACTACGTGCCAAAGATATTCATCAAGTATCACCATTAAGGACCGAGGATGATGAAAAATATTTTTAAGAACGAATCCAAAGAGATAGAAGGACAAATATTAGGGATTAGTACAACAGCTTTATCCAAGATCGATAATACTTCATAATAAACGATTTTGAAGCGAAACTCAAAAATAACGATCAAAACATGGATACAATCAAAGATAGTAGCCAAAATAGACATCTTGGACAAAAGAAAAATTTTTCATTTTTCTATGAATAATCTCAAGATTCGTGAATAGTGGCCGTATACGTGAATAAGTAACCCTACACAAAAAGATAGAAATTTCACAAAAAACATCTTCACGCTTCGTGAATAGTAACTCGTGAATAGTAACTCATGAATAGTAACTCGTGAATAAGTAACTCATGAATAGTAACCCAGAAGCATGAAAAAAGTTCCAAATTTGATAAAAAGTTCAACAAAGATTTTGGCATAATGATATTGAAGAAAATAATATCATTTGCGAAAGAAATAACATCCTTACCTCAAAATAACCGTGTATTTACATTTGAATTTCGGTATAGTGCTATGAAACTCGCATCAGTATAGCAACACTCAAAGTATACTCACAAGAATACGCTCGATAATATAGAGAGAAAGAGAAAAACTTAGTTTCGTGTGATTTTCAATTCTAACTTAGCCTCTCATTTATAGGAAAATGTTAGAGCATGAAAGAGACTAAATTAATAAAATATATTATTATTTATTCCAAATTCCTACCCACATGTTTTGAAAACTCTAGCATGTCTTCTTTGGTCAAAACATCACCCACCCATGTGCTAACAACCACAAAAACGTTTTTCTTATATAAAATAATTAAAACTTAAAAATCAATTATTTGAACTCAAAACTTCAATAATTCATGATAAATAGCCCTTTTGTCGGAAAATTCGAATCTCACAAATTTTTATAGGAAATTCAATTCTCTACAACTTTGCGTATGGAAGTTTTTCCAAATTCCAAGCGAAATTATCCAAATCCATAAATGAGCGATTTTACGATCTATAATCAATTTTCTATCAAGAATTGTGTCCACCGAAACATTACAAAACATATGTTAAACATTTAATGCCACAAAATACTCTTCCTCCTCATAAACTCATATATCCCACATTCATTATAAAAATATCACCGTTAATATATTATTAAAATAATATATCTAAATGAATTATTTTATCGAAAAAAGATAAAATATTAATTTTCAACAATTGTCACATTAAAATTTTCTCCATCTATATCCACATAAAATGAATATTCTCTTTATCATAATAATCAATAATTAATTATTCAAAAATAATATTACGAATCACAAGATCGACAACCGTGCCGTCCTCGGGAAAGAGGGGCTTAATAAGGATTTCTCCTTCATGGTAGCAAGTAATTAGGTGACCAAACCTCTCCTTAGCGAGAACTTTCTAGACATTGCCAATAATGTTATCTCGATAATATTATTCAAATAATATGAATTATTGATCCGATAATGGAAAATCTTGTGCGGTGACAATTATTAAAACAAGTAATAATATAAACTAAAGAACGAACAATTATTGAATCAATAAAATATTGAGCGGTAACTACTGTAATAATTATTGAGTAGTGCCTTCTTACGTAAGAATCAATAATTCAACAATCTTTAATGCAATCTGGTAGATCTTTGACAACCACGCGTATTCATCGTATTTTAACCACCGATAATCCAACGATGTTAATTCAGAATAACTACTGTGATTATTTATAAAACTCAATCTTTGTCGTTTTCTTTCATCCAACCGTTTTTCCGTTATGGGGCCCACCAATGATTTCATGCATTAAATTTAAGATTCCCGATAAAAAAAAGAATATTCCACGACCAAACGAATATTCCCAAACAAAAATAAATATTTTAATAACCACTTGTTTATTTTGCAAAAATTGCACATTTCACCCATAACCAAAGCATTATATCAAATTACCACCTTATTAATCAAGAATAATAATTAGAGGAAATTCGATTTTTATTTATAAAAATTTGGGGTCTTACATGAATATCCTGAGTCAAAACCATCTCTCGAACAAAATGATAATGTGTTTCAATGTGTTTTGTACGGGCATGGAACACTGAATTTCCAGCAAGCTTGATTGCACTTTCACTGTCACAATGAATAGGAATTGGATGATCCAAGATAGAAAACATTTCTTGAATAAGTCTCTTAAGCCAAATACACTCTTGAGTGGCCATAGAAGTCGCAACATACTCGGCTTCAAACTGGAAAGAAACAAACAATGAGATTGCTTCTTCTTTCACCTGAAATTGCTTTGTTGATCCCATATTAAAACAATACCTGTTGTGGGCGCCTATCATTTACATCGTCAGCCCAATCTGCATCTACAAAACCAGTCAACATGAATGGTGTATGTTGCTGATAAACTAACCCAAAATTTAGAGTGCTTTTTATGTAGCGGAGAATCCTCTTGGCTGCAATTA
Source organism: Panax ginseng (assembly GCA_020205605.1). NCBI lineage: Eukaryota > Viridiplantae > Streptophyta > Magnoliopsida > Apiales > Araliaceae > Panax > Panax ginseng. The sequence goes on from CM035132.1 coordinate 181,295,253, forward strand.
AGTGACTTTCACATGGTTTGTTCATAAATTGAGAAACGACTCCCACAGAGAAAGAAATGTAAGGTCTTGTGATTGTTAAATAGAATAAGCTGCCAACAATCTGTCGAAAAAGTGTTGCATCTTCCAAAAATCTTCCTTCATCTTTGACTAACTTCAAGCAAGAGTCCATAGGAGTAATGTGACGCCCCCAAAATAGGTATACATCACCCATCTTGAGTCACCAAATACATGGTACAAAATACAAATAAAAACTTAATTATACAACAGTCGTGTAAAATACGACAAAACATATGCTACGAGTTTTAATACGTATATTGTCATCTAGACAGTATACAAATTCAATGAAGTCCTCATTACATTTATTATCACATTATTTAACAGAATAGTGAGGACTACTAATGCTATCATCTGGACCGTCACTCCGTTCCCCGACTCGGCCCAGCTATATTCTCATTTCCTGAAGAGAACAGTGAAGGAAAGGGTGAGCTCAACTAGCCCAGTAAGAAATATTATGACTAAGATAATGTAGAATAAATTATCATTAGTCTTCAACAATGTTAAACTGATAAAATATAATAGACATCAAGTTTAACTGCAGCGGAACAAGCAATCCATTAGAAGAGTCAAGTAAAGAATAAAATCTACTATCTTCTATGATTTAAAAAGGTTTTTCATCAATTTTATCATTGAGACTCGACAATAAATAAACCACATCATCGAATCGTCCCTGCTCTACGGGCCAAGGACATTTATTAAATCATCAATGGTCATGACCATACCGAATAATCCCTGGTTATAATCATACCAAGTCCATCTCTGCACGTAAGCCAAAGATATACAACAATAAAACAAATAATCAACAATCCATCTTTGCACGTAAGCCAAAGATATACAATTCAATAATCAACAGTCCATCTTCGCACGTAAGCTAAAGATAACTTTCATCACCATATAAGCATGAGGATGATGACAATGATATAAGCATTAATCAAACTAAAACAAGGATAAATATTAAAGACTTTAAATTTATCCAAATATTATCCATCACTTAAATAACTCATAATCTAATATTGTTTGTAAGACCCCAAATAATTAATAAATGAAATTTAATTTCCTCTAATTATTATTTTGAAATAGTAAGGGTTGATGTGATTAATGTGGATAGTTATGGGTAAAATACGCAAGTATTTCAAAATAAGCAAATGGTTATAAAATATTCATTATTATTTTGGAATATTCGTTTGGTCGTGGAATATTAAATCTTGTCGGGGAATATTTGTGCGACGGCCGCAGCGACCATGTGTGGGCCCCATAACTGAAAAGCGATTGAAGGAAGAAAACGACAAAAATAAGTTGTTTAAAAATAACGGCGTAGTTATTCACAGTTTTACCTTTGTTGGAATACCCGTGGTTAAAACACAAGTGTCTGGCGTTGTTGTCAGACAAGAAGATACCAGATTGCACCAATTATTGATTCTTACGTGAAGAAGGCACTACTCAATAATGGTTACAATAATTACTGTTCAGTATTTTATTTTATTGATTCAATAATTGTTGCGTTGATATTTTATTGCTATTGTTTCAATAATTTTCATGACACAGTATTTTTTATTATCGAAGCAATAATTCATATTATCTGAATAATATTATTAGATAACATTATTGGCAATGTCTAGAAAGTTACATACAGGAGAGGTTTGGTCACCTAATTGCGCTACCAGATAGGAGAAATTCTTATTGAAAGCCCCTCTTCCTCTGAGGACCGTCACAAGATTCTTAATCTTCTGATTAATATTATTTGTGAATAATTAATTATTGATTTATATGATGAGAAAAATATTGATTTTATGTGGATATAGATGGAGAAAATTTTTAATGTGACAATTGTGGAAAATTAATATTTTATCTTTTTCGATAAAATAATTTATTTAAATATATTATTATATTTTAATAATATAATAATGGTGATATTTTTACAATGAATGTGGGATATATGAGTATATCTGAGGAGAAAGAGTATTTTTGTTGCAATAAATGTTTAAAACATGTTAAACATGTCTCATGGACCCCATTTATTGACCGAAATTTGATTATAACTTTAAAATCGTCTGTTTGTGGATTTCAAATTCAATTTATGTTTTGAATTTGGAAAACTTTCTTCAGTAAAGTTGTAGAGAATTGAATTTTCTATAAAAAGTCATGAGATTCAAATTTTCAGATAAAAGGACTATTTATTATGAATTATTGAAGTTCAAAATAATTGATTTTTGGAAGTTTTAATTATTTTATAAAAGAAAAGCGTTTTTTTAGATGTGTGAGCCTCATTTTACATGTGTTAGTTAGTGGAAATCGATTCAAAGGTTATGTAGAAAACTTAATATATATATTAATATTATAATAAATTTTACGCTTTGGTGTTCTAAGCATTTTTCTATAAATAGGGTCTTGGGTTAGAATTGAAAATCACACCGGAACCCAAGTTTTCTCTCTATATTATCGAGCATATTCTTGTAAGTATTTTGAGTATACTTTGAGTATTGCTATACTGTGCAAGTTCAAGTCATAGCTTTATATCCTGTTTTTGACTAAAAGTCTTGTCTTTCAAGGTAAGGGATATTTTTTTTCCGTAATGATATTATTTCTTCAATATCATTATCTTTGAAATATTGATCTGAAGTTTTATCAAATTTGGAACTTTTGGTGTCGAGTTACTATTCACGATACTGACACTAGTATACTGGTCTTATTCACGAATACTGACTATTCATCGAAAAATGAAAATTTTCCTTTTCGTCTCAAAATATCTATCAGGATACTAGTTTTGATTGTATCCATGTTTTGATCATTCTTGAATTTTACACCACTATGATTATTTTTGAGGTATTTTTTGGGCGTGGATAAAACAAAGTACGAATCCTTAATCCTTAATCCTTGTCATTTTGTTTCACTTTGGATTCGTTTTTTAAAAATATTTTTCATCATTCTCGGTCTTAAATGATGATATTATTGAATATCTTTGGCCCGTAGTGCAAAGATGAATGATTTATGATGAATATCTTTGGCTGTGTGTGCAAAGATGAATGATTTCGATGAATATCTTTGGCCCGTGTGCAAAGATGAGCAGTGTTTAGATGAACATGACCAATCGGTGAATGTCCTTGGCTTTGTAGTGCAAGGATGAATATTTGATCCCGTATATATATATTGATTGATGTTACGGGATAAAAAAAAATAGACGATGAACTTTAAAATTCATACATAGAAGATAGTAGTTTGCATTCTCTACTTAACTCTTCTAATGAATTATTATTTCATTGCGCGAATATTGATTTAAAACTTGTTGTCTATTGTATTCTATTATATTTTTCCTGTTGAAAGACTAACGATAATTTTGTTGTATATTATCTTAGTCATAATATTCTTTTCTTGGGCTAGTTGAGCTCACCCTTTTCCTTTTTGTTCCATTTTTCTTCTCGGGAGGCGAGAATATAAGCGAGTGCAGCCTGGGTATGGAATGAAGGTTCTAGGAGAGTTGTTTAGTAGTCCTCACCATTTTTGTAAAATAATGTATCAATAATTATGATGAGGATTTATTTGTATGTGGATATTATCTAGATGGCAATATCTGTATTTAAACTCACAGTTTACAGGTTGTAATAATAAGGTTGTAGTTGTTTCTGTACCATGTATTAACAACTCAGAATGGGTGATGTATACCTATTTTGGGGGCGTCACATTGTTAATATTATAACAATATTTTAATCACTTTTTAAACTTATAAACAATTTATTTCAATTGTTTACACTTTACCACATAATGCATTTAATCATTCAAAAATGCCATACTCATAAGATTTCATCACCAATGATCAAATCCCTCATAAAAAATCTGCATATACCTTATATAGGATTTCCAAGCCAAAAAATCCTATTTTTCAACTTTGTTACTTCACATAACATATTTAACTCCTATGTTCGTAACTAAACTATTTTCATGAAAAATACCAAATCAGTCACAAAAATATTTCTTTTCTGGGATTTAGCAGAATATAGTCCCATAATGAACATATATTTTTCTCGGAATTTTTAAAATTCATTTACTATTTTTCAAAAATCAATTTCCAATTAATTCCTTAAGAAATTAGCTACCTCAAGTTTAACTCCAAAAATTCCCAAATCTTGGTAGGATCTTACACATGTTAACGTGAGTCTCCAGTTTAAATTTCATGGTCATCGGAGTTATAGAACTCCGGTTATAGCGTTTTTCGTCGAAAAAACCTAAATATTGAAATGGTCATAACTTGCTCATTTTAAGTCGGAATGAGCTCATTTTTGGAAAGGAGGTTCTTTATACCATATACTTTCATATCCCAAAAGGCCAGAATTTTTCTCATAATTTAAGTGGTCGAAACAGCCCTTCTAAAATTTGGACAGTAGCATTTTGGTAATTTCCAGCTTTTGACTCCTTTGCTAAAATCAGTCCACAGGAAAATCTACAACACCTTTTCCAGTGATTCCACTTGGAGATGCTACAAAACTCATAGATCTAACTCTAGAACTTGACCACACTCAAAAATTCAAAATATAACACGAGATATGGTCAATTGAATTTCATGTTCCATTTTTCACAAAAATCTGATTTTCAACCCTTTGTGATTTCTAAGAAACTTTCATGTTTTCACATAATAACTAACATAACTCATCATAACACTTACTAATACTTCATATACCCATGATTTTCATCAGTCCAAAGCTTTTATTATGACTCTCATCATAATCAACGTAACCAGATCATTTTCACAATTTAATAAGGAATGAATATAAAGGATCATTCACCATGCACGTGGTAATCCATATAGACATGTTATTCCAACAGAATAATAAAGAATGGAATAATAAAAGGATTCACCATGCATGCGATAGAGACCGCACAGACAGGTTATTCCCAACAAAATAATAAATAATGGAACCAGTCCGACGCGTGAAGCGCATGAGCGAGATATTCCGACAAAATAATAAATGCGGAATAATAAATAATGGAACCAGTCCAGCGAAAATTGCATGACCGACGGGATATTCTAACAGAATAATAAAGAATGGAATAATAGAAGAATTTCACCATGTATGCGGTATTAGCATATAAACAAAGTTATTCCAACAGAATAATAAAGAATGGAATAATAGAAGAATTTCACCATGTATGCAGTACTTCGCATAAACAGGTTATTCCAACATAATAATAAAGAATGGAATAATAGAAGAATTTCACCATGTATGTGGTACTTCGCATAAACAGGTTATTCCAACATAATAATGAAGAATGGAATAACAACTCTTACGAGTATTGAAAGAAAGTAATTCTCTTCATGAATACGAAAGAATAATACCCCTTACAGGTACAACAAATAATATCCCTTATCTTAGAATAAAGTTGGATACTGGAATAGAAATATAGCAGACTTCTCTTCTTCTTTCTCTTTATAATAATTGCTCTATAGCTTTTACGAATTGGTGAGAAATGAAGGAAGAATGAGCTTCTATTTATAGAAAAATATAGTTTCGATAATTGTACGTTTTGGGGCTCGAAATATTACAGTACAATACCTCCAACTTTTCTTTCATTTTTAATTCAGTCATCCAAGTATTATCAAACTTGCACCACCTCCCCTAATAGTAAATCATGTGAATCAATAGTAAATCATGTGACTCAATAGTTCTAAACATGTGAAAAATTAATTACAGTGTAGTACCTCCATCTATACCTCCATCTTTAACTTAATCATGCAAGTATTATCAATCTTGCACCAACTCCCCTAATAGTATAAGAATGTGATTCAATAGTACACACATGTGAACAAATAGTTATATAAGCATGTGAATTAGTAACAATTAATTACTCATTTATCCGATAAATTCCCCGATTTATCAATATAACCCTCAAACATCAATTATCATCGGAATAGATGTCGATTTCAACTAACACCAATAATCCCAACACAATGGAACTATCAAATTCATCTTTAATCAACACGAACTTATTCATCATTAATATTATAACTCACAATATTTAACAACGGTGTTGTTCCCGGAAAGAGGGGGCTTTCAATAAGGATTTCTCCTATTGGCGCGCAATTAGGTGACCAAACCTCTCCTTGATGTAACTTCTAGACATTATAAATATTGCAATTTAATAATATGAATAACTTTTTCGTCTCAATTATTGATTTAATAATATATCATATAATGCAGATGATACTGTGACAATAATCGAATCAATAATATGAGAGATATGATGCAGCAATTACTATAGCAATAATTGAGTATAACTGAATGACTTATCACGTAAACATCAATAACCAATACCGTGTGCTACTATGCAACCACGCGTATTACTGTACTTTTACTACCGAGTAGTTTTACAGTTTTAACCATAAAACTTCCGCCGTTATTTTCATAAAATAATTCTGTTGTTTTATTACCACGACAATACTTCCGTTGTGGGTTCACCAATGATTGTGCCGTCGTACGGATATTCTCGACAAAAAGAATATTCTCCGACCAAACGAATATTTTATAACAACTTGCATACTTTGCAAAATTTATAAATACTACCCACAACTATAACATTATCAAATCTATACCATAATATTAAAAAAAATATTTTGAGAAAATTCAATCTTTATTCGAAAAATCTAGGATTTTACAAGTAACCATTATCTTTGACTCCCCCATATAAAAATGGTCCAGCAACCTTGTTGCATATCTGGTTTGAGAAACAAAATATCCATCTGACTTTTTAACCTTCAGTCCAAGAAAACAGCTAGCTTCACCAAAACTCTTCATTTTAAGCGAAGAGACAAAGCATCTTGAAGACTAGTTATTTCAACCTCATCATCATCCGTGATAATCATGTCATCCACATAGAGAAGAAGCATTGTGCATACTGAGGACGTTTTCTTAACAAATAAACTTGAATATGCATTTGAAGACTTGAAACCACAAAAATCAAGGTATTGAGCAATTTTACCATACCAAGCATGTGGTGCTTGCTTGAGGCCATATAAGGCCTTCTTGAGTCGGCACACATGGTTAGGGAACTCTTTAGAAATAAATCCATGCGGCTGCTCCATAAATATATCATGATCTAACTCCCCATAAAGAAATGCATTCTTTACGTCTAATTCCCACAATTTCCAACCTTTTGTTGATCGATTTCGCAATCAATGAATACGTGCAAGTATACACGGTCAACAAGTAATAAAGTGATAAAAAAAATATCATTCCCACGAGAAATTATTTAATAAAAATTACCAAATACTAACTCTTAACCAAATCAATTTTATTTAAACAATTGCAAAGTGTGATTTTTCTAATTAAGAAAACTAAATTAATCAATTAAAACTAGATTACTCTAAAATTAATTCAAATAAATATAGATTAAGACTCGACGAATGAATTCAGATAAATAAAGGTTAAGACTACAATATCCTCAATTTATGTACTACAAACCAATTATCCAACTAATCCAATTATTATGCCTAATGAATTGTTAACATGAATTCTAGGTGTTAAAAGCCCTTTCCCAAGTGATTAGTTAACTTTTATTCAATTCAATCAATCTTGCGATATTCTTATGCAAAATAATTAAATTAAACCCATTAAGTTCCAATTTCCAATTTGTTACATGCAGTGAACATATATTCCTATTCAATTCATGACCCTAATTATTCGTCTCATGCAAATAATCAAGCATACATGTTATCATGTCCAGTTCTTGCCCTAAATTTCATCTTTTGAATCCTTCTTGAGTAACACGGTAATTACTGGCCAAATAATTAATTAATACACACAAGACATGATAAACAATTTACCTTGACATAAATAATTGGAATAAATTAAATAATTAATTTATAGACATAAAAGGTTCAATTTGTAGTCTTAATAAAAGAAATTTAGTTCATTGTTATTGAATTAAAATCAAGAATCCACAACTGAATAAACATTGAAAGATAAAAGTAAGAGAAGAGAAGATAATAGAATTTGTTGTCAGTAGTCTTGAGACTCCTCTTTCGCTCCTGCTTTGAATCTTCAATGATCCTCAAGTTGCTTCAATCTCCAACAATCTAATATAAAATAGGGTTTATGTTCTAATCTAATGGAGTATTTTATCTAAGCTAATTTATGTAATCCTCCCTTTATTTTATGCCTTACATCATGTATTTATACACAAGTCTAATTTTTAACTTAGGAATAAACCCAATCTAATTTGGAGTCAAAAAAGTGTCAAAATTCGCCCCAAAACGCGTCCAAGCTTAACCAGGCCCTTCCCCAGTGCCCCAGCGCTATTCACGGTGCTGGAAAACTGCTCCGTAGTGCTCCAACGTTGGAAATGGCTTTGGTTTGGGCGCCCCAGCGCTGGGGTCTTTTCTAGAATTTTTTGCTCTGACGTCCTTTGGGAAAATAGCCATAACTTCTTCGTCCGAACTCCAATTTCGATGATTCAAGATGTTACAGAAAGAGGAGACGTAGATCTACAACTTTAATTCTTTAAGTTTTTCGAAATAAGGTCCAGAGCAATACTGAAATTGGCTCTGAAGTGGCTGCTATGTAAATGGCAAGCCAAAAACGCGAATCTAGCCACCCCAAACGTCGATCCAAGTAACGTTTGTCCCAATTCCTACAAAATAACATAAAACATGCATGAATAGACACAAACACTTAAAAACTATTCTAAAAGACTTTAGAACAACAATAAATTAAGCCCGAATATATCCAATTTATGGGTATATTACTCATTCATCACCTTTATAAGCAGCTAACGAAATAATTGTTCAAATTGTTACCATTTTAGCAACATGACTAAAAGTCTCCTCGTAATCGAGACCGTATTACTGTGAAAAACCACGAGCAACAAGATGAGCCTTGTACCTGTCAATAGTTCCATCAACCTTCTTCTTCAATTTTGTAAACCCATTTGCAAGTAACTGGTGCAACATTCTTTGATTTCGGAACAAGCTCCCATGTACAGTTCTTGTTTAATGCTGATATTTCCTCCTGCATCACTTATTCCCATTCAGAAATACCCTTTGCTTCATTGTAAGACGTAGGCTCATCTTCACATAACCCTTCAGAAAAAACAGACACAATAGAAGCGATCATAATCATCTAAATAATCGGGTTGCCTTCTTTCGTGCGGAGGTCCTCCAAGCACCGCATCCCGTAGTCTCCTCTTCAAATATTTTCTTGATGATGAGTAATATTACTCCCCTTTCCCTAGATGCACCATTGGGAAGGGGTGAAAGATCAATTATGCCTCTATCGGTTGTCAATTTAAAGTGATGAAACTTCATTAAACACCACGCCACGGAAACATCAACTTTCTTTGTTTCGGATCCATACATTTCCATCCTTTCCTCAGAGTGTCATAACCAACAAAAATACTGACACCTTGCCCTTCTATTCAATTTAGTCCTAAGGTTAGTTTTTGAGACATGGACATAACAAATCGAACCAAAGACTCGAAAATAACTCACATTGGGTTTGTGATGGTATAATGCTTCAAAAGGAGATGGTTCTCATCCCCTCGCCATGAAGGTAAACGATTTATGACATGACAAGTCGTTTGAATGACCACTCGCCTACAACTTTCTCTTGGAAGGTTCTTTGTATGCAACCATGACAAACACATAGATGTAAGATGTGCTAACTTGCGCCAAAGAACTCCATTTTGTTGTGGAGTTTTGGGCAAGTCATTTGACATTAAACGCCATGTTCTCTCGCAGTAATTTAGGAATTGATTAGACATGTATTCTCATCTATTGTTTGGTGCGTAGACACTTGATTTGCGGCCAATTCAATTCTTTCTCTACATGTTCCTTGAATCGAACAAAAATAGAGAAAGCCTCACTTTTGTTTTCCAAGAAGTACACCCAAGTGAACCCAAGAAAGTCATCCACAAGAACCATTACATAGCAAAATCCTGAGTAACTGGGTGTTTTTGTCGGCCCCATCAGATCTGAATGAACTAGTTGTAACGCAGCGGAAGCTCTATTCTTAGAATTCGGAAAAGGAAGGTGATATGATTTTCCATATTGACACCCAGGACAAACCACATCATGGTGAATCTCATTAAAAAGAGGAACTCCATCAAGAAGCTTCTTTGTGGAGATTTTCTGCAACAACTGATACCCAACATGGCCTAATTGATTGTGCCAAAGCGTTGCACTTTCATTCTTACATGTTTTTTCAATATATGCATCACTTGCAGACAAAACATATAATGATTCTTTCCTTCTCTTAGTAAATAAAACATCAGCTTATATGTGCTTTATATTAGAAAGAATTTGGACATTTTTGGGACCAAAGATAACATACCTCCCAGCGTCGGTTATTTGAGAAACTGAGGCAAGATTCTATTTTAGGCCTGGTACATGATAAACATCTTTGAGAGAAACTCCTCTGTTATTAGAAATATCTGTCTCAAAATGTCCTTCTTTCTCAACAGGATATAAGGAATTATCAATTTCATAATGGTTTTCTTCCCACAATGTGGATGAACGTCCGATAATAAAAGAGTCATTTCCCGTTGCATGATGAGAGCAACCAGAGTCAACAATCCATTCGTTGTTGTAGTCTATGGAGGTATTAACGTTTGTCTGTGCAGAGGTCACAATAGTTGATTGATCGGCTGTAATAGATAAGCAATGATCCCATTTGGATTGTTTAGACTCATCTTTTTCATGAGCAACATTTGCACCAGCTACCATAAGTTTGACACGACAGTTGGCTTTAATATGGCCAGGTCTTCCGCATCTATTACACACAACTCTTACATGATAATCACGCTTCATGTGCCCTAGTTGTCCGCACCGAAAACATCCTTTTGAATTTCCACTGAATTTCCCTTCACTGTTGGATTGCTCGGTGTCATCAGAACCTTGCTTGGAGAAGTTCTTATTTCTTTGGTCCTTTGTGTACAGAGCATCCTCCACTTGATAGAGAGATTGCTTATCATTGTTGGTCATTTGTTTCACCAAGGCTTCTTGATTAGAAAGAAGATTCTCTAAATCAATAATTGAAGGTTGTGTTGTCCACCCTTGTATAGAAGAAATAAAGGGCATAAACTCTTTTTATAGTCTATGAATGACATAACGACGCAACCGAGCATCACTCACGGGTTCCTTCGTATCCAGTTCTAAAATTTTAGCACACAAGGTTTTGACTGTCAAAAAATATTTTGGAATTGAAAAAGTATCTTGAGTTATTCTAGCAAGTTCATTCTCCAAGAACTGCAATCGCATTGTATTCTTTTCCGTGAACAACCGTTCAAGTGTCTCCCACACTTGTTTTGGCGATGAGACATCATGAACATATGCGATGTAGTCTTGGCTGATCGAAGTTTGTAAGGCAAACAATGCTTTTCCATACTTAATCTTCCACTTTCGCTGTAAGTCAGCATTTTGGGGTGTATCTTCTGGAATTATAGAATCATCACTAGAGATAAGATCCCACAAGTCCTTCCCTTGTAGATAAGTGATGCCGGACAGGATAGTGATTATCCTACAGGCTGGGTAACAATGGATTTCACAGGTAAAGGAGAAAAAGAATCACCAAAACACAGAGAAATTTCTCTAATGGTTAAGTGTATTATCCAAATTTAAGTCCTTCACTAAACCCACAAGTCGGGCTTATATATGGATGAAAAACTTTTTCCCCAAGTCACTCTAGAATATTCTTAGGGATATGGAAATAAAATCTTTCTAGGGAGGTGAGAAATATTCTAACAAACTTCCTAAATTTACGGAAACAAATAACAAACTTACAACTAATAAAGTTGCTTATTTACATAATAAAATTTAAAAAGATTTAAATTAGAAATCTGTCGACTCCGAAGTAAAAACTCTCATCTTTTCCCATAGCCGAAGGTGGAGCTGAATGAACCCGAAGCTTCATTTCTTAAAGCCGAAGTTGGAAATGTCCCTAAAGCTGAATGGGTTAATGCCGAAGGTGGCCACGTCTTTTCTGATGATCCTTTTTTTCATAATATTTCAAAGCAATTAACATATTATCCAATAGCTCGGTTTCTTCGGTCTCGGACCATTCTGCATCAGTCACCCCAGGTTGAGAAGAACTCGTCCTCGAGTTCTCAGTTTATTCAGCAGATTGATCGACATAGGGGCTCAAATGCTTAACATTGAAGACGTCTGAAGTCCTTAGATGGTACGGAATGCGCAATCGATAGGCATTATCGTTGATTCGCTGTAGAATTTTACAAGGGCCAATTTTTCGATCTTTATGTTTATTATATTCTCCGACAGGAAAATGATCTCGGGTAAGTACAACCCAAACAAGATCTCCAACTTGGAAAACAACCTTACGCTGATGACTGTTAACCCGAAGCTTGTACTTAGTATTGTTGTCCAAGATAGACTTGTGCACTTGATCATGAATATCCCGAAGATGATTTGCCATTTCTTCTGCTTTAGGATGTATTCGACCAATCCGAGGAATAGAAACCAAGTCCAAGACTCCATAAGGGTTCTGTCTATAAACTATTTCAAATGGACTCATATTGGTGGTTCTATTCTTCGAATGGTTATAAGCAAATTCTGCTTGAGGAAGTGCCAAATCCCATTGCTTCGGCTTATTTCCAGCCAAACACCTCAGAATATTTCCCAAGCTTTGATTTACCACTTCGGTTTGACCATCGGTCTGAGGATGGTAAGCACTGCTGAAGTTCAATTGCATTCCAAGCTTTTCCCATAGACTCTTCTAGAAATTACTCATGAATTTAGTATCTCGGTTAGAAGTGATAGACTGTGGTACGCCATATAAGTGTACAATCTCCCGAAAGTAGAGATGGGCGATTCGAGCAGCATCCATAGTCTTCCGATAAGCTATAAAATGAGCCATTTTAGAGAATCAGTCTACAACAACCATAATAGAATCTGAAGCTCTTTGGGTTCGGGGTAGGCCTAGGATAAAATCCATGCTAACATCACACCAAGGCCTTTCAGGAAAAGGTAGGGGAGTGTATAATCCTGCATTAGTAAGAACCCTTTTTGACTTTTGACAGGTAGAACACCCTCTTACGTAGTGCTTCACATCGCTCGAGATTTTTGGCCAGTAATAGGCAGCTGTGATCAAGGCCAATGTTTTATTTTGTCCGAAGTGTCCTTCTTTGTGAAGTTCACTCATTACCTGTTGCCGAAACGAACAATCAGGAATGCACAACTGGAGTCCTCAAAACAAATATCCTTTATATAAGACAAAATTAGATTGTCGACCTTCCCATATGTCTTGAATTATTTTACTGAAGGATGGGTCTCCTTCATACATCCAGTGAAGACTTCAAACCCTACAATCTTATTTTGCATAGTACTAAAGAGTAATGCTCTCCGGCTTAGTGCATTAGCAACTCGATTTAGACTCCTTGCTTGATGTCGAAGAGTGAAAGTGAACTCTTGCAAGTTTGCTACCCATTTAGCATGTCTTCGGCTGAGCTTATGCTGACCATTAATATATTTTAAAGCTTCATAATTAGTAAAGAGAAAGAATTCCTTCTGTATTAAGTAATGACACCAATGCTTCAGTGTCTGAACTAGGGCATAGAATTTCAGATCATAAGTAGAATAATTCTTTCTTGACCCTGACAATTTTTCACTAAAAAAGGCCATTGGCCGACCTTTTTGACTAAGGACACCACCAATACCCAGTCCTGATGCATCACAGTTTACTTTGAAGACCTTCTCGAAGTCAGGAAGTGCTAGTACGGGTGCTTCAGTCATCTTCTTTTTGATTAACTGAAAGCTATCTTCGGCTTCCTGGGGCCATTGAAATGATTTCCCTTTAAGGCATTCAGTGATAGGCGCGACCAATGTGATGAAGTCTCGGATGAACCGTCTGTAAAAAGATGCTAATCTATGAAAGCTTCTTACGTCGTGTGTGGTTTTTGGTGTTGGCCATGCTGAGATTGCTTCGATCTTGGTTGGGTCGGCGAGAACACCTTTGGTAGAAACAACAAAACCGAGGAAGGTTACCGATGTTGTGAAATAAGAACTCTTTTTCTGATTTATGAACAACCGTTCTTTCCTCAATGTTTCAAATATAGTTCTGAGGTGCTCATGATGTAATTCCGATGTCTTGCTGTAGATGAGAATATCGTCAAAGTAAACAACCACAAATTGACCCATGTAAGGTCGTAGTACCTGATGCATAAATCTCATGAAGGTGTTAGGTGCATTGGAAAGTCTGAAGGGCGTAACCATCCACTCATATAAGCCTTGTGATTTTTTAAAGGCTGTCTTCCATTCATCATCAGGCCTTACCCGAACTTGATGGTATCCATTTTTTAAGTCGATTTTTGAAAAGAATTTTTCCCCGGACAGTTGATCTAACATATCATCTAGACGAGGTATTGGGAAACAATATTTTACTGTGATTTTATTAATGGCTTTACTGTCGATGCACATTCTCCATGAGCCATCCTTCTTTGGAACTAATAGAACCAGTACCGCACAAGGGCTCATACTTTCCCGAATGTACCCCCTCTCCATTAGGTCCATCACCTGCTTTTGTAGTTCTTCGGACTCCTTGGGGATGAGTCTATCGGCTGGTCTGTTCGGTAGACTTGATCCTGGGATAAGATCTATCTCATGTTGAATATCCCTTAATGGTGATAATCCCGATGGAAGCTCTTCGGGCATTAAGTCAGTAAACTCTGTTAGCAGCTTCTGCACATCAGCCGTCATTTCTGCGAAGTCCTTCGCCAAACTGTCTTCACAAAGTAGTAATGCATACAGAACTCCTTCACGTTTCACCTCGGTTAGGAACCTTATCATGGACAGTAGGTTCGGATTCCTGACTGCTTGAGCCGAGCTGTCTTCCTCTCACCGAGGGGCTAGCACAACCTTCTTTCCTTTGATGCTGAGAGAGTAAGTATTCTTCCGACCATCATGTATGATGCTTCGGTCATATTGCCATGGTCTGCCCAACAGTATATGGCAAGCATCCATTTTCACTACGTCGCACCAGTCGTTATCAAAGTATTTCTTTCCGATGGAAAAGGATACCAGACACCTTCTGTCAATGTTTACTTCATTGCCTTTGTTTAACCAAGACAACTTATATGGATTTGGATGCCGATCTATTTTTAAGTTTAACTTCAGAACAGCCTCTTCGGACACCACATTCTCACAGCTGCCACTATCAATAATTACTTTGCAGACCTTCTCTGCCACGGTACAAGTAGTGTGGAAGATGTTGGTCCTCAGCCAATCCTCTTTGGATTCGTCTTTTGGAGTTAGCAGACTTTTGTGAACAACTAGGGTATCCTGCCCGTCTACATACAATATTCCTTCGTCTTTGTACTCATCATATATAGGCTCTCCGAACTCCTCTGTTTCCTCGATCATGCCTTCTTCAATCAAAAGGTTTTTACCCTTCTAGTTAGCAGGCTTCTAGTACTCTGTGGCTTTGTGACCTGGTTCTCCACACCTGAAGCATTTGATGTTGGGGTTAAAATTACTCGGAGGTTGAGGTGTAGTTTGAGACTGTGGGGATGGGTTCGGTGTAGTTTAAAATTACCAAAGTAAAAACGCTCTTCTTTTCCCGAAGCCGAAGGTGGAGCTGAATGAACCCGAAGCTTCATTTCTTGAAGCCGAAGGTGGAAATGTCCTTGAAGCTGAATGGGTTAACGCCGAAGGTGGCCATGTCTTTTTTGACTATCCTTTTGTTCATGATATTTCAAAGAAATTAACATATTATCCAATAGCTCAGTTTCTTCAGTCTCGAACCATTCTGCGTCAATAAGCTTCCATGCATAACTTCCAGTAATTATAGTTGTTACCAACAAGCTTATCTACAGAAACATTGCTTCCACCATTCATCTTCACTGAGCAATAAAATCAAACACCTGGTAGACGACCAAGCTCTGATACCATGAAATAAATATAGAAATTGGAAGCAACCAAAGAAAACAGAGATGAACAGAGATATGTTGAAACTGAGTTTTATTACTCAATGAAGAATTGCAGCAAAACTAAGAATTAGAAATGTTATAAATACTAAAAGTTTTCCTAAAAAGTCTCAACCAACACCAACGTTCCTATGAGATTATTTGCCTAAATAAAAGGAAGAATTAAATAAATGGAATACTTAAAACAAACTAGACTTATTCAACAAAGACTAATTCAGCTGCTTGACAACTGTAAGTTTCACTAATTTGCAACAATAATCTTATTATTTTACCTCTCTAAAAAAATTCAAAGTTATTGTAAATTTATTTAATATTACTTAATATAATAGTTAATATTTTTTTAATTTTTTAATTTTTTTTTACTTTATTCAACTTCTCATTTAGCCATTCAGCCAAAAAAACTGACTTGGCCATTCAGCTCAATCATCTAACCGATTCAGTCATTCAGTCGATTTTTTTTCCAAAACAAACGCACTTAATGCCTGATCGATTCAGCCATTCAAATGTATTCAGTGCTAAACAACAACCCCTAAGTGATTGATTATGTTTGGTCCCATGAAGCATTTATTGTTATAATCAAGGTCTGTATAAACATTAAAGTACCATTCATGCAATGTACTAGACAAGCAGATATATATGATTACACATCTATATTCACATGTTGGGTTGATTTTGTTTATAACTAAAAGAAAGTAGATGTGATTCACTATCGTGTTGGCCACTAAAGAATGCAGCGTTTCGGCAAAACCCATCGAATATAATATATTGGCACTAATGCACTCTTTTTAAACTTTCTAAAGCCAATCCGACAACACAAGCCCGTGCGTAATCCAACCTTCGGCGCCACCTTTGGACTCCATGATTCCATCATCAGACGTAGTTTTGTCCACGGAAACACCAAATTAAATTTCTCAATTCGGCAGGCACAACTTGAGTGATTTTATGGAGTTTAATCACAACTATCCGTTAGCACGTTCAACGATTTCATTTTGTGATGTACTTTGACTTTCACATGTCTTTGGTCCAGTGGCGAAGCCAAAATTATTTTTTAGTGGGGTCAAAATTATTACTAAGCTATAAATAATATGACAGAGGTTCGGGGGCAGCGCCCTATAGCCATTTTTTTTAATACTTTTATACTTTTGGGTCAGACACACACACACACACACACACACACACACATATATATATATATATATATATATATACACACTATATTACAATGACAACATAGTAAGTAATACATTATATTAACTCATAATAGACTTTTTTTAATCAGAACTGTTCATAAGTAAGTAATTTGTTGACACTCAAAATTTCCCTTTTCTTGGACTAACCTTTTAGGAGGGTAAAAATGTCATTTCACTTTGGAGACAACCCCGAGGTAGGGCAAAAACATCATTTCACCCCGGAGACACCCCCGAGGAGAGATCAAGGTGCAATGATGCTCAGACACAGAGTGAATGAGGATCACAAAGCTGAGGATGTGACCATAAGACGTCACCGCAATAAACATTGAACTGCGAGCTATCAAAGACGAGTCGATTGACGACCCTCGGGAGCCGGAAGATACATTTTAGCTAATTGCATCATCTTCCTGGACTTCGAGTCAGTCAGAATCGACCGTATTTCGGAGACTTTCGCAAAGATTTTTTGAGATTTTTGGGTACGAAGATCAACTTTCAATGGACCGAG
This sequence comes from Panax ginseng, assembly GCA_020205605.1. Taxonomy (NCBI): domain Eukaryota; kingdom Viridiplantae; phylum Streptophyta; class Magnoliopsida; order Apiales; family Araliaceae; genus Panax; species Panax ginseng. The sequence continues at coordinate 181,312,923 of CM035132.1, forward strand.
ACCTAAGGCACAAACTTTGAGATAGCGGGACCCGTGGGGCCTAGCCTCAGGTGTACCTGCTCCAGCCACAGGTACACCTGTGGCTAACTTGGATGCCTTAAGGCAGCAACAACAGTTCATTATTTCAAATATGCGTAAGAAGGAAAAGCTAGAGAGAGAGAGAGCTCGGATCTTACCCCTTTTCATCATCTTTTTATTTTTTGATCTTATATATCATACATATTGTATGTTTAGAGTGATACAAGTTGATCCCAAGCCAAAAGAAGCTTGTTCACGTGTCTCCTAAGGTGAAAAACACTCATTTTGGTCACTTTCTTTGTAAATGTTGTTATAAATACTAAACCTATATAGATATAACATTTTCTACCAGTTAAACTTGTTGTTTTACATATATATTGTGTATTAGTGGGTAAACATTGAGTTTCTACCGGTTAATATTTGTGCATATCTAGTTGTAAATCAGTTTTTGACTGGATCTAGCTAGATCTATCTAGCCAGATCTAGCGCTTTGAACGGTTATAGAGCATGAAGCTTTAACCTATATGATAGATTGGTTCAGATCTATGGTAGATCTAGATGTTTTATTGCTTTTAGTCAGTCCCGGTCACTCCGTATAGCCCTAGATCTGTATCTAGAGGTGAGGAGGTCCTAATGGCTCGATATGGGGATTTCAACCGATGAAATTACCTTATATATATCAAGTCTATCTAAGATGTTGTATATACATATTTAAGCATATCAATGTGAGCCTAAGAATCCTGGGGTTGAGATCTAATGATCAATGAATCTTAACTAGATTCCCATAATGGACTTTTTGTTTAAATGTAACGTTTAAATATTGCAAATCACTGTACATGTAATATTGGATCTTAAAACGAGTTCAAGGGGTTCGTTCAAAGAATTTGGATTTAAGATCTTGTGATAGTGAAAATCATGTTTGTGGGTATTTGGATTCATCGAGATGACTTTCATGCCCGATGATGATCTAATCTCTTTTTGGCGCTTTCTTTGCATGCATTATCACACAAAGCGATTTTCAAATCAAGATCACAAAGAGCTTTTATGAAGAATAAAGAGATGTGGGTAAATCACCTAATAAACATAAAGTTAATAAATGGAAGTATCAAAGGTCCACGATTATTATTCGGGTGAAGGATTTGAAAACTATGTTTTCCCAAAATATCATTTCAATATGTATATTTTATCAAAAATGAACTTTTCGCTAAATTAAATTCTTAGTACATAGGTGCAAAAGAGGAACATCACTACTTTCAAACAACACAAATAAAGCCTAGATAAGCTTTAAAATAAAAGCAATGAACACAATAACACACACACACACACATGCGCGCTCGTACACACACACACACACACAAACACTTTATGCATAGAAAATCAATAAGATGCGGTAACCGTGTTTTCACGGAAGTTAGGGGTGCCTAACACCTTCTCCTCGCTTAAGCTAGTCCCCGAACTCTCTGAATTTCAGGTTTTCAAACCAATCCTACAGAGTCACATATTAGATCATATTGCGAAAACCTTCAAGATTCAAATGAGTTGGTACATCCATTAAAACCATACCAACTGGCGACTTTGTCTCATTCGGTACAATCATTAAAATTAATCAATAAAAAACAAATTTGGTAAAATAAGTCAACAAAATGTCGGTCTTTTCCTTAAACGTCACCCTTTAATTAAATCAATCGACATACCTAAGTATAAATGGTAGAAACAAATCAAAAAGAGAAAAAAAAGGAATTAAAAACGAAACAAAACGCGAAATTTTTCCTAGCGTCGATATAATTCATTATTTATTTTTAAAAATAATATAAATTAGATTATTATTTAGTTTAAAATATTATAGCAAGATATACATATATTGAGAGGGTATGAGTCATATGTGGTTAAAATTTGATTGAAAAAGTTATAAAATTTTAATTTGACCCCGTATAATAGAATATTTATAAAATTTTAGTGGGGTCAATTTATATAGGACTAATTACACTTCTATTACATGAAGTACCACTAAATTCATAATTTGACCCCTAAAAAATTTAGGCTTACAATTTACAACATCAAGTACCTAATTTGATACAATTTAGCCCCCAATTTCTGAATTCAGTCAAAATTGGTCAGAATACCCAACCCGTCCAAGAATCCGATCAGATTTTGTGTATTTAATACTAGTTAACCGTATAAATATACGATTTGACTTAATTTAAAAAAGGGCTATTTTTAGTTCCGTTACATCAAGTACCACCATATTCATGATTCAAACAAAAAAGAAGTAAAATTATTAAAAATTAAAAATTAAAAATATAATATTTTTTAGCCATTTTAAAAAAAAGTGACTAATACAAGAGAAAAAAAAGTATAAAATTATAAATAAAATTTAAATTTATAAATAAAATTATAAATACAATTTATAAAATTTAAGTTGTGATATAATTTGTAAAATTTAAGATGTAAAATTTATAATTTATGATACAATTTATAATTTGCAAGATTTAAGTTGTAAAATTTATACATACAATTTTTTAAATTTAAGACGTAAAAGTTATAATTTATTATACAATTTATAATTTGCAAGATTTAAGTTATAAAATTTATACATACAATTTGTTAAATTTAAGACGTAAAATTTATAATTTATGATATGATTTATAATTTACAAGATTTAAATTATAAAATTAATACATACAATTAGTAAAATTTAAGACAAAATTTATAATTTGCAATATTTAAGTTATAAAATTTATACATACAATTTATAAATTTTAAGACATAAAATTTATAATTTATAATTTGCAAGATTTAAGTTGTAAAATTTATACATACAATTTGTTAAAATTTCCAAATTCGAAGGAATAAAACAATTTGAAGGATTAGAGAAGAGGGAGAGAGCAAATGAGTCATTTTTTTCTTTTTTCTTTTTCAATTTATAAATTTAAATTATAAATAAAATTTGTAAAATTTAAGTTGTGATATAATTTGTAAAATCTATACATACAAGTTGTTAAAATTTGCAAATTTGAAGGAACAAAATAATTTGCAGGATTAGGGAAGAGGGAGAGAAAAGAGAGCAAATGAGTCATTTTTTCTTTTTCGATTCATACAATTTAAAATTCTAAATATTTATAAATAAAATTATAAATATAATTTATAAAATTTAAGTTGTGATATAATTTGTTAATTTTGAGACGTAAAATTTATAATTTATGATATAATTTGCAAGATTTAATTTGTAAAATTTATACATACAATTTGTTAAATTTAAGACGGAAAATTTATAATTTATGATATAATTTATAATTTGCAAGATTTAAGTTGTAAAATTTGTACATACAATTTGTAAATTTAAGATGTAAAATTTATAATTTATGATACAATTTATAATTTGCAAGATTTAAGTTGTAAATTTATACATACAATTCGTTAAAATTTTCAAATTTGAAAGATTAGAGAAGAGGGAGAGAGAGCATGAGTCATTTTTTTTCTTTTTCAATTTTTTCTCCCCCTTTTGTATGCTCTTCCAATATAAAAGAGTATTATTTAATTAATTAAACTTTTAGCACTTTTGTCAATTGTTTAAAAGTTTAATGTTATTCGTATTAAAAATATAATTTGTGTGTTTAAAAGTTTATTGATTTTTTTGGTAATTAAGTCTTTTTTTAAATTTTAAAATTAAAAAAATTATATTTGGTAATCTTTGTATTAATATTCATGAATTTTAATAATTTAATATATAATAATTATTTATAAGGATTTATATAGATTTAATACGTCAAAATAAGTATTTATACAAATTTTATACGAATTACATACTTGATGTAGTAAATTGTGAATTTGATGGTACTTGATGTAACATAATTGTTATTAGCCCATATTGTATACGGTATCTGGCCGGAAAATTAGGTATTCTGGCCAATTTTGGCCAAATTCTGAAATTGGGGGCTAAATTGTATCAAATTAGACACTTGGTGTAGTAAAGTGGAAGTCCAAATTCTTTGAGGGCCTAATCATAAATAAGATGGTACTTCATGTAGTAAGCTGTATTTAACCCATTTATATATAATACTTATATTTTTTTAAATTTACCTTACATTATAAAGTAATTTTTTTTTTTTAATCGAATTATTTACCCTGACCTTAGTATGTGGCTTCACCATTGCTTTGGTCTTCACTTCAAATTTTTATTTTTGCAAATCCAATTTCTCACCGGCCACCAAAACCAAACTCTATCATTCGATGACAGATATTCGTGCGGGTCTTAGCCTTATCTTTGGACTTTAACTTTGATCATGGCAGGGGCGGACCTTGGGCAGCATAAGCACCTGCCTATACTGAGATTTTTTTTATAAGTATAGGGATGAGACAAATATATAATTTAATAAACTTAGATGGGCAAATTAATGAAATAGTTATATTTAGAGGAGGCAAAAAAAATATATTTTACTAAAAAATTTAAAATTTAAATGAATTTGTTTTGTAGCTTTAATTTGAGCTGCAAATCTACTAATCTACTTTCCGCCTGCTGATGAAGAAGTATGTAGGAGATAAGCAGACACATATATTTTATATTAAAATATTTTAAGCTGACTTCAAAAATTTAAAATTGAAGAGTAATCTTGTGGGGCCACTAAGGATAAATTTAGAATTTTTTATTCTCTTTCCTCTACTTTTATTTTTCTTAATGTGTGCAAATTGTATTTTTTTCATCTTTTTCGGGACAGATGGAGTAGTTTATAACTTCGATATATTCAGTTTAGACATTTTTGGGACTTTTTTCACTTTAATCATTGTTTTGAAGATTATTTGTGGTTTTCATTAATTATTTTTATGATTGACCTTTTTTTAAAAAAACTTTTTTATTTATTAGTTTAAAAGGATTAAGAAAAGAAGAAGATTGTAGTAGTGCAGAGGTTCCTTTAAATTGATTAGTTTTTCGACAAATAACTTGGCTAGTTGGCTCCCCCGTGATAAATTGCGTGGATTAAAATCGTCTACAAATAACCAACTGAAAATTAAGTGTGACGCCCCCAAAACAGATATACATCACCCATCTTGAGTCGCCAGATACATGGTATATAAATTCAAATACAACTTAATTATACAACAGTCGTGTAAAAATACGACAAAACATAGCTGAGAGTTTAAACAAGAATATTGTCATCTAGACAATATCCACACTCAATGGTGTTTTCATTACAATTATTATCATATTATTCTATAGAATAGTGAGGACTACTAAAGCCATTTATCCTGGACCATCACTCTATTCCCCGACTCGTCCCAGCTATATTCTCATTTCCTGAAGAGAACAATAAAAGAAAGGGTGAGCTTAACTAGCCTAGTAAGAAATATTATGACTAAGATAATGAAGAATAAATTATCATTAGTCTTCAACAATATTAAACTGATAGAATCTAATAGACAACAAGTTTAATTGCAACGGAACAAATAATTCATTAGAAGAGTCAAGTAGAGTATAAAATCTACTATCTTCTATGATTTAAAAAGTTTTTCATCAACTTTTTCGTTGAGACTTAGCTTAATAAATAAACCACATCATCGAATCATCCCTGCACTATGGGCCAAGGATATTCATGTAATCATCAATGGTCATGACTATACCGAATAATCTCTAATCATAATCATACCCATAACTGTCCATCAATGCACTACGGGCCAATGAGGACTTTTACCACATCATTCGTTACATTACGGTCATGATTATACCGAATAATCCATGGTCATAATCATACCAAGTCCATATATGCACATAAGCCAAAGATGACTTTCATCACAATATAAGCATGAGGATGATGACAATGACATAACAATTCAATAAAACAAGCTCAAGGATAAATTTTAAAGATATATAATTTAAATTATCCAGAGATCAATAACGTCAAAATTGTCAACATGATATTGCTTTGTAGAGTAAAATTCAATAATAATATTCATGTACTAAAAATAATTTGGACAGAAAAGAATCCATTTTGCATCATGAATAGTACCCCATGAATAGTACTTCGGGAATAGTACCTCGTAAATAGTACCCCGACATGAAAAGTACTCCAAATATCTGAGTGTATGATACTAGATTGAATAGTAATCGGGTGAATAGTAACCCGTGAATAGTAACTCATGAATAGTACTCTGGCACGAAAAGTGCCCCGAATACCCGAGTGAATAATACTAGAGTGAATAGTAACCGGGTGAATAGTAATCCGTGAATAGTAACTCATAAAAACAATACTAAAGAAAATGATATTCCATGATTTAGTACAAAAAAATGATATCTCGCATTTAGTATAATAGAATATACTGAAACTACAAATGGATTTTCACTTTCATTGTATGCGATAATCCACGTGAGATGCATCATTTCCACAATTTAATAAAGAATGAATACTGAAATGTCATTCACCATGTATGTGGTAATCCACATAGATAAGTTATTCCAACGTAAATAATAAAGAATGGAATAATGAAGAATTCACCGTGCATGCGATGAGCCTTCGACGATAGGTTATTCTAACAAAATAATAAAGAATGGAACCAATTCATGATAATCCGCATGCATGAAGAGATATTCCAACAAAATAATAAAGAATGGAACCGAGGTCATGCATAATCCGCAGACAGCATGGATATTCCAATGTAATAATAAAGAATGGAATAACAACGAATTCACGGGGCATGCGATGTAATCGCACAGACATGTGTTATTCCAACGAAATAATAAAGAATAAATAAAAGAAGAATTTCACCATATATGCGGTACTTCACATAGACAGGTTGTGAGACCCTGAATTTTACGAAATGAAAGTATTCAATTTTCTTATAATTATTCTATTTAGTAAATGGTTAAATTGATAAAAGGTTAAAGTTAAGGGTGATATGTAAAATTTTTTTAAAGTAAACAAGTTGTTATAAAATAATTGGTGATAAAGTATAGTAATACGCGTGGTTGCATAGTAGCACACAGTATTGTACAGTATCTTTGATTATTGATGCTTATGTGAGAAGTCACTCAGTTTTATTCAATTATTGTCACAATATGTTATATTATTAAATCAATAATTGAGAAGTCAAAACCGCACGCATAAAACCAAAACTGCACCATGTGTGTGCATGTATGTATTATCTCTAGTAAATTCTAAAGTTATTTTTCACTTGAATACGCTCAGAGAAAACCCCAGTCTTGCATTGTCATTTTTTCACTAATTAAAAGAAGATGGTTAATTAGAGGTTATAGAGTCAAAAAATTAAGTATTTGAGTTTTGGAATTTCGGATTTGTTTGATGCGTTATTGGAGGGGCTTATAGCTGAGATGCCAAATTCGTTGGTTCGAGCACTTGATGCATTGGTTAAGGTCTATACTATAGTAGTAATAGTCTAATAAATTATTTTCAAATTAGGTACAGTTAGGATTATATTCTTTAAGTCCTCCCTGCAACATATAAGATAGAATTTCATTCTATCTCCAATATATATTTTTAATTTTTGGGGAACTAGATAAACATTCTTGCTTGTTATCGAATATATGGTCTCCGTTGTTTTATATAGCGTATGTTTTAGTTTTAAAGCATATATCATTCCTTTATTATAAACTAAAACTATTTTATGTGTCTCACTGTTTTATGATTTGATGGTGAATTTGACATGTTTGACAGAAGGAGCTTTGGTTCTATGCTTGATATAATTCCCATTATCGACTCTGTCACTAAATTAATGTTAATTTCTCGATGTGAGCTGTGTTAAATTATATTGATGGCTTAGACCTTTTTGTTGTTTCAATTGATTTTGGAACCGAAACCGCACCAATTGAAACCACATCGCACCAATCTCAAGCGGTTTCATGTGCGGTTTTGGATTTGTCAAACCGCACCTAAACGGTTTCGGATGCGGTTTGGACTTCAAACCGCACCATGCATTGCATTGGGGGTGTCACACTTTTAATATCAATATCAGTAGTAAAGACATTTAATTTCTTTGAAACTCCGTCACAATTCATTATAAATCTATTACATCATCAATATCGGCAGCGTGCTATCTTGGTTCATCATCTTCGGGGTGGGAGACCCAGCCATAATCTAAAAAAGGTGGGATTCGTGGGAAAGAGGGAAACAATTCAGTCAAGTCATCCTCTGAAGATACATGCAGATGATCTACAAGTTTATTGAAAATTGAATAAAGAAGCAGCACCATCTCCTTATTGGGCACCCCACCCAATTACATAATCGGCCAGAGCTTCGGCATCAACATCAGCAGTCTATTTGGCCAGAGCTTCGCCTGTGCGAGGTCGACTTCGTGATCTCTTTAAAGGCTTCAAACAATTTCTTCGGCCATTTTTCTCTTGGAATTTAGTTTCACAAAGAAGAATCAACAACCTTCGTTCACGGTTCATTACTTAAAATCATACTAGACTCAGCTGCGAAGCCTAGTTCGTTATCACAACCACGAGGCAATCGCTAGTCTTCCTCGAAGCCTGGATAATCTCTTTAATGGAGCTGTGTTGGTTCAATTATCGGCGCAGATTGTGACGACAAAGTGGCCAACAGTTAGGAGTGATCATTCGGTTATAACCGAACCGAATAAGCTATTCGGTTATAACCGAAAACTGAATAAGTGCCAATTTTACTATCCGAAATAATAACCGAAATTTAAAAATAACCGAATACCGAATACCGAATTACGAATTGTAATTTCGGTAATTCGGGTAAAAACCGAATCAGCACGAGCCAAAAGAGCAGAGCTGCGAGCCCCTCCTCCGACCAAAACCCTTTTAGTATAAAAAACAACAGAGCTGCGACAAAGATCAGCAGCAAATAGCTGCTTCTCCACACCCTCTTCTCCCTCCTTCAATTCCTCAATATACATGTCTACAATACAATTACATAGCTCACCAACAAATTCAGAATTCCATCTCCAGTCTCCACACAACACAGAAAACTAAAAATCAAAAAATCTTTAAATCCTAGCTTTTTAAATAAAAACCAAAACCAAAATCAATTAAAACAGAAAATTTCCAAATTTAGACCTACAAAAACCCAAAATAAAAATCACATAAACCCAAAACTCAAATCAAACAACAAATGCAATAATTTTCACAAAAATCAAACACAATACAATTAAAAACAAACCCAATTCAAGAATTGCAGCATTCTTATCATATTGAACGAAATCCTAGATTTCCCTCAAGAACAAGCAATCGATGCGAAACAATCTGAATCAGAATCAACAAACCGACTCCAAGACACAGCAACAATAGTACCGACTCCAAATCGGAATCAACAAACTGATAAAAAATCGGAGACAACAATGAAAATTGAAAAGCACGGTTCCGACCGGGACCCAAATCGAGCTCGAAATCAGAATCAATGGGGTGAAAAAAATCAGACCCAAAACCGTGGGAGGGATGCTGTCTGAGGCTCTAAGAGGTGCTGCGGTGGTGGGTCTTTGTTGTCTTTGGAGTTGGACGGTGCCGGAGTTCCGATCGGTCAGAGAGAAAATGAGAAGATAAGAGTGAGGGGACTGGGGTCTGGGCCACTGGGGACGAGAAGTGTGAGAGAGAGTGAAGGCCTGAGGGGTTTAGTTGAGGACCTTAAGGTTCCATTGGGCTGAAGAATGTATGGGCTTACGGCTTAAGAATGCATTAAAAATTATTATTTTTTTTAAGCAATAAATTCGATAATTCGGATACCCAAATAATCTATTTTTCAAAACCGAATCCGAAACCGAATACCGAACAATAAATCGGATATAACCGAAATTAGAAAAAAAACCGAAAAACCGAAATAATTCGGTTGTGTTCGGTTATTCGGTTTTATCCGTTTTTTGCTCACTCCTACCAACAGTGGTCCGAACTTGTAGCGGCATCACTTCAGTAAATTTGTGGAATTTAACGACAACCGAATCAATCCAATTTCACCATGGGGTAGGCTACTTCGGCAATCTATTCGGCTATGGCTTCGGACTCCAATTTCCATACTCTATTGAGCTTAGGCAGTTCTCCCATGGCTTTGGCCAGTTATTCGATGGTTTGTGGTACTGCCATTATTGATTGGCAAAATTTAAGCATCAACTTTGGCGTCAAATTTATTATCCATCGTGGAAGGGTCAGATAAGTGTTATCAACATCACGTTATTGATATTACTTTATTGCATAAATAATTTGCATATAATATAATAGCTATTATCATGTATTATGTACAGTGGTATTATATTCATGTTGTATGTGCATATATCAAGTCTACTCAATTATGTTAATATAAGAGATGAGTAAAGTGGCTTGGCTATTCAAATTGCTATATAAAGTTGGGGAATATCTATATACTAGTAATTATCCGTGCCTGAAGACACGGTGTAACGAAAAAATAGATTAAAATTAAAAAAATATTATATTATCTAAATACTCTTTTCAACTTAAAATAACAATTATCATAATTTACCACACTACCACAATAATTAATTTTCCTTTAAAAATAAATATCAAGAAAAATATAAACTTGTCCACAAAACATACAATCATCAATAACAATTATTATAATTCAATTAAAATGAATCCGAATCTTTATTATTTAGATTACTGTTACTATTATTATTATTATTATAATAATAATAATAATAATAATAATAATAATTATTATTATTACTATTACTATTATTATAATTATTATAAAATAATAATAATAATAATTATTATTATTAGTAATAGTACTATTATAATTAATATTAATATAATTATATTTATAATTATTATTACTATTATTAGTAGTAGTACTATTATTATTATTATTATTATTATTATTATTATTTGTGTGTGTGTGAAGAAGAGAGGAGAGCAAAAGATTTTGTGTGAACACGAGAGAGGGTAGGGTGTAGGGGTGAATTTGATTTGGGCGGGAAGAAATATGAGCCTTTAGATTAAATTGGAAGGATTAAGTTAGAATAAATCTGAACCGTCTTTGTGCTTTGTCAAATGAAAAATTCAAAATAGGTTTTGTTTTATTATATAGATAGTCATGCACGTGTATGCTCTCACATCACCAGCTCATATGATGAAGCCACATCTTTCATTTTTAATCATTATACATAGTATGATCAGACCATTATAGACGTTCGTGCTCGGTATCCACTGGGCTTCATTGATCGTCTTCAATCATTATATTTGCCACCGGATCATTTGCACTGCTTCGATACAAGGAATTTTGGCTTCGGCACTCGGATAATTAGTTTCCTTCAACAAAAAGAAAACCAACAATGTCCGACCACAGTCTTTGACAAGTTCAGAATTACCAGTTGTGTTTTGTCCATGATTATTTTCAACAAGTTATTCATGTGTTCGAACAGTGTATGCATTCATTCGGGCCAGGTTCGGCATTCAGTTGCTCGGAAGTATCATTACAATTCATCAGAAACCCGCATTTCGACAGATTTGGATTCCATAGATCAGATATTTCTATCATGGCTCAATTTAATTCGGAGTCAAATCAGCCTTAATGACTTCGACAATTTATTCAACTCTATATTTGGTTTGGTTCGGGCTACTACTCTTCAACGGGCTAAATTGGTTGGGAGGCAAGTTATTCAAGCTCGATATGAGCTTTGACAAATACATGATTTTATGGCAGCCCTTGTCATCTCAGTAAAATATTCAAAATTATAATTTTTAAATTTACAACAACAATATACCATATCTTTTCCATGTCTTGGTGACTTGAGTTTCAACTGAGTCGGCTATTTTAGCTTATGACTTTTGATCCGTGGAGGTTAAATGTTTGGTGTTTGACAGGCGAACAAAATTTGTTCCCTAGTTTGATGATTTGGCAAGCGGACTTAATTTATTCGCTATATGGTGTTTGGTGATTTGGTAGGTGAACACAATTTGATTCTTGTATGGTGTTTGGTGATTTGGTAGGCGAACACAATTTGTTCCCTTCAATATGGTGTTTGGTGATTTGGCAGGCGGGACAAAATTTGTTTCCTCTTTGGTGTTCGGTGTGACGAGCTCTCCGATCCTAAGTGTTTGGTGTTTGTATTTTTTGGTGTTCGGTGTTCAATGTTTGGTGTGATGAGCCTTCGGGTGTTTGATGTGACGAGTCGTCTGGTGTATGGTGTGACAAGCCATCAGGTGTATATGTGTCGTTCATTTTATAATTCGTTCTTGACGTGCCATTTATTTTATAAGTCGTTGTGCTTGACGCGCCATTTTCAGTACTATTATTTCACCTCTTATTAACGACTCCCCTGCCATATTTCTTATAATAGGGTAGTGGTGGGTAATGTTTGGATGAGATTTTTCGATCGGACCCATAATTGACCCCAATCGTCAAATTTTTTGGTGTGTTTATTGTTTGTTCGTTTTGTAGGTTTTAGCTCGTTGTTTGGTAATTTGGCGAGGGGTCAGATTTTGATGTTAACACTAATAACTTCATCACCTCCTAGATTTGTACTTAGGTATGATTGATATATATATATATATATATATATATATATATATATATAATTTAGCTAAATTTAAGGACTAAATAATCAATTCAGGAACAATCATAATCAGAAGAGCAAAAGCATAATTCATCAGTGACTAAAATTCAGCACAGGAAACATATGGTTCTTCAAGCAAACTTGAAGACAAAATACCCATATATCTTATCAGGAAAAAACTTTATCTTATCTCTCTATATGTTGACACACTTCAAATCAATGTGGGAATTATGTACTCATTTATTTTGCAAGGACTAAGGTGATGTAATTACCCTTCTTACATGCACCAGGAACAACTAATGACAAGCTGACAAGTTGAAGAAGCTATATACCTCTCTCTCTCTGTGGGTAAATATGAAGACTTCTCAGACAAATCTCAAACTCTTAATTTATTGAGTTCAATTTGGCATAGTTGTTTAATTTGTTGAGAAGCCTTGCTGAAGGTTGTAGTGGGGTTGTGGAACTATAAAAAGTGTTGCTGAGGCTATTGTTTCATGGTAAAACATTGTGAGGTTGCTCGTGAACGAAAATTGAAGTTCTCTTTTGGTGAGAAAATAATGTCTTGCAGAAGTCCTATTAAGAAGGTACTAAACCACTAGAAATGTCTTGCGTAGTTTCTCTTCTGGTTTCCCTTCATATTGACATTATACTGTAAGACTCTCAATAGTATAAATTTTAAGCACAAAGGTAAATGGTTAGTTATTGTACTAAGGCCAACAAGATAAAATTCTTCGTACACAAAGAAACTAATGAACTCAGAAAGAGAACAATTGATAATCAATTATATAATCAAAAGTATAAACTTGGTTTAACCAATTTTGGGTTCACAAAGTTTGGAACAATCTTTTACTTTTCTATCCAAATTAGTATAAGTACTATTCAAATTTGTAAAAATTAAATACTATCCAAATTTAATTTGTAAAGTATTCAAAAACGAACCCTAACCTGTTAGTAGTGGCGAAGTCAGGATTTTGATCTAGTGGGATTAAAATATTGTGATGCTATAAAGAAGTTGGCAGGGGTTTGTGGGCTGCGCTGCCGAGCCAATTTTTTAAGATAATTTTATGCTTTCCGACCGATTGCATATATAAAACATGTATTTGGTTAGAATATATATAAGAAGTAATAACATTATATATATATATATATATATATATATATATATATATATACACACACACACACACACACACATCCCTTATTGACCCCCTAATACTACTTTCTAATCATAAATTTGTTAATTTATGAAAATAATCTAAATTAGATTATTATTTATTTTAAAAATATTAGAGGAAGATGAATACATAAAGGAATAGAAGTAATATATGAAATTGAAAATGTTATAAAAATTTCAATTTGACTCCCTATATTAAAAAAATTATAAAATTTCAGTGGGGTCAATTAATTTGTTCATTATACTTAAATTACTTCTTAGTTTATCATATATTATAAAATAAATTTTTTTTTCAGAAGGGTCAATTGACCCGACAAGTTCCAATGTGGCCTTCGCCACTGCCTGTTAGGATTTTTTTTTTTAATCTCTCATAGGAAAAGGAACTTTGAAAATAATTTATATTTTTGGTTCTACCAATTTTATTTCAAGTTTTAAATTTTTTATCACAACTTTATGTAAGATAATATATCTTAACAAATTTTATGTAGGATGATTCTATTATTACAATTTTTTATAATATTAAAATATTGAAAAAATCTCTTAACATATCACGTGATTTATCTATATTAATATTAATGGTGAATTTCATTATTAAAACTTAAAATTTTAACAAATCACATAATTAATTGTATTAATAATAGAGTGATTGTTTTTAAAACATAATAACTGTTAAATTAGTTAAAAACTTATAGGAGATTCATTACTAACTAATATTTATAGCTAAATTAAATTTTATTAAACCATAAGTTTCATAGTTCTATTTGGATTAGAATCTTAAGTAATTTTGTCAATATAAACATTAATATAGAATGACATTACAACGTTAAATAAAATTAAAATAATTATTTTCTCATAATCATAACTAAATTTACACTCCATTCAAAAATTTAGCTTAATAATTGATTGAAGATACTTATAATAAATAATTCAATAATTCAATAGTTATTTAATAATTTACTAAGTAAAACTATCTACTCAAAATTCTAATTAAATGTTCTAATATTTAATGATATAGTAATAAATAATTATTCATATCGAGTGTACGTGCTTCGCACATAGTTGATGAGCTTGAATAAATATAAGAGTACTTCTACACAGACCGATTTATTGGACCAGTTTATTGGATACGGATAATTTTTTTATTTTTATTTTTTTTGTTTGTGACTCCCAAAAAATGTATAATATTTAGTCCAACAGAAATTTTTACAAAAATATAGTGTTTTAGGTGTAATTTAGATACATACAGTGTTTTAGGTGTAATTTAGATACATATACAAAAACAGGGTTATACAGACTGTATAACCTTGTTTTTGTATATGTATCCAAATTACACCTAAAACACTATATTTTTATAAAAAAATTTATTGGAATAAATACTATACATTTTTTGAGAGTCACAAACAAAAAAAATAAAAATATCCAATATCCATGTCCAATAAAACATATTAATAACTCTAAACTATTCTCCCATGACAATTAATTAGGAGAAGGGAAATAAAATTAGAAAAATTAAAAACTACAAAAGTTTGACCAAAATTTTGACTGATAATAAGAAAAGTTAAAATAGGTTTTTCGGGCTGCTTTAAACCGTAAATATATCATTATATATGATCACAGACGATGAGTCTAGCTTGCCGTTAATTTGATTTGATATATTGCGAAACCCGTCTTCGTGTGAATCAAAAGTTAGGCCACTTTGACAATGTACCAACCCAAAAGTCTAATCTAACTCAACTTCCTACTCGTTTACTGTATTAGATATTGAATTGTAATATAGATGCTAACTAGATACAAATTCAGGCGTTGCAGCAGAATTATTTAATTTTTTAATAATAAATGTGTGCGTATAATTAATAAATTAAAATATAATAAGAAGACGGTAGATTATTGTGCAATGATCAAATTTTACACAGAAAAACAAATAAATATAAATTGTAGGGGGTAGTGTTGAGATAAAGTAGTGATTTTATTAAATAATAATTAAATTACAAAGTATAATATCAAAACAGTTGATATTATCAAAATCGTTTAAATTTGTAGTGATTTAGGGGATTATAAATCTAAAAAATTAAGAGAATGTCATTATGATATTAACTGTTTAGATTTGTAGTGATTTAGAAGAATATAAATCCAAAAAATTAATTAATAGCATAAAGTAGTGATTTTATTAAATAATAATTAAATTACAAAGGATAATATCAAAACAGTTGATATTATTAAAACAGTTTAAATTTATAGTGATTTAGGAGATTATAAATCTAAAATTTAGGGTAATGAATTAGGGTTTGTTTTCATCCTCATTTGTTATGTTAGTTGGACAATTTTGTTAAGGGTCTTAAGGAAAATTAATTAGGCAGGACACGTGTTCAATTGTGGAAATGACAAATGTCAAGCTATGATATCATGTACTGTATTTTAGTATATTTAATAAATTTTTTAATTTTTACAAATTCATAATTATTGTCTCAATTTTTTACAAAACTATCTAATTTTTTGAAAGGCTATTAACCCCATCTAGTATATTTTTACTTAATCAACCAACAATCTGTACTTTGTTTCTTCTGTCAACAACATCACCCGTGCCTCCTGGTTCATCAGAAAAAGCAAACTTTGGATATATGAGAGAGAGTCTTTTAGGGTGACATATAATTAAAGACTCCAAGTGGATGATAAGAGATTTGTTTCAACTGTCTAGCTACTGGTCTAGATGGTACAAATACTATGTCCTGCAAGCAGTCTGATGCACGCTACAATGGTAACCCTATGCCCTAAATAAAATATAAAAATATGAACATAAATAAAATGAAAATGTAAGAAAGTGTAGACCGATTTCTAAGGAGAAAATATTAGGTACTAACAATTTCATTTCTCTCCGATCCTTAATTTACTACTGAAATTTCAAACATTTGTTATATAATTTAATTTTAGTAAAACTAATTCAGGAGGTAATTTTTTTTTAATTCGTTAATTTAGTATGGATTAATTGTTTTAATCCTTATTTTCTAGACATTAAAATTTATATCCAAAAATTTAAGTATTTTCCCAAATTATTATACTTTAACAGGACTATATATATATATATATATATATATATATATATATATAGTGGCGAATCTACATACACAATTGTGGGGTCAATTGACCCCATTGAAAAAATATATATATACAGTGGCGAAATTATATACACAACTAAATTGCTTTATAATGTAAGGTAAATTTTAAAAAATTTCACTATTGTATATAAATTGACCCCACTAAAATTTTATAAATTTTCTATTATACTGAGGTCAAATTAAAAATTTATAACTTTGTCAATCAAATTTTAACCACATATGACTCATATCCTCTCAATATATATATATATATATATATATATATATAATATTTTAAACTAAATAATAATCTAATTTATATTATTTTTAAAAATAATTAATGAATTAATTACTTATAAATAGTTGTGATTAAAAAAGTCTATTAATTATGAGTATATATACCATATATTATTACATATTATATTGTCATTTTAATATAGTATATATATATACATGTGTGTGTGAGAGACCTAAAAGTACAAAAGTATTTTAAAAAATGGCTCAGGAGCACTGCCCCGAACTCCCATCAAATTATTTATAGCTTAGTAATAATTTTGACCCCAGTAAAAGTTATTCCTGACTTCTCCCTAATAATTCTAAGTAATATTTTTTGAAAACAAGAATTCGTTCTTGAAAGTTTTACAGATTATCAATAAGTTAAAAGCAACATGCTACCCAAATGATCAAAGCAAATCTTTGTTCTAAAAATCAAAACCAGAAGATTATATGTAGAAATCTTTCTAAGTATTAACCTCTTCACACATTAAGTTTATTTAATTTTTAGTAAAACCACATAAAGTTTACCGCAAGTTAATTACGAAGATTTGGATACGACAACTACTAGAATACATATTATGAAGAAACTCCAAAAAATATTACTACCCAAGACTAACACCTCAAGATGCCTATGATGTCATTCCTTACTCTTTGCTAATCTGGGAAATACAATATTATAATGAGGAAAATTCACAAAGTTATGGAAACCCTAAAAGAGATGAAATTGTTGGGATATTTAAGTAACATAAATTCCGCATTGAAAAAATTCAAGAGTGCAGGTGAGTTAATTAGTATGGTAGAATTTCAATCTAATAAGTTAATTTTTTGAGTAAAGAGATGATGAGTTAATTAGTATGATAGAATTTCAATCTAATAAATTAATCTTTTGAGTAAAGAGATGATCTAACAAACTACTTGTTGGGCTAGGCTATCAACTACAAAAATTAGGAAGTAAATCTCAATAGTAAACATCATAAGAAATTTAAATTTCATTAGTATTAAACATAATATTCATTGGAAGGTTCAACTACTAATTACTCAACTAAAAGCCTTAGTAAGTTTTTAAAACTTAAAAGGTTCGAACCAAAGGTTGTTTTGCACTAGTCTCTTACCAAATTTACTTTAACATTAGTGGCAATTTAAACCAAAGTTTGGCTTAAAAAAAATAAATCCAAACCTTTGAATCATGATCAGATGCCATATATCAAAACCGAGCACATAAATAATTTTATTTATCCAAAAAGCAATGAAAATATATATATTTTTAAATGTTTTTTTAATTATGGTTAAGTATATATGGATTTTACAACCCTATGAGATGGAAAGACCTAATCCACAAAAAGCTATATGTGGTTCACTACAACAAGCAAAAAATAAACTAATTTAAGTAAATATTTATTTTATAAAATATCAACATGGAATATAAATCTTTTAAATTCATTTTAAAACATCTATGTAACTTTTTACGTGATTAAACTTGTCATCTAATTGAGTAGGAAATAAAATAACGGAAGAAAATTAACTTCAAATTATTTCAAAGAGAAGTAATTCACTTGCACCAGGTAGCGCAGGAATTTATTGCCAAGAACCATATTCTGAAGCTGCTTCACTCGCTATAATCCATCTGAAAAGCACAAGGTAAGAAACTAAAGATTTAATTCTTACTATAATTTCAGACATGAAATAATGAACATATCTATAAAACTTAGATAACTTTAATTTAAATGAAATAATGTGGTCAGAAAATAAATTGAAAAATATATGCATAATATCCAAATCAGACAGTTATTCTATGGGGTGAATAGAATTAAGGGTGATGACAGAAGCATAAAGAGCACAAAGGAGTGAGATGCAGACATTCTTGCACTTCATCGTCTGTGCTCTCTATCTTCTGTCAACAACATCACCACTGCCTCCTTCCCCTAATTAATTAATTAATTTCTACCTTCTAGTTCATCTGAATTAAAAGTAAAAGGTAAGAGTACTTTATATATATATATATATATATATATATATATATATATATATATATATATATATATATATATATATATATATATATATATATAAGGCCTTAACTGGCCATTAGATCTTGAACGCTCATCGCAAGTTATGTGATCAGAATTAAAGAAAATGGGAAGAAACACTGTTGTGAACCAACTTGACTAACACATGTTATAGAAAGAAAAAAATATACTAATTAACAGTTCCTTCCTTTCGTAACACACTCTTCTGATAATTAAGTTGTTTTGCAACACTACGTTGTGGAACGTCCCATTTTTTCAAAAAATTCTAGCCGTCATATCTTATAATTAACGCAGAAGAATTGGTGGCCAGTTAGGCCTTATAACCACAATTTATTATACATCAGTTCACACACACACACACACACACATATATATATATATATATATATATATATATATATAGTTCTAATATATATACATTTGTGTGTGCGTCTGTATGTGTGAGAGAGAGTTTTAGAGTGACCAATCACTCTATCAGAGATGGGACTCCCAGTACTTATAGAGGGAAGAAACGTAAAACATGGAGGATAAGACTGTTATTTCTACTCTCTACTGGTTTAAATGGTACAAAATACAGTATCAGTGTCGGGCAGTTTCATGCATCCTATAAAATCTTTAACCGTTTCTCTTCGCCCACAGTAACTTCCTAACAACCCTCTCTAGCTTTTCATATATATATATATATATATAGAGAGAGGATCTTATCCGGACTCCCAGATTTTCTTAAAATGAGGAATTTTTTTTTTTTTAACACAATTAAAAAAAATTTAATATTTTATGGAACTGAAATTTTTACATAATATAGTATTTTTTTAAGTTGTGTTAAAAAAAAAATCCAAGTATTTTAAGTAGCTGCGTTTTAAGTCCGAACTGAGACCGAACTCTATATATATATATATATATATATATATATATATATGGACAATAAGACCCGCTATAACTTTTAACAGACCTTATTAATAACAAATTTGGATGAATAGCCCCATAACACCAAGTCAAGTCAAAGTCAACCGAAGTTTTTAAAAAGGTTCAAATTTAGTGGATCTGTTGCTACTAAAGCAACAATACACAGAGATTAAGACGAAGAGAAAGGAAGTTAAGGGGAAGCTAATGAGATTGACTGTAAGAGAAGCACAAGAGGATGAACACACATTTCATTTTCCTCTTCCTCCCTCTCCCTTTCTTAATTGATGTGTCTGAGGAGTTCCTTAGAAGCCTTTTAGAGAACATTGGATAACGGGCTCAAGAAAAAATCAACGAAATACGAATATGATTCGCACACAAAAAATTGAACAATTACAATATCCTGTCCTTCCGGGCATTAAAATAGCAATTGGGTAACAATTTATGATTTTGCTTAGAACAGAAGAGAAATTCCTCTAAAAATAAATGAAAAAAGACTAAATAAAGGGAAAAGAGTATAGATCAATTGTTTCTCACCTGTTGTGGAAAATGAGAGAAAACTGAAGGCTGAATGACATTTTTGTCCCTTCAAATTGTCACTTACTTTTAAAGTTGTCTTTAAAGTTCATTTTTTATCACTTAGGTCCTTAAAATGACATTTCTCAGGCGTTTCTGTTCCTCCTGCCTGATTTGACCCCAACCCGACCCATTTTGACCCAACCCGACCCACTTTGACCCAATCCCAATTTTTAATATTTAAAAATATAATAATTATTTTTAATATTTTAAAATAAAGTAATTATTTTTAAAATAGTTATTTTTAATATTTTTTAAAAATAATATTTTTAAAATAATAATTGACTCATACTTTTGCGGGTTCGACGAATGACCACTACGACTACTCAGTCAGGGGTAGTGCCCCCTGGAAGCCAAGCGCAAAGTGCAATTGAGCTTGGGGATTTATTAGTAGCCCGATCTTGAGTTTTACTAATGTATTGAGACTCATGTGTTTGGGCTCATGTTATAGCAGTTAAGGTTTTTCTAGTTACTATAAAAATATTATTTGGTGTGTGAATCATTATAGAGCGTGTGAGTCATCTAATGAATACATCTAACAACCAGGACTAGCCAAATTGGTGAACCTGAGTATATTGTGACGCCCCCAAAACATGTATACATCACCCATCTTGGGTCGCCAAATACATGGTACAAAATACAACTACAAACTTTGTTTATACAATACGAAAAAACGTAGCTAAGAGTTTTAACACGAATATTTTCTTCTAGACAATATCCACACTCAATGGAGTCCTCATTACAATTATTATCACACTATTTTATAGAATAGTGAGGACTACTATAGCCACTTATCCTGGACCATCACTCCATTTCCCGACTCGTCTCAGCTATATTCTCATTTCCTGAAGAGAACAGTGAAAGAAAAGGGTGAGCTCAACTAGCCTAATAAAAATATTATGACTAAAATAATGCAGAATAAATTATCCTTAGCCTTCAACAGTATAACAACTGATAGAATACAATAGACAACAAATTTTAGATCAACAACTGCAACGGAATAAACAATCTATTAGAAGAGTCAAGTAGAGCATGATATCTACTATCTTCTATGATTTAAAAGTTTATCATCAATTTTATCGCTGAGACTCAGCTTAATCAATTTTATCATTGTCACTCCGTTCCTCGACTAGTCCCTTTCCACGCTCATTTCAAGAGAACAAAGAAAAGAAAGAGTGAGCTTAACTAGCCCAAGAAGAAATATTATGACTAAGATAATGCAGAATAAATTATCATTAGTCTTCAACAATGTTAAACTGATAAAATATAATAGACATCAAGTTTAACTGCATCGGAAATCCATTAAAAGAGTCAAGTAGAGAATAAAATCTACTATCTTTTATGATTTAAAAGGTTTTTCATCACTTTTATCGCAAGGACTCAGCTTAATAAATAAACCACATCATCCCTGCTCTACGGCCAAGGATATTCATTAGTATCACAACCACAAATTATCCATGCACTACGGGCCAAGGATATTCATGTATTCATCAATGGTCATGATCATGCCAATAACTGTCCATCAATGCACTACAAAGCCAATGAGGACTTTTACCACATCATTTGTAACATTACGGTCATGATTACAATCAATAATCCCCGGTCATAATCATACCAAGTCCATCTATGCACTACAAAAGCCACGATGACTTTCAACAAAATATAAACATGAGGATGATGACAATGATATAAGAATTTAATAAAACAAGTTCAAGAATTAATTTATCCGTGAACTAATAACGTCCAAATTGTCAACATGATACATCTTTGTAGAGTAAAATTTAAGAATGCTCGTAAGAATATTTCCATGAAAGATATTTGGATGAAGCGCTAAATATCAAGGATATTCCACTAATTTCATGGAGTATAAGTCAAAACTTTAACCAACCGAGTATAATAAATAATGAAATAACAAAAGAAATCACCATGCATGCGAGACTTGCCGCGCAGATGACGCGGTTATTCCAACATAACAATAAATAATCTGAACTGTGTCAAAGTAATACGCACCGGCGGGATATTCCAAATGTAATAATAAAGAATGGAATAACAACAGAAATCACCATACATGCGATACTTCAGCATGTATGTGTTATTCCAACAAAATAATAAATAACGTAATTCAGGTCCCACAGAAAACGCAAAGCATGCACAAGATATTCCAATGTATAATAATAAAGACGGAACCCAGTCCGACGTAAAATGCATGCATACATGATATTCCAAATGTAATAATAAAGAATGGAATAACAATGTAATTTCACCATGTATGCGGTATCAGAGATAAACAAAGTTATTCCAATGAGAATAATAAATAATGGAATAATGTAAAGAATTTCACCAAGTATAGGGTAGCTCAGATATAAAAGTTATTCCAATGTAATAATAAAGACCTGGAATAATGTAAGTTCTCTTCATGAATATGAAAAAAATAATACCCTTATCTTATAAAGAAGAGTACTCCGATAGTAGGGCGGGGATATACTTGAAGAAACTTGCACTACGCTTCAAAGCTTTCTTAAACGCTAAAGAAAGACGCCAAGATTATAGAAGAAGAATTCTCTCTACACTTTTTCTCTTTAGAGTTTCAAATGAATTCGTAAGAAATAATGAAGAAATGAGCTTCTATTTATGTAAGAATGGACCTAATAATAACTAATTCATGAAATGATCCAGATTGATTTACTTTTTAATCGGACGGTCCATATTTAAAGAAAAATCTTTTAAATAAAATATAATATATTCTATTTATAATATAATAAAATGAATAACTTTATAAAAGTATTCTATTTTATATAAAAAGATTTTACTATACAAAACACTATGCATGCACTATACAATACTATGCATAATAAAATATAATATATTCTATTTATTGTCTAATAAAACAGATAACTTTATAAAAGTATTTTGTTTTATATAAAAAGATTTTACTATTAGCCTAATAAAACGAATAACTTTATAAAAGTATTCTGTTTTATATAAAAAGCTTTTCTGTTTTATTACATTAATAATACTAATAAAACAAAACTTCATCAGCATTATCATAATTCACACTATTAATCGACCAGGTCGTTCCTAGGAAAGAGGGGGCTTTCCAATAAGGATTTCTCTTTATTAGCGCGCAATTAGGTGGTCAAACCTCTTCTTGGCAGAACTTTTAGACATCGTTAATAATGCAAATAATAATATTAACAACTTTGTTATCTCAACTATTGATTTAATAATATATAAAATATTGACAATAATTGAATCAAATAACGTGAGATACTATGCAACAATTACTGAAGCAATAATTGAACAAAACTGAGGGACTTCTCACGTAAGCATCAATAATCAATACCGGTGTGCTACTATGCAACCACGCCAGTATTCTCTCGCACTTTTTAACACTTTGGGTGTTTCAACAGTTAACGATAAAACTTCCGCCGTTATTTTCATAAAATATTTTTTATCGTTTTCTCAATCCGACAATAATTCCGTTGTGGGGTCCACCAATGATTGTACCGTCGTATGAATATTCCCTGTTAAAACGAATATTCCCCGACCAATCGAATATTATAAACAACTTGCGTACTTTGTAAAATTTCTAAATATTACCCACAACTATAACATTATATCAAATTCATTCAAAAATAATAATTATAGAAAATTCATCTTTATTCATAAAAGTTGGGGTCTTACAATCCTTCCAAAGTTGGGTTCACCTCACCCTATTCGGTTCACCAAAATTAAATATCAAATGACATATACAATACGACACACTTATCTAAAGTTCTCAATAAAATTATTTCCATACTATTTAAGGAGAACCTCAACAGATATAGACCACTGCTCTATTCTCCTGTTACCCCCCGGCGACCCAAATACCTACACTTTTATTACACGAAAGTAATTGTGAAGCAAAAAGGGTGAGCACAACTAGCCCAAAGAAAGAATATCATGACTAAAGATAATTTACATCATCAATAGCCTTCATCAAGAATAAATCGAGATTTAGAACATATGGTAGATGATAAAACTTTTCAACCATAGTTGCAGTGCAGAATCTAATCCATTAGTAGAAGAGTCAAATAGACCATCAGATCTATTATCTTCTGTGACGCCCCCAAAATAGGTATACATCACCCACTTTGAGTCGTCAATAACATGGTACAGAAACAACTAAAACTTTATTAATACAACATATAAACTGTGAGTTTAAATACAAATATTGCCATCTAGACAATATTCACACCCAAATAAGTCCTCATTACAATTATTGATATATTATTTTACAAAAATGGTGAGGACTACTAAAACAACTTCTAGAACTATCATTCCACACCCCGACTAGTACTCGCTACATTCTCGCCTCCTAAGAAGAAAAATGGAACAAAAAGGAAAAGGGTGAGCTCAACTAGCCCAGTAAAGAATATTATGACTAAGATAATATAGAACAAATTATCGTTAGTCTTCAACAGGGAAAAATCTGATAAAATACAATAGACAACAAGTTTCAGATCAATATTCGCAGCGGAAATAATAATTCATAGATGAGTTACGTAGAGAATGAAATCTACTATAATCTATGAATTTAAAAGTCCATCATCATTATTTTATCCCTATAACATCAATCAATATTCATCTTGAATCAAATATTCATCTTTGCACTACAGGCCAAAGATATTCATCAATTGGTCATGTTTATCTCAACACCTGTACATCTTTTACTCTACGGGCAAAGATATTCATAAAAAATCAACCATCTTTTGCACTACAGCCAAAGATATTCAAGAATATCATCATTTAGACTGAGGATGATGAAAAATATTTTAAAGAAAAACGAATCCAAAGAAACAAAAGAACAAATATTAAGGATTCATACTTTAAACAATTCGAGTTCAAAAATACTTCATAAATAATCATAGTGAAGTAAAATTCAAGAATGATCAAAACATGGATACAATCAAAGCTAGTATCCATAATAGATATCTTGGACAAAAACTGAAAATTTAATTTTTCCGTGAATAGTGCCGTATACGTGAATAGTAACTCCGACACTAAAAGACAAGAATTTCACAAGAAAAATCTTACCAATAATCCGGCATAATGATATTAGAAGAAATAATATCATTTTTTTAAAAATAATATCCCTTACCTTGAAAAGATTGTACTTCTAAATTTGAATACCTTGATATAGTCAAGAAAAAAACTTGCACCGTATAGTAACACTCAAAGTCTCAAAATACTTACAAGAATACGCTCGATAATATAGAGAGAGAAAATTTTAGTTTCTGGTGTGATTTTCAATTCTAACCTAAGCACCCTATTTATAGGAAAATGCTTAGAACACCAAAGCAGAAAAATTAATAAAATATTATTATTAATAACAAAATTCATACGCATCCTTTGAAATCAGATTTCCCACATGCCCACCTTCTAGAAAAAGTAAGAAAAACATTTTTCATAAAATAAATAATTAAAACTTCTAAAAATCAATTATTTCTAACTTCTAACTTCAATAATTCATAATAAATAGCTTTTTGTCGGAAAAATTGAACCACATGTCCTTTCCATGGGAAATTCCATTCTCTACAACTTTGTAAGTTTAAGTTTTTCCAAATTCCAAGCGTGGTTGACCAAATCCACAAATAAAGCGATTTTACTGCTATAAACCAATTTCACCAAGAAATGGGGTCCAATTTACATGTTTTACATGTTTTAAATATTTTTTGTAACAAAAATACTCTTCCTCCTCATTTATTCATATATCCCACATTCATTGTAAAAATATCACCATTATTATATTATTAAAATATAATAATATATTTAAATGAATTATTTTATCGTAAAAGATAAAATATCAATTTTAACAATTGTCACATTAAAAATTTTCTCCATCTATATCCACATAAAATGAATATTTTCCTTATCATATAAATCAATAATTAATTATTCACAAATAATATTATGTAATCACAATCTTGGCAACCAGTCAAGCTTTAGAGAGAGGGGCTTTCCAATAACGATTTCTCCTTACTGGCGCGCAATTAGATGACCAAACCTCTCATTAGATAGAACTTTCTAGACATTGCCAATAATGTTATCTAATAATATTATTCAAATAATATAAATTATTGATCTGATAATGAAAATACTGTGTAGTGATAATTATTGAAACAACATTAATATAAAATATCAACGTAGCAATTATTGAATCAATAAAATAAAATATTGAACAGTAACTACTGTAACAATTATTGAGTAGTGCCTTCTTGCGTAAGAATCAATAATCGGTGCAATACCGTGTGCTACTGTGTTTTAACCACCAAGTATTTCAACATTATTAACGGTAACAACTACGTTGTTATTTATTAACAACTTATACTTGTCATTTTCTTCATCCAATCTCTTTCCGTTATGGGGTCCACATTAAAGTCGCTACATGCCGCATTTAATATTCCCCGACGAAGAAGAATATTCCACGACCAAACTAATATTTCCCGACAACAATGAATATTTTATAACCACTTTTATTTAAAATATTTGCGCATTTTACCCATAACTAACCACATTAATCAAATCAACCCTTACTATTTCCAAATAATAAATAGAGGAAATTCAATTTCATTAATAATAAGTTGGGGTCTTACAACCTCCCCTCCTTATGAAATTTCATCCTCGAAATTGACGTACGTACTTAGTGTTTTGAAAAGGTGAGGATACCTCGCTTTCATTTTCGTTTCCAACTCTCAGGTCATTTCCTCAATAGCAAGGTTTCTCCAAAAAACTTTGACTTGGGGTATGACCTTTGTGCGTAAAACATGCTCCTTCCTATCCAAGATCTTGACATGTACCTCTTCGTACGTTAAGTCTCCGACTATCTCATCCGGTTCTAATTCAATAACTTGGTTCGGGTCTTTCACATATTTATGAAGCACAGATATATGAAAAACATTATGAACACGAGACATACTTGGAGGTAACGCAAGTCTATAGGCTACATTTCCTACTCGGTCAAGAATCTGAAATGGACCAATAAATTGTGGATTGAGCTTTCCTCTCTTCCCGAATCTTGTAACTCCCTTCCATGGGGTAACACGCAACAATACATGATCCCCAATACTAAATTCCACGTCCTTTCGATGAGGATCCGCATAACTCTTTTATCGATCTTGAGCCGTTTGTATACGTTGTCGAATCATTTGGATCTTTTCCGTAGTCATACGTACCAACTCGGGTCCCAACAATGTTGCTTCACCCACCTCATCCCAACATATTGGAGAGCGAAACTTTCGTCCATACAATGCTTCGAATGGAGCCACACCAATACTTGCCTGATAACTGTTGTTGTAGGAGAATTCCACCAATGGTAAATACTTATCCCAACTCCCTTTGAAATCTAGGACACAGAGTCTTAATAGATCTTCAAGAGTTTGAATAGTCCTCTCTGATTGTCCGTCCGTTTGAGGATGGTATGCCGAACTGAATCGTAAATCCGTGCCCATAGCTTTTTGCAAGCTAACCCAAAATCGTGAAGTGAATCTTGGGTCACGATCCGAAACTATGGATACTGGCATGCCATGTAATATCACAATCTCATTTACATACATATGAGCAAGACATTCAAGGGAATAAGTCTCCCGTATCGGCAAGAAATGAGCAGACTTGGTTAATCTATCAACAATAACCCAAATAGCGTTTATGCCTTGAGAAACCGTGGAAAGACCAGTAATGAAATCCATGGTAATGTGTTCCCACTTCCATTTCATAATATCAAGTGGTTTCAATGGACCCTTAGGCACTTGATGCTCCGCCTTTACACGTTGACAAGTTAAACACCTCGAGATAAACTTCGTGATCTCTCTCTTCATATTGTTCCACCAAAATGTATGTCGAAGATCACGATACATTTTGGTACTTCCAGGATGGATTACAAACGGTGTATTATGTGCCTCCATCATGATCTTGTATTTCAAATCAGAGTCTTTAGGAACACAAAGTCTGGAGTGGACTCGAAGTATTCCCTCTTCATCGATTCTTGCTTCTGGAATAACACCCTCTTGTACTTTCTTCTTCATATGCATCAACTCCGGGTCTGTAGCTTTAGCAACTTTAACTTCATCGATTAAAGTTGGTTCTATGCGTATACTTGACATCATCGCACTCGTTCCTGCATATAATCTTCTACTCAACGCGTCAGCTACCACGTTTGCTTTTCCAGGATGGTATTGAATGGTGTGGTCATACTCTTTTAATAGCTCGAGCCAACGTCGTTGTCGCATGTTGAGTTCCTTTTGGGTGAAGAAATATTTGAGGCTTTTATAGTCTGAATATATCTCCACTTTCTCTCCATATAGATAGTGCCTCCAGATCTTTAGCGCTGAAACGATCACGCTAACTCTAGATCATGAGTAGGATAATTCCTCTCATATTCTTTAAGTTGTCGCGAGGCATAGGCTATGACTTTCGCACGTTGTATAAGAACACATCCTAACCCTTTACCTGAAGCATCGCTGTAGATAACAAATCCATTCGAACCAAATGGTATTGTCAGAACAGGTGCCGAAATGAGTCTCCTCTTGAGCTCTTGGAAACTCTCCTTGCATTCCTCGTTCCATACGAATTTTGTATCTTTTCGAGTCAGCTGAGTTAACGGAGTAGCGATTCGAGCAAATCCTTCCACGAATCTCCGATAATAACCAGCTAAGCCCAAAAAGCTACGTACTTCGGTTATCGACTTCGGTTGCTCCCAACTTTGTATTGCCTCAATCTTCGCCGGGTCAACAGATACTCCATGTTTTGACACCACGTGCCCAAGGAATGCTACCTCCTCAAGCCAGAATTCTCATTTCTTCAACTTGGCATATAGCTTGTTTTCACGAAGCCTTTAGAGTACCAGCTTCAAATAGTGCTCATGATCTTCACGGCTTTTGGAATATATGAGGATGTCATCAATAAAGACAACAACGAACTGATCCAAATATTCCTTGAATATCCGGTTCATCATATCTATGAAAGCCGCATGAACATTAGTCAATCCAAAAGATATGACTAAGAATTCATAATGCCTGTCTCGAAGTTCTCAAGGCGCCTTTGAATATCCTCGCCTAATCTTCAAATTGATGATATCCAGAATCGAAGATCGATCTTTGAAAAGAATTGTGTTCACTTACCCGGTCAAACATGTCATCAATACGAGGTAGCGGATATCTATTCTTGATAGTGACATGGTTCAATTCCCGTTAGTCAATACAAAGTCGCATACTCCCGCCTTCTTTCTTCTTTACAAATAAAATAGGAGCACCCCAAGGAGATGTACTAGATTTAATGAAACCGATGTCCAACAACTTCTATAGTTGGACCTTTAACTCCTCAAGTTCAATAGAGCCATTCGATATGGGGTTTTAGAAATGGGCTTTGTACCGTGTTCAAGATCAATAAAGAATTCAACTTCACGCTACGGGGTAGACCGAGAAGTTCTTGAGAAACACGCCGAGAAATTTACTAACAACAGAATATTATTCAAATCGACGTGTCTTTATTCAAATCCATAACATGGGCTAAGAAAGTTTGACATCCGCTTTTCAATAAACGAATAACTTTATGACTTGATATGACAAAGTGATTGATTTTAATGGTTTAGTCGCTTAAATTGCATAAACATGTTGGTTAAGAATATGAAAACTAACAACCTTACGAAAAAATCAATTTTGGCATGATGAGTAGTTAACCAATCAATCCCTAAAATCACATCAAAAGCAAGTATCTTTAAAGAGATAAGGTCAACATGTAATGTGATGGTGCCAACTTGGATCAAACAAGATTTATAAACAGTAGATGTAATGAAAGTTTCTCCTAACTGAGTCTCCATAGATAAATCAAAGTCTAATTTCTCCTGAGTTAAGTTTAAACGCTGAGCACAAGCATGAGAGATAAATGAATGGGTAGCACCGGATTCAGTAAAGGTATAAATTTCGCAAGAATTTATGATTAGCTTACCCTTGATCACCTCGTTTGGGTTCCTCGCATTTTGACCAGTCACGACAAACGTTCTTCCAAGAACCGTTGACTTTGACTTTTCTGGGACAGCCTTGTGGGTCACCATCCCCGCTGGACTTAGTTTCGCTACCGTACAATCTCGAGCGATATGTCCTTCTTTTCCACAATTATAGCATACCTTGAACTGTTGTGGGCAGTTTGGGCTGATATATCCCTCTTTTCCATATTTATAGCATACTGAATCGGTGGTCGCTTTCTCCTCCGTTAAAACCAGGTTGTTCTTTGGTGTCGACGTCTTCACATAGTCGTTGTTGAATCTCCTCTTTTAAAATCTCCCCGACTCGCTTTCTTCTATTTTCATGGCCATGATTACCACCACCAGTGGTTACCATTCTTGTCCGTATTTTTCTTTCTCCGCCGGTTATCGTTGTTCGACGATGATGGTTGTCACCCCAGATGATCCTCGGTTGTGGTCCCTCGGTTGAACGAACTCGTTATCTCGCTTTCTAATAATTGAGCCCCATTGACAACATCCGAATAGAGAGAAAATTTATGAGAAATGAGATATTGACGTATGCCGGGTTTCAAACCTCTCAGAAACATCCGCGTCATACGTTCCTCATTCTCCACCAAATGAGGTGCAAACCTGGATAACTCTGCAAACTTCACCTCGTACTGGGACACCTTCATGTTATTTTGTTCCAATCTAATAAACTCTACTTCCTTCATATGACGAATACTTTCAGGAAAGTACTTGTCATTGAACAAGTTTCAAACGTCTCCCAAGACATCTTTGAGTATGGCTAGATGGGTACGCTTCCACGATTCCCACCAATGAATCGCCTCATTATGGAACATAAAGGTGGCGAATGGAACCTTCTATTCCTCCGCATCCCAAGACATCAAATATCTTGGTAATTTATTTGACCCACATTTACATTTAATCGGATCCGACTTTCCCCAAAATTCGGTGGTCCCAACTCTTTGAATCGCTTGCATTTGTGACAAACCGTATGTTGTTATCATTTCCACATGTATTTTGTACACGAAGTCTCCTCGTCGATTTTGCATGAATCGCAAAAAAGCTTCTAAACATCCCGTCGTTCATCATCATCTCGCCAAAGGGTGTTGTTCACAAGAGGAACATTGTCTACCGACTGTTGCACGTTTCTCCTCATTGGTGAAAAAAAGGAGTCTCCACTACGGTTTCATTTACTCCACTGTTAACATTCTCGATTGACATTCTCAAATCTTCGCCATAAAATAAGGGTTAATTAAAGAAATCAACATATCATATAATATCCCTATATACTTGACCAACCAACAAATAAGCTTAGGTAAGACACACTAACTAATGTTTTTTACTCGTCTCTCCTCCTAGTTCTATTTCCCGATCTCCGCCAGAGATCATATCCCTAATCTCTGATATCAACTGTGATGCCCCCAAAATAGGTATACATCACCCACTTTGAGTCGTCAATAACATGGTACAGAAACAACTACAACTTTATTAATACAACATATAAACTGTGAGTTTAAATACAAATATTGTCATCTAGACAATATTCACACCCAAATAAGTCCTCATTACAATTATT
Source organism: Panax ginseng (assembly GCA_020205605.1). Lineage (NCBI taxonomy): Eukaryota > Viridiplantae > Streptophyta > Magnoliopsida > Apiales > Araliaceae > Panax > Panax ginseng. Next base: position 181,345,048 of record CM035132.1, read on the forward strand.
GATACATTATTTTACAAAAATAGTGAGGACTACTAAAACAACTTCGAGAACCTTCATTCCACACCCTGACTAGTACTCGCTACATTCTCGACTCCTGAGCTCAACTAGCCCAGTAAAGAATATTATGACTAAGATAATATAGAACAAATTATCGTTAGTCTTCAACAGGAAAAATCGATAAAATACAATGTACAACAAGTTTCAGATTAATATTCGCAATGGAAATAATAATTCATAGATGAGTTACGTAGAATGAAATCTACTATAATCTATGAATTTAAAAGTCCAAATCATTATTTTATCCTCAGTAACATCAATCAATATTCATCTTGAATCAAATATTCATCTTTGACACTACAAAGCCAAAGATATTCATCAATTAGTCATGTTTATCTCAACACTGTATATCTTTTGCACTACGGACCAAAGATATTCATAAGAAAATCAACCATCTTTGCACTACTGAAAGCCAAAGATATTCAAGAATATCATCATTTAGGACTAAGGATGATGAAAAATATTTTAAAGAAAACGAATCCAGTGAAACAAAAGAACAAATATTAAGGATTCGTACTTTAAACAATTCGAGTTCAAAAATACTTCATAAATAATCATAGTGAAGCAAAATTCAAGAATGATCAAAACATGGATACAATCAAAGCTAGTATCCATAATAGATATCTTGACAAAAAATCTAAAATTTAATTTTTCCGTGAATAGTCTTGATATCGTGAATAGTAACCCCGACACTAAAAAGACAAGAATTTTACAAGAAAAATCTTACCAATAATCCCAAGATAATGATATTAGAAGAAATAATATCATTTTTTTAAAAATAATATCCCTTACCTCGAAAAGATCAGACTTACTAAATTGGAATACGGGATATAGTCTTTGAAGAAAACTTGCACCGTATAGTAACACTCAAAGTCTCAAAATACTCACAAGAATACGCTCGATAATATAGAGAGAGAAAATTTTAGTTTCTGGTGTGATTTTCAATTCTAACCTAAGCACCCTATTTATAGGAAAATGCTTAGAACACCAAAGCAGAAAAATTAATAAAATATTATTATTAATAACAAAATTCATACGCATCCTTTGAAATCAGATTTCCCACATGCTCACCTTCTAGAAAAAGTAAGAAAAACATTTTTCATAAAATAAATAATTAAAACTTCTAAAAATCAATTATTTCGGAACTTCGGAACTTCAATAATTCATAATAAATAGCTTTTTTGTCAGAAAAATTCGAACCACATGTCCTTTCCATGGGAAATTCCATTCTCTACAACTTTGTAAGTTTAAGTTTTTCCAAATTCCAAGCAGAAGTTGACCGAAATCCACAAATAGGCGATTTTACGGGCTATAAACCAATTTCAGTCAAGAAATGGGGTCCACCGACATGTTTTACATGTTTTAAATATTTTTTTGTAACAAAAATACTCTTCCTCCTCATTTATTCATATATCCCACATTCATTGTAAAAATATCATCATTATTATATTATTAAAATATAATAATATATTTAAATGAATTATTTTATCGAGAAAAGATAAAATATCAATTTTTAATAATTGTCACATTAAAATTTTCTCCATCTATATCCACATAAAATGAATATTTTCCTTATCATATAAATCAATAATTAATTATTCACAAATAATATTACGTAATCACAATCATGGCAACCAGTGTCATTCAGGAAAGAGGGCTTTCCAATAAGGATTTCTCTCATCTTGAGTGCATGATTAGATGACCAAACCTCTCCTTAGATGTAAACTTTCTAGACATTGCCAATAATGTTATCTAATAATATTATTCAAATAATATAAATTATTGATCCGATAATGAAAATATCATGTGCGATGACAATTATTGAAACAACAATAATATAAAATATCAACGTAGCAATTATTGAATCAATAAAATAAAATATTGAACAGTAACTACTATAATAATTATTGAGTAGTGCCTTCTTACGTAAGAATCAATAATCGGTGCAATACCGTGTGCTACTGTGTTTTAACCACCAAGTATTTCAACAGTATTAACGGTAACAACTACACCGTTATTTATAAACAACTTATACTTGTCAGTTTCTTCATCCAATCGCTTTCCGTTATGGGGCCCACACAAAACTGCGTCGTCGTACGAATATTCCCCGACAGTAAGAATATTCCACGACCAAACTAATATTCCCCAACAACAATGAATATTTTATAACCACTTGTTTATTTAAAATATTTGTGCATTTTACCCATAACTAACCACATTAATCAAATCAACCCTTACTATTTCCAAATAATAAATAGAGAAAATTCAATTTTATTAATAATAAGTTGGGGTCTTACAACTTCTCCATGTTAAAAGTCCACCAATAATGTTTTATCCCTGTAACATCAATCAACAATTCCTGTCCACAAACATATGAATAACTCATAATCATAATTGTGATTCTAAATTCCTCTTTGCATCTAGGACGAAGATAATTTTCATCACATATCTTCACCTGAAACATCAAAAATCATGGTTATACCAAATCACAATTCCTGCTCATAATCATACTAATAAATTCATCTTTGCACTACGGCCAAAGATATTCATCAACAATTCATCTTTGCACTACAGGTCAAAGACATATAACTGTATTATAGAAGAGTCAAGTAGAGCATGATATCTACTATCTTCTACGAATTAAAAGTGTATTATCAATATGTTATCGCTAAGACTCAGCTTAATAAATAATCCACATCATTGAATTATCCCTGCACTACAACTTCTATTTATAGGAAAATATAGTTTCGATAATTGCACGTTTTGGGGCTCGAAATATTACAGTATAAAACCTTCCTCTTTTTCTTCATTTTTAATTTAGTCCTGCAAGTAGTATCAATCTTGCACCACCTCCCCTAATAGTAAATAATGTGAATCAATAGTTCAAACATATGAATCAATAGTTATAATCATGTGAAAATATGAATTACAGTATAGTACCTCCATCTATACCTCTATTTTTAACTTAGTCATGCAAGTATTATCAATCTTACACTAACTCCCCTAATAGTACAAGAATTTGAATCAATAGTACACACATGTGAACAAATAGTTATAATCATGTGAATTAATAGCAATTAATTGCTCATTTACCCGATTAATTACCCGGTTGGTCAATATAACCTCCAGACATCAATTATTATCGAAATAAATGTCGATTTCCTCGTTCCATACGAATTTTGTATCTTTTCGAGTCAGCTGAGTTAACGGAGTAGCGATTCGAGCAAATCCTTCCACGAATCTCCGATAATAACCGCTTAAGCCCAAAAGCTACGTCTTGATTTATCGACTTGGTTGCTCCCCAACTTTGTATTGCCTCAATCTTCACCGTCAACGGATACTCCATGTTTTGACACCACGTGCCCAAGGAATGCTACCTCCTCGCCGAATTCGCATTTCTTCAAATTGGCATATAGCTTGTTTTCACGAAGCCTTTAGAGTACCGAATTTCTTCAAATAGTGCTCATGATCTTCACTATTTTTGAATATATGAGGATGTCATCAATAAAGACAACAACGAACTGATCCAAATATTCCTTGAATATCCGGTTCATCATATCTATGAAAGCCGCATGAGCATTAGTCAATCCAAAAGACATGACTAAGAATTCATAATGCCCGCATGCGAATTACGGCGCGGTCTTTGGAATATCCTCAGTTCTAATCTTCAGCTGATGATATCCAGAACGAAGATCGATCTTTGAAAAGAATTGTGTTCCTTACAACTGGTCAAACATGTCATCAATACGAGGTAGCGGATATCTATTCTTGATAGTGACATGGTTCAATTCCCGGTAGTCAATACAAAGTCGCATACTCCCGTCTTTCTTCTTTACAAATAAAATAGGAGCACCCCAAGGAGATGTACTAGGACGAATGAAACCGATGTCCAACAACTTCTATAGTTGGACCTTTAACTCCTGAATTTCAATAGGAGCCATTCGATATGGGGTTTTAGAAATGGGCTTTGTACCAGGTTCAAGATCAATAAAGAATTCAACTTCACGTTCTGGGGGTAGACCGAGAAGTTCTTCAGGAAACACGTCAGGAAATTTACTAACAACGGAATATTATTCAAATCTGACGTGTCTTTATTCAAATCCATAACATGGGCTAAGAAAGTTTGACATCCGTTTTTCAATAAACGAATAACTTTATGACTTGATATGACAGTGATTGATTTTAATGGTTTAGTCGCTTAAATTCGTACAACATGTTGGTTAGGAATATGAAAACTAACAACCTTACGAAAAAAATCAATTTTGGCATGATGAGTAGTTAACCAATCAATCCCTAAAATCACATCAAAAGCAAGTATCTTTAAAGAGATAAGGTCAACATGTAATGTGATGGTGCCAACTTGGATCAAACAAGATTTATAAACAGTAGATGTAATGAAAGTTTCTCCTAACGGAGTCTCCATAGATAAATCAAAGTCTAATTTCTCCGGAGTTAAGTTTAAACGTTGAGCACAAGCATGAGAGATAAATGAATGGGTAGCACCGGTATCTAGTAAGGTATAAATTTCGCAAGAATTTATGATTAGCTTACCCTTGATCACCTCGTTTGGGTTCCTCGCATTTTGACCAGTCACGACAAACGTTCTTCCAAGAACCGTTGACTTTGACTTTTCTGGGACAGCCTTGTGGGTCACCATCCCCGCTGGACTTGGTTTCGCTACCGTACAATCTCGAGCGATATGTCCTTCTTTTCCACAATTATAGTATACCTTGAACTGTTGTGGGCAGTTTGGGCTGATATGTCCCTCTTTTCCATATTTATAGCATACGAACGGTGGTCGTTCTCCTCCCTTAAAACCAGTTGTTGCTGGTGTTGACGTCTTCACATGGTCGTTGTTGAATCTCCTCTTTTTAAAATCTCCCCCCGACTCGCTTCTTCTATTTTCATGGCCATGATTACCACCAGAGTGGTTACCATTCTTGTCCGTATTTTTCTTTCTCCGCTGGTTATCGTTGTTCTGATGACTGTTGTCACCGGTATGATCCTGGTTGTGGTCCCTCGGTTGAACGTACTCGTTATCTCGCTCTAATAATTGAGCCCTGTTGACAACATCTGAATAGAGAGAAAATTTATGAGAAATGAGATATTGACGTATCTGGGTTTCAAACCTCTCGAAACATCCAAGCGTCATACGTTCCTCATTCTCCACCAAATGAGGTGCAAACCTGGATAACTCTGCAAACTTCACCTCGTACTGGGACACCGTCATGTTATTTTGTTCCAATCTAATAAACTATACTTCCTTCATATGACGAATACTTTCAGGAAAGTACTTGTCATTGAACAGTTTCTGAAACGTCTCCCAAGACATGCTGAGTGTGGCTAGATGGGTATGCTTCACAGATTCCCACCAGTAATCTGCCTCATTATGGAACATAAAGGTGGCGAATGGAACCTTCTATTCCTCCGTGCATCCCAAGACATCAAATATCTTGGTAATTTATTTGACCCACATTTCTGCCTTAATCGGATCCGACTTTCCCCAAAATTCTGGTGGTCCCAACTCTTTGAACTGCTTGGCTGTGACAAACCGTGCGTTGTTATCATTTCCACCTGTATTTTGTACACGAGTCTCCCTCGTCTGATTTTGCATGAACTGCAAAAAGCTTCTAAACATCCCGTCGTTCATCATCTGCTCAGTGGTGTTGTTCACAAGAGGAACATTGTCGGCCTGTTGCACGTTCTCCTCATTGGTGAGTAAAGGAGTCTCCACGGTTTCATTTACTCCACTGTTAACATTCTCAGTTGACATTCTCAAATACTGCCATAAAATAAGGGTTAATTAAAGAAATCAACATATCATATAATATCCCTATATACTGACCAACTTAGGTAAGACACACTAGCAAATGTTTTACTCGTCTCTCCCCTCCTAGTTCTATTTCCCGATCTCCGCCAGAGATCATATCCCTAATCTCTGATATCAACTGTGATGCCCCCAAAATAGGTATACATCACCCACTTTGAGTCGTCAATAACATGGTACAGAAACAACTACAACTTTATTAATACAACATATAAACTGTGAGTTTAAATACAAATATTGCCATCTAGACAATATTCACACCCAAATAAGTCCTCATTACAATTATTGATACATTATTTTACAAAAATGGTGAGGACTACTAAAACAACTTCGAGAACCTTCATTCCACACCCTGACTAGTACTCGCTACATTCTCGACTCCTGAGAAGAAAAATAGAACAAAAAGGAAAAGGGTGAGCTCAACTAGCCCAGTAAAGAATATTATGACTAAGATAATATAGAACAAATTATCGTTAGTCTTCAACAGGGAAAAATCTGATAAAATACAATAGACAACAAGTTTTAGATCAATATTCGCAATGAAATAATAATTCATAAATGAGTTACGTAGAGAATGAAATCTACTATAATCTATGAATTTAAAAGTCCATCATCATTATTTTATCCCTGTAACATCAATCAATATTCATCTTGAATCAAATATTCATCTTTGCACTACAGGCCAAAGATATTCATCAATTGGTCATGTTTATCTCAACACCTGTACATCTTTGCACTACGGGCCAAAGATATTCATAAGAAAATCAACCATATTTGCACTACAGGCCAAAGATATTCAGTAATATCATCATTTAGGACTAAGGATGATGAAAAATATTTTAAAGAAAACGAATCCAGTGAAACAAAAGAACAAATATTAAGGATTCGTACTTTAAACAATTCGAGTTCAAAAATACTTCATAAATAATCATAGTGAAGTAAAATTCAAGAATGATCAAAACATGGATACAATCAAAGCTAGTATCCATAATAGATATCTTGGACAAAAACTGAAAATTTAATTTTTCTGTGAATAGTGCCGTATACGTGAATAGTAACCCCGACACTAAAAGACAAGAATTTTACAAGAAAAATCTTACCAATAATACGGCATAATGATATTAGAAGAAATAATATCATTTTTTTTAAAAAATAATATCCCTTACCTTAAAAAAGATCAGATATCTATTTGGAATAATTTGGATATAGTCTTTGAAGAAAACTTCACCTTTATATAGTAACACTCAAAGTCTCAAAATACTCACAAGAATACGCTCGATAATATAAAGAGAGAAAATTTTAGTTTCTGGTGTGATTTTCAATTCTAACCTAAGCACCCTATTTATAGAAAAATGGTTAGAACACCAAAGTAGAAAGTTTAATAAAATATTATTATTAATAATAAAATTCATACGCATCCTTTGAAATCAGATTTCCCACATGCCCACCTTCTAGAAAAAGTAAGAAAAATGTTTTTCATAAAATAAATAATTAAAACTTCTAAAAATTAATTATTTCATAACTTCGGAACTTCAATAATTCATAATAAATAGCCCTTTTGTCAAAAAAATTCGAACCACATGTCTTTTCTATAGGAAATTTCATTCTCCACAACTTTGTAAGTTTAAGTTTTTTCAAATTCCAAGAAGAAGTTGACCGAAATCCACAAACATGCGATTTTACGGGCTATAAACCAATTTTAGTCAAGAAATGGGGTCCACCGACATGTTTTACATGTTTTAAACATTTTTTTGTAACAAAAATACTCTTCCTCCTCATTTATTCATATATCCCACATTCATTGTAAAAATATCACCATTATTATATTATTAAAATATAATAATATATTTAAATGAATTATTTTATCAGAAAAGATAAAATATCAATTTTTAATAATTGTCACATTAAAAATTTTCTCCATCTATATCCACATAAAATGAATATTTTCCTTATCATATAAATCAATAATTAATTATTCACAAATAATATTACAGAATCACAATCTCGGCAACAAAAGTGTTACATTAGGAAAGAGGGGGCTTTCGATAAGGATTTCTCCTTCTTGCGCATGATTAGATGACCAAACCTCTCATTAGATGAACTTTCTAGACATTGCCAATAATGTTATCTAATAATATTATTCAAATAATATAAATTATTGATCTGATAATGAAAATACTGTGTAGTGACAATTATTGAAACAACAATAATATAAAATATCAACGTAGCAATTATTGAATCAATAAAATAAAATATTGAACAGTAACTACTATAATAATTATTGAGTAGTGCCTTCTTACGTAAGAATCAATAATCGATTAACAATACTGTGTGTCTTCTCTTGTGTTTTAACCACCAAGTATTTCAACAATTATTAATTGTAATAACTACTGCCAGTTATTTATAAACAACTTATACTTGTCGGTTTCTTCATCCAATCGCTTTTAGTTATGGGGCCCATAAAAAATCAAGCCGTGCGTTAAATATAATATTCCCAAACGGTAAGAATATTCCACGACCAAACTAATATTCCCCAACAACAATGAATATTTTATAACCACTTGTTTATTTAAAATATTTGTGCATTTTACCCATAACTAACCACATTAATCAAATCAACCCTTACTATTTCCAAATAATAAATAGAGGAAATTCAATTTTATTAATAATAAGTTGGGGTCTTACAACTTCTCCATGTTAAAAGTCCACCAATAATGTTTTATCCCTATAACATCAATCAACAATTCCTGTCCACAAACATATGAATAACTCATAATCATAATTGTGATTCTAAATTCCTCTTTGCATCTAGGACGAAGATAATTTTCATCACATATCTTCACCTGAAACATCAAAAATCATGGTTATACCAAATCACAATTCCTGCTCATAATCATACTAATAAATTCATCTTTTGCTACTGACGAAGATATTCATCAACAATTCATCTTTGCACTACAGGTCAAAGACATATAACTGTATTATAGAAGAGTCAAGTAGAGCATGATATCTACTATCTTCTACGAATTAAAAGTGTATTATTAATATGTTATCTCTAAGACTCAGCTTAATAAATAATCCACATCATTGAATTATCCCTGCACTATAACTTCTATTTATAGGAAAATATAGTTTCGATAATTGCACGTTTTGGGGCTCAAAATATTACAGTATAATACCTTCCTCTTTTTCTTCATTTTTAATTTAGTCCTGCAAGTAGTATCAATCTTGCACCACCTCCCCTAATAGTAAATAATGTGAATCAATAGTTCAAACATATGAATCAATAGTTATAATCATGTGAAAATATGAATTACAGTATAGTACCTCCATCTATACCTCTATTTTTAACTTAGTCATGCAAGTATTATCAATCTTGCACCAACTCCCCTAATAGTACAAGAATGTGAATCAATAGTACACACATGTGAATAAATAGTTATAATCATGTGAATTTATCATAAATTGTACTTTTATCCAAAAATTCCAAAATTTACAGGGTATACTCCTGTTATATATATGTACTCCCAATAAAAATTTCACCAATTTTAGAGTTAACCACAAGGAGTTATAAGGGTTTACTGTTAAAATAGTCTTTTCCCATAAAATTCATAACTCCTAATCTATACATCCAAAAATCACCATTTTTGGAAACAATATAGAAAACTCATCAAATTATCATTTCAAATTTTTTCAAAATTTTTGAGAGTCAGAAAAATTATGAAACTTCAAATGGATTTTCACCCGCCATGCGGTAATCCACGTAAACAGATCATTTCCACAATTTAATAAGGAATTAATACAAATGATCATTCACCATGCATGCGGTAATCCACATAGACAGGTTATTCCAACATAATAATAAAGAATGGAATAACAAAAGAATTCACCATGCATGCGATAGACAAAGATGATGAGTTATTCCCGATAGAATAATAAAGAATAGAACTGTGTCATGCGTGTCCGCACGCAGACGAGGATATTCTAACGTAATAATAAAGAAGCGGAACCAGTCATGCGTAATCCGCGATAGATAGGATATTCAAAATAATAATAAAGAATGGAATAACAACAGAATTCACCGTGCATGCGATAGGCCTTGCATGAGCGAGTTATTCCAACGAGAATAATAAAGAATGGAATAACGAAGAGTTTCACCACATGTATGCGGTAGAGACCGCGTAGGCGAGTTATTCCAACGAAATAATAAAAGAATGAAATAACGTAAGAATTTCACCATGTATGCGGTACTTGCCATGTACAAAGTTATTCCAACATAATAATAAAGAATGGAATAACAACCCTTACGAGTATTGAAAAAAAATAACTCTCTTCATGAATACGAAAGAATAATACCCCTTATTATAATAACAATATCCCTTACCTTAGAAGAAACTGGATATTGGAATAGTGAGGTAACAGACTTCTTTTCTTCTTTCTCTCTATAATAATTGTTCTAAAGCTTTAGTGAATTGGTGAGAAATGAAGGAAGAATGAACTTCTATTTATAGAAAAATATAGTTTCGATAATTGCACGTTTTGGGGCTCGAAATATTACAGTATAATACTTTCCTCTTTTTCTTCATTTTTAATTTAGTCCTGCAAGTATTATCAAACTTACACCACCTCCCCTAATAGTAAATAATGTGAATCAATAGTTCAATCATGTGAATCAATAGTTATAATCATGTGAAAATACGAATTACAAAAGATATAGTACCTCCATCTATACCTCCATTTTAACTTAGTCATGCAAGTATTATCAATCTTGCACCAACTCCCCTAATAGTACAAGAATGTGAATTAATAGTACACATATTTGAACAAATAGTTATAATCATGTGAATTAATAGCAATTAATTGCTCATTTACCCGATTAATTACCCGGTTGGTCAATATAACCTCCAGACATCAATTATTATCGAAATAAATGTTGATTTCCACTAACACTAACAATCCCAACACAATGGAAATATTTTTCTCAAAAATTTTATTTTTGAAATTTTGAAGTTTGACTTTTTTACGAAAAAGTCAACTGTTGACTTTTTTGACCAAAAAGTCAACCCTGACAAATTTTGTGTTTATAGTCTATTTCTACTAATTTCATCATTCCGGACTCAAATATCACATCCGCGTCTTCAAATTTAACTCTGAACTCAAATTCAATTTTTTATAACATTCATCATTAATATTATAACTCACAATATTTAACAATCAGGTTGTTACCAAGAAAGAGGGGGCTTTTCGATAAGGATTTCTCCTTATTGGCGCGCAATTAGATGACCAACCCTCTCCTTGACAGAACTTCTAGACATTGTCAATATTGCAAATAATAATATTAATAACTTTGTCATCTTAATTATTGATTTAATAATATATAAAATATTATGCAGATGATCTTTGTGATAATAATTGAATCAATAATATGAGAGATATGATCGAAAATTATTGTAGCAATAATTTAGTAATCTTGAGTGACTTCTCACATAAGCATCAATAATCAATACCGCAGTATACTTCTTGCAACCACGCGTATTATTATTACTTTTTTCACGATTATTTTATGACAACTTGCTTACTTTGAAAAATTTTCAAATATGACCCTTAACTTTAAACTTTTATCAATTTAACTATTTACCAAAATAGAAAAATTGAATACTTTTATTTCATAAAATTCGGGATCTCACAGCCGTATTCGTGAATAGTGCCGTATACGTGAATAGTATCGTATACGTGAATAGTAATCACGACACAAAAGGTAGAAATTTCATAATAAAATTCATATCAATATTTCAGCATAATGATATTGAAGAAAATATTATCATTTACGAAGAAAATAACATCTCTTACCTCAAAATAACAGTACTTCTGATCGGAATATCGGATTTAAAGCCGAAGGAAACTTACACTGAATAGCAGCTCTCAAAGTATCTAAATACTCACAAAAATACACTCGATAATATCGAGAGAAAGAAAACTTATTTCTGGTGTGATTTTCAATTCTAACTTAAACGCCTATTTATAGGAAAATGCTAGAACGCCATAGGAGATTAAATTAATAAAATATTATTAATTTTATTTTTCTTCCATGCATGCCAAGCTAGACCAAAATCTCAGCCACCACAGTGGGGCCCACCCAAAATCAACACATGTATTCAACACCAACCAAAAGTGGGTCCCACCCAATTTCAATAAAAATCATTTTATTTCCTGAAACTTCAGTAATTCATAGAAAATAGCCCTTTTATCAGAAAAATATGAATTTTATGTCCATTCCACACGAAATTGAATTCTCTACAACTTTGCAGAAGAAAGTTTTTCCAAATTCCAGACAAAAAATATCCAAAATCCACAAACGGATGATTTTTAACACCTTTTAAAATTCATAACAAATCATGCGTTAATTTTTAACGGTTCAAAATTTGTGGACATATACTCAACTTATATATGTATAACATATCCAAAAATCACAACGATCCAGCGTTCGGATCAAAATCATAACTCACATAATAGAACTTTAAGAACAATCGATTTGAGTTTTAATACCTCCAATCAAACAAAATCTTGATAAAATACCTCAACATTAATTCCTTCAATTATATCCCAATAAATAAATCCATCATTTATATCCACATCAAGTAAATATTTTCTTATCATATAAATCAATAAATAATTATTCACAAATAATATTACAGAATCACAATAATGACAACCAGACAGTTTCCAGGAAAGTGAGGGCTTTTCGATAAGGATTTCTCCTTACTGGCGCACAATTAGGTTACCAAACCTCTCATTGACAGAACTTTCTAGGCTTTGCCAATAAGGCTATCTAATACTATTATTCAAATAATATGAATTATTAATTTGATAATGGGAAATACTGTAAAATGATAATTATTGAAATAACAATAATATAAAATATCAATGCAGCAATTATTGAACCAATAAAATATTGAACAGTAATTACTATAACAATTATTGAGTAAAACTGAGTGACTTCTCACGTAAATACCAATAATCAATACCGTGTGCTACTATGCAACCACGCGTATTACTATACTTTTACTACCGGGTAGTTCAATAGTTAACGGTAAAACTTTCGCCGTTATTTTCATAAAAAGATATTTCTGTCGTTTTCTCATTCCGACAATAATTTTGTTGTGGGGTCCACCAATGATTGTGCCGTCGTACGGATATTCCCCAACAAAAAGAAAATTTCCTGACCAATCAAATATTTTATAACCACTTGCTTACTTTTCAAAATTTATAAATATTACCCACAACTATAACATTATCTCAAATCCACACCATAATATAAAAAAAATATTTCGAGAAAATTAAATATTTATTCATAAAATTTGGGGTCTCACAATCTCCCCTCCTTATGAAATTTCGCCCTCGAAATTTACGTACGTACCTGGTATGCCGATCAGATGATGACACTTCGTCAGATTCTAACTTTTGAGGTATAACCTTTGAGCGTAGAATATATTCCTTCTTATCCAAGATTTTAACAGGTACTTCTTCATACGTTTAATCTTCCGCTATCTCGTCCGGTTCTAAATCAATAGTGTGGTTCGGGTCGTACACATATTTACGTAACATCAATACGTGAAAAACGTTATAAACACGCGACATACTTGGCGGTAAAACGAATCTATAGGCCACAGTTCCTACTCAATCGAGGATTTCAACTCTTTTCGTCGATTCTTGCTTCTAGAATAACGCCTTCTTGAACCTTCTTCTTCATATTCATCATCTCCGGTTCTGTAGCCTTAACATTATTGTTTAAAGTCGGTTCTAATCATATATTTGCTATCTTCACGTAGGTTCGTATATTCGCACTCGTAAATGCATACGATTTTCTACTCAACACGTCGGCTACCACGTTTGCTTATCCCACGATGGTATTGAATGGTATAATCGTAATCTTCAATAGCTTGAGCCAACGTCTTCAGCGCATGTTACATTCGTTTTGGGTGAAGAAATATTTGAGGGTTTTAGAAATGGGTTTTGTATTGGGGTCAATACAAAATTTACTTTCACGCTCTGGGGTAGGTCAAGAAGTCTTCAGGGAATACGTCAGGAAATTTATTAACGGTAGAAATATCATTTAAAAACTGTGACTCTCATCCAAGACTTGGATAACACATGAAATGAAGGTTTCTCCTAACGGAGTTTCAACAGATAAGTCAAAGTTTAATTTCTTCGGAGTTAAATTTAAACGTTGAGCGTAAATAGGAGAAATAAAAGAGTGGGTAGAACCGGTATCGAATAAGGTATAGAATATGCAAGAGTTTATGATTAACTTACCCGTGACAACTTTGTTCAGGTTCCTCGACAAACGCTCTCACTTATACTACCGGCTTTGACTTGTCTGGGACATCCTTTGGCGTCACTATCCTAGCTGGACTTGACTTCACTACATGACAAAATCGAGCTAGGTGACCTTCTTTTTTGCAATTGAAACACGCTTTGGGTTGCTGCGTAAAGTTTGGACGGATGTGTCCCTCCTGTGCACATTTGAAACATACGACCGGTGGTCGTTCTTCTTCCTTAACAACGGGTGTTGGTGTTGCTGTCTTTCCATCATTATTGAACCTTCTCTTCTTGAAATTTCCACTTCTATTATCTTGGCCATGATTACCACCGAAGTGGTTACCATTCTTGGTATGATAATTTCTCCCACGATGGTTATCATTGTTCCGATGGCCGTTGCCACCGGTATTATTATTATCGTGTTGTTGGTCATTACCTTTTGGTTGTGCTGAATCATTATCGTGCTCCAGTAACTGAGCCCTATTCACAACATCTGAATATAAACAAAGTTTGTGAGAAATAAGGTATTGACGTATTTTGGGTTTCAAACCTCGTAGAAACATTCGTGTCATTCACTCCTCATTATCAACCAAATGGGATGCAAACCGGGACAAATCCGCAAACTTAGCCTCGTACTGCGACACGGTCATATTGTTTTGCTCCAGTTTGATGAATTCTGCCTCCTTCATGTGACGAATACTTTCGGGAAAGTACTTGTCGTTGAACAATTCTTAGAACTTCTCCCAAGACATCTTGAGTGCGTTAGGCTGGGTACGTTTTACAGATTCCCACCAATGATCTGCTTCTTCACGCAACATAAACGTGGCGAATGGAACCTTTTGCTCCTCTGAGCATTCCAAGACATCAAATATCTTGGTGATCTATTTTATCCACGTCTCTGCCTTAAGTGGTTCTGGCTTTCCCAAAAACTCCGGTGGTCCCATCTCCTTGAACTGCTTAGCGGTGACCAACCATGGGTTGCCATTGTTTCTACCTGCATTATGAACAGGAGTCTCTCTCGTTTGGTGTTGCATGAATTCTAAAAAACTCCTAAACATACCTTCATTCGTCATTTGGTTGGTGTCGTTATTTATAGGAGGATTATTGTCTTCCTGATGCACATTATCCTGGCTATTGATCAGCGGTGACTCAATGGTCTCATATGCTCCATTGCTTACCTCAACATTTTTAGATGCCATTTAACTATCATAAAACAAGGGTTAATTGACATGACACATATTATCCCTATACTCTGACCGACCAATTAAATACCAAATAAACTTAAGTAGGTCATACTAGCGAAGGAATTCCCCGTCTCTCCCCTCCTAGTTCTTGTCTCACATCTCAGCCAGGGATCATATCCCTAAGTTTTGATACCAACTGTGACGCCCCCAAAATAGGTATACATCACCCATTCTGAGTCACCAAATACATGGTATAGAATACAAATACAAACTTAAATATAAAACATGAGCTGTGAGTTTTAATACAAATATTGTCTTCTAGACAGTATTCAAACTCAAAATAAGTCCTCAATACATTTATTATCACACTATTTCACATAATAGTGAGGACTACTAATGCAACCATCTGGACCGTTATTTCATTCCCCGACTAGTCCCAGCTATATTCTCACTTCCTGAAGAGAACATTGAAAGAAAGGGTGAGCTCAACTAGCCCAGTAAGAAATATTATGACTAAGATAATGCAGAATAAATTATCCTTAGATTTCAATAGTATAACAACTAATAAAATATAATAGACAACAAGTTTTAGATCAACAACTACAGCGGAATAAGCAATCCATTAGAAGAGTCAAGTAGAGCATAAAATCTACTATCTTCTATGATTTAAAAGATTTATCATCAATTTTATCGCTGAGACTCAACTTAATAAATAATTCACATCATCGAATCATCCACTACGGGCCAATGATATTCTTTAGTATTACGACCATGAATTATCCTTGCACTATGGGCCAAAGATAATCGTGTTTTCATCAACGGTCATAATCATGCCATAAAATAATTCATCTTTTCACCCTTGGCCGAAGAGAATCTATGACCATAATCATACCAAAAACTGTCCATCAATGCACTACGACCAATGATTTGTAACATTACGGTCATGATTATACCGAATAATCCCTGGTCATAATCATACCAAGTCCATCTTTGCACTACGGGCCAAAGATGACTTTCATAAAAATATAAGCATAAGGATGATGACAATGACATAATAATTCAATAAAACAAGTTCAAGGATAAATTTTAAAGATTTATAATTTAATTTATCCAGAATTCAATAACGTTCAAATTGTCAACATGATACTGCTTTGTGGAGTAAAATTCAAGAATAATATTGTACCAAAAATGATTTGGACTGAAAATGAATCAATTTTTATCATGAATAATATCCCGGGTGAATAGTATCCTATGAATAGTACTTTATGAATAGTAACCCCATGAATAGTACTCCGGCATGAAAAAGTTAAAACTTATCAAGAATGCTCAGAATAATATTTCCATGAAAAGATATTGGATGAAGCGCAAATATCAAGGATATTCTACTAATTTCATGGAGTATAGAAGCCAAAATTTTAACAAAACGAGTATAGAATTCAAAATCTGAAACAAAATAATATTACTTACATACTACAGAGTATGGAAGAAAATATTATTTCAAGCGAATATTGAACAAAACTAACATCACTTTGAACGAAAATAATATTCCATAATAAACAATAATGGAGTAAAATTCAATAATGAAGATCAAAACATGGATACAATCAAAGATAGTAACCATAATAGACATCTAGGACGAAAAAGAGAAAATTTTATTTTTAGGTGAATAATCTTTTGTGATATTAATTGAATAGTCCGCTTACATGAATAGTAACCACAGGCACAAAAAGGTAGAAATTTGACAATAAAATTCATAACAATATTTCGACATAATGATATTGAAGAAAATAATATCATTTACTGAAGAAAATAACATCCACTTACCTCAAAATAACAATGATTTCTGGATCGAATATCTGGATGTAAAGCGAAGGAAACTTGCACCTGAATAATAGCAGACTCTCAAAATATCTAAATACTCATAAAAATACGCTCGATAATATAGAGAGAAAACTTTGTTTACGGTGTGATTTTTAATTCTAACTTAAGTGCTATTTATAGGAAAGTCTTTAGAAACATACATAGGAGACTAAATTAATAAAATATTATTAATTTTATTTTTCTTCCACGCATGCCAAGCTAGACCAAAATCTCAGCCACCACAGTGGGGCCCACCCAAAATGAGCACATATATTCAACACCAACCAAAAGTGGGTCCCACTCAATTTTAATAAAAATCATTTTATTTTCCGAAACTTCAGTAATTCATAGAAAATAGAAATTCTATCAGAAAAATACGAATTTTATGTCCATTCCACACGAAATCGAATTCTCTACAACTTTACAGAAGAAAGTTTTTCCAAATTCCAAACAAAAAATATTCGAAATCCACAAACGGATGATTTTTAACACCTTTTAAAATTCTTAACAAATCATGCGTTAATTTTTAACGATTCAAAATTTGTGGACATATACTCAACTTATATATGTATAACATATCCAAAAATTACAACGATCCAACGGTCGGATCAAAATCATAACTTGCGCAATAGAGCTTTAAAAACACCGATTTGAGTTTTAATACCTCCAATCCGACAATATACTGATAAAATACCTCAACATTAATTCTTTCAATTATATCCCAATAAAAAAATCCATCATTTATATCCACAACAAGTAAATATTTTTTAATCATATAAATCAATAAATAATTATTCACAAATAATATTATAGAATCACAATAATGACAACTAGGCAGTTCCCAGGAAAGAGGGGGCTTTCCGATAAGGATTTTTCCTTACTGGCGCACAATTAGGTGACCAAACCTCTCCTTGATAAAACTTTTTAGACATTGCCAATAATTTTATCTAATAATATTATTCAAATAATATAAATTATTAATTTGATAATGGAAAATACTGTGAAATGACAATTATTAAAACAACAATAATATAAAATATCAACGCAGCAATTATTCAACCAATAAAATATTGAACAGTAATTACTGTAATAATTATTGAGTAAAACTGAGTGACTTCTCACGTAAGCACCAATAATCAATACTGTGTGCTACTATGCAACCACACGTATTACTGTACTTTTACTACCGGGTAGTTCAACAGTTAACGGTAAAACTTCCGCCATTATTTTTATAAAAAGATATTTCTGTCATTTTCTCATTCCGACAATAATTTTGTTGTGGGGTGCACCAAGCTATATCACTGGGCTCTCTCTAAATGTGTTTGTCACGCGGGCGCGAGACTTACGGTCTGATGTCTGTCTGGCCAGGTGCTTTCATGGTATGGCGTCCTCAAGCTTATTACTTCTTATGGCGGCTTGTAGTGCCGCACTTTGCTTTGCTTTCTTTCTTCGAGTGCAGTTACGCATTGTTCTTTGCTTCTTCAATTTTTATGTTGTTCGTCCTTGTCATGCTTTGTTTCCTTGCTCCACTAGATCTTCACGCCATGCATCCATTAGCTAATACCACCAAATTAGGCCATTTCCTACACTTTTTCACCAAAAGGAGTTTTAAGTACATGCAATGCAAAATAACATGAAGTGCAACTAAAAACACCCTAAAATGAACTTGAGATGAGCATAGTTCGTGTGAATTGGTATTCAATAAGTAGGTACTAAACCCACTTATCACTAGACGAGATAGCAGAAGATTTAATGTATGAGGAGATACATGTTAAAATCTTGGATAATGAAGAGTTAGATTCGACACTCAAAGGTTATACCTCAAGAGTTAGAATCTGAAATGAAGTTAAGGTATCCTCACCTCTTCGGCATACCAGGTATGTACGCAAATTTTGAGGAAAAAAATTCATAAGGAGGGGAGATAGCGAGACCCCGAATTTTATGAAATGAAAGTATTCAATTTTCTTATAATTATTCTATTTAGTAAATGGTTAAATTGATAAAAGGTTAAAGTTAAGGGTGATATGTGAAAAATTTTCAAAGTATGCAAGTTGTTATAAAATATTCGATTGGTCGGGAAATATTCTTTTTGTCGGGAAATATCTGTACGACGGCACAATCATTGGTGGAACCCACAACGGAAGTATTGTCGTAGTTAGAAAATGACAGAATTATATTTTTATAAAAATAACTTGGCGAAAGTGTTACCGAATTAAAACCGTTGAACTACCCTTAGTAGTAAAGAAAAGTACGATGTCTGGCGCGGGTTGCATAAGTAGCACACAGTGATATTGATTATTGATCTTACATAAGAAGTCACTCGATTATACTCAATTATTATTACACGATAATTGTTGCATCATATCTCTCATATTATTGATTCGATTATTGTCACGAGTATCATCAGATAATATTTTATATATTATTGAATCAATAATTGAGATGACAAAGTTATTCATATTATTATTTGCAATATTGACAATGTTTAGAAGTTACATTAAGGAGAGGTTTGGTCACCTAATTGCGCTACCAATAAGGAGAAATCCTTATCGGAAAGCCCCTCTTTCACAGGAGCGACACGGTTGTTAAATATTATGAGTTATAATATTAATGATGAATAAGTTCGTGTTGATTAAAGATGAATTTGATAGTTCAATTGTGTTGGGATTATTAGTGTTAGTGGAAATCGACATCTATTAGATGATAATTGATGTCCAGGGGTTATATTGATAAATCGGGTAATTAATCGGATAAATGAGCAATTAATTGCTACTAATTCACATGTTTATATAACTATTTGTTCACATGTGTGTACTATTGAATCACATTCATGTACTATTAGGAAAGTTGGTGCAAGATTGATAATACTTGCATGACTAAGTTAAAGATGGAGGTACTATACTATTATTCGTATTTTCACATGATTATAACTATTGAATCACATGATTGAACTATTGATTCATATTATTTACTATTAGGGGAGGTGGTGCAAGTTTTATAATACTTGCAGGATTAAATTAAAAATGAAAGAAAAGTTAGAGGTATTGTACTGTAATTTTTCGAGTTCCAAAATGTGCAATTATTGAAACTATATTTTTCTATAAATAGAAGTTCATTCTTCCTTCATTTCTCACCAATTCACTAAAGCTTTAGAGATATTATTATAGAGAGAAATTATAAAACGAAAAAAGAAGAGAAGTTTGCTACCTCACTATTCCAGTATCTAGTATTTTCTAAGGTAAGGGGTATTATTTCTTTCGTATTCATGAAGAGAGCTTATGTTATTCCATTCTTTATTATTATGTTGGAATAACCTATCTATGCGAAGTGCCACATACATGGTGAAATTCTTCTGTTATTCCATTATTTATTATTCTCGCATTGGAATAACTTTCATCATGCGGATTATCTTAGACTGGTTTCATTCTTTATTATTCTATTGGAATAACTTTGCTGCATGCGGTCTATCGCATGCATGGTGAATTCTTTGTTATTCCATTCTTTATTATTACATTTAGAATATCACATGCATGCGGTTTATGCATGACCTGGTTCTTTATTATTCTGTTGGAATATCCTTTCTGTGCGGATTACACTAGACTTGGTTCCATTCTTTATTATTACATTGGAATAACTTTTATGCATGCGGATCTATCGCATGCATGGTGAATTCTTTGTTATTCCATTCTTTATTATTATGTTGGAATATCCGGTTTATACGGTTTCACGTATGACTGGTTCTATTCTTTATTATTACATTGAGAATATCACATGCATGCGGTTTACGCATGACACAGTTCCATTTTTTATTATTACATTGAGAATAACTTTTATGCATGCGGTCTATCGCATGCATGGTGAATTCTTTTGTTATTTCATTTTTTATTATTCTGTTGGAATAACCTGTCTATGTGGATTACCGCATGCATGGTGAATGATCTTTTGTATTCATATGAATAGTATTTTCATTCAAAAGGGGTTTCTACCAGGGGCAGTTTCGTAATTTTTCTGACCCTCAAAAATTTTGGAAAAAAATTGAAATGATAATTTGATGAGTTTTCTAGATTGTGTCCAAAAATGGCGATTTTTGGATGTATAGATTAAGAGTTATGGATTTTATGGGAAAAGACTATTTTAAAAGTAAACCCTTATAACTCTTTGTGGTTAACTCCAAAATTGGTGAAATTTTTATTGGGAGTACATATATATAACAGAGTATACCACTGTAAATTTTGGAATTTTGGACAAAAATAAAATTTATGATAAATGTCTAAATATTAAGCGATTTTGGCCATATGAAAAATAGTAAATGAATTTTAAAAAATTCGAGAAAATATATGTTCAATATGGGACTATATTACTCTAAATCCCGAAAAAGAAATATTTTTGGGACTGATTTGGTATTTTTTATGAAAATGAACTAGTTATGAGTAAATGAATTAAATATGTTATGTGAAGTAACAAAATTAGAAAATAGGATTGTATGGCTTGGGAATCCTATATAGGGTATATGCAGATTTTTGATGAGGGATTTGATCATTGGTGATGAAAATCTTATGAGTATGACATTTTTAAATGATTAAAATGCATTATTTGGTAAAGTGTAAACAATTGAAATAAATTATTTATAAGTTTAAGAAGTGATTAAAATATTATTATAATATTAATAATATTAGATTATGAGTTTATTAATTGATTGATAATATTTGGATAAATTTAAAGTCTTTAATATTTATCCTTGATTTCGTTTGATTATTGCTTATATCATTGTCATCATCCTCATGCTTATATTGTGATGAAAGTCATCTTTGACTTACGTGCATAGATGGACTTGGTATGATTATGACTAGGGATTATTCGGTATAATCATGACCGTAGTGTAATGAATGATGTGGTAAAAGTCCTCATTGGCCGGTAGTGCATTGATGGACAGTTTTTGGTATGATTATGACCAGGGATTACTATGTATAGTCTTGACCATTGATGATTTAATGAATATCCTTGGCCCGTAGTGCAGGGATAATTCGATGATGTGGTTTATTTATTAAGCTGAGTCTCGGCGATAAAAATTGATGAAAACATTTTAAATCATAGAAGATAGTAGATATTATGCTCTACTTGACTCTTCTAATGGATTGCTTATTCATTGCAGATTAAACTTGATGTCTATTGTATTTTATCGGTTTAACATTGTTGAAGACTAATGATAATTTATTACGCATTATCTTAGTCATAATATTTCTTCTTGGGCTAGTTGAGCTCACCCTTTCTTTCTTTGTTTTCTTGAGGAAATGAGAACGTGGCGGGACTAGTCGGGGAGCGGAGTGACGGTCCGGATGATAGCATTAGTAGTCCTCACTATTACATTAAATAGTGTGACAATAAATGTAATGAGGACTCCATTGAGTGTGGATATTATCTAGATGACAATATTCTTATTAAAACTCTTAGATTATGTTTTGTCGTTATTTTACCGACTATTGTATAATTAAGTTGTATTTGAATTTTGTACCATGTATTTGGTGATTTGTTGGTGGGATAACCGATCACTAAACACGCATGATATCTGCGATCTAACAAGTAATCTGATGATAAGAAGAATGTCATACCCACGAGGAACTATCACTAATATTTACCAAATACCGACTTTGTATCGCTAAAGTCTTATTCGAACAGCAATAAATGAAAGAGTGATTAGTCTAAGCATAACTAATTATCAAAGCAAGTAAATGGATAACGAATGGTAATCTAAGGAATAACAAGCTAAGGTTATAACTTCACCCCACTCAGGCATTACATCGTCAACACACGGCGTCTTTATGTTTCATTAAACTAGCTACCTTTCTCTCTCTGGTCTAAATGGTCACGACAACTTGTCGACCGAGAACACACAAGTGCTCATACGCCTCTGTCGAGGTATGTACGAACATATCCTTTCCAGATCCACTCGTTAGGGAATAAAACAGAAAAGAACGCCCAAGCTAGATACAATCCTACATATGTTTATGCGAATTGATCAAAACAAAGATTTAAGCATAAGCTCTCAATTAGGCCACACGTGGTGCACAGATACATGTCTATTCTACGCACAAATTATGCAGTCGAAACCCACAATCAAATGTCAATATAATCAGGTATAAATCTACAATTCTTCTGTCGATATCATGTAAATTACCAAAATCATCGCTAATGTCTTAACGAGAATCATTAAGCATAAATATATCAAACCAAATCATATGGTGCCAACCAAAGAGATAATACAGTCAATTTAAATAACAAATGGTTCCATTATAACCTTAGAGCAAATATTCAGTTCATAGCTATTGAATAAAATACAAGTAGCAATAAAGACAACATTTATGGATTACAAAATCAGAGAAAATAAATAGATAAGAAGAAACTCTGTCAAGTCCCTTCAATCTCTAAGCATTCTGCTCAAATCAAGCTCTCCAGTCCGTGTAGCTCATTGTTCTTGATGCTCCAAAGATACCCAAACTTCTCCTTAATCTAGCTAATCTATATTTACAAACATTTATCTAAGAGAAAGCAAAAGAAATTACAGAAGAAATCTAAGCTAATTCCCTAGATCTACTCTCTATCTCCCTTCTCTCTCTATCTATATCATATGTGTTATTTTTCTCTCTCTCTATATCTGCATTGCAAGCCTCCCTCTTTCCTTTTATATATTGCTTCCTTCCTTTTGTTAGGTCTAACAAAGGCACTTTGGTCTCTGAGGCAGGAGGTGGCCACCATGCGTGAGCCAATTAAGCTTCTAGATGAATATTTGCAAATACCACATTAGTTCCATGGACACGGAGCTCGCGCTGTGGTGCGAGACAAAGAAGGAATGGTGGCAACTGCTTGGCCGGAGCTTATATCGACAAGGGACGAGGAGGTGTACTACATGGCCATGAACTTTAAGCTAGCCTTTGGCCTGGCCATGGCCTGACTATCACGTAATTTGCCTGTTTTGCCCCTTTAAAGCTGGAAAATCACTGTAAAGCTCTGTAATGCAACAATTAAGCACAATAACACTATATTTATATAAAACTACATAAAGACTACGAATTCAGGCAATTATTTAAGTCATAAAGTATCCAATTCGCGGGTATAAATCCCACTCATCAGCGACTCAAGATGGGTGATGTATACCTATTTTGGGGGCGTCACAGTTGGTATCAAAGCTTAGGGATATGATCCCTGGCTGAGATGTAAGACAAGAACTAGGAGGGGAGAGATGGGAAATTCCTTCACTAGTATGACCTACCTAAGTTTATTTGGTATTTAATTGGTCGGTCAGAGTATATGGATAATATGTGATATGTTAATTAACCCTTGTTTTGTGGCAGTGTTTAAAAATGGCAGCTGAAAATGTTCACAATGGAGTGAATGAGACTATTGAGACACCTTTAATCACTAACTAGGTTAATGTGGTGTCAAACGAAGAAGAAATTAGAGATATCTATGTGGTGAGTGAAGAACTAATAGTTACTTTTTTAGAGCTAGTTGCAGAGTAGCGGTGAGAGTGAGGAAGAGAGGAACTTTGAGGAGAATTTGTTAGAAGAATTTTATGATCAAAATTTAGAATTACAAAATCGTATTCATGAGTTAGAAGAGAAGGTTGTAGAACAACAGGCGGTCGTGGAGCAAAGAGATATAACAATTCAAAATTGTGTTACCCGATGTGCGATGCTTGAACAGAAACACTCTTTGGCAGAGTATAAGATATTAGAGCTAGAATCTGAAAATGCTATGATCAAAGTTCTGATGAAAGAAGAAACAACTGAACGAAGGAGAATAGATTATGCATGGGTAGAAGCCGCACGACGCGTAGATATTGTAAAAAAAGACGTCCGATCCAATAAGGCCAAAATAGATAAAATGAATTTTTCTTTTTGGACAACAATTGGGAGAATCCAACATCGAATTCGGAATTACCCTGTGCAAAGCGGTCAACCCCAATTCGATATGGATCGGTGAGTAATGATTCAAATCATGGATCAGGAATGTGACGAAGCAATTAAGGGTGGAATGTACCCTATAGCAAAGTCAAATCTGGTAGTTTAAGTGAGAGCGTTTGTCGAGAAACCCGAACGAAGTTATTACGGGTAAGTTAATTATAAACTCGTGTGAAGTCTATACCTTATTCGATACCAGTTCTACCCACTCTTTTATTTCTCCTACTTACGCTCAATGTTTAAATTTGACTCCAGAGAATTTAGACTTTGACTTATCGGTTGAAACTCCATTAGGAGAAACCTTCATTTCATGTGCTATCCAAGTCTTGGATGAGAGTCACAATTTTAAATGATATTTCTATTGTTAATAAATTTCCTGACGTATTCTTGAAGACTTTCTAGCCTACCCCTAGAGCGTGAAATCAAATTTTGTATTGACCCTAGTACAAAACCCATTTCTAAAACCCTTAAATATTTCTTGAACCAAAACGAATGTATAATACGCCAAAGACATTGGCTCGAGCTGTTGAAGATTATGATCATACCATTCAATATCATTGTGGAAAAACGAACGTGGTAGTTGACTTGTTGAGTAGAAGATCGTATGCGGTTACGAGTGTGACGTTGTTAACACAAAAACCCATTTCGTATAACTTACAAATGATGAAGATAGAGTTAAAGACTATAGGGACCCACGTGAAGATAACGAATATACGAGTAGAATCGACTTTAATCGATAAAGTTAAAGCCGCTCAAGCTACACACCCGAATCTGATGAATGTGAAGAAGAAGGTTCAAGAAGGTGTTATCTCAACCCTCGATTTTATTGGCTCATTTGAAATCCTCGAATGAGTAGGAATTGTGGCCTATAGACTCGTTTTACCACCAAGTATGTCGCGTGTTCATTACGTTTTTCACGTATCAATGTTACGTAAATATGTGGCTGACCCGAACCACATTATTGAATTGGAACTAGATGTTGCCTATTTTTCTGTTATGATAAAAGAGCTCTGACTCATGCAAGCATACATGCGTCAACAAATAATACAGAGTAAGTAGAGTATCGATCCCATAGAGAAAGTTGTCAAATTTAAACAACTATGCATCAATTAAATCACTATACTTATATGCTTAAACTAATGACTATATTTGTGAATTACTCTAATTACAAATATCAACTAAAACACGAATAAAAATATAATAAATCAAGTCTGGAAATAACGGGATCCTAAATTCATTTAATACTTCATCTAATTACCACTATCATGCAAGAATTGTTCACATATCAAAGAAAAGTAGTCAAGAGAACTAATAGAGTCATAGCCATTTTCAATGTACTATGACCTACTTACACACAACATCCATGACGATAGACTCCATGTAATCATCAATATAACCAAAATTACTATATGTCTATGTGAAATTGCAATCATACTGAATTTAAGCACAAGCCCTTATTTTAACTCATACGGTGAAACAATATATGTCTATCTGGTTCACGAAATACACAAGCCATACAAAACAACCCCATATACGTATGCTATCATGACTACGACCCATACTCGCATGTTCATTGTCAATTCCATACAAGTTTTGAAAGTGAATGGTGATCAAGCATTCATACATGCAAAACAATCATAATAAAAATCCCACATGATATGTAAAACAGCCCCAGCAATCAAGCTTGCAACCAAACTACATATTAAAATCCGTTAGAATCCCATAATGGAATTTAGTTCATGACTGAACCAAAAGCCATTATGGGATCAAAGCTAAACATGGCTAATAAGTAAACAATTGATAGATAAAGGGATAGAAACGATCAAACCCAATTGCTGATTATAATCCAATATTAACGTTCAAATCCTCATGTAAATCCAGCAAAATAACAAGAGTTATCCACAATGATTAGAAATCCCACGAAGAATTAGAAAAGATGGAGTTTAGACTTCGTTCTACATTGGAATCTTCCTCAGAGTGTAAACCCTAGTTCCCAATATGAAAATACGTCAAAAGTAATTAATGATATGTCTGACTCCAGTTAGTCATCGTTTTTCTACCTTACAACCCTTCTAATTAAAAATTAAAATAAAAAAGCAGATTCGGCTGACCTCGGGCATCGGGCAGGCGCGTCTTCTCCGATGTGTTTCTCGCGTGCATGCGCGACTGCGACTGTATGTACAATATCATCGGGTAGGTTTTCTCGTGGCGGTAAGGCTAAAGCTTATTCTGCCGCGCGGCTTGCAGTCTGCACTCTGCTTTGCTACTTCTATGTCTGGTTCTGCATTGTTGCTGCTGCTACTAAATTGTTATGCTGTTCATCCTTGTCATGCTTGGATTCCTTGCTCCACTAGATCTTCACGCAATGCATCCATTAGCCTCATGTCATTAATACCACCAAATTAGGCCATTTCCTACACTTTTTCACCAAAAGGAGTTTTAAGTACATGCAATGTAAAATAACATGAAATGCAACTAAAAACACCCTAAAATGTACTTGAGATGAGCATAGTTCGCGTGAATTGGTATTCAATAAGTAGGTACAAAACCCACTTATCAAATACCCCCAAACTTGAACTGTTGCTTGCCCTCAAGTAATGCATACTAACGAATAATGAAAATGCAGCTACATTACTATACAACTAAGCTATGATGCAAACTAGTCTCACATTGTTCCAGCTCTAACAGAAATTCAGTCCAAATTGCCTCAGTGAATTGTCCAGATTCAAGAATATAGATTCGAAATAAACTATAGGCATAATATCATACACTCAGATAAGTCATAAATGCTATAGAGATGTTGTGTGTGTGTGTTGTGTTCACAAAAACTTGACTTAAGCAAAGAATACACATGCTACAATGCTCAAAACAGAAAATTATAGCCTAAATCAAGACTCATGTATACTCATGCAACATATACTATTTCAACATATCAACCCAAACTAAGGTTCAACAATGGGCTTAACTGCTTTATTGCTACTCACGAAGGCGATTTTTGCTCTTTCCCGTGGTGTTTATTGCTATTTTTCTTTTTCTTTTTATATATAGCGAGTGCGTTTTACGCTCCATCTCACTTTCCATTTCCCTTTAAACGAGTTCGTTTTATGCTCCATCTCGTCCCAATAACATACTCGTGTGTTCCCAAAGTTTGAATATCAATGTTTCATACAGTCTAAGATCACTTTCCACATATTACTCTTTTTTAAAACAACGTTTTCTATCGAGCAACACAACACATACTTCTTATACCTACAAGTGATTGTGAACACATTAAATGCAAACCGAGAGCATTTAAGCAAAGAACATGAATTTCATCGTGTAAAACATTATATCTCATTTCGAAGTTATCTAACATACTAAAAAATCTTTCAAAATTCACTATCATCATTGGCTAGACAAAATTTCTATAAAGCTAAATGTTGTGAGACATGCAAACTAAAACATACTAGCACAAGCAATAATAACGAAAACTAAAAAAAATTTCTGCAAAATTTTATTTAACACATACACATGCAAAATTTAAACTAATCATGCCAATACTACATGCAACTATACTACTACCCCAATACCCCCAAACTTATAATATTCAATGCCCCATTGAATGAAGGTAAAGGGTGAAGAAAACTCCCCTAATGATCAGCGGTACCACCCTCCTTGGGTGGTGAATCTGGTGGTGGATATGGAACTGTTGTCCCGAACTGAGGCCACTCTAGCATTGTTCCTTGCTGTACAAAAGCCTCAGCCAAGGCCCTCGTAAGTCCCGTTGCAAACGCTCCAAAATTATCGTATATGGCATCGAATTTTCACTCCAACCATCGGAGCTGGCGATCACCATGGGCAGCAGGTGCTTGCGTGGACGAGCCTGCCTCATCTGTCTAAGTGGGCTGCGATAGTGGCGCTGGAAATGTGGGTCAGAGAATAAATCCTCATCCACGCGGGTGTGGGTCACCTCCCCTCACTCCTTGAATTTACAAATCTTTGGCATGGGTGATGTCTGACTTGGGTTCAACATCATTCATTATCCCAATGGCAACCCTGATGAGCACACAACATAGCTACTACTGACGCATGTGGAATGCTACCCATAGTGCCTCCCCGCAAATATCGCAATATGTTTTGATTGATAAGATGGCCCATATCAATATATTTGCCGGTGATTATGCCCCATAAAATGATCGCCCGCTCCGCTGTGATCTCATGCTGATGTGACGAAGGCACTAGTTTGGCATATATGAATAGATTCCACGCCTGTGCATAACGGTTCAGGGTTGCGGCTGGGAATATGTGAGGTTGATTCGTGCCAGTTTTATAGGTCCACTTCATGCCAGGCACGTATAACTCAGCAATCACCAATTCCAAGTTCGTCTCCAAGTGTGCACTTGTAACCCGATTAATGAACCACATTGGTGGTGTCTCGATAAGTCCGAAAATGGATCGATGGCGAAGTGCATAATCGATTTCAAAACCACGAACCAGAGAAACACCGCTCGTAGTGACTTTGGCATTGGCATAGAACTCTCGGACTATACTCATCGAAATGGGTGTAGGAGCGGCTGTCAATCCACCCCATCCTCGTTCACGAATCATGGCACATAACTGACCATCTTTCCCCTCCGGTTTGAAACCACGCTCCTTGACAAACGTCTTCGCCACAATTCTGTAGTACTCCTGTTGGGCTGCCAAATCCAGAAATTTGATATGATCGACGATATCCTCCCCTTGACTGCCAGAGGAAGATGATGATGAGGAAGAAGAAGATCATGCCCTCTTTGGACCCATTTGTAGTTGATAGCGATAATACAGATGATCTGACTGAGAATGAATGCTAGCAAAAACTTTGATTGTTTTCCACACTGTTGTCGCACAACTCTCTCTTGAAACCCTAGTTTTGTAATGCACTGATGAGACGTGGGTAGATGCGAGCGTGGAAGAAATTGTGGATAATCACGTGGTAGAGAGATTTATGGCTTCAAGTTTATGGCGATAGAAGGAACCCGAATAGGCGTGCGGCTTGGGGCGAGATGATTGCACTTCATTATTATTTCAAATGAGAGTCCAACATAGTCTCCCACACGTTTTTAAAACTGTCTCAGTCCGGTGTCACGTACGGCACGCATACGGTATTCAACATATTGCATGTCTTGGTAGCGCATAGTATGAGTTAAGCGTTGATCGGCATCTTGCTTGTGGTAGCAACATTTATCTTGTATTCCTTGCGCGGCCATGCGATCCTGAGATCTGCACTGCTAATGTTCAACTACAATCTGCATACCAGTGATGCCTTCAATTGTCGAGACCTATATAAACATTAATGCACTCTGTTACACATTGAATCATTGACCAAATAAACTCTAACCCATTTCAACCATTCTCAATACAAACCTTGCTACACACTCAATTTAAAAAATCTGATAAACGATCAATAATGAAATAAAGATGAACCAACTAAAACAATCTAAATGAAATGAATAAATAGAAAATCGAGATAGAAATAATGGGTTGCCTCCCATCACGTGCTAAGTTATAGTCAATTAGCTTAACTATCTCTGAATCTCATATTGAAGATAGAATCGAGGTGATTTTCTTTCTATCCACCTCACCACCAGAATAACACTTCAATCTCTGTCCATTTACTTTAAGAGGCTTTTCCGGAAACTTATCACATACTGCAATTGTTCCATACTGTGGAGTGGTATCCAAATATTGAACGAGTTCATTTAATTCCTTATTCACTACATCTGAGTTTTCAGAATTGACACTTCTCATTAGTTCATAATCCACTACTCGCTGTACTCCATCATTTGAAACCCGATCCACCAAATCCACCCGGAAGCATTCTTCTTCATTTGTTGGGAACTTCATTGCCTTGAAGACGTTAAAGGTCACCTCTTGATCATGTACACGCATAGTGAGTTCCCCTTTCTGTACATCTATTAAAGTCCTGCTTGTAGCTAAGAATGGTCTCCCCAATATGATCGGTATACTCTTGTCTTCCTTATACTCTAAGATGATAAAGTCCGCCGGAAAGATAAATTTGTCCACTTTCACCAATACATCTTCAACAATTCCCCGTGGATACGTGATGGATCTGTCAGCTAGCTGCAAAGAAATGTTTGTCGGCCTTGGAGCTGGCAATCCCAACTGATTAAACACTGACAAGGGCATCAGATTAATACTTGCCCCAAGATCACATAAACACTTTTTGAAGTTTATCTTTTCGATCATACATGGGCGTGAAACCGCCTTGATCTTTCGACTTTGGAGTAATTTACGCTAAAACCTTTGACTTTGCATTCCTCTGTCAAGGCCACTGTCTCAAACTCATCTAGTCTTCTCTTCCTTGACAAAATACCCTTCATAAACTTTGCATAACTTGGCATTTGTTCCAATGCCTCAGCGAAAGGTATGTTAATCTGTAACTTTTTAAATACCTCCAAGAACTTGCTGAACTATTTATCTTCCCTCTGCATATTCAATCTCTGCAGATACGGTACTTGAGGGTGAATTGGTGGTACTTAAATCTTGAGCTTCTCCTCTGAACCTGCGTTAACTTTCTCTTCCTGTAGAACTTGAAATTTTCGGTGTTTCTTTCTCGGCGATCCACTGTTACGCCTTTCATGTGACCACGCCAGCCTCCTCAATGTAATCATGCGCGGGTGCGCGACTATCAGTTCCTGCAAGATCTTTCCCAGATCTCAATGTGATCGCTTGACACTGCTCCTTCCCGTCTCTTCTTGGATTTGTCTTTGTATTACTTGGCAAAGAACCTAGGGGCCTATTGTTAAGCATGCTCGCCATCTGCCCCATTTGAGTCTCCAGATTCTTGATAGCCACTGCTTGGCTTTTGATCATCACCTCCGTGTTTTCCATGTATTTCAACATCATCTCCTCCATTTTTGATTTCTTTTCTGGCTGTGGTGTAGCTGGAGTGTGATGTTGTTGTTGTTGAGAAAATTCCGGTGGATACGGTGGTTTTAATTAAATCGTGGTTGAAAGTAATTTGTGGATGAAATTGTTGATTCGGTTGAAACCGATTCTACGATTCCATGATTGTTTGACCAATGAAGTTTGGATGATTTTGGTTGTTGGGGTGGTATGTGTTCTGAAACTGTCCTTGGTCTTTCCTGTAATTACTCACATCTTGTCTCGAATTCTCGGTGATAACACATTGATCGTGGAGTGTGACCCGCACAAATCTCACATACAAAAGGCAATGTTTTTTAAATCTGCTTTACGCTTGAAGTATCTATCTTCTTTGCCATAGGCGCCATCTGTCATGCAAAACAACCGAGTAATAAAGATCTACCTCCAACACACCTGCAACCTTGGGCTGTGGCATCCAAGCAGTAGGATTCTAAAAATCATTTGTAGCCATTGTTTCAATGAGGGTATAGGCCTCCTCATAGCTCTTGGCCCATAATGCCCCTCCAGCGGCTGCGTCTATAATAGGTCTCGACTGTCATCCCAGTCCATTGTAAAATGTGTTGATCACCATCCAATCTGGCATACCATGATGTGGACACTTCCTCAGCATCTCTTTATATCTCTCCCATGCTTCATATAAGGACTCGCCCTGTTGTTGCTCAAACTGAGATTTAGTTGTCCTCATCTTTGCAGTCTTAGCCATTGGGAAAAACTTGGCTAAGAATTTCTGTGCTAAGTCCTCCCATGTAGTGATTTGTGACGCCCCCAAAATAGGTATACAACACCCATTCTGAGTCGTCAATAACATGGTACAGAAATAATTACAAATTTATTAATACAACATAAAAATTGTGAGTTTAAATACAAATATTGTCTTCTAGACAATATCAACACTCAAATAAGTCCTCATTACAATTATTGATATATTATTTTACAAAAATGGTGAGGAATACTAAAACAACTTTCTAAGACCTTTATTCCATACCACAGACGGTACTATCTATATATTCTCCTCCACGAGAAGAAAAATGGAACAAAAAAGGAAAAGGGTGAGCTCAACTAGCCCAGTAAAGAATATTATGACTAAGATAATATAGAACAAATTATCGTTAGTATTCAACAGGGAAAAATCTGATAGAATATAATGGACAACAAGTTTCAGATTAATATTCGCAGTGAAAATAATAATTCATAAAAGAGTTACGTAGAGAATGAAATCTACTAATATCTATGAATTTAAAAGTCCAACATCAATATTTTATCCCTATAACATCAATCAATATACATCTTGAATCAAATATTCATCTTTGCACTACAGGCCAAAGATATTCATCAATTGGTCATGTTCATCTCTACACCTGTACATCTTTGCACTACGGGCCAAATATATTCATAAGAAAATCAACCATCTTTTCACTACCGGCCAAAGATATTCAGTAATATCATCATTTAGGACTGAGGATGATGAAAAATATTTTAAAGAAACGAATCCAGTGAAATAAAAGAATAAATTTTAAGGATTCGTACTTCAAACAATCCAAGTTCAAAAATACTTCATAAATAATCGTGGTGAAGTAAAATTCAAGAATGATCAAAACATGGATATAATCAAAGCTAGTATCCATAATAGATATTTTGGACAAAAAATGAAAATTTAATTTTTCTGTGAATAGTGCCGTATTCGTGAATGGGTAGCACCGGTATCTAGTAAGGTATAAATTTCGCAAGAATTTATGATTAGCTTACCCGTGATCACCTCGTTTGGGTTCCTCGCATTTTGACCAATCACGATAAACGCTCTTCCGTGAGGCCGATTGACTTTGACTTTTACGGGACGACGCATGGGTCACCATCCCCGGCGGACTTGGTTTATTCTGCACGTATAATCTCGGCGATATGTCCTTCTTTTCCATAATTATAGCATACCTTGAATTGTTGTGGGCGGTTTGAATGATATGTCCCTCTTTCCATATTTATAACATACGACCGGTGGTCGTTCTCCTCCACTAAAACCGGGTTGTTCTTTGGTGTTGACGTCTTCACATGGTCGTTGTTGAATCTCCTCTTTTAAAATCTCCCCAGGCTCGCTTCTTCTATTTTCATGGTCATGATTACCACCAGAGTGGTTACCATTCTTGTCCGTATTTTTCTTTCTCCGCTGGCTATCGTTGTTCTGATGACTGCTGTCATCGGTATGATCCTGGTTGTGGTCCCTCGGTTGAAGGTACTCGTTATCTCACTCTAATAATTGAGCCCTGTTGACAACATCTGAATAGAGAGAAAATTTATGAGAAATGAGATATTGACGTATGCCGGGTTTCAAACCTCTCAGAAACATCCGCGTCATACGTTCCTCATTCTCCACCAAATGAGGAGCAAACCTGGATAACTCTGCAAACTTCGCCTCGTACTGGGACACCGTCATGTTATTTTGTTCCAATCTAATAAACTATACTTCTTTTATATGACGAATACTTTCAGGAAAGTACTTGTCATTGAACAGTTTCTGAAACATCTCCCAAGACATGCTGAGTGTGGCTAGATGGGTACGCTTCACAGATTCCCACCAGTAATCTGCTTCATTATGGAACATTAAGGTGGCGAATGGAACCTTCTATTCCTCCGTGCATCCCAAGACATCAAATATCTTGGTAATTTGTTTGACCCACATTTCTGCCTTAATTGGATCCGGCTTTCCCAAAAATTCTTGTGGTCCCAACTCTTTGAACTGCTTGGCTGTGACAAACCGTGCGTTGTTATCATTTCCACCTATATTTTGTACACGAGTCTCCCTCGTCTGATTTTGGATGAACTGCAAAAAGCTTCTAAACATCCCGTCGTTCATCATCTGCTCAGTGGTGTTGTTCACAAGAGGAACATTGTCGGCCTGTTGCACGTTCTCCTCATTGGTGAGTCAGGAGTCTCCACGGTCTCATTTACTCCACTGTTAACATTCTCAGTTGACATTCCCAAATACTGCCATAAAACAAGGGTTAATTAAAGAAATCAACATATCATATAATATCCCTATATACTGACCAACCAACAAATAAGCTTAGGTAAGACACCTTAGCGAAGGTTTTACTCGTCTCTCCCCTCTAGTTCTATTCCCGATCTCATGAGAGATCATATTCCTAATCTCTCGATATCAACTGTGATGCCCCCCCAAATAAGTATACATCACCCACTTTGAGTCGTCAATAACATGATGCGAAACAACTACAACTTTATTAATACAACATAAAAACTGTGAGTTTAAATACAAATATTGCTATCTAGACAATATTCACACCCAAATAAGTCCTTATTACAATTATTGATACATTATTTTACAAAAATGGTGAGGACTACTAAAACAACTTCTAGAACTATCATTCCACACCCCGATTAGTACTCGCTTGCATTCTCGCCTCCACGAGAAGAAAAAAATAGAACAAAAAGGAAAGGGTGAGCTCAACTAGCCCAGTAAAGAATATTATGACTAAGATAATATAGAACAAATTATCGTTAGTCTTCAACAGGGAAAAATATGATAAAATACAATAGACAACAAGTTTTAGATCAATATTCGCAGCGGAAATAATAATTCATAGATGAGTTACGTAGAGAATGAAATCTACTATAATCTATGAATTTAAAAGTCCATCATCATTATTTTATCCCTATAACATCAATCAATATTCATCTTGAATCAAATATTCATCTTTGCACTACTGGGCCAAAGATATTCATCAATTAGTCATGTTTATCTCAACACTGTACATCTTTTACTCTGGGCCAAAGATATTCATAAAAATCAACCATCTTTGCACTACTGAGGCAAAAGATATTCAATAATATCATCATTTAGGGTGAGGATGATGAAAAATATTTTAAAGAAAATCCGAAAGGAAACAAAAGAACAAATATTAAGGATTCGTACTTTTAAACAATTCGAGTTCAAAAATACTTCATAAATAATCATAGTGAAGTAAAATTCAAGAATGATCAAAACATGGATACAATCAAAGCTAGTATCCATAATAGATATCTTAGATAAAAAAGAAAAAATTTAATTTTTACGTGAATAATGTAATAAATATCGTGAATAGTAACCCCCAACACTAAAAGACAAGAATTTCACAAGAAAAATCTTACCAATAATTCGGCATAATGATATTAGAAGAAATAATATTTTTTAAAAAATAATATCCACTTACTTGAAAAAAGATCATCTTTCAAATGGAATATCTGGATATAGTCTTTGAAGGAAACTTGCACCGTATAATAACACTCAAAGTCTCAAAATACTCACAAGAATACGCTCGATAATATAGAGAGATAAAATTTCAGTTTCTGGTGTGATTTTCAATTCTAACCTAAGCACCTTATTTATAGGAAAATGGTTAGAACACCAAAGCAGAAAATTTAATAAAATATTATTATTAATAATAAAATTCATACGCATCCTTTGAAATCAGATTTCCCACATGCCCACCTTCTAGAAAAAGTAAGAAAAATGTTTTTCATAAAATAAATAATTAAAACTTCTAAAAATTAATTATTTCGGAACTTCGGAACTTCAATAATTCATAATAAATAGCCCTTTTGTCAGAAAAATTCAAACCACATGTCCTTTCCATAGGAAATTCCATTCTCTACAACTTTGTAAGTTTAAGTTTTTCCAAATTCCAAGCGAAGTTGGCCAAAAATTCACAAATGTATTTATTTTACTTGTATAAACCAATTTTAGTCAAGAAATGGGGTCCATCGACATGTTTTACATGTTTTAAACATTTTTTTGTAACAAAAATACTCTTCCTCCTCATTTATTCATATATCCCACATTCATTGTAAAAATATCACCATTATTATATTATTAAAATATAATAATATATTTAAATGAATTATTTTATCAAAAAAGATAAAATATCAATTTTCAACAATTGTCACATTAAAAATTTTCTCCATCTATATCCACATAAAATGAATATTTTCCTTATCATATAAATCAATAATTAATTATTCACAAATAATATTACAGAATCACAATACTGGCAACCAGACTCGTATTTAGAAAGAGGGGGCTTTCCATAAGGATTTCTCCCTCTTGGTAGCGCAATTAGATGACCAAACCTCTCCTTGAATGAACTTTCTAGACATTGCCAATAATGTTATCTAATAATATTATTCAAATAATATGAATTATTGATCTGATAATGAAAATACTGTGCAGTGACAATTATTGAAACAACAATAATATAAAATATCAACGTAGTAATTATTGAATCAATAAAATAAAATATTGAAAAGTAACTACTATAACAATTATTGAGTAGTGCCTTCTTACGTAAGAATCAATAATCGGTTAAATCTGGTAATGCTTCGTGTTTTTAACCACCAAGTATTTCAACAAAGATTAATTTAAATAACTACTGCCGTTATTTATAAACAACTTATACTTGTCAGTTTCTTCATCCAATCGCTTTCCGTTATGGGGCCCACACAAAGCTGCGTCGTTGTACGAATATTCCCCGACAGTAAGAATATTCCACGACCAAACTAATATTCCCCGACAACAATGAATATTTTATAACCATTTATTTATTTAAAATATTTGCGCATTTTACCCATAACTAACCACATTAATCAAATCAACCCTTACTATTTCCAAATAATAAATAGAGGAAATTCAATTTTATTAATAATAAGTTGGGGTCTTATAACTTCTCCATGTTAAAAGTCCACCAATAATGTTTTATCCCTGTAACATCAATCAACAATTCCTGTCCACAAACATATGAATAACTCATAATCATAATTGTGATTCTAAATTCCTCTTTGCATCTAGGACGAAGATAATTTTCATCACATATACAACTGTATTATAGAAGAGTCAAGTAGAGCATAATATCTACTATCTTCTACGAATTAAAAGTGTATTATCAATATGTTATCATTTGAGACTCGAAGCAATAAATAATCCACATCATTGAATCATCCACGCACTTGCTTCTGACCAAGGATATTCACTAGTATTACGACCACGAATTATCTATGCACTACGCCGAGGATATTCGTGTTTTCAACATTAATCATGATTATACCAAATAATCCTCGGTTATAATCATACCAACAACTCATCCATCAATGCACGTAATCCAAAGATATACAATTGTAAAATCAATAATCAACAGATCCATTTTTGCACGTAAGCCAAAAGATATACAACTATAAAACCAATAATCAACAGTCAATCTTTGCACGTAAGCCTAAGATATACAACTATAAAACCAATAATCAACAATCCATCTTTGCACGTAAGCCTAAGATATACAACTATAAAACCAATAATCAACAAATCCATCTTTGCACGTAAGTTCAAGAGATATACAATTGTAAAATCAATAATCAACAGTCCATCAATGCACGTAAGCCAAAGATATACAATTATAAAATCAATAATCAACAGTCCATCTTTGCACGTAAGCCAAAGATATACAAATATAAAACCAATAATCAACGGTCCATCTTTTCACGTAAGCCAAAGATATACAATTGTAAAATCAATAATCAATAGTCCATCTTTGCATGTAAGCCAAAGATGACTTTCATCACAATATAAGCATGAGGATGATGACAATGATATAAGCATTAATCAAACAAAAACAAGGATAAATATTAAAGACTTTAAATTTATCCAAATATTATCAATCACTTAATAAACTCATAATCTAATATTATTAATATTATAACAATATTTTAATCACTTCTTAAACTTATAAATAATTTATTTTAATTATTTACACTTTACCAAATAATGCATTTAATCATTCAAAAATGCCATACTCATAAGATTTCATCACCAATGATCAAATCCCTCATCAAAAATCTGCATATACCTTATATAGGATTCCCAAGCCATAAAATCCTATTTTTCAATTTTGTTACTTCACATAACATATTTAATTCATTTACTCATAACAAGTTCATTTTCATAAAAAATACCAAATCAGTCCCAAAAATATTTCTTTTCTGGGATTTAGCAGAATATAGTCCCATATTGAACATATATTTTTCTCAGAATTTTTAAAATTCATTTAGTATTTTTCATATATGGCCAAAAAGCATTGAATATTTAGACATTTATCATAAATTGTACTTTTGTCCAAAAATTCTGAAATTTACAGGGTATACTCCTGTTATATATATGTACTCCCAATAAAAATTTTACCAATTTTGGAGTTAACCACAAGGAGTTATAAAAGTTTACTTTTAAAATAGTCTTTTTCCATAAAATTCATAACTCTAATCTATACATCCAAAAATCGCCATTTTGGAAACAATCTAGAAAAATCATCAAATTATCATTTCAAATTTTCCGAAATTTTTGAGGGTCGAAAAAATTACGAAAGCGCAAATGGATTTTCACCGCCATGCGATAATCCACATAAGCAGATCATTTCCACAATTTAATAAGGAATGAATACAAAGGATCATTCACCATGCATGCGGTAATCCATAGGCAGAAAAGTTATTCCAATGAATAATAAAGAATGAGATAACGTAAAAATTCACCATGCATGCGATAGAGCCTTGCATACGAAGTTATTCCCAATGAATAATAAAGAATAGAACCGAATCAAATTAGTAATCCGCACGCATGCACGGGATATTCCAACGAGAATAATAAAGAATGGAACCAAAGTTATCGTAATCCGCACAAATAGGATATTCCAACAGAATAATAAAGAATGGAACCAGGTCATGCGTAATTTGCACAGACATGATATTCTAACAAAATAATAAAGAATGGAATAACAACAGAATTCACGGGCATGCGATGAAGCCAAGCGCAGACGGTTATTCCAACAGAATAATAAAGAATGGAATAACGAAAGAGTTTCACCGCATGTATGCGGTGAGACCGCATGAATAGGTTATTCCAATGTAATAATAAAAGAATGAAATAACGAAAGAATTTCACCATGTATGCGGTACTTGCCGCGCAGACGAGTTATTCAAATGAATAATAAAAAGAATGAAATAATGTAAGAATTTCACCATGTATGCGGTATTTGGCATAGGCGAGTTATTCCAACATAATAATAAAGAATGGAATAACAACCCTTACGAGTGTTGAAAGAAAATAACTCTCTTCATGAATACAAAAGAATAATACCCCTTACTATAATAACAATATCCATTACCTTAGAAGAAACTGGATTTTGGAATAGTGAGGTAACAGACTTCTCTTCTTCTTTCTCTCTATAATAATTGCTCTAAAGCTTTAGTGAATTGGTGAGAAATGAAGGAAGAATGAGCTTCTATTTATAGAAAAATATAGTTTCGATAATTTCACGTTTTGGGGCTCAAAATATTACAGTATAATACCTTCCTCTTTTTCTTCATTTTTAATTTAGTCCTGCAAGTAGTATCAAACTTGCACCACCTCCCCTAATAGTAAATAATGTGAATCAATAGTTCAAACATATGAATCAATAGTTATAATCATGTGAAAATATGAATTACAGTATAGTACCTCCATCTATACCTCTATTTTTAACTTAGTCATGCAAGTATTATCAATCTTACACTAACTCCCCTAATAGTACAAGAATTTGAATCAATAGTACACACATGTGAACAAATAGTTATAATCATGTGAATTAATAGCAATTAATTGCTCATTTACCCGATTAATTACCCGGTTGGTCAATATAACCTCCAGACATCAATTATTATCGAAATAAATGTCGATTTCCACTAACACTAACAATCCCAACACAATGGAAATATTTTTCTCAAAAATTTCATTTTTGAAATTTCAAAGTTTGACTTTTTACAAAAAAGTCAACTGTTAACTTTTTTGACCAAAAAGTCAACCCCGACAAATTTTGTGTTTATAGTCTATTTCTACTAATTTCATCGTTCCGGACTCAAATATCACGTCCGCGTCTCCAAATTCAATTCCGAACTCAAATTTAATTTTTTTTATAACATTCATCATTAATATTATAACTCACAATATTTAACAACCAGGTCGTTCCCAGGAAAGAGGGGGCTTTCCGATAAGGATTTCTCCTTATTGGCGCGCAATTAGGTCACCAAACCTCTCATAAACAGAACTTCTAGACATTATCAATATTGAAAATAATAATATGAATAACTTTTTCATCTCAATTATTTATTAATAATATATAAAATATTATGCAGATGATATTGTGACAATAATTGAATCAATAATATGAGAGATATGATGCAACAATTATTGTAGCAATAATTTATTGTAACTGAGTGACTTCTCACATAAGCATCAATAATCAATACCGGTGTGTCTACTACTATGCCAACCCAGCGTATTCATTACTTTACCCATAGATTATTTTATGACAACTTGCTTACTTTGAAAAATTTTCAAATATGACCCTTAACTTTAAACTTTTATCAATTTAACTATTTACCAAAATAGAAAAATTGAATACTTTTTTTTTCATAAAATTTGGGATCTCACAAACTCCCCTCCTTATGAAATTTCGTCCTCAAAATTTACATACCTGGTAGTTCGAAGAGATGAGAATACCTTACTTTCTTTTCGGATTGTACCTTTCCGGTTATATCCTCTGTATCATGATTTTTCCATTGCTCATCTCCTGTATTTCAGATATCATTCTAGAATATATCTTCAAAACAAAGGTTAATTGATATATCACAATTTGTCAACTTATCAAGTAAATAATTTCAGCTTAGGTAAGTCACACACTAGCGAAGTATATAACTCATCTCTCCCCTCCTAGTTCTAGACTCTTATCTCCGCCAGCGACCATATCCCTAAGCTTTGA
The DNA here is from genome assembly GCA_020205605.1 of Panax ginseng. Lineage (NCBI taxonomy): Eukaryota > Viridiplantae > Streptophyta > Magnoliopsida > Apiales > Araliaceae > Panax > Panax ginseng. The sequence continues at coordinate 181,386,998 of CM035132.1, forward strand.
TACTATTTGTGACGCCCCCAAAATAGGTCCACACGACCCATTCTGAGTCGCCAGATATTATACTATAAAAATCAAATACAAACTTCATTTATACAACTGTTGAACTGTCGTGCAGAATACGACCACAGTTAAACTGTGAGTTTTAATACAAATGTATGTAACTCTTATGGTGCCTTGACCACAACATTACAATGGTACCTTACATAAAAGTACAGTCCATAACTGTTTTAGAAATTAAAAATTTTGGGAAGTGCTCAAGGAAACCTTCGTACATGGGAGGCCATGCGTCTAGGTTATGATAAATATCATATGTCTACAGAATTATCCTTGGTTGACCCAATAGTCCCCAAAGAAAAACAAGAAGATTGTTATCATCTTCTTTCCAATGGTAAGTCTTCTCTTGACATATAATTATCTCCGTTGTCTCCAAGTGAGAATTATATTTCAAATAAACTCCAAGATTATATAGGTAGTGCTCGTAGATATACTCAAAGAAGTGGATGTGCACAACCACATCTTTATGATAACATGAGGTTGTATGTCATTAGACATCTTATATGATAGTGGCAAAACACCCTTCCAAAGTTGGGTTCACCTCACCCTATTCGGTTCACAAAAATTAAATATCAAATGACGTATACAATACGACACACTTATCTAAAGTTCTCAATAAAATTATTTCCATACTATTTAAGGAGAACCTCAATAGCTATAGACCACTGTTCTATTCTCCTGTTTCCCCCACTCGACCCAGCTACGCTCTTATTACCTGAAAGGAATTGTGAAGCAAAAGGGTGAGCACAACTAGCCCAGTAAAGAATATCATGACTAAAGATAATTTACATCATCAATAGCCTTCATCAGTAATAAATCAGAGATTTAGATCATATCGTAGATGATAAAACTTTTCAACCATAGTTGCAGCGGAATGAGCAATCCATTAGAAGAGTCAAATAGACCATCAGATCTATTATCTTCTCCATTTTAAAAGTCCACCAATAATGTTTTATCCCTGTAACATCAATCAACAATTCCTGTCCACAATCATATGAATAACTCATAATCATAATTGTGATTCTAAATTCCTCTTCGCACCCACGACGAAGATAATTTTTATCACCTATCTTCACCTGAAACATCAAAAAGCATGGTTATACCAAATCACAATTTCTGCTCATAATCATACTAATAAATTCATCTTTGCACTACGACCAAAGATATTCATTAATAATTCATCTTTGCACTACAGGCCAAAGACATACAACTGTATTATAGAAGAGTCAAGTAGAGCATGATATCTACTATCTTCTACGAATTAAAAGTGTATTATCAATATGTTATCGCTGAGACTCAGCTTAATAAATAATCCACATCATTGAATCATCCTTGCACTACAGCCAAGGATATTCACTAGTATTACGACCACGAATTATCTATGCACTACGGGCCAAGGATATTCGTGTTTTCAACAATGGTCATGATTATACCGAATAATCCTTGGTTATAATTGTGGCGACCCCAAATCCAGGTATTTGCAACCCGAACTCGGTTCTCCACGATACCATTTCTTTAAGCTGAATAATACTAAATAATAATACATTCGAACTTAATTTACATACATCAAAGTTTACTTCCCCAGGTACGTGACCTTCAAATACATTCCTTACAATATCTGACAATAGATTCCATTGTCTTACTAACTATAACCATTAACTCATACTATTTCTCATTCGAATGCTTTTTCTTTTCCTTGTTCGTGCACGAGCCTTCAATTCGATCGTGAGTAATCGAAAACATTTAGTTTAAGCAAGGATGAGCATTTGAGTGCCAATGAAGTAATAACAATTATATATATAAAATTTGAAAGAATATAAGTATTCTCTTTACATAACACTTCTCCAACGAATCGAAAGTTGTGAAGTAATCCATCTTGATAAAAAAATTCACATAACAACTCTCTTTCAATTTCTTGAAATTAGGCTCCACCCATGAATAGGGTTTAAGAAACATACTATGAACATTCTTTTTCATTTTGAAAAGGTTTAGCGAAATCCATCCATGAAACCATCATAACTTACAGACGCGGAGGGATCGATCAAATTGTACCTGTGATTGATCAATACTACATAACTCAACAACAAAATTCATCGTTTTATTCACATCGCCTCGAGCGCAAAAATCTTCCCATATAGGGATGTTCATACATGCCTAGTTCCAAACCCGAAGGTTTTAATCTTGCTCAACAATAATATGTAATTCAACATATATATATATATACGGGTAATTGACAAAGGTGTATCAACATGTGAATAATCGCCATAATTATCCAAGTGGGGACACTTGTATAACCATTTAGAAATCAACTTAACGTAATATATATCCGAGCTAACATGTTGATAATCAAAGTGTACATAATCAGATGCAGAATGAAAAGAATTTCAAACTTCTTACTCATGTCCATTGCAGAAAAGGAAATGCAAAGGTAAGATATCTTTTTGATTTGTCGATTACAAATCTCAACTTAGGTTTTATCTCTTTATCACAACTCTATCAAGAATCGGATCATTCGTTTGATTAGAACAATATATCATAACACATAAGATCTTGTCTTTATTACAACAAAGACATAGTCTAATCACGTCATCACATAATCGCAGTGATCATACTTTTAGTTCATATTCTACACTTGAAATATTTTTATACATTTTTCAAATATCTCATCCATGTTCCTCTGAAAGAGCCTTTTCTTTCTTTTTTATAAGGTTCGACATTTGTCGGCGTCGAAAGCTGACTTATCGGGCAAATACTAAGTCTAAGACTCTTATTCTATACCTCAACATCTGTAAATATCGGACATTTTATTTTTAATCATTTTCGAATTTTCCAGAAATTGAAAAATTTAAAATAATTCAAATCATCACTAATCTGCCTATCGTGACATAAGCTCATTACTATAGGTGTTCTTCATAACTTCATAATCGGTTCTCAAGTCGACTAGTTTGGGCTATTTATAACTTTCAAACATCTAATCATAATTAAATGATTTAAACATTAAACAATTCCATTATCATTAATAATTAATTTATATTAAACTATTAATGAAACCATTGCTAAAATATAAAAGTTATTTATAATAACTCAAACTATTTTTAAAACATTTATATTACCCTTTAAATGATTTTTAAAACAATTAAAATCATTTTTAAATAATCACCATTAATATATAAATATTAATGTACTATTCATCCAAATATTAAAAGTCATTAATTATAACTTAAAATATTTTTAAATCCTTAATATCCTCTTTAAATGATTTTTAAATAAATAAAACCATTTTTAAACTATTTATTTAATACAAATATTAAATAAACTTAATATCACAAATCATTAACTAAATATCATTAATATATAATTATTAATGAAATTATCTTCTAAATATTAAAAGTTATATTTTATAACTCAAAATATCTATAAATACTTTATTTTCATTTAAAATAATTTTTAAAATATTAAAATCATTTTTAAACTAATTATTTAATATAATCAATAAATAACTTTAATATCATTAATATATAATTAATTAATTAAATTCATCATAAAATATTAAAAGTCATCACAAATAACTTAAAATATTTTCTTATACCATAATATAATTTTTCATGATTTTTCATGAATTAAAACTATTTTTAAATCATTTATTTAATATTATAATTAAATAAATAAATACCTTTTATATTCCAAAAATATTAAATATTTATGAAATATACTCAAAATAATTAAATAATATTTTTCTTAATTTAAAATAATTTTTTAGAATTTAATAAGTACTTTTAATAATTAAAATCTAATTTTTCTAATTTTTTAAATCATTTTCGTAAATTACGTAAAATAAAATAAATAAAATCCGTCATTAAGGCTATAGCGACGAACAACCGTCGCTATAGGTGTTCTTCATCTCAAGAACAACGCCGTAGAACGACATTCGGGGCTACTTTGACCATGAATAACTTTTGGTCTTAATGAATCTGGGAAATCTATGAATTGGGTCTTGTAGAGGAAATACTGGACTACAATTACCAACAATCATAACGCTTAAAAACATCGATCCGGGAGAATAAGCTATCAAAGTAGTCACGAGTATGTTCTTCGTGAAGAAACGTTAAGTGATGCCTACTTTGGACCTCTATAACTTGATGATCGTGAAATGTTTACGTGATATATCAATTCCAATGTGTAGACAACATGTAGGAATACAACTCCAACACTTAACATCATCATAACAACAATAAATCAAGCATCTAAAGTATGGTCAAACCTTGTAAGAAAAATCAACACTTAGAAAATTCGGGTCGCCCGAATTTTTTCTACAATCTTAAATCAACCCAGTTTGACCTTAAATAACTCTTAATCCATAATATATATGGACTGATTCGTTTTCTGGTTAAATAACACATAACAAGCTACACATAACAACCTTTATAACACAAAACACATTAAAGATAACCGAGATATAAGGCCTGACATTTTCCAAAATAATATTTTCTGGACACTTAGAATATTTTCTGGGTTTGAAGAATAAATAGGTCAATGCTTGGCCAACCCACTTTGACCGCTTATAAATCCCGATATACAATATATATGAACTTTATTCCTTTTGGAGATTAAAGACCACATATCGTGCTACCTATAACAACTTTTAAACAACAAAACTTCGAGATCGACCAAAAGAGTTATAGCCTCGACATTTGGTGAAAAATAACAGAATTCGGTTTTTTCAACTTGCTCAAATCTTCAAATTCGTGCACTTTGATGTTATGGGTTCATGATTTTACAACCCAGAACATTAATAGACTCCCTATTACACAACTTTAAACAATCAATTGCACCAATTAACATCGAATCGAAGGATTTCTAGAATTTAGGGTTTTTACCTTTTCTAGCTTTGATTTCTTGATTTTGATCCTTTGATGCTTCTGATTTGTTGTTTGTGGTGGATGGGATTTGATTAGGAGCTTATGGGCAAGGTAAATTCGTTGGCTAGAGGTTGAGAGAGTGTAGCTAGAGAGTTTAGAAAATATTAGAGTGTGTTTTCATTATTTCTCCTTCAATCTCTGTATATAGACCCTTAGATTTCCTTGGATGCTTATATGGCTGGTATAATTGAGCTCACATGATAATTATGGAGTGGTTGGCCGGATTTTTAGGGATTGGTAGCTCAATAATGCACAAATAATGCACTAAAATGCATTTTCTCTCTCTTTAATTTATATAAAAATTATATAGATACATTGGATGCTAGATTAGTTGATTGAGTGAGCATAATTGAGTATTGGATGCTCAATTGGTAGGGTAGGGATGTTGGCCATGATTTTTGGCAAGATTCCATCAACAATGTAACTAATAATACACTAATAAACCAAAAAGGGTAATTTGGTAATTTCGCATATAATTTCATGGGCATTTTTGTACATAGCAATTAAATGTAATATTTAACCATTAGATTATAATTCTTATCATTTACCAATTAATTTCTATCCTTTGGTAAATTAAAACATTTATACAATAACATCGTAATTAAACCCGGTAATTTAAATTAGGGTTTTTGATTAAAAAATTAGGGTTCTAAAATTAGGGTTTCTTAACGCCATCAATTAGGGTTTCTAATTGACCATTAGGGTTCTCTAATTATCTCGTGTATGTTCTAACACGATTAAGTTACGGTCTCTAACTTCAACCGATTAGGGTTGTAATAATTAGGGTTTGTCTGAATTATCGACATACAACAAAGAATTAGGGTTTTCTTCTAATTACCGACATCTTATACATGATAACCTTCATATACATATCACTACTCACCATATCTCATAACCGAGTTTAATAATTAGGGTTTCACAAACGCATCTTGTCTTGTGACCTAATCGATGGTCGTTGGACAATATTATATGTCCGCATATACATACGATTACATAATTATTGTCTTCAGAAAATCATTATAATAATAATATAATATTATTATTCTCATCTCTTGATCACAATCCCAATTGGGGTTTGGATCTCATATCCGACTTCTCTTTCTTACACACATCGATGAATCAAGTTAAAATAGTTAACTTAATTATTCTCGAACAAATCATATAATAAAATATTTATTATATAATTTCAATTATCACTTCATATATTATTTCCAATCATGTTTTCATGGAAAATAATTAATAAAAACATTTCTGCTTACAGAAATTAATTACCATAAAATATAATTTGTAGTAATTAATTATTCCAAAATTATTTCTAATTTTTTAAGTAATAAATATATTCGTATTTATCGTTCACATTACTTGACACTTAGTCTCGTCATTAAAGAAAAAAAAAATTATACGCAAAATTTCTTAATTATTTTATATAGAAATTCTCGGGTTATTACAATAATCATACCAACAACTGTCCATCAATGCACGTAAGCCAAAGATATGCAATTGTAAAATCAATAATCAACAGTCCATCTCTGCACGTAAGCCAAAGATATACAACTATAAAACCAATAGTCAACAGTTAATCTTTGCACGTAAGCCAACAATTGTAAAATCAATAATCAACAGTCCATCTTTGCACGTAAGCCTAAGATATACAACTATAAAACCAATAATCAACAGTCCATCTTTGCACGTAAGCCAAAGATATACAATTGTAAAATCAATAATCAACAGTCCATCAATGCACGTAAGCCAAAGATATACAATTGTAAAATCAATAATCAACAGTCCATCTTTGCACGTATGCCAAAGATATACAAATATAAAACCAATAATCAACAGTCCATCTTTGCACGTAAGCCAAAGATATACAATTGTAAAATCAATAATCAATAGTCCATCTTTGCATGTAAGCCAAAGATGACTTTCATCACAATATAAGCATGAGGATGATGACAATGATATAAGCATTAATCAAACGAAAACAAGGATAAATATTAAAGACTTTAAATTTATCCAAATATTATCAATCACTTAATAAACTCATAATCTAATATTATTAATATTATAATAATATTTTAATCACTTCTTAAACTTATAAATAATTTATTTTAATTGTTTACACTTTACCAAATAATGCATTTAATCATTCAAAAATGCCATACTCATAAGATTTCATCACCAATGATCAAATCCCTCATCAAAAATCTGCATATACCTTATATAGGATTCCCAAGCCATAAAATCCTATTTTTCAATTTTGTTACTTCACATAACATATTTAATTCATTTACTCATAACTAGTTCATTTTCATGAAAAATACCAAATCAGTCCCAAAAATATTTCTTTTATGGGATTTAGCAGAATATAGTCCCATATTGAACATATATTTTTCTCGGAATTTTTAAAATTCATTTAGTATTTTTCATATGGCCAAAACTGTCGAATATTTAGACATTTATCATAAATTGTACTTTTGTCCAAAAATTCCAAAATTTACAGGGTATACTCCTGTTATATATATGTACTCCCAATAAAAGTTTTACCAATCTTGGAGTTAACCACAAGGAGTTATAAAGGTTTACTTTTAAAATAGTCTTTTTTCATAAAATTCATAACTCCTAATCTATACATCCAAAAATTGCCATTTTTGGAAACAATCTAGAAAACTCATCAAATATCATTTCAAATTTTTCCAGAATTTTTGAGGGTCAGAAAAATTACGAAACTGCAAATGGATTTTCACCCGCCATGCGGTAATCCACGTAAACAGATCATTTCCACAATTTAATAAGGAATGAATACAAAGGATCATTCACCATGCATGTGGTAATCCACATAGACATGTTATTCCAACAGAATAATAAAGAATGAGATAACGGAAAAATTCACCATGCATGCGATAGAATCGCATGCAGAAAGTTATTTCAACGAATAATAAAGAATAGAACCGAATTCATGCGTAATCCGCATTATCTGAGGATATTCCAATGAATAATAAAGAATGAAACTGGTCATGCGTAATCCATGCAGACAAGATATTCTAACGAGAATAATAAAGAACGGAACCGGTCATGCGTAATCCGCACGAGATAGGATATTCCAAATGTAATAATAAAGAATAGAATAACAACAGAAATTCACCGTATACGATAGACCGCATGCATAAAAGTTATTCCAACAGAATAATAAAGAATGGAATAACAAAAGAGTTTCACCATGTATGCGGTAGACCGCATAGACAGGTTATTCCAACAAAATAATAAAAGAATGAAATAACAGAAGAATTTCACCATGTATGCGGTTTCGCATGTAGGCGGAGTTATTCCAACATAATAATAAAGAATGGAATAACAACCACTTACGAGTATTGAAAGAAAATAACTCTCTTCATGAATACGAAAGAATAATACCCCTTACTATAATAACAATATCCCTTACCTTAGAAAAAGCGGATATTGGAATAGTGAGGATAACACACTTTTTTTCTTCTCTCTATAATAATTGCTCTAAAGCTTTAGTGAATTGGTGAGAAATGAAGGAAGAATGAGCTTCTATTTATAGAAAAATATAGTTTCGATAATTGCACGTTTTGGGGCTCGAAATATTACAGTAAAATACTTTCCTCTTTTTTTTCATTTTTAATTTAGTCCTGCAAGTATTATCAAACTTACATCACCTCCCCTAATAGTAAATAATGTGAATCAATAGTTCAATCATGTGAATCAATAGTTATAATCATGTGAAAATACGAATTACAGTATAGTACCTCCATCTATACCTCCATTTTTAACTTAGTCATGCAAGTATTATCAATCTTGCACCAACTCCCCTAATAGTACAAGAATGTGAATTAATAGTACACATATTTGAACAAATAGTTATAATCATGTGAATTAATAGCAATTAATTGCTCATTTACCCGATTAATTACTCAGTTGGTCAATATAACCTCCAGACATCAATTATTATCGAAATAAATGTCGATTTTCACTAACACTAATAATCCCAACACAATGGAAATATTTTTCTCAAAAATTTCATTTTTGAAATTTTGAAGTTTGACTTTTTTATGAAAAAATCAACTGTTGACTTTTTTTTACCAAAAAGTCAACCCCAACAAATTTTGTGTTTATAGTCTATTTCGACTAATTTCATCATTCCGGACTCAAATATCACATTCGCGTCTCCAAATTCAACTCCGAACTCAAATTCAATTTTTTATAACATTCATCATTAATATTATAACTCACAATATTTAACAATCAAGTCGTTACCAAGAAAGAGGGGGCTTTCTGATAAGAATTTCTCCTTATTATGCGTATGATTAGGTGACCAAACCTCTCCTTGATGAACTTATAGACATTGTCAATATTGCAAATAATAATATGAATAACTTTGTCGTCTCAATTATTGATTTAATAATATATAAAATATTATGCAGATGATATTGTGACAATAATTGAATCAACAATATGAGAGATATGATGCAACACTTATTGTAGCAATAATTTAGTATAACTGAGTGACTTCTCATATAAGCATCAATAATCAATACCGTATCTACTTATGCGAACCACAGCGTATTACATCGTATTTTTTACCACCGATTATTTTATGACAACTTGCTTACTTTGAAAAATTTTCAAATATGACCCTTAACTTTAAACTTTTATCAATTTAACTATTTACCAAAATAGAAAAATTGAATAATTTTATTTCATAAAATTCGGGATCTCACAGCCGTATTCGTGAATAGTGCCGTATACGTGAATAGTAACCACGAAACAAAAGGTAGAAATTTCATAATAAAATTCATATCAATATTTCGGCATAATGATATTGAAGAAAATAATATCATTTACGAAGAAAATAACATCTCTTACCTCAAAATAACAGTACTTCTGATCGGAATATCGGATTTAAAGCCGAAGGAAACTTGCACTGAATAGCAGCTCTCAAAGTATCTAAATACTCACAAAAATACACTCGATAATATAGAGAGAAAGAAAACTTATTTCTGGTGTGATTTTCAATTCTAACTTAAGCGCCTATTTATAGGAAAATGCTATAACGCCATAGAAGACTAAATTAATAAACTATTATTAATTTTATTTTTCTTCCACGCATGCCAAGCTAGACCAAAATCTCAGCCACCACAGTGGGGCCCACCCAAAATTAGCACATGTATTCAACACCAACCAGAAGTGGGTCCCACCAAATTTTAATAAAAATTATTTTATTTCCTGAAACTTCAGTAATTCATAGAAAATAGCCATTTTATCAAAAAAATACGAATTTTATGTCCATTTCACACGAAATTGAATTCTCTACAACTTTGCAGAAGAAAGTTTTTCCAAATTCCAGACAAAAAATATCCAAAATCCACAAACGGATGATTTTTAACACCTTTTAAAATTCATAACAAATCATGCGTTAATTTTTAACGGTTCAAAATTTGTGAACATATACTCAACTTATATATGTATAACATATCCAAAAATCACAACGATCCAGCGTTCGGATCAAAATCATAACTCACACAATAGAGCTTTAAGAACACCGATTTGAGTTTTTAATACCTCCAATCCGACAAAATACTGATAAAATACCTCAACATTAATTCCTTCAATTATATCCCAATAAATAAATCCATCATTTATATCCACATCAAGTAAATATTTTCTTATCATATAAATCAATAAATAATTATTCACAAATAATATTACAGAATCACAATAATGACAACCGCATAGCCAGGAAAAGTGGGGCTTTTCCGATAAGGATTTCTCTTTCTGACGCCTTGATTAGGTGACCAAACCTCTCCTTGACAGAACTTTCTAGACTTTGCCAATAAGGCTATCTAATATTATTATTCAAATAATATGAATTATTGATTTGATAATGGGAAATAATGTAAAATGATAATTATTGAAACAACAATAATATAAAATATCAATGCAGCAATTATTGAACCAATAAAATATTGAACAGTAATTACTGTAACAATTATTGAGTAAAACTGAGTGACTTCTCACGTAAACACCAATAATCAATACCGTGTGCTACTATGCAACCACGCGTATTACTGTACTTTTACTACCGGGTAGTTCAATAGTTAACGGTAAAACTTCCGCCGTTATTTTTATAAAAAGATATTTTTGTCGTTTTCTCATTCCGACAATAATTTTGTTGTGGGGTCCACCAATGATTGTGCCGTCGTACGGATATTCCCCGACAAAAAGAAAATTTCCTGACCAATCAAATATTTTATAATCACTTGCTAACTTTTCAAAATTTATAAATATTACCCACAACTATAACATTATCTCAAATCCACACCATAATATAAAAAAAATATTTCGAGAAAATTAAATATTTATTCATAAAATTTGGGGTCTCACAATCTCCCCTCCTTATGAAATTTCACCATCGAAATTTACGTACGTACCTGATATGCCGATTAGATGATGACACTTCGTCAGATTCTAACTTTTGAGGTATAACCTTTGAGCGTAGAATATATTCCTTCTTATCCAAGATTTTAACAGGTACTTCTTCATACGTTTAATCTTCCGCTATCTCGTCCGGTTCTAAATCAATAATGTGGTTCGGGTCGTACACATATTTATGTAACATCAATATGTGAAAAAACGTTATGAACACGCGACATACTTGGCGGTAAAACGAATCTATAGGCCACAGTTCCTACTCAATCGAGGATTTCAACTCTCTTCGTTGATTCTTGCTTCTAGAATAACGCCTTCTTGAACCTTCTTCTTCACATTCATCAGCTCCGGTTCTGTAGCCTTAACATTATTGTTTAAAGTCGGTTCTAATCGTATATTTTCTATCTTCACGTAGGTTCGTATATTCGCACTCATAAACGCATACGATCTTCTACTCAACACGTCGGCTACCACGTTTGCTTATCCCACGATGGTATTGAATGGTATAATCGTAATCTTCAATAGCTCGAGCCAACGTCTTCAGCGCATGTTACATTCGTTTTGGGTGAAGAAATATTTGAGGGTTTTAGAAATGGGTTTTGTACTGGGGTCAATACAAAATTTACTTTAACGCTCTGGGGTAGGTCAAGAAGTCTTCAGGGAATACGTCAGGAAATTTATTAACGGTAGAAATATCATTTAAAAACTGTAACTCTCATCCAAGACTTGGATAACATATGAAATGAAGGTTTCTCCTAACGGAGTTTCAACAAATAAGTCAAAGTTTAATTTCTTCGGAGTTAAATTTAAACGTTGAGCGCAAATAGGAGAAATAAAAGAGTGGGTAGAATCGGTATCGAATAAGGTATAGACTATGCAAGAGTTTATGATTAACTTACCCGTGACAACTTTGTTCGAGTTCCTCGACAAACGCTCTCACTTATACTACCGGCTTTGACTTGTCTGGGACATCCTTTGGCGTCACTATCCTAGCTGGACTTGACTTCACTACATGACAAAATCGAGCTAGGTGACCTTCTCTTCCGCAATTGAAACACACTTTGGGTTGCTGCGTAAAGTTTGGACGGATGTGTCCCTCCTGTCCACATTTGAAACATACGACCGGTGGTCGTTCTTCTTCCTTAACAACGGGTGTTGGTGCTGCTGTCTTTCCATCATTATTGAACCTTCTCTTCTTGAAAATTCCACTTCTATTATCTTGGCCATGATTACCACTGAAGTGGTTACCATTCTTGGTATGATAATTTCCCCCACGATGGTTATCATTGTTCCGATGGTCGTTGCCACCGGTATTATTATTATCGTGTTGTTGGTCATTACCTTTTGGTTGTGCTGAATCATTGTCGTGCTCCACTAACTGAGCCCTATTCACAACATCTGAATATAAACAAAGTTTGTGAGAAATAAGGTATTGACGTATTTCGGGTTTCAAACCTTGTAGAAACATTCGTGTCATTCACTCCTCATTATCGACCAAATGGGATGCAAACCGGGACAACTCCGCAAACTTAGCCTCGTACTGCGACACGGTCATATTGTTTTGCTCCAGTTTGATGAATTCTACCTCCTTCATGTGACGAATACTTTCGGGAAAGTACTTGTCGTTAAACAATTCTTAGAACTTCTCCCAAAACATCTTGAGTGCGTTAGGCTGGGTACGTTTTACAGATTCCCACCAATGATCTGCTTCTTCACGCAACATAAACGTGGCGAATGGAACCTTTTGCTCCTCTGAGCATTCCAAGACATCAAATATCTTGGTGATCTATTTTATCCATGTCTCTGCCTTAAGTGGTTCTGGCTTTCCCAAAAACTCTGGTGGTCCCATCTCCTTGAACTGCTTAGCGGTGACCAACTATGGGTTGTCATTGTTTCTACCTGCATTATGAACAGGAGTCTCTCTCGTTTGGTGTTGCATGAATTCTAAAAAAGTCCTAAATATATCGTCATTTGGTTGGTGTCGTTATTTATAGGAGGATTATTGTCTTCCTGATGCACATTATCCTGACTATTGATCAGCGGTGACTCAATGGTCTCATATGCTCCATTGCTTACCTCAACATTTTCAGATGCCATTTAACTATCACAAAACAAGGGTTAATTGACATGCCACATATTATCCCTATACTCTGATCGACCAATTAAATATCAAATAAACTTAAGTAGGTCATACTAGCGAAGGAATTCCCCGTCTCTCCCCTCCTAGTTCTTGTCTCACATCTCAGCCAGGGATCATATCCCTAAGTTTTGATACCAACTGTGACGCCCCCAAAATAGGTATACATCACCCATTCTGAGTTGCCAAATACATGGTACAGAATACAAATACAAACTTAAATATAAAACATGAGCTGTGAGTTTTAATACAAATATTGTCTTCTATACAGTATTCAAACTCAAAATAAGTCCTCAATATATTTATTATCACACTATTTCACATAATAGTGAGGACTACTAATGCAACCATCTGGACCGTCATTTCATTCCCCGACTAGTCCCAGCTATATTCTCACTTCCTGAAGAGAACATTGAAAGAAAGGGTGAGCTCAACTAGCCCAGTAAGAAATATTATGACTAAGATAATGTAGAATAAATTATCCTTAGATTTCAATAGTATAACAACTAATAAAATATAATAGACAACAAGTTTTAGATCAACAACTACAGCGGAATAAACAATCCATTAGAAGAGTCAAGTAGAGCATAAAATCTACTATCTTCTATGATTTAAAAGATTTATCATCAATTTTATCGTTGAGACTCAACTTAATAAATAATCCACATCATCGAATCATCCCTGCACTACGGGCCAAGGATATTCTTTAGCATCACGACCACGAATTATCCTTGCACTACGGGCCAAAGATAATCGTGTTTTCATCAACGGTCATAATCATGCCATAAAATAATTCATCTTTGCACCCTTGGCCGAAGAGAATCCATGACCATAATCATACCAAAAACTGTTCATCAATGCACTACGACCAATGATTTGTAACATTACGGTCATGATTATACCGAATAATACCTGGTCATAATCATACCAAGTCCATCTTTGCGCTACGGGCCAAAGATTACTTTCATAAAAATATAAGCATGAGGATGATGACAATGACATAATAATTCAATAAAACAAGTTCAAGGATAAATTTTAAAGATTTATAATTTAATTTATCCAGAATTTAATAACGTTCAAATTGTCAACATGATACTGTTTTGTGGAGTAAAATTCAAGAATAATATTGTACCAAAAATGATTTGGACTGAAAATGAATCAATTTTTATCATTAATAGTACCCCGGGTGAATAGTATCCTATGAATAGTACTTCGTGAATAGTAACCCTGTGAATAGTACTCCGGCATAAAGTTAAAACTTATCAAGAATGCTCAGAATAATATTTCCATGAAAAGATACTGGATGAAGCGCAAATATCAAGGAAATTCTACTAATTTCATGGAGTATAGAAGCCAAAATTTTAACAAAACGAGTATAGAATTCGAAATCTGAAACAAAATAATATTACTTACATACTACAGAGTATGGAAGAAAATATTATTTCAAGCGAATATTGAACAAAACTAACATCACTTTGAACGAAAATAATATTCCATAATAAACAATAATGGAGTAAAATTCAATAATGAAGATCAAAACATGGATACAATCAAAGATAGTAACCATAATAGACATCTAGGATGAAAAAGAGAAAATTTTATTTTTCGATGAATAGTGCCGTATTCGTGAATAGTGCCGTTTACATGAATAGTAACTCCGACACAAAAAGGTAGAAATTTCATAATAAAATTCATAACAATATTTCGGCATAATGATATTGAAGAAAATAATATCATTTACGAAGAAAATAACATCCCTTACCTCAAAATAACAGTACCTCGGATCGAAATATCGGATGTAAAGCCGAAGGAAACTTGCACTGAATAGCAGCTCTAAAAATATCTAAATAGTCACAAAAATACACTCGATAATATAGAGAGAAAGAAAACTTTTTTCTGGTGTGATTTTCAATTCTAACTTAAGCGCCTATTTATAGGAAAGTGCTAGAACGCCATAGGAGACTAAATTAATAAAATATTAATAATTTTATTTTTCTTTCACGCATGCCAAGCTAGACCAAAATCTCAGCCACCACAGTGGGGCCCACCCAAAATGAGCACATGTATTCAACACCAACCAAAAGTGGGTCCCACTCAATTTTAATTAAAATCATTTTATTTTTCGAAACTTCAGTAATTCATAGAAAATAGCAATTCTATCAGAAAAATACGAATTTTATGTCCATTCCATACGAAATCGAATTCTCTACAACTTTACAGAAGAAAGTTTTTCCAAATTCCAAACAAAAAATATTCAAAATCCACAAACGGATAATTTTTAACACCTTTTAAAATTCATAACAAATCATGCGTTAATTTTTAACGGTTCAAAATTTGTGGACATATACTCAACTTATATATGTATAACATATCCAAAAATCACAACGATCCAACGGTCGGATCAAAATCATAACTTACGCAATAGAGCTTTAAAAACACGGATTTGAGTTTTTAATACCTCCAATCCGACAAAATACTGATAAAATACCTCAACATTAATTCTTTCAATTATATCCGAATAAATAAATCCATCATTTATATCCACAACAAGTAAATATTTTCTAATCATATAAATCAATAAATAATTATTCACAAATAATATTATAGAATCACAATAATGACAATCAGGCAGTTCCCAGGAAAGAGGGGGCTTTTCGATAAGGATTTTTCCTTACTGGCGTACAATTAGGTGACCAAACCTCTTCTTGAAAAAACTTTTTAGACATTGCCAATAATGTTATCTAATAATATTATTCAAATAATATAAATTATTAATTTGATAATGGGAAATACTGTGAAATGACAATTATTAAAATAACAATAATATAAAATATCAACGCAGCAATTATTGAACCAATAAAATATTGAACAGTAATTACTGTAACAATTATTGAGTAAAACTGAGTGACTTCTCACGTAAGCACCAATAATCAATACCGGTAGTGTCTTCTTGCAATCACACGACATCTTGTCTTTTACTACTAGGGTAGTTCAACAGTTAATGGTAAAACTTCCGCCATTATTTTCATAAAAAGATATTTTTGTCGTTTTCTCATTCCGACAATAATTTCGTTGTGGGGTCCACTGCCGCGGCGTGTGACAAGGCGCTCTCTCTGAGTGTGTTTGTCAATGCGGTAGCGTGACTTACGATGTCAATGTCTCTATCTAGCCGTGTTTTCATGGCGGACGTAGCGTCCTCAAACTTATTACTGCCGCATTGTAGTCTGCACTGACTGCTTTCTTTATTCGAGTGCAGTTACGCATTGTAGTATGCTACTACTGAATTGTTATATTGTTCGTCCTTGTCATGCTTGGTTTCCTTGCTCCACTAGATCTTCACGCCATGCATCCATTAGCCTCATGTCATTAATACCACCAAATTAGGCCATTTCCTATACTTTTTCACCAAAAGGAGTTTTAAGTACATGCAATGCAAAATAACATGAAGTGCAACTAAAAACACCCTAAAATGTACTTGAGATGAGCATAGTTCACGTGAATTGGTATTCAATAAGTAGGTACAAAACCCACTTATCACTAGACGAGATAGCAGAAGATTTAATGTATGAGAAGATACATGTTAAAACCTTGGATAATGAAGAGTTAGATTCGACACTCAAAGGTTATACCTCAATAGGTGTTCATTCGGATCATCCGTAGCATCACCCCCAAACTGTACCGAATTCTACACCATCTGAATAGTGCCCGATTTAATCTCAAAAGTATTGGCTGATATCGCTGGTCTGATCCATCTGAAAAATACTGTGTAATGACAATTATTGAAACAACAATAATATAAAATATCAACGAAGCAATTATTGAATCAATAAAATAAAATATTAAACAGTAATTACTGTAACAATTATTGAGTAGTGCCTTCTTACGTAAGAATCAATAATTGGTGCAATACCGTGTGCTATTGTGTTTTAACCACCGAGTATTCCAACAATATTAACGGTAACAACTACGCCGTTATTTATAAACAACTTATACTTGTCGTTTTCTTCATCCAATCGCTTTCCGTTATGGGGCCCACACAAGGCTGCGCCGTCGTACGAATATTCCCCGACAATAAGAATATTCCACGACCAAACGAATATTCTCCGATAAAAATGAATATTTTATAACCACTTGCTTCTTTGAAATATTTGCGCATTTTATCCATAACTAACCACATTAATCAAATCAACCCTTACTATTTCAAAATAATAAATAGAGGAAATTTAATTTCATTTATAATAAGTTGGGGTCTTACATGATTGACCCTAACGACAAAGAATGGAGCCAACTCCTCGCCTTATCCCTTAATGAGAATGGGAATAGCCTAAGTCTGATAGCATCCTCTGTCACACCGTTGTACCTGAATGTATCACAAATCTCAATGAAACTCAATAGGTGTTCATTCGGATCATCCGTAGCATCACCCCCAAATGTACCGAATTCTACACCATCTGAATAGTGCCCGATTTAATCTCAAAAGTATTGGCTGATATCGCTGGTCTGACTATGCTAGACTGTAGTCCATTTATATTTGGCATGGAATAGTCCCTTAGAGCCCGGTGCTCTTCTCTTTGCTTAATTCTCTGTTGTTCTGCCATACTAGCTGTAGTACTCTCTAACTGAGCTTGCAAATTTCTCCGCACACTTGTTTTCCAACCTCTTTCGTTAATGTTATCCTGCGCTGGTGTTAATGATGAGTTGGATGATCTCGTGTGCATAAAAATCTACAAGTACCTAAAACCACAAACAGAACAAAAATAGAAATGAGAAATGATCAGAATTGTCTAAGTCATACAATGCAGCTTGAAATTGATAATAATTATTTAAATTAAAAAGCCTTTCCCGAAAGAATGGCCGCCAAAAACTTATTGCCTCTTTTTAGTTACGATAAAAGAGCTCTGACTCATGCAAGCATACATGCGTTAACGAGTAATACAAAGTAAGTAGAGTATCGATCCCACAGAGAAAGTTGTCAAATTTAAACTACTATGCATCAACTAAATCACTATACTTATATGCTTAAACTAATGACTATATTTGTGAATTCCTCTAATTGCAAATATCAACTAAAACACTGAATAAAAATATAATAAATCAAGTCCGGAAATAATGGGATCCTAACTTCATTTAATACTTCATCTAATTACCACTATCATGCAAGAATTGTTCACAAATCAAAGAAAAGTAGTCAAGAGCACTAATAGAGTCATAGCCATTTTTCAATGTACTATGACCTACTTACACAAAGATCCATGACGATAGACTCCATGTAATCATCAATATAACCAAAATCACTATATGTCTATGTGAAATTGCAATCATACTTAATTTAAGCACAAGCCCTTATTTTTACTCATATGGTGAAACAGTATATGTCTATCTGGTTCACGAAATACACAAGCCATACAAAACAGCCCCATATACGTATGCTATCATGATTACGATCCATACTCGCATGTTCATAGTCAATTCCATACTAGTACTGAAAATGAATGGTGATCAAGCATTCATACATGCAAAATAATCATAATAGAAATCCCACATGATATGTAAAACAGCCCCAGCAATCAAGCTTGCAACCAAACTATATATTAAAATTCGTTAGAATCCCATAATGGAGTTTAGTTCATGACTGAACCAAAAGCCATTATGGGATCAAAGCTAAGCATGGATAATAAGCAAACAATTGATAGATAAAGGGATAGAAACGATCAAACCCAATTGCTGATTATGATCCAATATTAAAGTTCAAATCCTCATGAAATCCAAAGAAAATAACAAGAGTTATCCACATGATTAGAAATCCCACGAAGAATTAGAAAAGATAGAGTTTAGACTTCGTTCTACATTGGAATCTCCCTCAGAGTGTAAACCCTAGTTCCCAATATGAAAATACGTCAAAAGTAATGAATGATATGTCTGACTCCAGTAAGTCATCATTTTTCTGCCTTACAACCCTTTTAATTAAAAATTAAAATAAACAAAATAGTTCAGCAGCCTCAGGCATCGCGTGCGGGCGTGCGCTCCTCTAGTGTGTTTCTCACGCGGGCGTGCGACTTGTAGTGTGCAATGTCTGTCCAGAGCGATTGCTTCATGTGCATGCAAGCGATCCTCAAGCTTATTTTGTCTTGTACCACGCTTGCCATTGCGATCTGCATTATGCTTTCTCGCTTAACTCGAGTCTAGTTACTGCATTGTTGTTCTTTCTTCTTTGAATTGTTATCTTTGTTCATCCTTGTCATGCTTGGTTTCCTTGCTCCACTAGATCCTCACGTCATGCATCCATTAGCCTCATGTCATTAATACCACCAAATTAGGCCATTTCCTACACTTTTTTACCAAAAGGAGTTTTAAGTACATGCAATGCAAAATAACATGAAATGCAACTAAAAACACCCTAAAATGTACTTAAGATGAGCATAGTTCGTGTGAATTGGTATTCAATAAGTAGGTACAAAACCCACTTATCACTAGACGAGATAGTAGAAGATTTAATGTATGAGGAGATACATGTTAAAATCTTAGATAAGAAGGATCCTATTCGACACTCAAAGGTTATACCTCAAGAGTTAGAATCTGAAATGAAGTCAAGGTATCCTCACCTCTTCGGCATACCAGGTATGTACGTAAATTTTGAGGGAAAAATTTCATAAAGAGGGGAGATTGCAAGACCCCGAATTTTATGAAATGAAAGTATTCAATTTTCTTATAATTATTCTATTTATTAAATGGTTAAATTGATAAAAGGTTAAAGTTAAGGGTGATATGTGAAAATTTTTTAAAGTATGCAAGTTGTTATAAAATATTCGATTGGTCGGGGAATATTCTTTTTGTCGGAAAATATCTGTACGACGACACAATCATTAATGGGACCCCACAACGGAAGTATTGTCGTAGTTAGAAAATGACGTAATTATCTTTTATAAAAAATAACGGCGAAAAGTGTTACCGTTAAAACTGTTGAACTACCCGGTAGTAAAAGTAATGCGATGTCTGCGCGTGGTTGCATAGTAGCACACGGTATTGATTATTGATGCTTATGTAAGAAGTCACTCAGTTATACTCAATTATTGTTACAGTAATTGTTGTATCATATCTCTCATATTATTGATTCAGTTATTGTCACAGTATCATCTGTATAATATTTTATATATTATTGAATCAATAATTGAGATGACAAAGTTATTCATATTATTATTTGCAATATTGACAATGTTTAGAAGTTCTGTCAAGGAGAGGTTTGGTCACCTAATTGCGCGCCAATAAGGAGAAATCCTTATCGGAAAGCCCCCTCTTTCCTGGGAACGACCTGATTGTTAAATATTATGAGTTATAATATTAATGATGAATAAGTTCGTGTTGATTAAAGATGAATTTGATAGTTCAATTGTGTTGGGATTATTAGTGTTAGTGGAAATCGACATCTATTCCGGTGATAATTGATGTCTGGGGGTTATATTGATAAATCGGATAATTAATCGGATAAATGAGCAATTAATTGCTACTAATTCACATGTTTATATAACTATTTGTTCACATGTGTGTACTATTGAATCACATTCATGTACTATTAAGAAAGTTGGTGCAAGATTGATAATACTTGTATGACTAAGTTAAAGATGGAGATACTATACTGTTATTCGTATTTTCACATGATTATAACTATTGAATCACATGATTGAACTATTGATTCACATTATTTACTATTAGGGGAGGTGGTGCAAGTTTTATAATACTTGCAGGATTAAATTAAAAATTAAATAAAAGTTAGAGGTATTGTACTGTAATTTTTTGAGTCCCAAATGTGCAATTATTGAAACTATATTTTTCTATAAATAGAAGTTCATTCTTCCTTTATTTCTCACCAATTCACTAAAGCTTTAGAGAAATTATTATAGAGAGAAATTATAGAGAGAAAGAAGAAGAGAAGTCTACTACCCTTATTCCAAAGATCAGCTTTTTTTTCTAAGGTAAGGGGTATTATATCTTTCGTATTCATGTAGAGAGCTTATGTTATTCCATTCTTTATTATTATGTTGGAATAACTTGTCTATGTGAAGTGCCACATACATGGTGAAATTCTTCTATTATTCCATTCTTTATTATTCTGTTGGAATATCCTGTCTGTGCGGATTACGCCAAACCTGGTTCCATTCTTTACTATTTTGTTGGAAAAACCTGTCTGTGCGGTCTATCGCATGCATGGTGAATTCTTTGTTATTCCATTCTTTATTATTCTATTAGAATATCATGTCTGTGCGATTTACACATGACCTGGTTCTTTATTATTCTGTTGGAATATCCTGTCTGTGCGGATTACACTAGACTTGGTTTCATTCTTTATTATTCTGTTGGAATAACCTGTCTGTGCGGTCTATCGCATGCATGGTGAATTCTTTGTTATTCCATTCTTTATTATTATGTTGGAATATCCGGTTTATGCGGTTTACGCATGACCTGGTTCCATTCTTTATTATTTTGTTGAGAATATCCTGTCTGTGCGGTTTACGCATGACCTGGTTCCATTCTTTATTATTCTGTTAAGAATAACTTTTATCTGTCTTGATCTATCGCATGTATGGTGAATTCTTCCATTATTTCATTTTTATTATTCATTTGGAATAACTTTTATACATGTGGATTACCGCATGCATGGTGAATGATCTTTTGTATTCATATGAATAATATTTTCATTCAAAATGGGTTTCTGTCAGGGCAGTTTCGTAATTTTTGACCCTCAAAAATTTTGGAAAAAAATTAAAATGATAATTTGATGAGTTGTCTAAATTGTGTCTAAAAATGACGATTTTTGGATGTATAGATTAAGAGTTATGAATTTTATGGGAAAAGACTATTTTAAAAATAAACCCTTATAACTCTTTGTGGTTAACTCCCAAATTGGTGAAATTTTTATTGGGAGTACATATATATATAATGAGAGTATACCTCATAAATTTTGGAATTTTGGACAAAAGTACAATTTATGATAAATGTCTAAATATTCGCGCTTTTTTGGCCATATGAAAATAGTAAATGAATTTTAAAAATTACGAGAAAATATATGTTCAATATGGGACTATATTCTGCTAAATCCCAGAAAAGAAATATTTTTAGAACTGATTTGGTATTTTTCATGAAAATGAACTAGTTATGAGTAAATAAATTAAATATGTTATGTGAAGTAACAAAATTAGAAAATAGGACTGTAGGGCTTGGGAATCCTATATAAGGTATATGCAGATTTTTGATGAGGGATTTGATCATTGGTGATGAAAATCTTATGAGTATGACATTTTTAAATGATTAAAATGCATTATTTGGTAAAGTGTAAATAATTGAAATAAATTATTTATAAGTTTAAGAAGTGATTAAAATATTATTATAATATTAATAATATTAGATTATGAGTTTATTAATTGATTGATAATATTTGGATAAATTTAAAGTCTTTAATATTTATCCTTGATTTCGTTTGATTATTGCTTATATCATTGTCATCATCCTCATGCTTATATTGTGATGAAAGTCATCTTTGACTTACGTGCATAGATGGACTTGGTATGATTATGACCAGGGATTATTCGGTATAATCATGACCGTAGTGTAACGAATGATGTGGTAAAAGTCCTCATTGGCCGGTAGTGCATTGATGGACAGTTTTTGGTATGATTATGACCAGGGATTACTATGTATAGTCTTGACCATTGATGATTTAATGAATATCCTTGGCCCGTAGTGCAGGGATAATTCAATGATGTGGTTTATTTATTAAGCTGAGTCTCGGCGATAAAAATTGATGAAAACATTTTAAATCATAGAAGATAGTAGATATTATGCTCTACTTGACTCTTCTAATGGATTGCTTATTCAATGCTATGATTAAACTTGATGTCTATTGTATTTTATCATTTTAACATTGTTGAAGACTAATGATAATTTATTCTGCATTATCTTAGTCATAATATTTCTTACTGGGCTAGTTGAGCTCACCCTTTCTTTCACCGCTTTTCTTGAGAAATGAGAACGTGGTTTGGGACTAGTCGGGAATAGAGTGACGGTCCAGATGATAGCATTAGTAGTCCTCATTATTCTGTTAAATAGTGTGACAATAAATGTAATGAGGACTCCATTGAGTGTGGATATTGTCTAGATGACAATATTCTTATTAAAACTCTTAGATTATGTTTTGTCGTATTTTACACGACTATTGTATAATTAAGTTGTATTTGAATTTTGTACCATGTATTTAGTGACTGTTGGTCGGATAACCGATCACTAAACACGCGCAAGTATACGCGGTTTAACAAGTAATACAGTGATAAGAAGAGTGTCATACCCACGAGGAACTATCACTAATATTTACCAAATACCGACTTTGTATCGCTAAAGTCTTATTCGAACAGCAATAAATGAAAGAGTGATTAGTTTAAGCATAACTAATTATCAAAGCAATTAAATGGATAACAAATGGTAATCTAAGGAATAACAAGCTAAGTTTAAAACTTCACCCCACTCAGGCATTCTGTCGAACACCTGGCGTGCTATATTTCATTAAACTAGCTACCCTTCTCTCTCTGGTCTAAATGGTCACGACAACTTGTCGACCGAGAACACACAAGTGCTCATACGCCTCTGTCGAGGTATGTACGAACATATCCTTTCCAAATCCACTCGTTAGGGAATAAAACAGAAAAGAACGCCCAAGCTAGATGCAATCCTACATATGTTTATGCGAATTGATCAAAACAAAGATTTAAGCATAAGCTCTCAATTAGGCCACACGTGGTGCACAGATACATGTCTATTCTACGCACAAATTATGCAGTCGAAACCCACAATCAAATGTCAATATAATCAGGTGTAAATCTACAATTCTTCTATCGATATCATGTAAATTACCAAAATCATCGCTAATGTCTTAACGAGAATCATTAAGCATAAATATATCGAACCAAATCATATGGTGCCAACCAAAGAGATAAGACTGTCAATTTAAATAACAAATAGTTCCATTATAACCTTAGAGCAAATATTCAGTTCATAGCTATTGAATAAAATACAAGTAGCAATAAATACAACATTTATGGATTACCAAATCAGAGAAAATAAATAGATAAGAAGAAACTCAGTCAAGTCCCTTCAATCTCTAAGCATTACTCTTCAAATCAAGCTCTCCAAATTGTAGCTCATTGCTCTTGATGCTCCAAAGATACCCAAACTTCTCCTTAATCTAGCTAATCTATATTTATAAACATTTATCTAAGAGAAAGCAAAAGAAATTACAGAAGAAATCTAAGCTAATTCCCTAGATCTCCTCTCTATCTCCCTTCTCTCTCTATCTATATCATATGTGTTATTTTTCTCTCTCTCCATATCTGCATTGCAGGCCTCCCTCTTTCCTTTTATATATTGCTTCCTTCCTTTTGCTAGGTCTAACAAAGGCAATTGGTCTGTCTGGGCAGGAGGTGGCACTGCACCATGAGCCACTAAGTTTCTAGATGGCATAAGCCACATTAGTGCCATGGACACGGGAGTTTACATGTGAAGTAGACAAGGAAGGAATGGTGGCACTGCAAAGCTGAGCTTACATCACATGAAGGATGGAGGAGGTGGCCATGGCCCGGGCTTTAAGATAGCCTTTGGGCATGCAATGTTGACTATCGTAATTTGCCTGTTTTACCCCTTTAAAGATGGAAAATCACTGTAAAGCTCTGCAATGCAACAATTAAGCACAATAACACTATATTTATATAAAACTACATAAAGACTACAAATTCAGGTAATTATTTAAGTCATAAAGTATCTGATTCGCGGGTATAAATCCCACTCATCAACAACTCAAGATGGGTGATGTATACCTATTTTGGGGGCGTCACAGTTGGTATCAAAGCTTAGGGATATGATCCCTGGCTGAGATGTGAGACAAGAACTAGGAGGGGAGAGATGAGGAATTCCATCGCTAGTATGACCTACCTAAGTTTATTTGGTATTTAATTGGTCGGTCAGAGTATATGGATAATATGTGATATGCTAATTAACCCTTGTTTTGTGGCAGTGTTTAAAAATGGCAGCTGAAAATGTTCACAATGGAGTGAATGAGACCGTTGAGACACCTTTAATCACTAACTAGGTTAATGTGATGTCAAACGAAGAAGAAATTAGAGATATCTACGTGGTGAGTGAAGAACTAATAGTTGCACCCGAGCTAGTTGCAGAGGTAGCAGCTGAGAGTGAGGAAGAAGAGGAACCTGAGGAGAATTTGTTAGAAGAATTTTATGATCGAAATTTAGAATTACAAAATCGTATTCATGAGTTAGAAGAGAAGGTTGTAGAACAACAAGTGGTCGTGGAGCAAAGAGATATAACAATTCAAAATTGTGTTACCCGATGTGCGATGCTTGAACAGAAACACTCTTTGGCAGAGTATAAGATATTAGAGATGGAATCTGAGAATGCTATGATCAAAGTTCTGATGAAAAAAGAAACAACTGAACGAAGGAGAATAGATGATGCATGGGTAGAAGCCGCACGACGCGTAGATATTGTAAAAAAACGTCCGATCCAATAAGGCCAAAATAGATAAAAAGGGGTTTTTGCTTTTTGGACAACAATTGGGAGAATCAAACATCGAATTCGAATTACCTCATGCAGAAGCGGTCAACCCCAATTCGATATGGATCGAGAGTAATGATTCAAATCATGGATCGTGAATGTGACGAAGCAATTAAGGGTGGAATGTACCCTATAGCAAAGTCAAATCCGGTAGTTTAAGTGAGAGCGTTTGTCAAGAAACCTGAATGAAGTTATTACGGGTAAGTTAATTATAAACTCTTGCGAAGTCTATACCTCATTCGATACCAGTTCTACCCACTCTTTTATTTCTCCTACTTACGCTCAATGTTTAAATTTGACTCCAGAGAATTTAGACTTTGACTTATCGGTTGAAACTCCATTAGGAGAAACCTTCATTTCATGTGCTATCCAAGTCTTGGATGAGAGTCACAATTTTAAATGATATTTCTATTGTTAATAAATTTCCTGACGTATTCTTGAAGACTTTCTAGCCTACCCCTAGAGCGTGAAATCAAATTTTGTATTGACCCTAATACAAAACCCATTTCTAAAACCCTTAAATATTTCTTGAACCAAAACGAATGTATAATACGCGAAAGACGTTGGCTCGAGCTGTTGAAGATTATGATCATACCATTCAATATCATTGTGGAAAAACGAACGTGGTAGCTGACGTGTTGAGTAGAAGATCGTATGCGGTTACGAGTGTGACGTTGTTAACACAAAAACCCATTTCATATAACTTACAAATGATGAAGATAGAGTTAAAGACTATAGGGACCCATGTGAAGATAACGAATATATGAGTAGAATCGACTTTAATCGATAAAGTTAAAGCCGCTCAAGCTACACACCCGAATCTGATGAATGTGAAGAAGAAGGTTTAAAAAGGCGTTATCTCAACCCTCAATTTTATTGGCTCATTTGAAATCCTCGATTGAGTAGGAATTGTGGCCTATATACTCGTTTTACCACCAAGTATGTCGCGTGTTCATTACGTTTTTCACGTATAAATGTTACGTAAATATGTGGACGACCCGAACCACATTATTGAATTGGAACTAGATGTTGCCTCTTTTTCTGTTATGATAAAAGAGCTCTAACTCATGCAAGCATACATGCGTCAACAAATAATATAGAGTAAGTAGAGTATCGATCTCATAGAGAAAGTTGTCAAATTTAAACAACTATGCATCAATTAAATCACTATACTTATATGCTTAAACTAATGACTATATTTATGAATTACTCTAATTACAAATATCAACTAAAACACGAATAAAAATATAATAAATCAAGTCTGGAAATAATGGGATCCTAAATTCATTTAATACTTCATCTAATTACCACTATCATGCAAGAATTGTTCACATATCAAAGAAAAATAGTCAAGAGCACTAATAGAGTCATAGCCATTTTTCAATGTACTATGACCTACTTACACAGCATCCACAAGCGATATACTCCATGTAATCATCAATATAACCAAAATCACTATATGTCTATGTGAAATTGCAATCATACTGAATTTAAGCACAAGCCCTTATTTTAACTCATACGGTGAAACAATATATGTCTATCTAGTTCACGAAATACACAAGCCATACAAAACAGCCCCATATATGTATGCTATCATGACTACGACCCATACTCACATGTTCATTGTCAATTCCATACAAGTATTGAAAATGAATGGTGATCAAGCATTCATACATGCAAAACAATCATAATAGAAATCCTACATGATATGTAAAACAGCCCCAGCAATCAAGCTTGCAACCAAACTACATATTAAAATCCGTTAGAATCCCATAATGGAATTTAGTTCATGACTGAACCAAAAGCCATTATGGGATCAAAGCTAAACATGGATAATAAGCAAACAATTGATAGATAAAGGGATAGAAACGATCAAACCCAATTGCTGATTATAATCCAATATTAACGTTCAAATCCTCATGTAAATCCAGCAAAATAACAAGAGTTATCCACAATGAATAGAAATCCCACGAAGAATTAGAAAAAATGGAGTTTAGACTTCGTTCTACATTGGAATCTCCCTCAGAGTGTAAACCCTAGTTCCCAATATGAAAATACGTCAAAAGTAATGAATGATATGTCTGACTCCAGTTAGTCATCGTTTTTCTGCCTTACAACCCTTCTAATTAAAAATTAAAATAAAAAAATAGTTCAATGACCTCGAGGCATCATGGCAGCGCGTCTTCTCTCCAGTGTGTTTCTCATGGCATGAACTTACGATGTATAATGTACATCCGGTAGGTCTTTCATGGCGGTATGCGTCCTCAAGCTTATTCGTCAGCATGCCTTGCATTCTGCACTCACTTTTCGCTTCTAATTTCGTTCTGCATTGTTCTTCATCTACTACTAAATTGTTATGCTGTTCATCCTTGTCATGCTTGGTTTCCTTGCTCCACTAGATCTTCACGCAATGCATCCATTAGCCTCATGTCATTAATACCACCAAATTAGGCCATTTCCTACACTTTTTCACCAAAAGGAGTTTTAAGTATATGCAATGCAAAATAACATGAAATGCAACTAAAAATACCCTAAAATGTACTTGAGATGAGCATAGTTCGCGTGAATTGGTATTCAATAAGTAGGTACAAAACCCACTTATCAAATACCCCCAAACTTGAACTGTTGCTTGCCCTCAAGCAATGTATACTAACGAACAATGAAAATGCAGCTACATTACTATATAACTAAGCTATGATGCAAACTAGTCTCACATTGTTCCAGCTCTAACAGAAATTCAGTCCAAATTGCCTCAGTGAATTGTCCATATTCAAGAATATAGATTCGAAATAAACTATAGGCATAATATCATACACTCAGATAAGTCATAAATGCTATAGAGATGTTGCGTGTGTGTGTTGTGTTCACCAAAACTTGACTTAAGCAAAGAATACACATGCTACACTGCTCAAAACAAAAAATTATAGCCTAAATCAAGACTCATGTATACTCATGCAACACATACTATTTCAACATATCAACCCAAACTAAGGTTCAACAATGGGCTTAACTGCTTTATTGTTACTCACGAGGGCAATTTTCGCACTTTCCCGCAGTGTTTATTGCTATTTTTTTTTATATATAGCGAGTGCGTTTTACGCTCCATCTCACTTTCCATTTCCCTTTAAACGAGTGCGTTTTACGGTCCATCTCGTCCCAATAACATACTCGTGTGTTCCCAAAGTTTGAATATCAATGTTTCATACAGTCTAAGATCACTTTCCACATATTACTCTTTTTTAAAACTACGTTTTCTATCGAGCAACGACAACACATACTTCTTATACCTACAAGTGATTGTGAACACATTCGTGCAAACCGAGAGCATTTAAACAGCAACATGAATTTCATCGTGTAAAACATTATATCTCAGCTCAAGTTATCTAACATACTCAAAAATCTTTCAAAATTCACTATCATCATTGGCTAGACAAAATTTCTATAAAGCTAAATGTTGTGAGACATGCAAACTAAAACATACTAGCACAAGCAATAATAACGAAAACTAAAAAAAAATTCTACAAAATTTTATTTAACACATAAACATGCAAAATTTAAACTAATCATGCCAATACTACATGCAACTATACTACTACCCCAATACCCCCAAAATTATAATATTCAATGCCCCATTGAATGAAGGTAAAGGGTGAAGAAAACTCCCCTAATGATCAGCGATACCACCCTCCTTGGGTGGTGAATCTGGTGGTGGATATGGCACTGCTGTCCCAAACTGAGGCCACTCTAGCATTGTTCCTTACTGTACAAAAGCCTCGGCCAAGGCCCTCGTGAGTCCCGTCGCAAACGCTCCAAAATTATCGTATATGGCATCGACTTTTCGCTCTAACCTTCGGAGCTGGCAATCACCATGGGCAGCAGGTGCTTGCGTAGACGAGCCTGCCTCATCTGTCTAAGTGGGCTGCGGTAGTGACGCTGGAAATGTGGGTCAGAGAATAAATCCTCGTCCGCGCGGGTGTGGGTCACCTCCTGTCCACTCCTTGAATTTCGCAATGGTGGCATGGGTGATGTCCTGACTTGGGTTCAGCATCTGTTCATTATCCCAATGGCAACCCTGATGAGTACACAACATAGCTACTACTGACGCATTTGGAATGCTACCCATAGTGCCTTACCGCAAATATTGCAATATGTTTTGATTGATAAGATGGCCCACATCAATATATTTGCCGGTGATTATGCCCCATAAAATGATCGCCCGCTCCGCTGTGATCTCATGCTGATGTGACGAAGGCACTAGTTTGGCACATATGAATAGATTCCACGCCTGTGCATAACGGTTCAGGGTTGCAGGTGGGAATATGCGAGGTTGATTCGTGCCAGTTTTATAGGTCCACTTCGTGCCAGGCACGCACAACTCAGCAATCACCAATTCCAAGTCCGTCTCCAAGTGTGCACCTATAACCCGAGTTAAGCGACCACATCATGGTGTGTCGATAAGTCTGAAAATGGATCTGATGGCGGGGGGTCTGTACTCGATTTCAAAACCACGAACCAGAGAAACACCGCTCATAGTGACTTTGGCATTGGCATAGAACTCTCGGACTATACTCATCGAAATGGGTGTAGGAGCGGCAGTCAATCCACCCCATCCTCGTTAGCGAATCATGGCACATAACTGACCATCTTGCCCCTCCGGTTTAAAACCATGCTCCTTGATAAATGTCTTAGCCACAATTCTGTAGCACTCCTGTTGGGCTGCCAAATCCAGAAATTTGGTATGATCAACGATATCCTCCCCTTGACTGCCAGAGTTCTTTGGACCCATTTGCAGTTGATAGCGATAATACAGATGATCTGACTGAGAATGAATGCTAGCAAAAACTTTGATTGTTTTCCACACTGTTGTCGCACAACTCTCTCTTGAAACCCTAGTTTTATAATGCACTGATGAGACGTGGGTAGATGTAGAACGTGGAAGAAATTGTGGATAATCACGTGGTAGCGAGATTTATGGCTTCAAGTTTATGGCGATAGAAGGAACCGATAGACGCGTGCGGCTTGGAGACTGAGATGATTGCACTTCTGTTATTATTTCAAATGAGAGTCCAACATAGTCTCCCACACGTTTTTAAAACTTTTAAAACTGTCTCAGTCCGGTGTCGCGCGCGGCCGCGCGAGTATTCAATATATTGCATGTGTGGGCGCGCGAGTATGAGTTAGGCAGTGATCAACTGTTGCGCGGGCGCGCGCATTTATACTGTATTCCTTGCACGGCCACGCGATCCTGAGATCTGCACTGCTAATGTTCAACTCCAATCTGCATACCAGTGATGCCTTCAATTGCTGAGACCTATATAAACATTAATGCACTCTATTACACATTGAATCACTGACCAAATAAACTCTAACCCATTTCAACCATTTTCAATGCAAACCTTGCTACGCACTCAATTAAAAAAATCTGATAAACGATCAATAATGAAATAAAGATGAACCAACTAAAACAATCTAAATGAAATGAATAAATAGAAAATCGAGACTGAAACAATGGGTTGCCTCCCATCACGCGCTAAGTTATAGTCAATTAGCTTGACTGTCTCTGAATCTCATATTGAAGATAGAATCGAGGTGATTTTTTTTCTGTCCACCTCACCACCAGAATAACACTTCAATCTCTGTCCATTTACTTTAAGAGGCTTGTCCGGAAACTTATCACATACTGCAATTATTCCATACTGTGGAGTGGTATCCAAATATTGAACGAGTTTATTTAATTCCTCATTCACTACATCTGAGTTTTCAGAATTGACACTTCTCATTAGTTCATAATCCACTACTCGTTGTACTCCATCATTTGAAACCTGATCCACCAAATCCACCCGGAAGCATTCTTCTTCATTTGTTGGGAACTTCATTGCCTTGAAGACGTTAAAGGTCACCTCTTGATCATGTACACGCATAGTGAGTTCCCCTTTCTGTACATCTATTAAAGTCCTGCTTGTAGCTAAGAATGGTCTCCCCAATATGATCAGTATACTCTTGTCTTCCTTATACTCTAAGATGATAAAGTCCGCCGGAAAGATAAATTTGTCCACTTTCACCAATACATCTTCAACAATTCCCCGTGGATACGTGATGGATCTGTCGACTAGTCGCAAAAAAAATATTTGTCGGCTTTGGTCGGCAATCCCAACTGATTAAATACTGACAAGGGCATCAGATTAATACTTGCCCCAAGATCACATAAACACTTTTTGAAGTTTATCTTTCCTATCATACATGGAACTGTGAAACTGCCCAGATCTTTCAGCTTTGGAGGTAATTTCTGCTGAAGCAATGCACTGCATTCCTCTGTCAAGGCCACTGTCTCAAACTCATCTAGTCTTCTCTTCCTTGACAAAATACCCTTCATAAACTTTGCATAACTTGGCATTTGTTCCAATGCCTCAGCGAAAGGTATGTTAATCTGTAACTTTTTAAATACCTCCAAGAACTTGCTGAACTATTTATCTTCCCTCTGCATATTCAATCTCTGCAGATACGGTACTTGAGGGTGAATTGGTGGTACTTAAATCTTGAGCTTCTCCTCTGAACCTGCGTTAACTTTCTCTTCCTGTAGAACTTTAGAATTTTCCAGGTTTTCTTTCTCGGCATCCACTGTTGCTTGCTTTCATGTGGCCACGCAGCACCTCCTCGGTGTAATCATGCATGCGCCACAAGCGCTGTTGCGATTCTCGCAAGATCTTTCCCAGATCTCAATGTGATCGCTTGACACTGCTCCTTCCCATCTCTTCTTGGATTTGTCTTTGTATTACTTGGCAAAGAACCTAGGGGCCTGTTGTTAAGCATGCTCGCCATCTTCCCCATTTGAGTCTCCAGATTCTTGATAGCCACTGCTTGGCTTTTGATCATCACCTCCGTGTTTTCCATGTATTTTAACATCATCTCCTCCATTTTTGATTTCTTTTTGGTCCGTGTGCGGTTGGAGTGTGATGTTGTTGTTGTTGAGAAAATTCTGGTGGAAACGGTGGTTTTGGTGTAAACTATGGTTTGGTAATTTGATCGAAATTATTGATTCGATTAAACCGATTCTCGCTAATTCCATGATTGTTTGACCAATCTGAAGTTTGGATGATTTGATTTGTTAGGTGGTATGTGTTCTAAAAGCTGTCCTTAGTCTTTCCTGTAATTACTCACATCTTGTACCCCCCAAAATAGGTATACAACACCCATTCTGAGTCGTCAATAACATGGTACAGAAACAACTACAACTTTATTAATACAACATAAAAACTGTGAGTTTAAATACAAATATTGTCTTCTAGACAATATCAACACTCAAATAAGTCCTCATTACAATTATTGATATATTATTTTACAAAAATGGTGAGGACTACTAAAACAACTTTCTAAGACCTTCATTCCATACCCCGACTAGTACTCGCTACATTCTCGCCTCCCGAGAAGAAAAAAATGGAACAAAAAGGAAAAGGGTGAGCTCAACTAGCCCAAGAAGAAATTATTATGACTAAGATAATATAGAACAAATTATCGTTAGTCTTCAACAGGAAAAATCTGATAGAATATAATAGACAACAAGTTTCGATCAATATTCGCAATGAAATAATAATTCATGAAGAGTTACGTAGAGAATGAAATCTACTAATATCTATGAATTTAAAAGTCCATCATCAATATTTTATCCCCTAGTAACATCAATCAATATACATCTTGAATCAAATATTCATCTTTGCACTCAAAAGCCAAAGATATTCATCACTGGTCATGTTCATCTCAACACACTGTACATCTTTGCACTACTACGCCAAAGATATTCATAAGAAAATCAACCATCTTTGCACTACAAAAGCCAAAGATATTCAAGAATATCATCATTTAGGACCGAGGATGATGAAAAATATTTTAAAGAAAACGAATCCAAAGAAACAAAAGAATAAATTTTAAGGATTCGTACTTTAAACAATCCAAGTTCAAAAATACTTCATAAATAATCGTAGTGAAGTAAAATTCAAGAATGATCAAAACATGGATACAATCAAAGCTAGTATCCATAATAGATATTTTGAACAAAAATGAAAATTTAATTTTTTTGTGAATAAGTGTCGATTCGTGAATAAAGGTCGATACGTGAATAAAGGTCGATACGTGAATAAGAACTCCCGACACTAAAAGACAAGAATTTCACAAGAAAAATCTTACCAATATTCCTAAGATAATGATATTAGAAGAAATAATATCATTTTTAAAAAAAAATAATATCCCTTACCTCTCTAAAAGACAAGAGATTTCGAATCGAATACTCGATATAGTGTCAAGGAACTTGCAATCATAAAGAACACTCAAAGTATCAAAATACTCACAAGAATACGCCGATAATATAGAGAGAGAAAAACTTCAGTTTCGTGTGATTTTCAATTCTAACCTAAGACCCTATTTATAGGAAAATGCTTAGAACACCAAAGCGTAAAAATTTAATAAAATATTAATATATATAATAAATTGTCTACGCCCACCTAGAATCATCCAATTTCAAATGTTTAACAACAAGTGAGCCCACCAAACATATCAAAAAAAACGTTTTTCTTTTAAAAAAAATTTAAAACTTTAAAAAAAATAATTATTTCGGAACTTTAGAACTTCAATAATTCATAATAAATAGCCCTTTTATCGTAAAAATTTGAACCTTATGTCCATTCCATAGGAAATTCCATTCTCTACAACTTTGCAAGTAAAAAGTTTTTCCCAAATTCCAAATGTAAATTGACCAAAATCCACATACTGACGATTTTACAAAGCTATAATCAAATTTCAAATAAGAAATGGGTCCACAAACATATGTTTTAAATTTTTTTGTAACAAAATACTCTTCCTCCTCATTTATTCATATATCCCACATTCATTGTAAAAATATCACCATTATTATATTATTAAAATATAATAATATATTTAAATAAATTATTTTATCGTAAAAGATAAAATATCAATTTTCAACAATTGTCACATTAAAAATTTTCCATCTATATCCACATAAAATGAATATTTTCCTTATCATATAAATCAATAATTAATTATTCACAAATAATATTACAGTAATCACAATATCGGCAACCAAAGTCGCTCCTGAAAGAGGGGCTTTCCAATAAGGATTTCTCCTTATCTAGCGCAATTAGGTGACCAAACCTCTCCTTAGATGTAACTTTCTAGACATTGCCAATAATGTTATCTAATAATATTATTCAAATAATATGAATTATTAATCCGATAAAGGAAAATATCGTAATGACAATTATTGAAACAACAATAATATAAAATATCAACGTAGCAATTATCAATCAATAAAATAAAATATTAAACAAGAATTATCGTAATAATTATCGAGTAAAGCCTTCTTCACGTAAGAATCAATAATTGTGCAATACCGCAAATGCATCGTGTTTTAACCAATCGAGTATTCCAACAAGATAATCTGTAATAACTACGCCGCTATTTATAAACAACTTATACTTGTCGCTTTCTTCATCCAATCGCTTTCACATGGGGCCCACATAAGGTCGCAACTGCCGTCAGCATTTAATATTCCCCGACAAAGAAGAATATTCCACCACCAAACTAATATTCTCCGATAAAAATGAATATTTTATAACCACTTGCTTATTTGAAATATTTATGATTTTACCCATAACTAACCACATTAATCAAATCAACCCTTACTATTTCAAAATAATAAATAGAGGAAATTTAATTTCATTTATAATAAGTTGGGGTCTTACAACCTCCCTCCTTATGAAATTTCGTCCTCGAAATTGACGACGACGATTCGTGTTTCAAAAGGTGAGGATACCTCGCTTTCATTTCCGCTTTCCAACTCCCGTGTCATTTCCTCAATAAGCATGGTTCCTCCACAAAACTTTGACTTGTGGTATGACCTTTGTACGTAAGACATGCTCCTTCCTATCCAAGATCTTGACAGTACCTCCTCAGATGCGTTAAGTCTTCTACTATCTCATCCGGCTCTAACTCAATAACGTGGTTCGGTCTTTCACATATTTACGAAGCATGATATATGAAAAACATTATGAACACGAGACATACTTTGAGGTAACGCGAGTCTATAGGCTACATTTCCTACTCGGTCAAGAATCAAAATGGACCAATAAATCGTGGATTGAGCTTTCTCTCTTCCCAAATCTTGTAACTCCTTCCATGGGGCAACACGCAACAATAATACATGATCCCCAATACTAAATTCCACGCCCTTTCGATGAAGATCCGCATAACTCTTTTGTCGATCTTGTGCCGCTTGTATACGCTTGTCGAATCATTTGGATCTTTTCTCGTAGTAATACGTACTCAACTCGTCCCAACAATGTTGCTTCACCCACCTCATCCCAACATACCGAGAGCGACACTTTCTTCCATACAATGCTTCGAATGGAGCTACCCCTATACTTGCCTGATAACTGTTGTTGTAGGAGAATTCCACCAATGGTAAATACTTATCCCAACTCCCTTTGAAGTCTAGGACACAAAGTCTTAATAGATCTTCAAGAGTTTGAATAGTCCTCTCTGATTGTCCGTCCGTTTGAGGATGGTATGCCAATCAAATCATAAAACTGCGCTCCAGCTTTTTTGCAAACTAACCCAAAATCGTGAAGTGAATCTTCGGGTCACGATCCAAAACTATGGATACCGGCATGCCATGCAATCTCACAATCTCATTTACATACATATATGAGCAAGACGCTCAAGGAATAAGTTTCCGACGGCAAGAAATGAGCAGACTTGGTTAATCTATCAACAATAACCCAAATAGCATTTATACCTTGAGAAACCGTGGGAAGACCCGTAACGAAATCCATGGTAATGTGTTCCCACTTCCATTTCGGAATCTCAAGTGGTTGCAATGGACCCTTAGGTACTTGATGCTCCGCCTTTACACGTTGACAAGTTAAACACCTCGAGATAAACTTTGCAATCTCTCTCTTCATATTGTTCCACCAAAATGTATGTCGAAGATCACGATACATTTTGGTACTTCCAGGATGGATTGCAAATGGTGTATTATGTGCCTCCATCATGATCTTGTATTTCAAATCAGAGTCGTTAGAAACACAAAGTCCGGAGTGGACTCAAGTATTCCTTCTTCATCGATTCTCGCTTCCTAATAACACCTTCTTGTACTTTCTTCTTCATAATGCATCACCCGGTCTCGTGGCTTTGAGCAACTTTAACTTTTTCTATTAAAGTTGGCTCTATGCGTATACTACTGACATCATCACATGGGTCCCCGAGTCTTGAATTCTATCTTCATCTTTTGTAAATCACACAAAATGGGCCTTTGTGTTGACAACATCGCACTTGTTCCCCGCATATGATCTTCTACTCAACGCTCCGCCACCACGCTTCGCTTTTCCAGATGGTATCAATAGTGTGGTCGTAATCTTTCAATAAATTTCGAGCCAACGCCGCTGCCGCATGTTGAGTTCCTTTTGGGTGAAGAAATATTTGAGGCTTTTATGGTCCGAATATATCTCCACTTTCTCCCCATATAGATAGTGCCTCCGATCTTTAAAAGAAAAACGATCACCGCTAACTCTAGATCATGAGTAGGATAATTCCTCTCATATTCTTTTGTTGTCGCGAGGCATAGGCTATGACTTTCCCATGTTGCATGAGAACACATCCTAACCCTTTGCCCAAGCATCATCAGAGATAACAAATCCATCCGAACCAGATGGTATTGTCGTAACAAAAGCCAAAATGAGTCTCCTCTTAAGCTCTTGAAACTCTTTTCGCATTCCTCGCTCCATACGAATTTTGTATCTTTCCGAGTCAGCTGAGTTAATGGAGTAGCAATTCGAGAAAATCCTTCCACAAATCTCCGATAATAACCACTAAACCCCGTAAAGCTACGTACTTTTATCCACCGCCTTCTGCTGTTCTAACTTTGTATTGCTTCAATCTTCGCCAGTCAACAGATACTCCATGTTTTGACACCACGCGCCCAAGGAATGCTACTTCCTCAAGCCGTAACTCGCATTTCTTCAACTTAGCGATAACTTGTTTTCACGGGCCTTTGAGTACCAAATTTCAAATGGTGCTCATGATCTTCACGGCTTTTTTGAATATATGAGGATGTCATCAATAAAGACAACAACGAATCGATCCAAATATTCCTTGAATATCCGGCTTCATCATATCCATGAAAGTCAGCAGAGCATTAGTCAATCCAAAAGACATGACTAAGAATTCATAATGCCCGCATCGAGTTCTCAAGGCGCCTTTTGAATATCCTCGCCTTCTAATCTTCACCGATGATATCCGTAATCTAAGATCGATCTTTGAAAAGAATTGTGCTCCTTGCAATCGGTCAAACAGTCATCAATGCGAGGTAGCGGATACTTATTCTTGATAGTGACATGGTTCAATTCTCGATAGTCAATACAAAGTCGCATACTCCCGCTTTTTCTCTTTACAAATAAAAAGGAGCACCCCAAGGAGATGTACTAGATCTAATGAAACCGATGTCCAACAACTCCTCAGAGTTGGACCTTTAACTCCCAAGTTCAATAGAGCCATTCGATATGGGGGTTTTAGAAATGGGCTTTGTACTGTGTTCAAGATCAATAAAGAATTCAACTTCACGCTCTGGGGTAGACCGGAAGTTCTTCAGAAATACGCCGAAATTTACTAACAACAGAATATTATTCAAATCCGACGTGTCTTTATTCAAATCCATAACATGGGCTAAGAAAGCTTGACATCCGCTTTTCAATAAACGAATAGCTTTATGACTTGATATGACAAAGATTGATTTTAATGGTTTAGTTGTTTGAATTCATACAACAAAGTTGGTTAGGAATATGAAAACTAACAACCTTACGAAAATAATCAATTTTGGCATGATGAGTAGTTAACCAATCAATCCCTAAAATCACATCAAAAGCAAGTATCTTTAAAGAGATAAGGTCAACAGTAATGTGATGGTGCCAACTTGGATCAAACAAGATTTATAAACAAAGGATGTGATGAAAGTTTCTCCTAATCTGAGTCTCCATGTATAAATCAAAGTCTAATTTCTCCTGAGTTAAGTTTAAACGCTGAGCACAAGCAGAGAGATAAATGAATGGGTAGCACCCCAGATTCAGTAAGGTATAAACTTCGTAAGAATTTATGATTAGCTTACCCGTGATCACCTCGCTTTGGGTTC
This sequence comes from Panax ginseng, assembly GCA_020205605.1. Lineage (NCBI taxonomy): Eukaryota > Viridiplantae > Streptophyta > Magnoliopsida > Apiales > Araliaceae > Panax > Panax ginseng. The sequence continues at coordinate 181,426,359 of CM035132.1, forward strand.
CTCGATTTTGACCAAATACGATAAACGCCTTCCAGAACCGCTGACTTTGACTTTTTTCGGGATGTTTTTTGAGTCACCATCCTCACTGGACTTGGTTTCGCTTCTGCATAATCTCGAGCGATATGTCCTTCTTTTCCACAATTATAACATACCTTGAACTGCTAGGGGGCGCTTTGGGTGATATGTCCCTCTTTCCACATTTATAAAGATACGATCGGTGGTCGCTTCTCCTCCTTAGAACCAGCTTGTCACCGGTGTCGACGCCTTCACATTGTCATTGTTGAATCTCCTCTTTTAAAATCTCCCCGACTCGCTTTCTTCTATTTTCATGGCCATGATTACCACCAGAGTGGTTACCATTTTGTCAGATTTTTCTTTCTCCGCCGGTTATCGCTGTTCATGATGATCGCCACACCGAGATGATCCTCGGTTGTGGTCCCCATTGAACGTATTTCAAGTATCTCGCCTAATAATTGAGCCCTGTTGACAACATCCGAATAGAGAGAAAATTTATGAGAAATGAGATATCGACGATGCCGTGTTTCAAACCTCTCGTAAACATCCGCCATATACGCTCCTCATTCTCCACCAAATGAGGTGCAAACTCGATAACTCGCAAACTTCGCCTCGTCTGACACACCATGTGTTGTTTTGTTCCAATCTAATAAACTCCACTTCCTTCATATGACGAAATACTTTCAGAAAGTACTTGTCATTGAACAGCTTTTTTCAAACGTCTCCCAAGACATGCCGAAAAGCGGCCGATGGGTACGCTTCACGATTCCCACCAAAGAATCGCCTCATTACGGAACATAAAGGTGGCGAATGGAACCTTCGTTCTCCGCGCATCCCAAGACATCGAATATCTTGGTAATTTGTTTGACCCACGCTTCTCGCTTTAATCGGATCCGCTTTCCCTGCAATTCGTGGTCCCAACTCTTTGAACTACTTGCATCAGTGATAAACCGTATGCGTTATTATCATTTCCACTTCGATTTTGTGCACGAAGTCTCCTCGTCTGATTTTGCATGAACTGCAAAAAGCTTCTAAACATTCCGCTGCTCATCGTCTCGATCAAGGGTGTTGTTTACAGAGGAACATTGCTCACTGTCAGACGCTTCTCCTCGTTGGTGAGTAAAGGTGTCTCCACTGGCCTCATTTACTCCAATCGTTAACATTCTCAAATGCATTCTTCAAAATACGCCATAAAACAAGGGTTAATTAAAGAAATCAACATATCACATAATATACCTATATACCGACCAACCAACAAATAAGCTTAGGTAGGACACACTAGCTGAAGGATTTACTCGCCTCTCCTCCTAGTTCTATTCCCCGATCTCCGCCAGAGATCATATCCCTAAGCTCTGATACCAACTGTGACGCCCCCAAAATAGGTATACAACACCCATTCTGAGTCATCAATAACATGGTATAGAAACAACTACAACTTTATTAATACAACATAAAAACTGTGAGTTTAAATACAAATATTGTCTTCTAGACAATATCAACACTCAAATAAGTCCTCATTACAATTATTGATATATTATTTTACAAAAATGGTGAGGACTACTAAAACAACTTTCTAAGACCTTCATTCCATACCCCGACTAGTACTCGCTACATTCTCGCCTCCTGAGAAGAAAAAGTGGAACAAAAAGGAAAAGGGTGAGCTCAACTAGCCCAGTAAAGAATATTATGACTAAGATAATATAGAACACATTATCGTTAGTCTTCAACAGGAAAAATCGATAGAATATAATGTATAACAAGTTTTAGATCAATATTCGCAAATAAATAATAATTCATAGAGAGAGTTACGTAGAGAATGAAATCTACTAATATCTATGAATTTAAAAGTCCATCATCAATATTTTATCCTCAGAACATCAATCAATATACATCTTGAATCAAATATTCATCTTTGCACTACAGCCAAAGATATTCATCACCGTCATGTTCATCTCAACACTGTACATCTTTGCACTACGGCCAAAGATATTCATAAGAAAATCAACCATCTTTGCACTACAAAGCCAAAGATATTCAAGAATATCATCATTTAGGACCGAGGATGATGAAAATATTTTAAAGAAAAACGAATCCAAAGGAAACAAAAGAATAAATTTTAAGGATTCGTACTTTCAAACAATCCAAGTTCAAAAATACTTCATAAATAATCGTGGTGAAGTAAAATTCAAGAATGATCAAAACATGGATACAATCAAAGCTAGTATCCATAATAGATATTTTGGACAAAAATAAAAATTTAATTTTTCTTGAATAAGGCCAGATTCGTGAATAAAGGTCAGATATACGTGAATAAAGGTCGATATACGTGAATAGTAACCCCACACTAAAAGACAAGAATTTCACAAGAAAAAAAAATCTTACCAATATTCCGCATAATGATATTAGAAGAAATAATATCATTTTTTAAAAAAATAACATCCTTACCTCGAAAAGATAAGATTTCGATTGAATACTCGATATAGTGTCAAGGAACTTGCACCAGATAAAGAACACTCAAAGTATCAAAATACTCACAAGAATACGCCGATAATATAGAGAGAGAAAACTTCAGGTTTCGTGTGATTTTCAATTCTAACCTAAGCACCTATTTATAGAAAATGCTTAAACACCAAAGCAGTAAAATTTAATAAAATATTAATATATATATATATATATATATATATATATACCTATGCCCACCTAGAATCATCCAATTTCAAAGATGTTTAACAACAAGTGAGCCCACCAAACATATCAAAAAAATGTTTTTCTTTTAAAACAAATTTAAAACTTTAAAAATAATTATTTCTAAACTTCAAACTTCAATAATTCATAATAAATAGCCCTTTTATCGTAAAAATTTGAACCTTATGTCCATTCCATAGGAAATTCCATTCTCTACAACTTTGTAGTAAGAAAGTTTTTCCAAATTCCAAATGTAAATTGACCAAAATCCACATACTGGACGATTTTACAAAGCTATAATCAAATTTCACATAAGAAATGGGCCCACAAACATGTTTTTTAAACATTTATTGCAACAAAAATACTCTTCCTCCTCATTTATTCATATATCCCACATTCATTGTAAAAATATCACCATTATTATATTATTAAAATATAATAATATATTTAAATAAATTATTTTATCGTAAAAGATAAAATATCAATTTTCAACAATTGTCACATTAAAATTTTCTCCATCTATATCCACATAAAATGAATATTTTCTTTATCATATAAATCAATAATTAATTATTCACAAATAATATTACGTAATCACAATATCGGGCAAACTGTGCCGTTCTAAGAAAGAGGGGCTTTCCAATAAGGATTTCTCCTCACTCGCCAAGCAATTAATTAGGTGACCAAACCTCTCCTGAGACGTAACTTTCTAGACATTGCCAATAATGTTATCTAATAATATTATTCAAATAATATGAATTATTAATCCGATAAAGAAAAATATCGTATGTAATGACAATTATTGAAACAACAATAATATAAAATATCAACGAAGCAATTATTGAATCAATAAAATAAAATATTAAACAAAGAATTACCGTAATAATTATCGAGTAGTGCCTTTCACGTAAGAATCAATAATTGGTGCAATACCGTGTGCTATCGTGTGTTTTAACCAATTTAGTATTCCAACAATATTAATCTGTAATAACTACGCCGCTTATTTATAAACAACTTATACTTGTCGCTTTCTTCATCCAATCGCTTTCATGGGGGCCCACACACAGGTCAAAGCCATCGCATTTAATATATTCCCCAAACAATAAGAATATTCCACGACCAAACTAATATTCTCCGATAAAAATGAATATTTTATAACCACTTGCTTATTTGAAATATTTAGATTTTATCCATAACTAACCACATTAATCAAATCAACCCTTACTATTTCAAAATAATAAATAGAGGAAATTTAATTTCATTTATAATAAGTTGGGGTCTAATGAGAATGGGAATAGCCTAAGTCCGATAGCATCCTCCTCATCCACCGTTGTACTGAATGTATCACAAATCTCATGAAACTCAATAGGTGTTCATTCGGATCATCCGTAAGATCACCCCAAACTGCATCAATTCTACACCATCCGAATAGTGCGATTTAATCTCAAAAGTATTGGTGATATCATTTGGTCCGACTATGCTAGACTGTAGTCCATTTATATTTGGCATGGAATAGTCCCTTAGAGCCCGGTGCTCTTCTCTTTGCTTAATTCTCTGTTGTTCTGCCATACTAGCTGTAGTACTCTCTAACTGAGCTTGCAAATTTCTCCGCACACTTGTTTTCCAACCTCTTTCGTTAATGTTATCCTGCGCTGGTGTTAATTATGAGTTGGATGATCTCGTGTGCATAAAAATCTACAAGTACCTAAAACCACAAACAGAACAAAAATTGAAATGAGAAATGATCAGAATTGTCTAAGTCATACAATGCAGCTTGAAATTGATAATAATTATTTAAATTAAAAAGCCTTTCCCCGGCAACGGCGCCAAAAACTTATTGCCTCTTTTTTAGTTCTGATAAAAGAGCTCTGACTCATGCAAGCATACATGCGTTAACGAGTAATACAAAGTAAGTAGAGTATCGATCCCACAGAGAAAGTTGTCAAATTTAAACTACTATGCATCAACTAAATCACTATACTTATATGCTTAAACTAATGACTATATTTGTGAATTCCTCTAATTGCAAATATCAACTAAAACACGAATAAAAATATAATAAATCAAGTCTGGAAATAATGGGATCCTAACTTCATTTAATACTTCATCTAATTACCACTATCATGCAAGAATTGTTCACAAATCAAAGAAAAGTAGTCAAGAGCACTAATAGAGTCATAGCCATTTTTCAATGTACTATGACCTACTTACACAGCATCCACAAGCGATAGACTCCATGTAATCATCAATATAACCAAAATCACTATATGTCTATGTGAAATTGCAATCATACTTAATTTAAGCACAAGCCCTTATTTTTACTCATATGGTGAAACAGTATATGTCTATCTGGTTCACGAAATACACAAGCCATACAAAACAAATTTCATATATCGTATCTTATCATGATTACGATCCATACTTTCGCATGTTCATAGTCAATTCCATACTAATCTTCGAAAATGAATGGTGATCAAGCATTCATACATGCAAAATAATCATAATAGAAATCCCACATGATATGTAAAACAGCCCCAGCAATCAAGCTTGCAACCAAACTATATATTAAAATTCGTTAGAATCCCATAATGGAGTTTAGTTCATGACTGAACCAAAAGCCATTATGGGATCAAAGCTAAGCATGGATAATAAGCAAACAATTGATAGATAAAGGGATAGAAACGATCAAACCCAATTGCTGATTATGATCCAATATTAAAGTTCAAATCCTCATGTAAATCCAGTAAAATAACAAGAGTTATCCACAATGATTAGAAATCCCACGAAGAATTAGAAAAGATAGAGTTTAGACTTCGTTCTACATTGGAATCTCCCTCAGAGTGTAAACCCTAGTTCCCAATATGAAAATACGTCAAAAGTAATGAATGATATGTCTGACTCCAGTAAGTCATCATTTTTCTGCCTTACAACCCTTTTAATTAAAAATTAAAATAAACAAAATAGTTCAGCAGCCTCAGGCATCGCGTGCGGGCGCGCGCTCCTCTAGTGTGTTTCTCACGCGGGCGTGCGACTTGTAGTGTGCAATGTCTGTCCAGACGGTTGCTTTCATAAGGCTGCCCTCAAGCTTATTTTGTTAACTGCTGCCACGCGCGGCTTTGCGATCTGCATTATGCTTTCTTTATCGAGTCTAGTTACTGCATTGTTGTTCTTCTTCTTTGAATTGTTATGCTGTTCATCCTTGTCATGCTTGGTTTCCTTGCTCCACTAGATCCTCACGTCATGCATCCATTAGCCTCATGTCATTAATACCACCAAATTAGGCCATTTCCTACACTTTTTTAACAAAAGGAGTTTTAAGTACATGCAATGCAAAATAACATGAAATGCAACTAAAAACACCCTAAAATGTACTTGAGATGAGCATAGTTCGTGTGAATTGGTATTCAATAAGTAGGTACAAAACCCACTTATCACTAGACGAGATAGTAGAAGATTTAATGTATGAGGAGATACATGTTAAAATCTTAGATAAGAAGGATCCTATTCGACACTCAAAGGTTATACCTCAAGAGTTAGAATCTGAAATGAAGTCAAGGTATCCTCACCTCTTCTAAGATACCAGTGATGCGTCGTAAATTTTGAGGCGAAATTTTATAAGGAGGGGAGATTGTGAGACCCCGAATTTTATGAAATGAAAGTATTCAATTTTCTTATAATTATTCTATTTAGTAAATGGTTAAATTGATAAAAGGTTAAAGTTAAGGGTGATATGTGAAAATTTTTCAAAGTATGCAAGTTGTTATAAAATATTCGATTGGTCGGGGAATATTCTTTTTATCGGGAAATATCCGTACGACGGCACAATCATTGGTGAACCCCATAACGAAAGTATTGTTGTAGTTAGAAAATGACAGAATTATCTTTTTTTAAAAATAACGGCGAAAGTGTTACCGTTAAAACTGTTGAACTACCCAGTAGTAAAAGTACAGGAATATGCGTGGTTCCATAGTAGCACATAGTATTGATTATTGATGCTTACGTAAGAAGTCACTCAGTTATACTCAATTATTGTTATAGTAATTGATGCATCATATCTCTCATATTATTGATTCAGTTATTGTCACAGTATCATTTGCATAATATTTTATATATTATTGAATCAATAATTGAGACGACAAAGTTATTCATATTATTATTTGCAATATTGACAATGTCTAGAAGTTCTGTCAAGGAGAGGTTTGGTCACCTAATTGCGCGCTAATAAGGAGAAATCCTTATCGGAAAGCTACCTCTTTCCTGGAAACGACCTGGTTGTTAAATATTGTGAGTTATAATATTAATGATGAATAAGTTTGTGTTGATTAAAGATGAATTTGATAGTTCCATTGTGTTGGGATTATTAGTGTTAGTGGAAATCGACATCTATTCTGATGGTAATTGATGTCTGGGGGTTATATTGATAAATCGGGTAATTAATCGGATAAATGAGCAATTAATTGCTACTAATTCACATGTTTATATAACTATTTGTTCACATGTGTGTACTATTGAATCACATTCATGTACTATTAGGAAAGTTGGTGCAAGATTGATTATACTTGCATAACTAAGTTAAAGATGGAGGTACTATACTGTTATTCGTATTTTCACATGATTATAACTATTGAATCACATGATTGAACTATTGATTCACATTATTTACTATTAGGGGAGGTGGTGCAAGTTTTATAATACTTGCAGGATTAAATTAAAAATGAAAGAAAAGTTGGAGGTATTGTACTGTAATTTTTTGAGCCCCAAAATGTGCAATTATTGAAACTATATTTTTTTATAAATAGAAGTTCATTCTTCCTTCATTTCTCACCAATTCACTAAAGCTTAAGAGAAATTACTATAGAGAGAAATTATAGAGAGAAAGAAGAAGAGAAGTCTGCTACCTCACTATTCCAGTATCCAGTTTTTTCTAAGGTAAGGGGTATTATTTCTTTCGTATTCATGAAGAGAACTTATGTTATTCCATTCTTTATTATTATGTTGGAATAACCTGTCTATGCGAAATGCCACATACATGGTGAAATTCTTCTGTTATTCTATTCTTTATTATTCTATTGGAATATCCTGTCTGTGTGGATTACGCTAGACCTGGTTCCATTCTTTATTATTCTGTTGGAATAACCTGTCTGTGCGGTCAATCACATGCATGGTGAATTCTTTGTTATTCCATTCTTTATTATTCTGTTGGAATATCCTGTCTATGCGGTTTACGCATGACCTGGTTCCATTCTTTATTATTCTGTTGGAATATCCTGTCTGTGCAGATTACACTAGACCTGGTTCCATTCTTTATTATTCTATTGGAATAACTCATCTGCGATACATCATCGCATGCATGGTGAATTCTTTGTTATTCCATTCTTTATTATTCATTTGGAATATCCCATGCAAAGTGTATTTATTACGCACGACTCGTTCCATTCTTTATTATTCTGCTCGAATAACTTCGTCATGCGATCTATCGCATGCATGGTGAATTCTTCATTATTCCATTCTTTATTATTACATTGGAATAACTCGCCTATGTGGATTACCGCATGCATGGTGAATGATCTTTTGTATTTATATGAATAGTATTTTCATTCAAAAGGGGTTTCTGCCAGGGGCAGTTGCATAATTTTTCTGACCCTCAAAAATTTTGGAAAAAAATTAAAATGATAATTTGATGAGTTTTCTAGATTGTGTCCAAAAATGGCGATTTTTGGATGTATAGATTAAGAGTTATGGATTTTATGGGAAAAGACTATTTTAAAAGTAAACCCTTATAACTCTTTATGGTTAACTCCAAAATTGGTGAAATTTTTATTGGGAGTACATATATATAACAGGAGTATACCTTGTAAATTTCGAAATTTTTGGACAAAAGTATAATTTATGATAAATGTCTAAATATTCGGCAGTTTTGGCCATATGAAAAATAGTAAATGAATTTTAAAAATTCTGAGAAAAATATATGTTCAATATGGGACTATATTCTGCTAAATCCCAGAAAAGAAACATTTTTGGGACTGATTTTGTATTTTTCATGAAAATGAACTAGTTATGAGTAAATGAATTAAATATGTTATGTGAAGTAACAAAATTGAAAAATAGGATTTTATGGCTTGAGAATCCTATATAGAGTATATGCAGATTTTTGATGAGGGATTTGATCATTGGTGATGAAATCTTATGAGTATGGCATTTTTAAATGATTAAAATGCATTATTTGGTAAAGTGTAAACAATTGAAATAATTTTTTTATAAGTTTAAGAAGTGATTAAAATATTATTATAATATTAATAATATTAGATTATGAGTTTGTTAAGTGATTGATAATATTTGGATAAATTTAAAATCTTTAATATTTATCCTTGATTTCGTTTGATTATTGCTTATATCATTGTCATCATCCTCATGCTTATATTGTGATGAAAGTTATCTTTGGCTTACGTGAATAGATGGACTTGGTATGATTATGACCAGGGATTATTTGGTATAATCATGACCATAATGTAACGAATGATGTGGTAAAAGTCCTAATTGGCCGGTAGCGCATTGATGGACAGTTTTTGGTATGATTATGACCAGGGATTATTCGGTATAGTCATGACCATTGATGATTTAATGAATATCATTGGCCCGTAGTGCAGGGATGATTCGATGATGTGGTTTATTTATTAAGCTGAGTCTCAGCGATAAAAATTGATGAAAATATTTTAAATCATAAAAGATAGTAGATATTATGCTCTACTTGACTCTTCTAATGGATTGCTTATTTCGATGCAGTTAAACTTAATATCTATTGTATTTTATCAGTTTAACATTGTTGAAGACTAATGATAATTTATTTTGCATTATCTTAGTCATAATATTTCTTACTGGGCTAGTTGAGCTCACCCTTTCTTTCACTGTCCTCTTCAAGAAATGAGAACGTTGTCGGGACTAGTCGGGGAACGGAGTGACGGTCCAGATGATAGCATTAGTAGTCCTCTATTCTGTTAAATAGTGTGACAATAAATATAATGAGGAATCCATTGAGTGTGGATATTGTCTAGATGAAAATATTCTTATTAAAACTCTTAGATTATATTTTGTCGTATTTTAAACGACTGTTGTATAATTAAGTTGTATTTGAATTTTGTACCATGTATTTGGCGACTCAAGATGGGTGATGTATACCTATTTTGGGGGCGTCACATTGTCCCCAGGTTTTAACTTGATCTCTTGGGGCTGTCACCAGGGCTAAATTTGATCTCTCAGGGTTTTCTCCGGGGCTTGACTTGATCTTTCGGGGTTGTCTCTAGGGTTTGACTTGATTTCTCGGGGTTTTCTCTAGAAGATGAAAAACAATTATGCCCTCCTGCATGGTTAGTAACAGGAATGCAAAATTTTGAGTGTCTACACGGAGCTGGGCAAGCTTGGAGCCTGAATTATGGGTAGCACTGGCAGTTGCTATAGCATGTTATTTGAAGAACCGGACACCTACATCCGCATTAAAGGATCAAACTCCTTTTGAGGTACTTTTCAAGAGGAAGCCTAGTATATCTCATCTTCGAGTGTTTGGTTGTGATGCGTATATGCATGTGCCGAAGGAAAAAAGGAACAAACTTGACTTCAAGTCTGAGAAGTGCAAGTTTATTGGCTACAAGGAAGGTGTCAAGGGATACAAGCTATGGAATCCAGAGACTAGAACTGTTTTGTACAGCAGGGATGTGGTGTTTAGAGAAATATTGAATGAGTCAGTTGTGGATAAGTCTTCTGAAGAACTTGTTCGTGTTCAGATTGATGTGAGCATGGGAAAGCAGGTGGAGACTGCAAATTCACAGTTGGCTATAGATTTTACAAATGATAAACTACTTGAGTCCGAACATATTTTGTATAATGAGGAAGATGGGGATGATTCAGATGTTGAGGAAGATGTTGAGGTGGAGGCTGAGGAAGAATTCGAGCCTACATTGAGGAGGTTCATATGGGTTCAAAGGCGACCGAACAGGTATTCACTTAGTGCGTATCATGCCTTACATGTCACTAGTGATGAACCGTGTACAGTTAAAGAGGTAAATCAGTGGGAGCTTGCTATGAATGAAGAGATGCAATCACTTGATAAGAATCAGACCTGGAGTTTTATTAAATTTCTTAAGGATAGAAAGGCGATTGGATGCATATAGGTGTTTAAGAAGAAGACAAATGAGGATGGAAGTATAAAGAAGTACAAAGCACGACTAGTGGCAAAAGGGTATTCTAAAATAGTGGGGATCGACTATGATGAGATCTTTTCTCCAGTAGCAAAGTTGACATCCATCCAGACAGTTCTATATGCAGTAGTTTTTTGTGATCTAGAGGTTGAGCAACTAGATGTCAAAACAGTGTTCCTTCATGGTAACTTGGAGAAGGAGATTTACATGAATCAACTAGATGGTTTTGAAATCAAAGGCAAGGAGAATCTGGTATGTAAATTGAAGAAGTCCTTGTATAGGCTTAAGCAATCTCCGAGAATGTGGTATCAAAAGTTTGATTCATACGATTTATACTTGGATTCATGCGGTGTCAGGCTGATCATTGTGTTTATGTGAAAAGGTTGGGTGACAATTTTGTTATTCTAACCTTGTATATTGATGATATGTTATTGATTGGAAAGAACAGAAAAATGTTCAAGTCTGTGAAAGGATTGTTGGCACAGCAGTTTGATATGAAGGATCTTGGGACAAAAAATTTCATCTTGGGTATGCATATACACATGGATCGTAAGATTCAGAAATTGGTGTTAGGGCAGAAGAAGTACATTAAAGGGGTGTTGAAGAAATTTAATAAGATTGACTACAAACCAGTTGGAACCCCTATTGTGACGCCCCCAAAATAGGTATACATCACCTATCTTGAGTCGCCAAATACACACTACATAAATCAAATAAAAACTTAATTATACAACTGTCGTGTAAAATACGACAGAATATTGCCTTCTAGACAATATCCACACTCAATGGAGTCCTCATTAAAATTATTATCACACTATTTTATAAAAATAGTGAGGACTACTATAGCCACCATCTCGGACCATCACTCCATTCCCCGACTCGTCCCAGCTATATTCTCATTTCCTAAAGAGAACAGTGAAAGAAAAGGGTGAGCTCAACTATCCCAGTAAGAAATATTATGACTAAGATAATCCAGAATAAATTATCCTTAGCCTTTAACAGTGTTAAACTGATAAAATACAATAAACATCAAGTTTAATGCGGTGAATAAGCAATCCATTAGAAGAGTCAAGTAGAACATAATGTCTACTATCTCCTCTAGATTAAAAGTCCATCGTTAATATTTCATTCATGTAATACTCATCAACAGTTCTTTGTTATACCCAAGATAAAAAGAACTATCATCACCTGTCTTCACCTGAACCACCAAAGATTATAGTTAAATCCATAATTCATTTTTATAATCATGTAAATAAACAATTTCTCCTTGCCACAAAGGCTTAATAGAACTTTACTCAATATCCTTACCCCAAAGGCTAAAGATATTCAAATGTAATAACAATGATCATACCAATCAGTTGTCTACCTTTGCACTACGGGCCAAAGATATTCAACAATAAAACCAATGGTCATTATCATACCAATCAATTATGCATCGATTGCACTACTACCAAAGACATTCAACTGTTAACTAATGGTCATGATCCTGCCAATCACATCATCGAATTATCCATGCACTACGGGCCAAGGATATTCGTTATTATCACCAGTGGTATGGTCATGTCCATAACCCGGTCCATCTTTGCACGTAAGCCAAAGATATACAACTATAAAACCAATAATCAACAGTCCATCTTTGCACGTAAGCCAAAAATATATAACTATAAAACCAATAATCAACAGTCCATCTATGCACGTAAGCCAAAGATATACAACTATACAACCAATAATCAATAATTCGTCTTTGCACGTAAGCCAAAGATATACAACTGTAAAACCAATAATAAACAATCCATCTTTGCACATAAGCCAAAGATGACTTTCATCACAATATAAGCATGAGGATGATGACAATGATATAAGCATTAATCAAACGAAATCAAGAATAAATTAAAGACTGTAAATTTATCCAGAGTTTAAAAATATCCAAATTGTCAACATGATACTGCTTTGTGGAGTAAAATTCAAGAATAATATTCATGTACCAAAAATAATTTGGACAGAAAAGAAAAATATTTTTTTCGGGTAAATAGTACCGTGAATAGCAGAACTCGTGAATAGTAACTCATGAATAAGAAACTTAAATAAATAGTACTCAAATGATTCGTATATAGTATCGTATATACATAAATAATGTCATATCATGCAAAATAGTGTCATATATATGAATAATTAAATATTATATCACGTGAATAAGAACTCGGCACAAAAAGATAAAGTTTCACAATAAAATCCATATCAATATTTATAACACCTTAATCCAAATGTTATAAATCACTTAATAATCTCATAATCTAATATTATTAATATTACCACAATATTTTAATCATTTCTTAAACTTATAAACAACTTATTTTAATTGTTTACACTTTACTAATTAATGCATTTAATCATCCTAAAATGTCGAACTCATAAGATTTCATCACCAATAACCAAAACTCTCATCAAAAATCTGCATATACCTTATATAGGATTCTCAAGCCATAAAATCCTATTTTCCAATTTTCTTACTTCACATAACATATTTAATTCATTTACTCATAACTAGTTCATTTTCATGAAAATACCAAATCATTACAAACAAATTTTCTTTTTTTGGGATTTAGCAGAATATAGTCCCATATTGAACATATATTTTTCTCAGAATTTTTAAAATTAATTTACTATTTTTCATATGGCTAAAACTGCAGAATATTTAGACATTTATCAAAAATTGTACTTTTGTCCAAAAATTCCAAAATTTATAAGGTATACTGTTGTTATATAGATGTACTCCCAATAAATATTTCACCAATTTTGGAGTTAACCACAAGGAGTTATAAGGGTTTAGTTTTAAAATAGTCTTTTCCCATAAAATTCATAACTCCTAATCTATACATCCAAAAATCGCCATTTTTGGACACAATCTAGAAAACTCATCAAATTATCATTTCAAAATTTTTCAGAATTTTTTAGGATCGAAAAAATTACAAAACTGCCCCTGGCAGAAACCCCTTACTTACAACGGTTGAACGAAAATAATATTCCTTACGAATATTAAACGAATATAATGAATATTGAACGATAATAATATTCATATGAATACGAAAAATAATATCTCTTCAGAATATAAAAATAATAACCCTTACCTCAGAAGAAGACTGGATACTGGAGTAGTGAAGTAGCAGACTACTCTTCTTCTTTCTCTCTATAGCTTCTCTTTCAATAGCTTCTATCTCTATAATTGCTCTTGTGAAGAATGAGCTTCTATTTATAGGAAAATATAGATTTGATAATTGCACGTTTTGGGGCTCGAAATATTACAGTACAATACCTTCAACTTTTCTTTCATTTTTAATTTAGTCCTGCAAGTATTATCAAACTTGCACCACCTCCCCTAATAGTAAATGTAAGACCCCGAATTTTATGAAATAAATTATTCAATTTTTCTTATAATTATTATTTAGTAAATGGTTAAATTGATAAAAAAAAAGTTAAAATTAAGGATGATATATATAAAATTTTCAAAATACGCAAGTGGTTATAAAATACTCATTTCTATTGGGGAATATTCGTTTGGTCGTGGGAATATTCTTGTTGTTTGGGAAATATTAAATGCGGCCAGTAGCGATGTATGTGTGGGCCCCATAACGTAATAATCGTCGGATGAAGAAAAAAATGCCAAGTTTTAGTTTTTATAAATAATGGCGTAATTATTACACAATTAACAATCGTTGGAATACACGGTGGTTAAAATACGATGTCTGGCGTGGTTGCATAAAGAGAACACGATATTGCACAGTATTTTTGAATTATTAATACTTATGTAAGAAGGCACTACTCAATAATTATTACAGTAATTACTTTTCAATATTTTATTTTATTGGTTCAATAATTACTGCGTTGATATTTTATATTATTGTTGTTTCAATAATTGTCATTGCACAATATTTCCCATTATCAGATCAAAAATTCATATTATTTGAATAATATTATTAGATAACATTATTGGCAATGTCTAGAAAGTTCTGTCAATGAGAATTTTGGTCACCTAATTGCGTGCCAGTAAGGAGAAATCCTTATCGAAAAGCCCCCTCTTTCCTGGAAACTGCCTGGTTGTCATTGTTGCGATTTTGTAATATTATTTGTGAATAATTAATTATTAATTTATATGATAAGAAAATATTTATTTGATGCGGATATAAATGATGGATTTATTTATGTGGTTATAAATGAAGGAATTAATATTGAGGTATTTTATCAGTATTTTGTCGGATTGGAGGTATTAAAAGATCAAATCGGGGTTCTTAAATCTCTATTGCGTGAGTTATAATTTTAATCCGACCGTTGGATCGTTGTAATTTTTGGATATGTTATACATATATGAGTTGAATATACGTCCACAAATTTTGAACCGTTGAAAATTAACGCATGATTTGTTATGAATTTTAAAAGGTGTTGAAACGATGTTGAAAATCGTCCGTTTATGGATTTCGGATATTTTTTGTTTGGAATTTAGAAAAACTCAAAGCTAAAAAGTTGTAGAGAATTCGATTTCGTGTGGAATGGACATAAAATTCTTATTTTTTTGATAAATGGGCTATTTTTTATGAATTACTGAAGTTTCAAAAAATAAAATAATATTTATTAAATTTGGGTGGGACCCACTTTGGTTGGTGTAGAAAAAAAATATGGGCTGAATATTTTTCAAAGATGGCTTGATCAGATTGTTCAATATGTATGGGCATAGAATTGAAACTAATAATAATATTATTTTATTAATTTAGTCTCCTTTGGCGTTCTAGCATTTTCCTATAAATAGGCGCTTAAGTTAGAATTAAAAATCACACTAGAAACATAAGTTTTCTCTCTCTATATTATCGAGCATATTTTGGTGAGTATTTAGATACTTTAAGAGTTTCTATTCAGTGGAAGTTTCCTTCGGCTTTTCATCCAATATTTTGGTCAAAAGTACTGCTCTTTTGAGGTAAGGGATTTTAAGGGTTATTGTGTTTTTCTGTTTTCGTAATTTTTCTGATCTTCAAAAATTTTGGAAAAAATTGAAATGATAATTTGATGAGTTTTCTCGATTGTGTCCAAAAATGACGATTTTTGGATGTATAGATTAGGAGTTATGGATTTTATGAGAAAAGACTATTTTAAAAGTAAACTCTTATAACTCCTTATGGTTAACTCCAAAATTGGTAAAATTTTTATTGGGAGTACATCTATATAACATCAGTATATTCTGTAAATTTCGAAATTTTTGGACAAAAGTACAATTTATGATAAATGTCTAAATATTTTGCGATTTTGACCATGTGAAAAATAGTAAATGAATTTTAAAAATTCCGAAAAATATATATTTCAATATGGGACTATATTACTACTAAATCCCGGAAAAGAAATATTTTTGAACTGATTTGGTATTTTTCATAAAAATGAACTAGTTATGAGTAAATGAATTAAATATGTTATGTGAAGTAACAAAATTGGAAAATAGGATTTTATGGCTTGAGAATCCTATATAAGGTATATCTTGATTTTTTGATGAGGGTTTTGGTTATTGGTGATGAAATCTTATGAGTTTGGCATTTTAGTATGATTAAATGCATTAATTAGTAAAGTGTAAACAATTAAAATAAATTGTTTATAAGTTTAAGAAATGATTAAGATATTGTGGTAATATTAATAATATTAGATTATGAGACTATTAAGTGATTTATAACATTTGGATTAAGGTGTTATGAAATCATTGATTTATGAATCTTACTTTTGAAATTAAATGTAGTTGTTGATCATATTGTTTTTATTATCATATATAACATTTTATAACCTCCTTGAAGAAAAATTTCTCTTTGACTTGAGTGTAAAGATGGGTAGATTATTGGTATGATCGTGACTATGGGTTCTCTTTGGCCAGTATTGCAAAGATGAATTGTTGACTGGTATGATCATGACCATTGAATTTACAATTGAATATTTTTAGCTTAAGTGCAAAGGTGAATTGATCAACATGGTTATAATTATTGTTTATATAAATTCTGGAATAATTATATATTTCTTTGAGATATGAATATGTTTGGACCGTAGTGCAAAGATGACATGTTGTTGAATATCTTTGGCATGTAATGCAAAGATGAATTATTGATGAATATCTTTGGCCCGTAGTGCAAAGATAACCTGTTGTTGAATATCTTTGGCATGTAGTGCAAAGATGACCTGTTGATGAATATCTTTGGCCTGTAGTGCAAAGATGAACTGTTGATAAGTATCTTTGGCCTGTAGTGCAAAGATGAACTTATTAGTATGATTATGAACAGGAACTGTGATTTGGTATAACCATGATCTTTGATGTTTCAGGTAAAGACATGTGATGTAAATTATCTTCGTCCTGGATGAGAAAAGGACTTTGAAACCACAAATATGATTATGAGTTATTCATGTGATTGTGGACAAGAACTGTTGATTGATGTTACAGGGATAAAACATTGTTGGTGGACTTTTAACATAGAGAAGATAATAGACATTATAGTCTATTTAACTCTTCCAATGGATTGCTCGTTCCACTACAACTATGATTGAAAAGTTTTATCATCTACCATATGTTCTAAATCTCTGATTTATTACTGATGAAGGTATTGATAATTTAATTATCTTTAGTCATGATATTCTTTACTGGGCTATTTGTGCTCACCCTTTTGCTTCACAATTCCTTTCAGGTAATAAAAGTATAAATTTGGGTCGGCGGGGATAACAGAGGAATAGTAGTGGTGGTCCGGAGACTATCAAAGTTTCTCAACACATTATAAAATGGCATGACATACAATATATAATTGTATTGAGGACCTAAGATGTGTGTGTCGTATATTATACGTCACTTAATAATTGATTTTGGTGAACAACAATAGGGTGAGGTGAACCCAACTTTGGAAGGGTGTTTTGCCATTATCATACAAGATGTCTAATGACATACAACCTCGTGTTATCATAAGACAGGGTTGTTCACATCCACTTGTTGAGTATATCTACGAGCACTACCTATATGATCTTGGAGTTGGGTTGAAACATAATGTTCAATCGCAGACGGTGGAGATAGTTATATGTCAAGAAAAGACTCACCATTGGAAGGAACATGATAGTAATCTTCTCATTTTTCTTTGGGGTCTATTGGATCAACCAAGGAAAATTCTATGGACATATGATATATATCATAACCTAGACGCATGGCCTCCCATGTACGAAGGTTTCCTTGAGCACTTCCCAAAGATTTTAATTTTTAAAACAATTATTGACTGTACCTTTATGTAATGTATCAATGTGAGGTATTCTCCATAGTTGGGACATGAGTCACAATTGGTATTCAAACTCATAACGTATGTGTTGTTTTCTGTACCATGTATTTGGCGACTCAGAATAGGTTGGATGGATTGGACCTATTTTGGGGGCGTCACAGTAAATCATGTGAATTAATAGTTCATTCATATGACTCAATAGTATAATCATGTGAAAAAACTAATTACAGTATAGTACCTTCAACTATACCTCCATTTTTAATTTAGTCATGCAAGTATTATCAATCTTGCACCAACTCCCCTAATAGTAAATCATGTGAATCAATAGTAAATTATGTGACTCAATAGTTCTAAATATGTGAAAAAATTAATTATAGTATAGTACCTTCATCTATACCTCCATTTAGTCATGCAAGTATTATCAATCTTGCACCAACTCCCCTAATAGTAAATCATGTGAATCAATAGTACACATATGTGAACACATAGTTATAAGCATGTGAATTAATAGCAATTAATTGCTCATTTATCCGGTTAATTACCCGATTGGTCAATATAACCTCCAGACATCAATTATTATCAAAATAAATGTCGATTTCCATTAACACTAATAATTCCCACACAATGGAACTATCAATTTCATCTTTAATCAACATGAACTTATTCATCATTAATATTATAATTCACAATATTTAACAACTAGGTCGTTCCCAGGGAAAGAGGGGGCTTTCCGATAAAGATTTCTCCTTATTGACGCGCAATTAGGTGACCAAACCTCTCCTTGGCAGAACTTCTAGACATTGTCAATATTGCAAATAATAATATGAATAACTTTGTCGTCTCAATTATTGATTCAATAATATAACATATTATGCAGATGATACTGTGACAACAATTGAATCAATAATATGAGAGATATGATGCAGCAATTACTGTAGCAATAATTGAGTATAATTGAGTGACTTCTTACGTAAGCATCAATAATCAATATCGTGTAATACTATGCAACCAAGCGTATTACTGTAGTTTTATCACCGATTATTTTATGAAAACTTTCTTACTTTGAAATTTTTTTCAAATATCACCCTTAACTTTAACCTTTTATCAATTTAATCATTTACTAAATAGAATAATTATAAGAAAATTGAATACTTTCATTTCATAAAATTTGGGGTCTCACACCTATGGCTACAAGAACTAAATTATCTGCAGATCAGTGTCCTAAGACTAAAGAAGAAGAAAAGGAGATGGCCCACATTCCATATGCAAGCGCAGTCGGAAGCTTAATGTATGCGATGGTATGTATGAGACCAGATATTTCCCAAGCAATGGGAGTATTGAGAAGATATATGTCAAACCCCGGGAAGGAGCATTGGATCGCCATTAAAAGAGTTTTCAGGTATCTTTATGATACTTCTAATTTTGTATTGCATTTTGGAGGTAAAGAAGATGGGAGGAACTTTGAGGTGGTAGGATCTGTGGATGCTGATTAGGGTGGAGATGTTGATAGTAGAAAATCAACAAGTGGTTATGTATTCAAATTGTTTGATGGTCCTATTAGTTGGATGAGCAAGCAGTAAAGTGTTGTTACTTTATTATCTACTGAGGCAGAATACATGGCGTTTACTCATGCAAGTAAGGAAGCAATATGGATTCGCAGGTTGTTTGTTAAGTTTGGTTTTAAATAGAAAAAAATGAAGTTAAAGTGTGATAGTCAGAGTGCTATTCACTTAGCAAAGAATCCTGCATTCCACTCACGGTCGAAGCATATTGATATCTAGTATTACTTCATTAGAGAGAAGGTTGATGAGAAACTGATTCTTTTGGAGAAGGTTGACACGGTAATGAACGACGCAAACTTCTTAACTAAAGCAATTAGTTTGGCGAAGTTTGAGTGGTGTACATCTAAGGTGGGTATCAAGAAGTATTCATCAAGTGGGAGAATGTTGGGATTGACTCATACTTCTGCGGGTTCAACGAATAGCCACTACGACTACTCAGTCAGGGTAGCGCTCCCTGGAAGCTAAGCGCAAAGTGCAATTGGGCTTGGGGATTTATTAGTAGCCCGATATTGAGTTTTACTAATGTATTGGGCCTCATGTGTTTGGACTCATGTTATAGCAGCTCACTACAAGAAAACCAGCTATTTCCGACGGAATGTATTCTGTCGAGGATAAATTAGCCGAACAGTATCTGTAAGTTTATATAGTTTCCATCTTTTTTGTAATTTAATTTATTATGCCAATTTTATTTAACGCATAATGAAATACTATATAAACTTACAGATACAGTTCGTCAACGTCAGCGAGGGACTAACCTCGGTTTATTTGGGCGTTCGCCGGCCCAGCCAGAGGTAGCTATAGTTGATGTCGACTCGGCGCAGTATGTGTCAACTATTATATAACTTAATAATATAAATTATTTTATATGATTGCATGAATTAAAGTAACACATATTTCCAATTATTGCAGTATCCTGGTCCCGGTCGTTAAGCATTTTGTAATGACTCAGAAAATCCTATGTAATATTCAATTATTATAACGTTAAATTTTGAGTATAAATTTTTGTATTATTATTTTATTATGTTATTTCTCATTGTGACAAAACTATTATTTACTTAATAGTTTATTAAGCATCTTGCATTATGAAGGGGAAAGAAAGAGATGAGAATATACATTAATACAATGTTAAATAATATCAATGATGAAAAGGAAAGCCAACATGGTTTAATTATGAAATATTCTTGAAATTAGTTAAGTGATTAATGAAATAATTATACTATAATATAAATAATTTCATTCAAAAGCATTATGTAGTGATAAAGAAGGAAATAGATAAAAAGTTCCATGTGTCTTAAATAAGAGTCCATATTGAAATATTGGGCCATATTATATTGTGCTAAGTATGCTTGCAAATATGTTACATTGCCTTTTTAGAATTTAGACCTATACTTTAAAAGACCAATATTCCTAAATTGGGCCAACCCAAGTATATACTTGCAAGCCTCCTACATAATTCTTGGAAGTATGTATTTTACTTCTGCATGAGGCCCAACTTCCATATCCATACTCCACCTAATTAAGGGTCCATTGCAGCAGCCCATTGAAAAGAGAAAAAGGGAACTATTTCAGTTCAAACGTGATTAAGCAATTAGAAGATATTGTTTATAATTAGCAGGCCAAGAAGCTGTTAAGAAAAGGGTGTGTTGGTTATTTAACCCATGTAGTTGACACGTAAAGAATGGTGCCAGAAATAGAATAAATACCAATAGTGAGGGAATTCCCAGATGTATTTTCAAATGATTTGCCAGGGTTACCACCAGATCGGGAGATTGAATTCGTGATAGACTTAGTGTCTGGCACAAACCCAATTTCAAAAGCTCTATACCGAATGGCTCTGGTAGAGATGAAAGAACTAATGATTCAGTTACAGGAATTATTAGACAAAAAGTACATTCAACCGAGTGTGTCTCCCTATGGAGCACCTGTGTTATTTGTTAAAAAGAAGGATGGATCGTTACGAATATGTATCGATTATAAAGAATTGAACAAAGTCACAATCAAAAATAAGTATCCCTTACCAAGAATTGATGATCTTTTTTATCAACTGAAGGGAGCTCGTTATTTTTCCAAGATAGATTTGCGTACATGTTATCACCAATTGAAAGTGAGGAATGAAGACGTGCCAAAGACAGCATTCAGGACTCGTTACGGCCACTATGAGTTCCTAGTGATGTCATTTGGGCTTACTTATGCACCAATAGCATTCATAGATTTAATTAATCGAGTATTCAAACCTTACTTAGATAAATTCGTGGTGGTATTCATTGGCGATATCTTGATCTATTCGAAGACTCGAGAGGATCATGTTGAACATCTGAAGATGGTATTGGAGATCTTGAGAAGAGAAAAGTTGTATGCAAAGTTTTCAAAATACGAGTTTTGGTTGGAAAAAGTGCAATTTTTGGGACACGTGGTCGACCTTGAAGGGATATCAGTAGATCCGACTAAAGTGGAAGCGGTAATTAACTAGGAACGACCGAAGACACCGACTGAAATACGAAGTTTCTTGGGTCTAGCAGGTTATTACCGTAAATTCATCAAATATTTTTCAAAATTGTCAGGACCTTTGACGAATTTGACCCGAAAGGCAGTAAAATTCGTTTGGTCAGAAAAATGTGAAGAAAGTTTCCAGGAACTAAAGAAAAGATTAAGTGAAGCACCAGTGCTATCCTTGCCAGACGATACGGGTAATTTCGTTGTTTACATCGATGCGTCACACAAAGGGCTTGGATGCGTTTTGATGCAACACAGCAAGGTCATAGCATATACGTCTCGCCAGTTGAAGGATTACGAGAAGGGGTATCCTACGCACGACTTGGAGCTAGCAGCAGTAGTATTCACTCTAAAATTTTGGAGACACTATTTGTATGGCGAGAAATGTGAGATATACACAGACCATAAAAGTCTGAAGTATATCTTCACTCAAAAGGAATTAAACATGAGGCAGAGAAGATGGTTAGAACTGATCAAGGACTTTGATTGCGAAATTTTGTATCATCCCGGGAAAGCCAACGTAGTCGTCGATGCTCTCAGCAGGAAGGGAAGAAAAAAAATTAGAGACACTAACAAATCAGGACGAGCTCATCAGAGAAATAGAGAAAATGGAAATCGAGGTGAAATATCCGAGAGAGTCAAAAGAAAAAACTGTTTAATTTGGAGACTCGTCCAATTTTTTGGACAGAGTAAAAGAAGCCCAGGATCAAGATGAGGGATGCAAAAAGGTGAAGAAACAGGTAGCGAAAGGAGAGACTACCAAGTTTAAAATAGATAAAGACGGATTATTGCGATTTGAGGGAAGAGTGTGGGTACCAGTAGTACCAGACATAAAAGAAGAAATCTTGCAAGAAGCACACGGTTCAAATTTATCAATTCACCCGGGCAGCACAAAGATGTATCAAGACCTTCAACAACACTTTTGGTGGCCCAATTTGAAAAGAAAAGTGGCAGAATACGTCAGTAGGTGCCTAACCTGTCAAAGAGTGAAAGCTGAGCATCAAAGACCAAGTGGATTGCTACAATCGTTAGAAATTCTGGAATGGAAATGGGAACACATAACTATGGATTTTGTTATGGGACTACCAACTACACAGAAAGGCTTCGACGCTATATGGGTCATCATGGATCGATTGACAAAGTCAGCGCATTTCTTACCAATTAAGATCAGATTCAATCTAGAGCAATTGGCTAAAATATACGTTAAAGAGATTGTATCAAGACATGGCATTCCATTATCAATCGTATCTGAGCGAGATCCGCGATTCACATCCAATTTTTGGTGAAGTCTACAAGAACGTATGGGGACGCAGTTGAAATTGAGTATGGCATATCACCCTCAAACAGACGACCAAAGTGAAAGAACAATTCAGACACTGGAAGATATGCTAAGAGCATACGTCATGGATTTCAAGGGAAATTGGGATGATCACCTACCATTGGTCGAGTTTACGTATAATAATAGTTATCACACAAGTATCGGGATGCTTCCTTATGAGGCATTGTACGGAAGAAAATGTGGAACCCCACTCTATTGGGACGAGGTAGGAGAAAGTAAATTGCTGGGACCAGAAATGGTTCAATAAACTGCAGAAATTGTCCAAGTAATTCGAGTAAGATTGGTAGCAGCTCAAGATAGGCAAAAGAAGTATGCAGATTTGCACCGTCAAAAGAGAGATTTCAAAATAGGGTCGTTTGTGTTTTTAAAAGTATCTCCTTGGAAGGGAAAAATTAGATTTGGAAAGAAGGGAAAACTGAGTCCAAGATTTATAAGGCCTTTTGAAGTACTGAAGCAAATAGGGAAGGTGGCTTATGAAGTGGTTTTACCTCCGGAATTAGGGCATAATCATAACGTATTTCACATATAGGTACTACGGCCATATAAACAAGATCACAAGCATGTAATTCACTATGAACCTATTCAGGTTGAAAAAGATCTAACCTATGAAGAAGTTCCTATTCAAATCATTGACAGGAAAGAACAAATTTTAAGAAACAAAATAATACCTTCTGTGAAGGTGATATGGAGGAACCACAGTGCTAAGGAAGCTACGTGGGAACTCGAAGAAAAGATGAAGAAAAGTTATCCCCATCTTTTTAAGTAACCTTGTACTTGTGATTTCGAGGACGGAATCCTTATAAGGAGGGGAGAATGTAATGACTCGGAAAATCCTATGTAATATTCAATTATTATAATGTCAAATTTTGAGTATAATTTTTTTATTATTATTATTTTATTATGTTATTTCTCATTGTGACAAAACTATTATTTACTTAATAGTTTATTAAGCATCTTGAATTATGAAGGGGAAAGAAAGAGATGAGAATATACATTAATATAGTGTTAAATAATATCAATGATGAAAAGGAAAGCCAACATGGTTTAATTATGAAATATTCTTGAAATTACTTAAGTGATTAATGAAATAATTATACTATAATATAATTAATTTCATTCAAAAGCATTATGTAGTGATAAAGAAGGAAATATGATAGATAAAAAGTTCCATGTGTCTGAAATAAGAGTCCATATTGAAATATTGGGCCCTATTATATTGTGCTAAGTATGCTTGCAAATATGTTACATTGCCTTTTTAGAATTTAGACCTATACTTTAAAAGACCAATATTCCGAAATTGGGCCAACCCAAGTATATACTTGCAAGCCTCCTACATAATTCTTGGAAGTATGTATTTTACTTCTGCATGAGGCCCAACTTCCATATCCATACTCCACCTAATTGAGGGTCCATTTCAGCAGCCCATTGAAAAGAGAAAAAGGGAACTATTTCAGTTCAAACGTGATTAAGCAATTAGAAGATATTGGTTATAATTAGCAGGTAAGTTAGTTTAGATAGCAGATAAATAACAGGTCAGCCAAACTTGCAGAGGATAAGGCATAACAAGTAAGCTAAGGTCTGCTAGGGTGGCTGTGAAGGGACTATGGGAGCTAGACTAGGAATGATGGATGTGTAGGGGCCAACTAGGGGTGATAGGATTAACAGTAGAAGAAGCTAAGCTCAGCCATAAAAGCCCAAGCTCATTGCCTAAAACCAATTACCTTCATCACTCAGCAGAGTCCCAAAAGAAATAATAGTATCAGTCATATAGAGTGAGAATGAAAGCGTTACGGCTGAGAGGGAAAAGGAAACTGAGCAGCTCAACCCACTTGTAACCTTCGAATCAACAAGGTAAGCCAATTCTGGCCCCCAATCCTTTTTCCAGTCGTTCCTGTTTCTCTAATTGATAGCAACTGAACTGTTGGTGACTATGTAGCATGAGTGGCTGTTATATTGGAATTAATACAATATAATGACTGCTTTAATGTTATTGGAACTGCTGTGATTGGGACTATTTAGTATGTTCCTATACTTGTTGTTGTTTTAAGCCATAAGGCTGAGCTAAGAATTATGTATTAAGTGCAAGTATATAAACTACCCTCTATATGTTTGATAAATTGCCAAGCTAAGGACTGATTTTGTAACTTTGAATACTAACTATGATTTAGAGTCCAAACTAGTATCAAATTGCTTATATAAGTATACTTCATGCTTGACCTTAACATGTCTCAAATAACTGACAATCTAAGATAGATAAACACTTGGACAAAGCAAGTAAGAATGGACTGAAATAGTAACCTTCCTTATGACTATTATTAGTAGCTTTTCTTATGATATTTATAAATTGTTTCTAGTATACTTACTGTTCTATAACTAGGGATAACTACCTCAATCTTTAAAAGCTACTCATGAGGACACTTTAAAGCTTCACAATATGAATGCTAATGTCTAAAGAGGTGTGGTCATGGACTGTCTAAGAAGTAGCTAAAATAGGCCATCCAGATGAAAGAAATACCTACTAGATATTATGTAAATAACCAATTTCGGTTTACTTTTGATTAAACATGTTATCTTGGTAACTAGATTTTTCCAAATCATGCTTTCTTGTATTAATTTGAAGCCTATGAAGGGCTGTTTTGAACTAAAGTTGAAAGCCTTGTATATAGGCTCTTTAAAGCATCAACATATATTATATAGCATATACATGATGTGGAAACCTTTGGGTTGTAAACTTCATGGCTGTTTTGGTGATTTAATGTCAAAACCTTGCCTAAAAAGCTTGGAATAGGCATGAGGGACTGTTATGTCTTAAATTCACTACTGTGCTATGACAATGCTATATGGACTATTATTGGAAGTTTTATTATGATGATCATGCCATGCTTCTAATATATTCATTATAGACAGTCCTTGTTTCCATGTTGCCTAAGCATGTTACCTTGATCATGCCTTGCTTCTTATTAGATGTTTTAAACCATAAACATATATTATGTAAGAGGTTCATGCTTTAGAAATACATAGATCTCATTCCTTGGTACTATTTTGATGCAAGAGTATTAAACCATGTCTATAATGCTCTATATAGATTGTTTTGATGATGTAGTACTGAACGTTGCCTATTTAGTTCTGATATAAACTCAAAGACTGTTATATGGATTTTTGAGCTGCAATGTAAACTGTTGTAGGATCTAATTGAATGACATGATATGTTGCCATCATGACTGACTGTTAACATGATAGGTGTTGATATATTAAGTTGTTGTATTAAATTGACTGCTATGCTATGACTATGATAGTATGGACTGAACTTAGGCACAAGGTGCTAAGTTGGGTTGAGGAGTAATAAGGAGGATAAAGTTGGCTTTCTAACACAAGCAAATAGCTATGGCACTAGTAAATTAAAACTGTGCACACCACATGCTCGACGAAAGTCCACAGTGGACTGCCTTACCAAAATCAATTATTAAGCCAACATAAGGCTGGGGATTGATTTTGTATTTCAAGAGATGAAAAAAAATTAAAATGTATAAGCACACTAAATAGAAGTGAAAAACAAATATTAGCTAAAAATCAAATGTGAAATAGTTATCATGTCAAGCCCTTGTACACACTGTTTTAAGGCAGACGTGAAAGGTTAGGATAGGAACTTGGCATGGTTGTTAGTAGGTTGATGTTATACTTAGATCACACTACTATGGGGACCAAGATTAACTTTGGTTGCAAGATTACTAAATATAAAAAAGTCAGGGCTGGGAGAGGCTTAAGAACTGCTGTCTATGACAGCAGTAACTACACACAGATAAAAAGAATCTAGCATGCTTGGGATTAAAAGTAAAAGAAGTCAGTTAAGTCCCTGCCCTTTTGTTTAGTTACTGCAGTTGCTGAAGCATGATAGTATGTGAATGCAGCACTTATAGTAGACCAAAAATCTTATGGTAATTAAATAGGTATGTAAAGATAGTAAGCTATTTGGAGCAAGAGTCAAGAAATGATAGTTGCTACCCATTGGCAGCAACAGCAGCAAACATCAGTAGTAATAGGTTTGAAAAACTCTAGCTAGAACTCTTGGTGGTTTACAGTCGAGGCACTAGAAAGGGTACTAGTTGTGAATAATTATTATACTACATTATGACATAATGAAAGGGCAAGGGCTGCTGCATTATTGAACTGTTGGTGACTATGTAGCATGAGTGGCAGTTATATTGGAATTAATACAATATAATGACTGCTTTAATGTTATTGGAACTGCTGTGATTGGGACTATTTAGTATGTTCCTATACTTCTTGTTGTTTTAAGCCATAAGGCTGGGGCCAATAAGCTAAGAATTATGTATTAAGTGAAAGTATATAAACTGCCCTCTATATGTTTAATAAATTACCAAACTAAGGACTGATTTTGTAACTTTGAATATTAACTATGATTTAGAGACCAAACTAGTATCAAATTGCTTATATAAGTATACTGTATGCTTGACCTTAACTTGTCTCAAAATAACTGACAATCTAAGATAGATAAACACTTGGACAAAGTAAGTAAAAATGGACTGAAATAGTAACCTTCCTTATGACTGTTATTAGAAGCTTTTCTTATGATATTTATGAATTGTTTCTAGTATACATAATGTGTTATATAACTAGGTATAACTACCTCAATCTTTAAAAGCTACTCATGAGGACACTTTAAAGCTGCACAATATAAATGTTAATGTCTAAAGAGGTGTGGTAATTGACTATCTAAGAAGTAGCTAAAATAAGCCATCCGGATGAAAGAAATACCTACTAGATATTATGTAAATAACCAAATTCGGTTTATTTGTTGCTTAATCATGTTATCTTGGTAACTAGATTTTTTCAAATCATGTTTTCTTGTATTAATTTGAAGCCTATGAAGGGCTGTTTTGAACTAAATTTGAAAGCCTTGTATGTATGCTCTTTAAAGCATCAACATATATTATATAGCATATACATGATGTGGAAACCTTTGGGTTGTAAACTTCATGGCTGTTTTGGTGATTTAATGTCAAAACCTTGCCTAAAAAGTTTGGAATAGGTATGAGGGACTGTTATGTCTTAAATTCACTACTGTGCTATGATAATGCTATATGGACTGTTATTGGAAGTTTTATTATGATGATCATGCCTTGCTTCTAATATATTTAATATAAACAGTCCTTGTTTCCATGTTGCCTAAGCATGTTACCT
Organism: Panax ginseng; assembly: GCA_020205605.1. NCBI lineage: Eukaryota > Viridiplantae > Streptophyta > Magnoliopsida > Apiales > Araliaceae > Panax > Panax ginseng. The sequence goes on from CM035132.1 coordinate 181,455,121, forward strand.
TGATACCTAGTTATTTTTCAAATCATACTACCTTGTACCAAGAGGGACTGTTTTGGCCTAAAACATGAAAACCTTACTATTAGATGTTTTAAACCATGAACATATAATATGTAAAGAGGTTCATGCTTTAGAAATATAGAGATCTCATTCCTTGGTACTGTTTTGATGCAAGAGTATTAAACCATGTCTATAATGCTCTATATAGACTGTTTTGATGATGTAGTACTGAACCTTGCCTATTTAGTTCTGATATAAACTCAAAGACTGTTATATGGATTTTTGAGCTGCTATGTAAACTATTGTAGGATCTAACTGAATGACATGCTATGTTGCTATCATGACTGACTGTTAGCATGATAGGTGTTGATATATTAAGTTGTTGTATTAAATTGACTGCTATGCTCTGGCTATGATAGTAGGGACTGAACTTAGGCACAAGGAGCTAAGTTGGGCTGAGGAGTAATAAGAAGGATAAATTTGGCTTTCTAACACAAGCAAATAGCTATGGCACTAGTAAATTGAAACTGTGCACACCACATGCTCAACGAAAGTCCCAAGTGGACTGCCTTACCAAAATCAATTATTAAGCCAACATAAGGCTTGGAATTGATTTTGTATTTCAAGAGATGAAAAAAATTGAAATGTATAAGCACACTAAATAGAAGTGAAAAACAAATCTTGGCTAAAAATCAAATGTGAAATAGTTATCATGTCAAGCCCTTGTGCACATTGTTTTAAGGCAGCCGTGAAAGGTTAGGATAGGAACTTGGCACGGTTGTTAGTAGGTTGATGTTATACTTAGATCACACTACTATGGGGACCAAGATTAATTTTGGTTGCAAGATTACTACATATAACAAATTTAGGACTGGGAGAGGCTTAAGAACTGCTGTCTATGACAGCAGTAACTGCCACAACACAGATAAAAAGAATCTAGCATGCTTGGGATTAAAAGTAAAAGAAATCAGTTAAGTCCCTGCTCTTTTGTTTAGTTACTATAGTTGATGAAGCATGATAGTATGTGAATGCAGCACTTATAGTAGACCAAAAACTTATGGTAATTAAATAGGTATGTAAAGATAGTAAGCTATTTGGAGCAAGAGTCAAGAAATGATAGTTGCTACCCATTGGCAGCAATAGCAGCAAACATCAGTAGTAATAGGTTTGAAAAATTCTAGCTAGAACTCTTAGTGGTTTACAGTCGAGGCACTAGAAAGGGTACTAGTTATGAATAATTATTATACTACATTATGACATAATGTAATAACCCGAGATTTCGAATAATCCAAATTTTTACGAATACATTTTTTTTATTTATTTTAATTAATATTTATATTGATTATCAATAATGTGTTGTGTATCTTTGAAACAAGTTTTGAAAAATAATCAATTTGTGTATTGACTGAGAAAATAAGAGTAGAGTTGTGCTTAACCGAGAATTTAAAAACCCTAACCTTAAGTTCGGATTGGGATTTGATAGAAAATATAATTAAAATAAGTATATTGATGAGTGCGTGTTTGTACTGTAGAGAAATTTTGATCAATGATTGACTGGATGACGTTTAAGCTTAGTAAACCTTAAAAAGGGATTAGAAACCCTAATCTCAGGTTTAGAATCCCTAACGTACAGTTAGGAACCCTAAACGAATGTCGGGAAACCCTAATTTTAAATCCGGGAATCCTATACCCTAATTAGGAAACCCTAATCCTAATTAGCAAGCCTAATGTGATTATTAAACTTTAATATGATTAGAAAACCTTGACATAATTAGGAAACCCTAATTATAGTTTTAAAATCTTAATTTTCTATTTTAAAACCCTAAATAAAAAATCCTAGAAATTTAAAGTTGTAAAACCTAAGGTTTAGAACCTTAGGGTTAAACCCTAAGGGTTTGGCAAATTACCTTTATGCCATTAAAATTATATTGCAATTGTCCAAATTGCCCTTTTTGGATTTCTTTAGTAAGTTACTTGTGAATCTTGCTAAAATTGTAGTTGTCACTACTACAAAACAGTAAATAGATAACGCGGAAAAAATGTTGTGATTTCAGTCAGAAAAACGTCGTGGTTAAGGGTGTTGTCTATTTGACACCCTTACTCAACGTTTTTAAAACGTTGTAATTAAGCACAATACACAACGTTTTTTAGGAAAAAAACGTTGTAGATTTGTTTTTCAAAAGTTAGCAGATGGATAAAAACGTTGTAGAAGGTATGATTCCACAACATTTTTAAAATGTTGTAGATTAAAAAAAAATAAAAAAAATATTGTGATTCACCTACATTATCAATGCACCTGCAATATGCTAATATCATGATATATAACTAAAAGGTCTAAATTCTCATTTAAATTTAAAACCAAAATGTATCAAATAATACCATTCGTTTATAGTTTCAAATTATTACATCCACAAAAGAAATTCAAGGAATTAGAGACTGAGTTTAAGGCTTGGCTGGAGAAACAATCTTGGCCCGTTATGTCACTCTCCAAGGATACGTAATAATCTAGTGCTGCCATTTGGGATGAGTGAGTCTGGAAATACCTCAAGTCTGAAGGCTCCAGCAGTTTCTCCTTTCTGACCTGTTCACAGCATTAAAGCAGGTTATTACAAAAAGCTTCGCAGCAGCTTGCCCACTTGTTGGACCAACATTCTCCTTGTCGTCCTAACTACCTTCTGCTCCAGCTGGATCAGTATAATAGCAACCATGTCACAAATCTGCAGAGCAAATAATCACATCAACAAAATTTCATATGGACCCTAATTGCAGAAGCAAAATTCATGACAATATTAATCGTGATAAAAGAAGCCAGTAACTCACTGCTACTCGCATTTGATTAAGTCCTGCTTTTGTAAAGAAAAAGAAACCCTCATCAGGACATGGAGGATTGTAAAACGAGGAATTAAGCAAAAAACATGGAGGATTGTAAAACGTTAAGATAGGAAGAACACAAGGAAAAAAAAGATTAAGCAAGTAAAGTGCGTCCATATCATGGAGATCGGAGCAGTACTAAAAAAATTAAAGATTGTTGCTGAAATTCTATAATTCATCTAGAAAATTTAAAGTTGTTTAACAATTCCATAATTGGAGTCATAACCACAATGCACAAACATTGGCAGGACTAGGAAATGATTACCTCTTTTTAACATTTCATCTTCATCACAACCTGTGTAGTAAGGCTGGTCAAGACAACTAGTAAGAAATAGAAGAATGTTCATACACTGAGCAAAACAATCTGGTATATTCTCAGATGATGCAAGTCTGGAGTGAGGAACCCATAGGTCTTCAGCAGACAGTCAAATGTAGCCTGCAACACATTACATACTGTCAAGTATCTTTGCAATTCATAGTTATGAAAAGTAAACTATCTTTTAAAGGGGAATAAATCATAATCTAAATACTTAATGTGGCCTGGTACTTGGTTCACACTACTAAGTACCAAACATTGAGATTCTACAACATGCATATATGTAATGTTAATATATAATAACATAAATAAATGATCAAAAATAACCAACTGGCTTGACATGAACAATACAGCTTAATTGAACTCAACATGATTTTGATTGTGAAGCATACTCCCAAAATCCAAGCCCAATCCCATTTTTAATCATAACCAACAACTAATGATAGTTATTTTAATAGCAGCAAGAAACCTAAACTGAACAATAGCAACAAGCATACTTGAGAACATTTATAAATACAAAAAAATGCAGCTATATAATTTCAGACGTGCAGAAATAATATATCGAAGGTTAAATCCACTTGAAGATTGGTTAAAATTAAGGTTTAAACAAGTTCCAACTATAGACCCAGTCATCAGCAAGCAAAATCACACTTGCTTATTATGCCAGTAAAAAGTTGAGAAACAAATAGTCTAAACAAACATTTTTTTGTAACGTTTTATAAGCAAATTAAAGTTCAGCTAGTTGTCTATAACAAAAACAAAAGTATAGTTAGTCATTTGTAAGTTGACCAAAAGTAGAGTGATGTAAAAAGCATTTAACCCGGTATTTTTTTCATCAAATGAAAACCTAACAATCTATAAGGATCTCCCTGATCTAAATTTTCTGGTTGAACATGATTCAGCCAATAGCCATTTAAACAATTAACCAAGTCTAGGAATGCATTCTTCAAAACAAAACGAGTGAAACGAATGATACCACTTTATGAAACTGATCTACAAATGTTATACAATCACCATCATTCATGAGTCAAAATGTCGACAATATAACTCGATTAGTATAAAATTTCAGTAATGCTACTTCCTGGGTGTTTTTTATCAAATGGTGAGAACCTACCAACTCTAACGAACAATAATGCATCAAACAATACAAAAAATTTAAATGGCATTTTAGATGATAATACCTTACCCAGGACTTAATGGATTTGAATTCAAAATGCAGAGACATATATCATCTTCGTAAACCTGTAGCCAAATCAAATTCAGAAGGGAATCAGAGAAACATGTACAAAATCAAGATCATCTTTCTATCACACAAAAGCAAAGTCTAAATATCTTCAATTTCACTTTATCGAGATTAATTTTGCATATTATCCTTCATACTGTTTTTCCTGGCAACATTAATGGGGAAAAGAAAAGAAAAGAAGCAAGTTGGTGAAAAGGAATACTTAACAGATTTTTGTAGTGTTAGATAAATTATTGACGAAATTAATATTGAATTCTCAATGAACCACGTGCTTTTCTAACGCTCTAACTAGGGGAACTTGCACCTAATTGTAAAATATAGAAGAAAAATGAAAATTGATCATAACAAAACAATAAAATATTACACTCGGTTATACTCCCTCACTATTCACGAAAATCACACTTGCTTATCATGTTTATTATATCATAAGTTACCGCTGGATTTGCACCATCTGTCAAGAAAAGATCATTAGGATCAGCAGGAAAACCATCACGAGCTTCAATACCAGCAGCAATTATATCACGTAACCCCTTGATACCCTGATGTCAGAGAACAAGAATGGAGAGTGATATATACAACTAACAACGTTATGCATGGATAATATATTAATTAAAGGTATTGCTGCATTCAAAAGAGGGCTTGGTACCTGACTATGACTATATGCACCAGTGGCTCTTCCAGGAATTTGATCCAGGATCTGCCAAGCTCGTTCGATGGCATCCGTACTGCAAGAAATATCCCCTGCCAGTCCAAACCTAACCAAGTGTCAATTCTAAAAAATCATACTCAAATTTGAAATTAGATTTACCACCGCCTCAATTAAAAAAATAAATTTACTCGTACCAGTTTTATGAACGCTCTAAAAAACACCAATATCAAAACCTCCGGATAATTTTAAGGACAAAATTAACTTGTAAAGACTGGTCACTTAAATTCAATACCAAGACTTGTGATTTAAGGAATTCATCTTAATCTACAATAAATGGAATTCAAAATCTTAACATTTCCAGATGATCAAATGCATACAAACTATATATAAATCTAAACTTTAATCCATAAACGAAATTAAACATTAATCCATAAATACCCAATTCAATTACTGAACGTACAAAAGAAAGAGAAGTAACACTTACCATAGCTGTCTAGGGTTTGATCGTCCTTTAAGATCCGGCCTTTGTAAATCAGCCTCTATTGATCAGCAGGCACGTCGCAGTTCTGGGCGAGGACACCTTTGAAGTTAGCCACAGTGGATCCGAGGGTGGACCGCACAGAGAACTTGGAACCGTTAGAGCATCGAACGTTAATGGGAACCACCTCTTCACTACCACTAGCGACGACGACGGCGCCCGACTGAGTTGACTCGCCCTCGGCGCCCATTTGAAATCGGGGAAATTAAATATAAGAAATGAAATCAGAGACAATATATGAAGAGCTAGATAAGTAAATCAGAACTCAGTGAGGACATTATTTATTAATGGGGAGAAACTCAATCAATCACCAATAAGAGAGAGAGAGAGAGAACCTGTAATCGGTGTTATTGAGCTGTAAAAAATCGATTATAGGGTTTGGAAGCTGGAATGTGATCTTTTTATCAATTATAGAGAACCCGTTCTGGACCACAAGCTGATTAGCAGGTATAAAGTGTGGACAGGTGAAACAAATCACCCTAGAGGATTGGGTTTCATAATTCCCCAAGTCGAAGCTTCTTAAGCTCCACCACCTCAGGCTCCACCTACTTATGGTCCGTCGTTAGCAGCTCACCGTGGTGTAGTTCCAGAAGCAGTCCAACGTGAAATAGACGGATGGTTTTACAATCTGGAAGCCCAAAATGTCCGCCCATCTGAACGCCAAGATGTGATCTATAAATATTTGGTCTATCAGTTTGCAGCTCAAAATGTCATGAACACCCAGTTAATCCCGGGTGATAATCTCAGCCAGTTCCCCACTGCTCCAATTCTGCTTGTGTTTCCCCCTTCTGATCAAGAGATGAGCGAGGATGAGGATGCTCCACCCGAGGAATAAGCTCGTCAGGGAAGTCCTCTGTTTTATATTGTTATATCTTTCGCATGAGGACATTGCTCTTGTTAAGTTTGGGGGTAGTTAATTGTTATTTTGCATTATTAGATTGTTAATGGTTTTAATTTGGATCTTTATTAATGTGATTAAGTGTTGCATTTTAGGATTGCATGTTAATTCGAGCCTTTGATAGTACGTATGTTTGGGGCCAATGATGAAATTAAAATTGCATGAACAAGGCTAGTAAGGATTGTTAAGCTAGTGATATGATTTAAATCTCCATCTGTTTGACACTGATATTATAAGGATAGCACATTTTGAAAAATGACCATGACGGCTATGATAGTTTAAATGGATAGATAATAAAGTTCTAAAGGATGAATCTTTAGTGAAATGAAGGAACAAGTTAAATAGCTAGTAAAAGATGAATTTAGATATGAACTCAAGTTTGGGGAAAAATATTTGGAGTATATAAGCTTTAAAAAATGGCAAATAAACACCGTATGCGTCTTGTCTAGTTTTGTGGCCTTTGTTACTTGAAAGTAAGTAAGCCCAAGGGATTGTCTCTACACTAAATACGCCCTAAGGTCTTAATGGCTTGGGAGTCGTTGGTCGAAAGCTCGTTAAGGTAGCATTGAAAAGCCTAAGGGATAAGACAATGCATAGTCATGAAAATATATATATATATATATATATATGATAAGTAGGAAAAGTGCAAAATGCCCCCGTATAGCAAAAACAAGCATAAGTATTCCATTTTGACCCCTGGACTTTGGTGATTGTTTAATTTCGGTTGAATCTAGTTTATTTGATGAATTCTCGAGTTGAAACTGTATGATGCCTATTAAGAACTTTATTATTTTTCGTATTTTGTTGTTCATTGGTTAGTATGGTTGTTGAACACACACTCACAATATCAGTAATAACAAATTTAGATTCATTGATTGTTGGGATATATTGAATTGCAGTAACATGATGTATTAGCATGTTTTTGTGATTTTTCTGAGGCCTAATGAATATATTTGTGTTATTGGATTGCTGGAATTAAGAACATATAGATAGTTTGCATGTTGTTTAGGTGTTTTTGTGTCTTGTGTTTTGTTGCTTAAGGACACACAACGATTTAAGTTTGGGGGTATTTGATGATTGGGTAATATACCCATGAATCAGATATACTTGGGCTTAAATTTGTGTATTCTCGAGTCCTTTAGTAGTATTTTTACTGTGTTTAAGTTTTGATTTGCAGACTTGGGAGCTGTAAGAACACTTGGTGGCATTTGGGCTAATAAGGGGCATAATATTCATTTTTTGCCCATCATCAATGGGGAGCTATTATCAAGATAAATCCCAAATGTGGCAAGAACCTTTGGGCGAAATGTTTGTTGACCGTGGACGCAGCGTGGATCAAGCGTTGACTTCTTGCTATGGGTTGGTTATTAAGAGGTTGATTTGAAAATGGATTGTGGGACAAATTAAGGAGTATAAAAGGATTATTTCTATTGAATTAGGGCATCTATTCTACACAATCGAGGATGATCGAGCTAAAGGGAGAATTGAAGGATTTTACTTGGGTTTTTCTCTTCTTCTTCATTCTTTAATTTGTGTAATTCTTTAAGGATGATTTGCAAAATATTGTTGGTTTTAATTTCCATTATGAACTAATTTCTTTAATTAAGATTTCCAATTGAACCTTTTATGATTATGAATTAATTATTTGATTTATTCCAATTATTTATGTTGAAGTGAATTGTTCATCTTGCTTTGTGCTGATTGATTAATTATCTGGCCAATAATTACCTTATTACTCTACAAGGAATTGAAAGATGAATTCTAGGGTTAGAACTGGGCATGGTGACATGTGACTTAGTTATTTTCATAGTGAATAATTAGGTTTGTGAATAGAATGGAAATATCTATTTGCCGCATGTAACACATAAGGAATTGGGATTGTAACGAGTTTAATTCAATTATTTTGCATAGGAATATAGCAAAATTAATCTGGGTTAAATAGAAGGCAATTGATCACTTGGAAAAAGACTTTTGGCAGTTGTGAATTCCTGTTAACAATTCAGTAGACATAATAATTAGGATAATTGGATAATTGATTTATAGTTCATAATTGGTGATATTGGAGTCTTAATCCTTATTTATCTGAATTCAATCAAAACTTAGTTTGGCGTACTTGCTTTCTTTTAGCTTAATTTCTTTTAATTGCTTAATTTAATTTTCTTAATTCGAAAAATCACAGTTATTGATTGTTTAAATAAAATTGAATTGATATAGTGCTAGTAGTTGGAATTTATTAATTAGAATTCTCTATGGGATCGACACTCTATCTTATCACTCTATTACTTGTTGACCATGTATACTTGCACGTTTACTTCGATTGTGAAATCAACCAACAAGTTTTTGGCGCCGTTGCCGGGGACTTCTTTATTAGTATTAATTCCATATTAGTTATAATCAATTTGGTCTTAATTTAAACGTTACTTATTTTTCTTCTTGTATTTGCAGGAATTCTTTGCGAGTGTATGCACACTAGATCAAGGGCGAAAAAGGAACTTTTTCCTTACACGGACGATATCGAAAGGAAGTTTCGGAAATTGCAATTGACTAGTGCAGTGTCACCTGTGGAAGAAGAAATGGCAGAACAAGAAATTCCAGCGAACATGGCAGGGAACGACCAGAAATCACTTAGGGATTATGCCATGCCGAATGTCACGGATATACACTCGAGTATTAGGAGGCCGACGTGCAATGCAAACAGTTTTGAGATTAAACCGGGAACAATTCAAATGCTTCAGAATATATGTCAGTTTGGGGGTAGTTCGATAGATGATCCGAATGAGCATATCTTAAGTTTTTTGGAAGTTTGCGACACCTTCAAATTCAAAAATGTATCGGAAGATGCTACATGGTTGAGGATGTTCCTGTTTACCTTGAAAGATAAAGCGCGAAGTTGGCTACACTCTTTGCCTCCTTGCTCAATCACCACTTGGGACGACTTAGCTCAAAAATTTCTAGCTAAGTTTTTCCCACCAAATAATCTCAAAAAACTACTAACAATATTCACACTTTTGCACAATTTGATTCAGAATCGTTATATGAGGCATGGGAAAGGTTTAAGGATATGCTCCGTAAGTGCCCACACCATGGAATTCCGCAGTGGATGCAGTTAGGGATATTTCGTGATGGTTTGCACGCGTCCACGAGGGCTAGTATTGATGCAGCAGCAGGGGGAGCGATCATGTCTAAGAGTTTTGATGAGGCATATCAGCTGTTAGAAACAATGGCCACCAACAACTATAAGTGGCCCATAACTAGGTCTAATCCTCCGAAAACACCGGGAAAGTATGATATAGATGCGATGACAAAGATTAATAAAGACAAGTGGCCGCGAATAAGCAAATGGAAACATAGTGTCCATAATCCACACAATTAGCGATGGTTTTTGTGAATTATGTCTTTGGGGGTCATGCTACGATCAATGTGCCATAAATCCTGAATCATCACCGATTAAATAGGGGAGCTATAGTCGATCTACCCAACTTTACCCAAATCAAAACGCATATAATCCGGGTTGGAGAAATCATCCGGGTTTTCATGGAGTAATAATCAAGCTCAAGCTCAATGACCGAGACAACAAAACACATCCGAATTTCAAAATCGATACACAACAACCAGAAGCGAAAAGCAAGTTGGGAAGAAGCTTTAGATAGATTTATTAAAGCTTCTAAAAAGAAGAAACGAGGAAAATGAGAAAAATTTAATCAAATAGAAATTGAATATACAAAGCCTAAGTGCGTCGCTCAAGAATCTGGAAAATCAAGTGGGACAAATAGCACATGCGCTGAATAACCGACCACTTGGAACACTTTCGAGTGACACAGAGAAAAATCCTGGCAGAGATGAGCATTGTAAGGCTTTAATTCTACGAAGTGGAAAGGATTTGAAAGAGACAGTCACGGATAGGGAAAAGAGGGACAACGCAATAATTGAAATAGAGGAAGTGGTGGACACCAGGAAACGTCAAGATGAGACCTTTGAGCAGAAAGAACCGGAACCAACCATCACAATGCCTCCCATACCGTATCCGCAGAGATTTCAGAAATCCAAGTTGGATAAGCAGTTTTCACAATTCTTGGATATCTTCAAAAAACTGCATATTAACATCCCCTTTGCCGAAGCCTTGGAACAAATGTTGAGTTACGCCAAGTTTATGAAGGAGGTTTTGTCGAGGAAGAGGAAATTGGGTGAGTTCGAAATAGTGGCATTGATGAAGAATGTAGTACAATTATTTAGAATAATTTACCACCAAGCTCAAGATCCGTAGCTTTAATATACCATGTGAAATTGGAAATCGCTTTTTGTTTAGTATCATTGTGTGATTTGGGGGCTAGTATAAATTTGATGCCATTATCCGCTCTATAGCCATTTGGACTTCAGCTCCACGACCGACAAATATCGAGTTTGTAATTAGACGGATCGATCGGCTACATATCCACGAGGTATTGTTGAGGATGTTTTAGTTAAAGTGGATAAATTCATCTTCCCCGCAGACTTCTTTATTTTGGATTGTGAAGTGGATAGGGAAATCCCAATTATTCTTGGAAGACCATTCTTAGCAACGGGTAGAACATTGATTGATGTGCAAAAAGGAGAATTGACAATGAGAGTTAAAGATCAACAGGTCACTTTTAATGTTTTTAAGTCAATGTCTTATCCGAATGAAAAAGGTGAATGTTTGCGGGTGGATATCATGGAGGAATTGGTTAATCATAAGTTCAGTGGAAATTACTCGAAGGATCCGCTTGAATTCATTTTGCTCGGGACAGACGATTGCGGTATTGAAGAGGACATCGAGTATGTCAAATGGCTAGATACACCATCAGTCTTCCGGAAAAGCAATCAATCATACGACACCCTTGAGAGGCCCGAAACGGAAGGTAAAAAGTTTAAACCCTCGATAGAAGAGCCACCGGTGTTGGACTTAAAGCCACTACCATCTCATCTGCAGTATGCTTATCTGGGAAAAGACGCTACCGTGCCAGTTATTGTTTCGACAGAGTTAACTGACACGCAAAAGGAGAAACTGTTACGGGTCTTGCGAGAGTTCAAAACAGCAATTGGGTGGACTATAACGGATATTCGGGGAATTAGTCCATCTTATTGTATGCACAAGATTCTAATGGAAGAGGGGGCAAAACCAACCATTGAGATGGAAAGAAGGCTAAACCCCATTATAAAGGATGTGGTGAAAAAGGAGATTATAAAGTGGTTGGATGCCGGCATTATTTACCCTATCTCAGATAGCTCATGGGTAAGTCATGTACAATGTGTACCAAAGAAAGGGGGTATAACAGTGGGGAAGAATGAAGCTAATGAGCTCATCCCTACTCGAATCGATTCTGAGGATGGAGAATATGCATGGACTATCATGAACCGAATAAAGCCACTCGCAAGGATCACTTTCTCTGCCATTCATTAATCAAATGTTGGATAAAGCTAGCGGGACATCGCCTCTCATTGTCTTCGGATGGATATTCTAGGTATAATCAAATTGCATATAGCACCGAGGATCAAGAAAGACTACATTCACATGCCCATACGAGTGCGTTTGCATTCCGGCGTATGTCCTTTGGTTTATGTAATGCTACCGCAACCTTTCAACGGTGCGTGATGGCGATCTTCTACGATATGGTCGAAAGCGAAATTTGGAGGTATTTATGGATGACTTTTCTGTGTTCGGTGATAGCTTTGATTTATGTTTAAAAAATCTGATTTTAGTGTTGAAGCGATGCGTGGAGACTAATTTGGTTCTTAACTGGGAAAAATGTCACTTTATGGTAAAAGAAGGGATTATTTTGGGACATAAGGTTTCTGCAGCAAGGTTAGAGGTAGATAAAGCAAAGATTGAAACAATTGAGAAATTACCCCCTTCAATCCGGAGCTTCTTGGGACATGCGGGTTTCTAAAGACGCTTCATTAAAGATTTTTTAAAGATTTCAAAACCCTTATATTCCCTGTTAAAGAAAGGCGTGCCTTTTAACATAGATCAGTCATGTATCGAGGCATTTGAGGTCTTAAAGAAGAAGTTGGTCTCTGCTCCAATTATTGTGGCGCCTGATTGGTCTTTACCATTCGAATTGATGTGCGACGCCAGCGACTACGCAGTTGGAGCAGTATCGGGACAACGTCACGATAAGATTTTTCACACTATCTACTATTCCAGCAAGACGTTGACAGATGCTCAATTGAACTACACAACCACCGAGAAAGAATTACTTGCAGTTGTGTTTGCCTTCGATAAATTTAGAGCATATCTGATTGGGACCAAGGTAATTGTCTATACGGATCATTTTGTTATCAAATATCTGATTGAGAAGAAGGACTCTAAACCGCAACTAATAAGGTGGGTGTTGCTGCTGCAAGAGTTTGATTTGGAGATTCGGGATAGAAAAGGTACAGAAAATTAGGTGGCGGATCTTCTTTCTCGGTTGGAAAACGCAGAGGTACAAAAGAAAGACAACGTCATGATCAATGAGAAATTTCCGGATGAACAACTTCTTCGAGTAACCCCAATATTACCATGGTATACTGATTATGTGAATTACATAGTTGCTAAAGTGTTACCCCCGGATTTGAACTCACAGCAACGTAAGAAGTTCCTCCACGACGTGAATCAGCATTATTGGGATGAACCATTTCTGTTTAAGGCCTGCACAGATCAAATGATTAGACGTTGTGTGCCACATGAAGAGATGGACAGCATACTAGGTCATTGCCACTCATCAGATTATGGAGGCCATTATTTCGGTGATCGAACAGCAGCCAAGGTATTACAATCAGGATTTTTCTGGCCTTTACTATTCAAAGATGCGTATCTCTATGTGCTGAAGTGTGATCAATGCCAACGCGTAGGTAATATCTCCAAGTGCAATGAAATGCCACTCAACTCAATTTTGGAGGTAGAACTGTTCGACGTATAGGGAATCAATTTTATGGGACCTTTCCCATCTTCATTTAATAATTAATACATTCTGTTGGCGGTCGATTATGTCTCCAAATGGGTAAAAGTCGCAGCTTTACCCACGAATGATGCCAACGTTGTTCTCCGATTCTTAAAGAAAAATATCTTCACACGATTTTGGACGCCGAGAGCGATAATAAGTGATGAGGGGACTCACTTCTGCAATAAACAATTCACAAAGTTGCTCACAAAATATGGGGTTCGTCATAAAATTGCAGCCGCATATCATCCCCAAACCAATGGTCAAGCAGAAGTCTCGAATAGGGAGGTTAAACGAATTCTGGAAGAGGTGGTCAATCCGTCACGAAAAGATTGGTCATTGCGTCTTGACAATGCTCTATGGGCATATCAAACAGCATATAAGAATCCTATTGGCATGTCACCCTATCGGATGGTCTACGGAAAAGCATGTCATCTCCCGGTCGAATTAGAACACAGTGCACATTGGGCCATTCGTAAACTTAACTTTGATTTACAAGCAGCGGGTGAGAAAAGGTTATTGCAGTTGAGTGAGATGGACGAATTCCGATTCAACGCCTATGAAAATGCAAAACTCTATAAGGAGAAAGTCAAAGCTTGGCATGATAATAAAATTCTTGATCGGACATTTGAACCGGGCCAACAAGTCTTGCTTTTCAACTCAAGGTTACATTTATTTCCTGGGAAACTGAAATCTCGTTGGTCGGGAACTTTCAAGGTTGTATCTGTCGCACCACACGGAAACATTGAGGTCGAGGAACTGAATTCAAAACACACATTCAAGGTGAACAGTCAACGACTTAAAAACTATTGGAGTGGACCCATCGATCGCCAATCTACATCCATGTACCTCTCCGAATCGGTGGTAAATTAAGTACAGCATAAAGTCGGGCTAACGACTGTAAACCAAGCGCTTATTGGGAGGCAACCCATTCAGTTTTTAGTTTATGCAATTAGTCTTACTCTAATTTTCTTAGTTCAATCTATTAGAATTGATAGAATAAAATTTTACTAAATTGAGTCACAATTTTCCAATGTGTTACAGGACCTGTTACATAGGAGAAGCAAATAAGGAGCGCCCCGGCGCGTGCAATCAATGAGAAACCAAACAAGACATACCGGAAGCACAATAGCCCGAAGCCATCAATACATCGAAAGCACCCGTGCTGCCGCATGCTCGGGCCCCTTAATGCTAGTACTTCAAGAGTAATTCCGTAATACACGGACTTAGAATTTGACCCTGCGGATAGTGCCTTGGCGCTCAATACATACTATATGAGAGCACCCCGGCGCTGAGGGTTAAATCACGAGTCCTAAAGGGGCTCAACTGCTAAAACGGTTCCACTTCTCCACTTGGCAATTCTCTTCTATTCTCATTATATCTCACACGTCTCCACTATTCTCATATGGTAACTGAAAAGTGTAAGTGATATCTGCATAATTTGAGGCACAATTTAACATCTCGTGTTCCTTTGATCACTGGGTTCCATAATTTTCATCTCTCTCGCTCATCTTCAACATGTATATCTTGCATTGTATTTGAAATCTTGTGGCACAAAGCTATATAATTGTGCGATTGGTCTAGTCCATAGTCTTCTTGATTTATATCTTCCTATATCGATAGCAAAGAGTTTCATTCTTCTGATTTTGACTATCCAATATTTCACATATGTGACTCATTTTTGATTGGGATAGAATGCTTCTATAAGTGATTGAATGCTTGGGATTTACATGGTTAAAAAAAATAATAATAAAAATTGGGAGTGTTGCAAAGGAAAGTGATACACTGCTCACAAAGTGTTTGAGATTATGCCTGAGTCAATTGTTTTACACCTCATCATATTCACACACCGAGTTAATGGCCAAATTGACACTACAATGTCAGAGATTTACTGTCGCATACATATTTCACTATGATGGGGGGGCTAAATCGTATTGATGCACATATGGGATGATATTGCCGTACTTGACACATCTTTTGGGCAAATTGTGTGTTTCTCTTACCAATTGTAGAAGTTGAATAATCCATGCGTCTAATTGGTACAATTGTGCATTTTCATGATAATATGTGTCATGCCACACCCCCAACAATATACTAAACGTACACATATATAAAGTTTGGGGGTATTATCATGAATCCGAGTATACTAACTAGAATTCTGTCCAATGCTAATATATGTGTATGTCTTTATGTGTAGAAGTTTGTCAATGGCATTAAAGCGTCAACGCGGTGAAGGTTCCAGTTCCGCCTCGGCTCCACCAAAATTTGATAATCGAAGGTTCATTTCCGCCGAGGCACAGGAGCGATACAACAAGATGGCTACCCGCTAACTTATCCCTGAATGAGGTTTAAGGCCCGATCATTCCAAAGACGGGGACATAGCGTTCATGATAGCTGAGAGGAATTGGTTCACACTTATCGAGCAACCCGATCCAGCCGTGATTGCAGTTGTAAAGGAGTTCTACGCCAACGTGCCCGAGCATTATCATTATGGAGTCTTTGTGAGGGGCAAAATAGTTAAAATTGGCGATGAGGACATAAACGAGTGTTATCAATTGCCATTAGAGGGCCTAAATGATGAGTATGCTAGACTCGTGAGTGATGGGCTGGATTATGAAAAGATAATTCATGAGCTTTGTCAACCAGGCACCACATGGACGACCGGGCACCACTATCTCACCTCGCCTATATGGAAAGGCATAGTATGCCTTTTGTTTGCGCTAAACTCATGCCATGCACACATGTGAGCCACGCCACCAAAAAAAGGGTCCGTGGTGCTATATTCCATTATACAAGGCCTAAAGATTGATGTCGGCCACCTTATTCAGCAGTCCATTCTCCGAGCATCACGACGAGGGACCACAGGAGGGTTACCACATCCATCTCTCATTTGCGTTTTATGTGCTAAGTTTGGGGTAAAATGGAAATCAGATGAGATGATTCAAACGCCAATGCCCATTCTGGACCACAAGCTAATTAGCAGGTATAAAGTGTGGACAGGTGGAGCAAATCACCCTAGAGGATTGGGTTTCATAATTCCCCAAGTCGAAGCTTCTCAAGCTCCACCACCTCAGGCTCCACCTACTTATGGTCCGTCATCAGCAGCACACCGTGGTGTAGTTCCAGAAGTAGTCCAACGTGAAATAGACGGATGGTTTTACAACTGGAAGCCCAAAATGTCCGCCTTATCCGAACGCCAAGATGTGATCTATAAATATTTGGTCTACCAGTTTGCAGCTCAAAATGTCATGAACACCCAGTTAATCCCGGGTGATAATCTCAGCCAGTTCCCCACTGCTCCAATTCTGCTTGTGTTTCCCCCTTCTGATCAAGAGATGAGCGAGGATGAGGATGCTCCACCCGAGGAATAAGCTCGTCAGGGAAGTCCTCTGTTTTATATTGTTATATCTTTCGCATGAGGACATTGCTCTTGTTAAGTTTGGGGGTAGTTAATTGTTATTTTGCATTATTAGATTGTTAATGGTTTTAATTTGGATCTTTATTAATGTGATTAAGTGTTGCATTTTAGGATTGCATGTTAATTCGAGCCTTTGATAGTACGTATGTTTGGGGCCAATGATGAAATTAAAATTGCATGAACAAGGCTAGTAAGGATTGTTAAGCTAGTGATATGATTTTCTTGATATGATTTAAATCTCCATCTGTTTGACACTGATATTATAAGGATAGCACATTTTGAAAAATGACCATGACGGCTATGATAGTTTAAATGGATAGATAATAAAGTTCTAAAGGATGAATGCTAGTGAAATGAAGGAACAAGTTAAATAGCTAGTAAAGACTGAATTTAGATATGAACTCAAGTTTGGGGGAAAAATATTTGGAGTATATAAGCTTTAAAAAAATGGCAAATAAACACCGTGGCGTGCTTGTCTAGTTTTGTGGCCTTTGTTACTTGAGTAAGTAAGCCCAAGGGGATTGTCTCTACACCTAGCGCCCTAAGGTCTTAATGGCTTGGGAGTCGTTGGTCGAAAGCTCGTTAAGGTAGCATTGAAAAGCCTAAGGGATAAGACAATGCATAGTCATGAAAATATATATATATATATATATATATATATATATATGATAAAGTAGGAAAAGTGCAAAATGCCCCCGTATAGCAAAAACAAGCATAAGTATTCCATTTTGACCCCTGGACTTTGGTGATTGTTTAATTTCGGTTGAATCTAGTTTATTTGATGAATTCTCGAGTTGAAACTGTATGATGCCTATTAAGAACTTTATTATTTTTCGTATTTTGTTGTTCATTGGTTAGTATGGTTGTTGAACACACACTCACAATATCGATAATAACAAATTTAGATTCATTGATTGTTGGGATATATTGAATTGCGAAAACATATGATGTATTAGCATATTTTTGTGATTTTTCGAGGCCTAATGAATATATTTGTGTTATTGGATTGTTGGAATTAAGAACATATAGATAGTTTGCATGTTGTTTAGGTGTTTTTGTGTCTTGTGTTTTGTTGCTTAAGGACACACAACGATTTAAGTTTGGGGGTATTTGATGATTGGGTAATATACCCATGAATCAGATATACTTGGGCTTAAATTTGTGTATTCTCGAGTCCTTTAGTAGTATTTTTACTGTGTTTAAGTTTTGATTTGCAGACTTGGGAGCTGTAAGAACACTTGGTGGCATTTGGGCTAATAAGGGGCATAATATTCATTTTTTGCCCATCAGCGCCGGGGAGCTATTATCAGTACAAATCCCAGCGCCGGGGCACTGGGCCAGAATGTTTGTTGACCAGGGACGCGCGTGGATCAAGCGTTGACTTGCTATGGGTTGGTTATTAAGAGGTTGATTTGAAAATGGATTGTGGGACAAATTAAGGAGTATAAAAGGATTATTTCTATTGAATTAGGGCATCTATTCTACACAATTGGAGGATGATCAAGAAGCTAAGGGAGAATTGAAGGATTTTACTTGGAGTTTTTCTCTTCTTCTTCATTCTTTAATTTGTGTAATTCTTTAAGGATGATTTGCAAAATATTGTTGGTTTTAATTTCCGTTATGAACTAATTTCTTTAATTAAGATTCCAATTGAACCTTTTATGGTTATGAATTAATTATTTGATTTATTCCAATTATTTATGTTGAAGTGAATTGTTCATCTTGCTTTGTGCTGATTGATTAATTATCTGGCCAATAATTACCTTATTACTCTGTAAGGAATTGAAAGAGGAATTCTAGGGTTAGAATCGGCATGGTGATATGTGACTTAGTTATTTGCACAGTGAATAATTAAGTTTGTGAATAGAATGGAAATATCTATTTGCCGCATGTAACACATAAGGAATTGGGATTGTAATGAGTTTAATTCAATTGTTTTGCATAGGAATATAGCAAAATTAATCTGGGTTAAATAGAAGGCAATTAATCACTTGGAAAAGGACTTTTGGCAGTTGTGAATTCCTGTTAACAATTCAGTAGACATAATAATTGGTATAATTGGATAATTGATTTATAGTTCATAATTGGGGATATTGGAGTCTTAACCTTATTTATCTGAATTCAATCAAAACTTAGTTTGGCGTACTTGCTTTCTTTTAGCTTAATTTCTTTTAATTGTTTAATTTAATTTTCTTAATTCGAAAAATCACAGTTATTGGTTGTTTAAATAAAATTGAATTGATATAGTGCTAGTAGTTGGAATTTATTAATTAGAATTCTCTGTGGGATCGGCACTCTATCTTATCACTCTATTACTTGTTGACCGTGTATACTTGCATGTTTGCTTCGATTGTGAAATCAACCAACATGTGTTCACCAACTATTGTTGACATTGTAACTCAAATCTCAGCATATCAGCCTCTCATTAACAGCTAGATAATCAACATGCATTGTATCTAAAGAATATAAGAGATTAAAGAGAGAAAAAATCCACAAAGTTGCTCATTTTGCCAACTAGCTCTCAACAAATCTTTCTCTCTCTAAATATCCGGAAATCCCAAGTATATCAGTCCCTAGAATACTCCCTAGATCACCAAGAACAGATTTGGAGATCATAGATCAAGGATTTAAAACTAGAAGGTATAAACCCTAATTTCATTTTTGATCTTTCATGTTAAGACAAAAGTTGTGTTTATGTGTTTATAATCTTGCTAGAAGATGTTTTATGATGATCTATGGTGATATACCATAGATCCATAGCATCAAAGTACCTTAAAATGGTGTTTTTCAAAAATTGTTCTTGAGCTTAAAATGTGGTCTGACATGCTAATGTCAGGAGCCACATATTCTTGTCCGTTTATGATTCTTGTTGTTTTATGTTTTGGATCGGTAGTTTGTTATGTGGTCTTTGTTCTGCAAGTGAAATCACAGTCATTTGATGTCTGGGTTTCGAGTTATTCTTGGTCAAAACCCATTGACCGGGCATGACCAGTCAAATTATGAGCAACCCAGAAATTTGAAAATCGAGTCTGACAATCTTTTGTAACGACCAGATCTGTCAGGTTTTATGTGTTTTGATTATATGTTTGTGTCCAGTTTGTAGCATGTAATGTGGACTCTAGATCCATGGCCTTAGAACTCTTAAACAACAAACAGATCGAACGTAGCAAGTAGTCAAAGTAGGTCACCCGCACTGATTTTACGTTTATGAAAAAACCCAGAAACGGTATGAACCATTTTTCTGACATAGTTTAACCAAGCTGTATCTGGCAATTGTGTTATTGTTAATCTGATCTGTTGATCTATATATGTTCCTTGTCATGTATACTACATGTATGAACCATAAAACTACCAAAATAATGATCAGAACTCAAATTAAATTGAACTAGAAAGTGACCACTTAAACTGCCTGGGTTTCTGGAAAACTCAGGTAAGGTCTGACAATGACTTTGTAAGCCCAGATCTTCATGATGTGTTGTGGTATGACCTTGATGATGGTTGATACTTGTAGTGTTACATAAACACTACAAGATCCATGCTCAAGCAAACCCATAAACAATTTTGGTTGAGAATTAAAAGCGGTCAAACTTGGCATGTTGGTAACCGGGCTGTCTGTGTTCTTGAGGCTCAAGAACATCAACAATGATTTGATTCTTGTCTATATAACTTTATAAAGAACGGCTTTTAATATTTTTATTTTCTGATTTTCTGAAAATTAATTAAAAATATAAAATAAATTATAAAAATTACCAAAAATTATTTTAAATTATGAAAAAACACTTTTGAGTATTTGAGATATTTTTCATTAATATTTATATTTATTTTAATATTAATGATATTTAATTTATTTAATTAGTGTATTAAATAAATTAGAGAAAAACGATTTTAATATTATAAAAATCATTTTAAATAAGAATAATGTATTTAAAAATATTTTGAGTTATAAAATGTAACTTTTAATATTTTTAGAGAATTATTATTAATAATTTAATATTAATGATATTAGATTTATTTAATTTTATATTAAATAAATGAGTTAAAATGGTTTTATTGATATAAAAATCATTTTAAGGAAAAATAAATTGTTAGAAAATATTTTGAATTATAAAATATAATTTTTAATATTTTTGGAGAATTTTCATTAATAATTTAATATTAATGATATTGGATTTATTTAATTATAATATTAAATAAATGATAGAAAAATGATTTTATTGATTTAAAATGTTTTAAAAATAAGAAAATGATTTAAAAATATTTGAAGTTATAATTAATAACTTTTAATATTTTGATGATAAGTTCATTAATATTTAAATATTAATGATGAGGGTTTAAAATGATTTTAATTAATTTAAAAATCATTTAAGTAGAATATTGATGATTTAAAAATATTTTAAGTTATTAATAATAACTTTAATATTTTGATAAGTATAACATTAATATTTTTATATTATTAAATATTAATGATGATAAGATTATTTGATAATTAAATCATTTAAAATGATTTAAGTGTTTGAAAAATTATTATAAATTATAATAATTGTTTATAAATTATTAAAAGCTTTCGAAAAATATTATAAAAGATAATTGATTTATCTAAAATAATATTGAAGCTTAGAGACCAAGTTTAATTGACAATCAATGTGTTAATTGTCGGATAGGGTGACCGTAAACAGAGAATGTAATCAAGTTCAACCAGACTGAACTAGTTAGACTTGTTAAGTGTTTATATAGGTTATAAACACTGTTGTGGCTATGTGGTAATGTGCCTAGGAAAAGGTTTGACTGTAAATTACAGTGATACATGTTATGAAATATTGTGCTGATTGTGAGACCGATATTATTGGTTATAGGTCTTTCGAACGCAAATAAGTTTATTGTGTAGCAGTAATCAACGAAGAAGGCAAGTTTCCTTAACTCAACTTTGAGTTATATTCATTCAATTAATATTACTACACCAAAAATGGCCTCTAGTGAAGGACAAATCCTTCACAAGACATACTATATCACTCATAAGAGATTTATTGCGAAGAAATATTTCCTTCACACGATTGCTCGCATTAAACCTCCTCGCAATTGGGTATCATTCGCTAAGTAGTAACTAAATGTTTTTTGTGAAGGATATATTGTGAATAACTTTTTTATTCACAAATTGTATTTAGTAATAGAATATTGTTATTTAGTGAAAGATTGATTTCCTTCACAAATAATATTTTAAAGACTTTGAAATTAGTGAATAACTTGATTCCCTCACAAATAATATATTGTGAAGAACAAATTTATTTAACGAGAGAATATTTTCCTTCACTAACTATAAATTGAGAATCTTTCTTCAAATTAGTGAGAAAAATTCCTTCACAAATTATATTATAAATAAAAATTAATTGCTAAATAATCAAAATTCATTGAAAATTATAATTAATTTTCAAATCAATGATTTCATATTTATTATTATTACTATTATTTTTATTAATTGCTATAATAAATATTAAATTTAATATTTCAAGTTAATATAAATATCATACCTATTTCAAACTAATTGATAAACTAATGCATGCCAATAATTAAAACTAATACTCTATATATAAATAGATAATGCTCAAGTCACGATAAGTAAAAAATTTGTTATTATGTCTTGATCTTCCAAAGATCATAATTCTTACAATATTTAATAACTAATATAAGAAAATTGAAAGAATAACAACGAACTAGATGAAATGAAGTGTACATCATGTTAGGTCCACTTCATCATCATTTTCTTCAAGGAAATCAAGGTTGAACATGTAAATTTCCTGCTGCAAAAGAAACACCAAAATTTAATTTCAATAGGATGAGGAATAAGAAAAAATGAGTCTGGTGAACTTATGCTCTAGTGTGTTGAATGTGTACTGATCAATGTATGTTACCTGCTTTAGGAAAAGAGTTGCAATAATGGAACCACCCTGACGACCACCGGTGTTGACCATATTAGCTAACTCCAGATTTCATGGACTCCCAATAACTTTATTCCAAAGGCAACCTCCAAAGTTTTTCTCCAGCAACTTCTGAAGCTGCAAGTACCTCCTTTGCCAGGTCATCACTAGGTGTAAAGATTCCTGTTTAGGAAATGTAAAAAATGTCTTAGGTTTCCCCAGAAATTTAAATTCTCTTTGTAATTTCTATGAAAATGAGCAGCAGAAAAAAAATTGGGCACCACAGCAGTAACCTTAATACCAAAAAAGAACTGCAAACTAATGCATAAGTAACATTGTTCCATAAATACTATGAAGGAAAAACTACTCAAACTTAAAAGAATTTTCTTCGCTCCAAAAAATTCAACAGCTTGACAGTCAAATTGATAAGAATCTCAAGTACTATTGTAGAGACAGATATCTCATTCCAACCAGAAACTCATCAATGAGAAGAGGATCACATATTACCTGTAATTGAGGGTCCAAGGACAACCACACATGCTCCAGTCAATGTAGCAAGATCAACTACTTGTATATCAAAAATACAAGGTACCATCGAAAAGTCTGATAGCAGTGGCCAATACAATATTATTGAGGTCAAAAGCTATAAACAACGTTTAGTAACTGTAAAGCAGTGCATGATGACATCAACCACGGTTAAAAACATAAAAGTTCATAGTTTTAATAGAGTAATAAAGTTGATAAATAGGCAAGTAGGTATTGGTGTGAAAGAGAGAAAAATTAACGGGTTCATTTCTGCTGAACATATCCTAAGAATAAAAGGATTGTGTTTGTACTTAAATTCGAAACTATCATTTCTGCTGAAAGGTGATGATAAAGAGTCCAGGGTAACCGCAGTCATGTAGCGATCCATTTTATGTTGTGAAGAACTTCCACTTGAAATAAAATCCAGCCCTACAGGATCTCCTGATTTGCTATAAATTGTTGGTCCAGCTAAGTTATCAACCATATTGATGACTTCACCAATGTCTCGCAAAGAGGAACTTAATGCGTTGCAAGATATTGATTTTACCTGAAAGGAAATAAATATCAAAACTCACCATTAGTAAGTGTAAAGAAAGGAAGCCATTACTCAGAATTCAGAAATCTCTGATGTTTAAATTTCATTTGACACTTCCACAATCATGTAGTTTGATTGAAGCCAAACATTAAAAGACTAATTCATATTGGAGTAATTTAAGTTGTCATATAATAAGCTGAAGCCTGTACTAGAATTATGAAAGCTGCTAAATATAGAGAATTGAAACCAAAGGCATATAAAACAGAATCTCATATGTGCATTTCATCTAAAAGAAGCTATAACTACACGAGTCATATTTATAAGCATGTTGATAGATGTGTGACGATGGACATTATAAAATCTGAAAAAGGAAAAAAAAGTATATTCCACAAACCGATTCAACTAAGCGCTTAAATGGTTGTCCTGCTTCATATGATTGCTGGCTGGATTCTTGACTACTAAACTGTATGAACAAGGGGGATGTTGATATCTCTTGATTTCCACGGGCAAGAATCTAGTGCTGAATTGTTGCTTGCGAGTGTTCAGCTCGCTCAACAGGTGTTTTAGGGGGTTCCGTATTTTCTGCAGATGATAATGGAGAAATTCCAGAAGAATGTTTCTCATGATCCGGTGGCAAGGAAGATGCCAAAGATTGAGGGAAATGGCCTGCAGGTTGGACATTAGGCTTATGCCACTGAACGTCAAACTTTTTTGCATCAACATCTGCTGTTTGTTCTTCTCAATCAGTGGCTGCTGCATTTGATATTTCAGTTGCTGGTTAATAAGGTGGACTGAATTAATAACAGAACTTAGTTTGAACCCACGTATACCAAACCCAGTGAGATTGCCGCGAGTGCTACATATGCGAATTACTGTTCTTATAAATTTCAGTGAATACAATTGTGCCAAAATAATTCGGACATACTAGCAAATATTTCAATCCTTTTTTGAGCTCTTAATGGTTCTATTATACCGACTCCTTTAGAAAAAGACATTTCATAAAATTCTATCCCCTTCAAAGTCGTAGCACCCAACAAATTAGCAGAGATCATATTGCCATATAAAGCCATACCTGTGCAGCACCAGCAGTATCATCAACGGCTTCTTTAATCACACCCAACTTTGTTGTATATTCACACTGAGCAAGAGCCTGAAACGTCACACACATTATTTCACACACCATTATAAAAACGTCATTTTTAAGTGTCGTCTTTTTATAGTTTTGTACTAGTGAGACTATCATGTATAACCAGTCACCATAAATAGGACATTGTAATGGAACTAAGTCTAAGCTCAACTACTAAAGAAACTAGTTATCTAATATAATCAATAAACACAGGAAAACTGGAGAGCCAAACTTTCGGTAGATCAATATAACTAAAATTAGCATGTATATAACACATGAAAATGGTTGCTAAGAGATAATAGATTAATTTCTTCAGTCAATTTTCAGAATGTGTGGTGTATCTTTGTGTATAAGGGATAAAAGCTAATATGCAGTTCAGTTGCTTACAACTACTTGAAGGAATTAGAAAGCACAAAAGAATTTGCAAGAAACAGAAGATAGTGTATATAAGTGTACAAAAAGATAGATTGAATAAAGTAATTATTCTGACAAAAACATTGTTTACTGAATTAAGTTCATAACAAATTTCTTTCTTATGACATAAAAATATAAAAAGTACTAGAACGATCACAGAAGTGAGTCAGAAGATGCACAAATCATATTAATATTAAGCAACCTCCTGCAGAAGTTTATTGGTTGCAACATGGAAGAAAAAAAATGATAGAAAGACATCACCATGACATTAAAAAACCTTGATCTTATAATTTCTCACCTGGTCACTTATGAGACTTGTAGCAGAGGCAGTTTCAGTGCTTTGCTTTTTGTTACTGTCCTCTTCTACTTCTATGTCTGTATCCACAGATGGTAAAAGTGACGGAGCTCCAAACATAGCCTCATCGTGAGCAGCCTTTATTTTCTCCTCTCTTTTTGCCTCCAATATGACAATAATAAATGTTGAATTAATAACAATATTCAAATGACAAACTCTTGCTAAGCCCAATTCACATGAATGAATGGGAACAGATATAAAATGATAGAGAGAAATGTGCAGTACCTACACTGCAGAAAACCGAAAGCTTTGCCCTATGTGCTTGACTAACTCTGTGTCATCCTCTGCAGCTGCAGATAGGGTAACAAATTTTACTCAGTTCTCTCCCCTAAAGAGGCCAACACTAATCAAAATTTCAAATGAAATATCTTCCAGGAACATATGCATTTTGTGAGGAAAAAAAATAAAAATAAAAACTTTTAATCCAGAAACTCACCAAGTATTACCAAAGATCCTCATACCTACTGTACTTGGTCTATTATCATAATGAAATGCATTTATAACTCATCAAGGATGGGCAGAATATCTAAAATAACCTTGCTACCACTAAAGTTATGAACCACTCTAAAACAACCAAACAAGTTAAAAAAAAATCACACATTTGGACCAGATTATCAAGTCAAATGTATTTTAACTCATTAAATATAGGTAAACAATGCCACTTAATTTTTGACCATTGTTTAGTTTATGTGATGATTTTTAAAAACTTAATGTCAAAACCTATTAACCACCTTCAGTCTCATTAAGTGACTGATACATCTGTTCCAAAGCGATCTTTCTCCAGTCTTTGATTGTGCAATCTTCAGAACCATTTCTAGAAGCATGTGAATTCATCCTAACAAGTAGCAAGTAGCAACACATCAATATTTAACAATTAGAACTTACCAAATAACAAAATACACAAACTATAAATTGGACAGCGTGCAGAGATGAATAATATGACATATTATTCAACACAAATTATTTGTGAAAATTCGCCATAACGAAGGGTTTTCTGCTTGAAATGCAGAGGCTTTAAGACTTAAAGAGAGCATTTGTAACAAGATACCCTTTCGAATTAAAAAGGAGCACCCTTGAAATTCATTAATACACTAAACTAAATCATATAGAAATAGATCAAGTATGATAGTTGCTTACTCTGAAATTCTCATAGTTACTAGTTTAAGTAGCATCATCTCAAATAAATTCCAATAAACATCGGGAGTTTTTTTTCTTAGTATTACTTTAATTTTTAATAAAAAGAAATGCAGAAACAAAAAAAGTTGGTACCAAAAGCATGTCAAATTTCCATCAGCAACTCTCTCAAGGTAACCAAAAGGAACAACCTCTACTTTCAGACTAACTGCAAGTCTGTAACATCTAGGCTTAGCAGCTTCAAATTGTACACTAGATAAGCAAAATATGGTATTAAATCACTATCCAATTCATCTCATTATTTTTTATAGCACAAGTACACTACTTCCGTAAACTTTGCTTCATTTCTCATTTAGTTCAGTTTTAGTTTAGGTTTATTCTCTAAAATGAAATTTCATCAAAAAGAATTAAATATAAATAAGAATAAGGAGTCTTTATGTCGCGTTACCGAGTTTCTTCAACAAAATAATCATTTAGGAAAGAACAGGAAAAAACAGATAAACTTGTAAAATCAAAAGGGAAAGTAAAATAACAAGCTAAAGGGAATAAACTAAATAAAATTTAAAGCACCAAATAACCTGTCTTTAAAACCATAGACGGAATCCTAAAAGAGACAAAATTCATATCCTGGCCTAAGTGGGTAGAACAAATACCAGCTAACCAACGGTCCATCTACTAAACCATAACATTGTAGCTCTACTGTATTCAACTTATATGTCCTACTAAAGACTTATGAGCTAAATATAAATGCTTATATATGGTGATTGGACGGCCTCTATAAGGGCATTGTAGTCTGGAAAAATCAATGGCCATTAGCAAGGGAAAGAAGCTAAAGAAAACAAATAACATACAAATAAAAAAAGACACGTTGCTTAAGCATAGAAAGTAAGCAATAATTTATGCATGTATACAAAGCTAATAACATACTTTAGCATCTAACTTATGTAATTAATGGGTACATTTCACCAGCAAAAAGATAATCAACTCTGAAAGCTCTCCAATTTGAGCTGTATTAATACACTACATTCAGAAAAATTAATGAATGCCTCGGTGTTCCTTATTGTATACCTAGAATTGAGCTTTCGCCTAGATTCATCCACAGTCAAATAAACTTGAATCCCTTCTTCAGCTTTGATGGGTTCATAATTCTCAAAGAACCCATAATGAAAAACATATTTATTATATAAAAGTTACAAAAAAAATATTAAAATAAAAGTAAATAAAATAGAAGAGTGGAATTGGGGGATTAGTAGAAACAAAATGGGAATGAATAAGTAACATACAATTCTATCTTTGGATCGAACATCTTTCACTATAAATCTGAAGACAGATAAATCAAAAGAAGAAGAATGGGGGGTGGTTGTGATGAACCCAGTATCGTACGGCTGGCCTCCACCTTGTGGGTGAAAAATGGTGGATTCCAATATCAATACCCGTCTGCCATCCTCGCCCTTTCAGTGAGAGATTAAGGTTAAACTGAATTAAAAACAATAGAATTGGTGTTCTGCAGGCTCGATTGGCTTAGAGAAAAGGAAGATTAGGGCGATTTCTAAGGTTAGGGCTTCTCGTACATGGCGGAGGAGGAGGTATATTGGATGGAGCAGGTTGAGGCTAGCCCATCTACTATAGTTGAAACATCCAATTTTGGCTAAGGAAGAGACTCAATTGATCTCTTTTGTTTTCCTCTCCAGCCGAACCACGCACGCACCCACCCACCAACTAAAGAACACTGAAGACCGACTCTGTTCCACAAGCACATAAGAATACTGAAATGTTCTAAAGAAAAAAAAACGTTAATAACATTTTTTTGAAAAAAGAAATTTTTTATAAGTAATATTATAATAAGTTATTTAAAAAGTATAATTATTATAAGTAATTTTATTACTCTAAAATATTTAATGTATTTATATTAAAATATATATTCACCATAATTAATTTTAAAAAATTATTTAGAACAAAACAGCGATTAATTTTATCTCTCGCAAAAAACTTCTGAACAATAATATATAGTGAGTAATAATTCCTTCATTAATATATTTTTTCCTCGCAATATTTCATCATAAATTTTTGCAAAAAAATTCTTCTATCACCTCAATTTTGCGAGGAAAAAAATAAAAATTGTGAAAGATTTTTCTTTCGCTAATCACTATATTGTCACTAAATATTTTTCCTTCGTCGTTCCTTCGCTAAACAACTCCTCATGTGAAGGAATAAATTCTTTCACAAAATTTCCTTCGCTACATCCCTATTTTGGTGTAGTGTATGGTGGTTAATTATTGTTAATTAGATCACGTCCAAGAATTTATTGTTGATTATTCGCAGTTAGTGCATGTTTATTAATTCAAATTGAATCAATTGATTCTGAAAATATATTTGGAGAATAATTATTGTTGGATATTTACATCCGTAGAAGTTATTATTGACAGTACAGATAATTCCTGTCTATTGTCGAATTGTGTTAAGAAATGTCTTAGCTAATTATTCTGGCTAGACAAACATTTGTTAGAACTTGATAGATTCGAGAAGAGAATTCAATTATTATTGATAGATCGATGCCAATTATTTCAGCTAGATCGAGAAAGTGATTAGATATTGAAATCATAGTATTTCGTTGTAAATCAAATTCTGTTTCTAAGACTGAGAAAAACAACCTTTTATACAAAGGGAACATTTTATTGGTCGTATATTCGGCATTTACGCGCGTGTAAGTATTATGCATAATATAGGGTACAAGGAGTTGCCGGCTCTAAGTACTTACAGAGGGGTATGATTTAATCTTTATGGTTATCTGATACACCTGGGTATATCAAAGTCAAATCTTTGATAGTTACTCGAGAAGAGAAGTTCAAGATCCAATGGATCACTCAGCATAAATCTGGAAAATATTCCACTTTGTTATTGCGTAGAATTGATTCTTGATTATTCATTAGAATATCGTAGAAACTTTGAAAGCGTTGTACTCTTTCATTATCAGATTATTGTGATGCATAGAATGCGAGAAGACTTGTTAGTTATTAAAGCTCTGTTCAGCTATTTCAAAGTTCCCCGAACTTTGGATTCATTCTATCAAAATAGATAGTCTGTTCTTATTTATTCCTATACATTTATTGTATGTCTTAACTTGCGGGACAAATTTGTTGCTCACCCTTGCTAAATAAAACTTTTCAAATTTAGGGAATGAAGTGGCGGAGGAGAGTCTTTGTGAAGGACAAAGGAAAAGGCATTGTAATAAATTAGTTTTGAATAACATTATTATTATGTTATGTTTTTAAATCCTTTTTGTATATCTAAAGGGTAAGTTTGTAATGTTAAGGTTAGACGACCTAGGACTAATGTATTAACAATCTCTGTTAATGACTTATGTATTACTATTTTTATATAAATGGGTAGTTAGATGTTATTATATTGTGGACCGTGAGCACCAAACTCGGGGGGTCAGGTAACCCGAATTTGAGGGTGTCATAGGTTGGTATCAAAGTTGTAGGTTATAAACCTTAAGTGGGGTGGGGAAACCCTAGGATTATAATCATAAGCGAGATAGAGAATACTCATTTAGAGTACTAAGTGAGGGATTGTCGAAGTGTATCGATAGTGAGATATGTGGACACATAGTGTGAGAATTTCGTACTGGTAAAGTACTAATCAAGTTGTTTAAACTGATTGTAGGATGTCGGGAGAAGATGAAATGAGTACGGAGATCTTGGCGGTACATTGTACCGATCTTTAATAGTAGCCGAGGTGCCAAATATGAAAGCGAGTCAGTTGAAGAGGTGTGAAAAGATGAACCTATGGTCAATCTAGGGAGTGATCATGATGATTATCCCGAGATGTATCTGAGTGATGATGAGGAGGCGGAGTCCGAAAAAGCTAAGGTGGAGAAAGGGAATAAGACTAAAGTTGGAGAACAAGATCAAGCATCTGCAGAAGTCCAGGAACTACGGAGTAAAGTATTTCTCTTGGAAGAGTTATGGAAGACGGAGTGAGCGTTACGTGAAATGACTGAAGAACGGAACGAGCTGAAGGCGGATGTGGAAAGGATGAAGACAGAAGGTGGTGGATCGTCGGAGGGAATAACCAAGCAGAAAGGCAGGAATAAGAGAAAGAGGGACAACGACAGCGATAATTCTGAAAATTCAAACCCGAAAAAAAAGCAGGTTTGTAGCAAGTGTGAAAAGACTCACGTGGGAGAATGCATGATGTGGAAGAATGTATGCTTCAATTGTAAGCAGGAAGGACATATTTCCCTACATTGTCCTAAGCCGAATATGAGGAAGTGTTTCTCGTGTGGGAGAACGGGTCACGGATTAAACAAGTGTCCCAACAAGAAGAAGACTGGTGAAGGGAGTGGACAATAGATAGTTTAAGTTTGAGCGTTATTATCTTTTGGTAGAAGATTATGATATTAAAGCTTGTAATATTGAGAACAATGTGTAAGCATATGTAAAATATATATGTTTGTATGAATGAAATCTTTATTTTCTATATGAATATAAGATTAAGATTAATTTGTGAGTTCTTAAAACTCATATATATGGTAAGTTCATGACTCATAATTATATGAAATATTTCTGAACCCCTCAGCGAATGGACGCCAATGGTCCGACTAGGATAAGTTCATACACTCGTATAATTGTGACAAGTTCCTGAACTCATAAGTGTGGAAAGTTTGATGAACTGGGAAGACTTCGAGTTTATTTTTAGTTATTATGAATTATGTAATGAATTTATTTATTTTTTCTCTAATAAGATGTAATTAATAAAGGTTATATGACCTGAGATACGTTTATGCAAGTAATCTTTTAATAAGGTTTATCATATGTGATGATTATTATCTTTTTCAACGGGTAGTTTAAATGTTGTATGTGATGGTAGTTTAGATGTTGTATGTGATGGATCATGAGCACCGAATCTGAGGATTGAGGTACCCGAATTTGGGGGCGTCACCGTGATTAATTAAATAACTAAATGACACTAATAAAGAATTGTTATTTTGTAAAAAAATAATTTAATATTTACTCATAACATTTTTTTAAGAGTTCACAGTTGAGTGAAAAGCTAAAGGTAAAATCCTAGATGTTAGAATTTAAGAATAAATAATAGCACTGCATTATATATGAAGAACAGAAAAATAAAAACACACAATATAACTTATGTTCACCAATTTGACTAATCTTGTTTGTCTAATGTATTTATAAGATGTCTCACACGCTCACCTGCGAGTTGGACAGCCGCTCGCTCACCGAAAAGCGCGACTCCCGACTATCCTGTTGCAGTGGCTATTAGTCGTAGCTGCAGAAGTATGAGTCAATCCTAACACTAGATATGATTTGTATGACTAATTAACTAAATGACTTCTATAAGAAATATAATTATTGAAAAATAATAAGTTATTCTAAAGTTTGTCAGGATCATAAATAGAGTTTTATTCTAGTTAGATTTTAGGTTTAAAAAGTGTTTTAGCAGTAATTAATAAAATAAAATAAAATTAGAGGAGACAGACTTTAAAAAGTATTTTAGTAGTAGTTAAACTTTAGGCATATAACAAAGACGAAAACCAAAAAAATTAAGTTTTATCTTATTAGAGTCATGCTATGTATTGTCATAAATTTATTTTGAATTACAATTATAAAATTTATCAATACATGAGATTGATATGAATTATAAGAAAACTCCACTTATTACATTTCTTCAAAAAAATTATCACTAATACTTATCTACGTAACTCATAAATAAAAAGTCAACATAAACTTTCAAAATATATATTATTTTCAATCTTATTATATATGTATATAAATATAGATATCAATTTTAAAATTTAATATATTGTTATTTAATTTTAAAAGTTAAATTATATATTTTGAAATGTGAGAATATTAACTAAGTAGCTACAAGTGCTCTAAACCATCTATACATTTCAAGACTTTGAATCAGTCAAAAGAAATCATGGGTCAAGTGTACGACCTTATTGTTCCAGGACTTGTGCTCTTTGTTGGGATACGTATCGATGTGTCATGCAACTTGCTAAGAACGTATAGAGAGGGCCTGTAGGCCGAAAGAAACCCTTATTATCCCTTTGTAATAGACCAAACACCTGTCTAATTTGTAGCACTTATATAGAGTGGTGGTAGGGGCTCCCTACTCTCCCAAATAATTTTTCACTCATTTTATCTTGATTCATTTGTGGATCCTTGATTTTTACTTGAAAATGATAATCCTTCCCCATCCACAAATAATGGGAACATAAATTTTTGAGTTAAAAATATCACTCACCCAAATAATTGGCTTGTTTGAATAATAGTCATTATTTATTATATGTATATATAAAGATTTTTATATGGTATATTTAAATGCAATAAACGCTTTACTCGTTTTAAAATTAAAATATCATTTTGACTACCTAAAGTCAATTTAAAACATTAAATTTAAAAAATTGCAAATATGAGAACTACTAATATTTTTTTAGTATGTTTGATATGGTTATAGTTATTTGTATTAAAATAAATAAATTAATTCGTATCAATTTTGGATGTGTTAAGATTTTACATATTAATTTAAATAGTCAAAATATATACTCCTCCGTCTTATAAATATCGCAACACATTTTTTATATAAATTGTTTTAGAATTGTATACAATTATTAAGAAAATGATTGTATAACATTAAATATAATATCATTTGTTTATATTGTTCTTGTATTGACAAAAAAAAAATGTTATTTATTGAATATAAAATAGTGAGAAAATCAAAGTTATATTTAATAGTTGAGGTAATATTGAAAGATATATTAAACAACAAATATATCTTTCACATGATTACTTACATAGAAAAAATAACATTATTTGGAATGTTTTAACATAGTATGAATGTTGGTTCTCACAATCTAACATGCATGGATATATTGTATTAATGTATTTGACCATATGAATCAAAAGAAATTACTGAAACAATTGTCGCCACATCATCCATTTGATAATAGTAATATCAAGAGAGGATACCTTAGCGGTGAGAGCATTGTGGACTCCACAATGATGAAGTACATAAATTATTGAGCCCATCTAGGAGAAATACTTAACTATTTTCTTTGTTATGCAAAAAAGATTTTGCATGAGAAAGTGTGGAGAAATGAAAGCAGTATCTGAATACCATATACTGATCCAAAAAACTGCAAACAAGCTTAAAATTGCAAACTAGAACAAACACTTCAAAATTTCAGTCTTCATTCATGGATTCTAATTTTTGCAAGGCAAAATAATCAGATGAGCAACAAAAAAACCTGTGAATTTTATAAATAACATTAATAATGGAAATAAAAATATTTGCATATTTATGTTGAAAACATATATATTTATGTGTCTTGAAATGTGAAAATCCAATTTAACATTTAATTAAGTATGTGATAATTGAAAAATGTTGTACCAATTATGATGAGCTTAATTAAGTTTATAAGATATGTCTAGTGTGGCATAAAGATGGAATAAATAATTGTTTAATTAAATTAATGAGGAAATGATTAAACAATGTGATGGACTAGTTATTGTTATTATTTTATTATTTATTTGTTATGTTCAATTATATGTGTTGTGTGAACACAAAAAAAATTGCATCATGCATACAATATAATATGGAGTAAAATACAAAAATGACCACTGTACTCATAGTATATTTGGATATTGTACTCATTTTTTTTGTCAATGCAAGACAAACCCTCTACTATAGAAAAATTTGGATAACAAACCTGTATGAATTTGGATAACAAACCTGTATGTGACAACTGGGTATTGACTGTCATACGTGTCAATGATGACATGCAAGTAAGTCAAACCAAGACTAAAAAATTCGCTTCCATCAAGATTCGAACTTAAAACCTCAACCTCATAAAATTAAACAACTACCCATTTGAGCTACATTATGCAACAATAAATATAACAACATAAATTTTATTTATACAAGCTTATCCATTTAAACCAACCAAATAAATAAATAAATGGGTGTTTGCTTGGTAAATACTTTAGATAAAGGAGTGATCAACTAGTCTAAGCCAACAAAAGGGACGAGTTTACCTCATTAATTGTCTATATTTGTGAGAACTTTACCCATTAACTAACATTCATGCAAGAGTAGGTTGAGGTTTTGAGTTCGAATTTTGATGGAAGCAAATTTTTTAGTCTTACGTAGACAGTCAATGTCTAGTTGTCACATAAAGGTTTGTTATCCAAATTTTTCTGTAGTAGAGGGCTTATTTTGCGTTGACCAATAAAAAGAGGCACAATATCCAAATATACTAATAGTAAGATGATTACTTTTGCATTTTACTTATATAATATGGGATGTTAAAAAAATTTATAATATGAGGATAATTATTATGTAGAGCTATATTGTGAAAATAAGCTGGAATTATGTAAATTAGCTAAGCTTGGAAGAAATGAGTCTTGCATGTGTGGTATAATGATTCATGGTGAATCAATAAAAAGTGTATTTTAAAATTATGGAAGGAAATTAATTTTTAAAAAATAAATGTTTGATATTATTTATTAATTTTGGTATAAGTTTAATTTTGGTATTTTGGTATTTTTAAGATTAAGTTTTTGGGAAATAATGGGTTGTTAGAGTCCAACAACTTTGTACCCTAGCCCAACTTATTGTAAGATAAAAATGACCCAATATTAAACCCATCAGATTGGGGAGATAAGCCTAATAAGTTTGCAGAGATGTAGGGATAATATATAGGATCAATTACATATTCTATTACATTTTTAAAAATAATTACAACAATAATGCACTCATAAAATATTTACACAATTAATATACTTTTCATATTTATTTACAATATTAGTGCAATTAGGATTCCTTAATTTAGGAAATTAGTAAGCAATTAGGATTCCTTAATTTAGGGGATTAGTATTGATTTACTTATTAAATTAAGTAATTAATAAGTAAACTCCTCTTCCTCTTCCTCTATCTCTCTCAGAAACACAAACTCAGTCTCCATTGTTACACAAACTCTTCCCGCTTTCTCTCCTCCCTCATCCGTCATCCATTGTCAATGTTCACCCAAACCCTCGGTTGGACCCTCCTTTCTAAGACGGTGGTTTAACTTTACGACAGTCTTCGACGCCTCTAGTAGCGGCGAGAATCAACTTCGACTCCGACGGTGTCCGTGATTGAGAAGAGAGCAAATCTGCGAGCAATAAAAAATACACCTAGGTCGCTCTGAAAGAGAGGTGGTCACGTGACCGGAGAGAGCTACCTGACTGACGACGATGACGCGTTTCCCCTTCCGATGGCCTATCCGGACACCTCACCGGTGTCTGCTGAAGAGATTGATCGCCAAACTACTACAAAACAGTAAATAGATAACGCGTAAAAAACGTTGTAGAAGGTCTTACAGAAACGTCGTGGTTAAGGGTGTCATCTATTTGACACCATTATACAACATTTTTAAAACGTTATAGTTTGACACATTACACAACGTTTTTTTCTTAAAAAACGTTGTATATTTGTTTTCCATAAATTCTTGGATGATTGAAAATGTTGTAGATGATATAATTCCACAACGTTTTCTGGCTTAAAATGTTGTGGTTTGGTACATCAGATAATGTTTACTTTCATTTATACAACGTTTAGAATGTGTCATCTATTTAGACAAATTTATACAATATTTTTAAAACGTTGTATAAAGACTTAAAATATTGTAATTCATGCATATAACAACTATTTTTAGTTCACCTAATCTTTAATCAACCATTATTAGCTAACATTTCATATTTAACCCCCAAACAAATAATTAGCCAACCGCAATTGAGGCAGCAACCATGACCGCTGGACCCGTTAGGAATCGAACAACCATAGAAAAGGTAGCAATTGAGTTCCCGCATGCAATTATTCTTGGCTGTAATGCCATGAATAGACTTGCAATTCCACAGTACAATCAAATATGTTACTGTAACAAATTAGACCCAATTAACTAGAATACATTACACATAAGCTATGAATCGAATGGAACATACCAAGACTAAACATGGCCATTCCAAGACCAGCATCGAAGAGAATGGCTATTGATTATGCAATTATAGCAGGCATTTCAATACCCCATCTGATAAAATAAAAAAAGTATGAGCAATGATGGTTCAATAATCATTCATAAATAAAAGAAACCTTCAATTTGAAATTAAATATTCCATCTTGCGTACTTGTATGAGACCAAAGACCAGGTGAGGCCGAAGAGGCTGGAATATGTGTTTGGATTCCGAATGAGTTTTTGCCATACCATAATCAAAATGAGTCTGGTCATGACACTAGCAGGTGGCATGGTAGTGGGATTGTTTTCCCCATTCATCATGGACTTGGGGTGCAACTCAGCCGTGGAGCTTAAGCCAAGCTTGGCTAGCATGGGACCTTCCCGATCAGCTCCATTCTGAACTTGTCTGTTCCCAAAGCTAAACTCATTCCGACCAAATTAATCATACTCTAATTAAGATTAAGATAAATTAGTTCACGAATCATACAAATTAAAATATGATACAGATGGAAGTAGGTGACCTAGGATAAAATTTTATGTAATTTATACAGATATTTAGATATTCAATGAGCCAACATGGATAATAACATTATAGCATTATTAGAGAAGACATATATATGACCATAATTTCAGGGCTTCTAGCAAAAAATCAAATACAAGAAAAAAGAAGCCCATACTAGATGCCAACATAATAGGAAAAAGACATAACAAACAAAACCCGCTTAACTAACAAACAAATTAAGAAGTTCCAAGTCCAAAAATAGATTCAACAAAGACAAACATAGTTGCAGCAAAAGTAGACAAGTCCAAAAATATGTATCATATATAATCAATTACTCATGATCGGAAGTCAAAACAAAAAACATGCAAGTGACTCTGTGAACAATCAAAATCCATTAACCAAACTTAAAAGAGCATCAAAATCAAACCTTTAGGTTGAGCAACCGCACTAAGGTCGTTCCCATACTCTCCACCCCTGAACACTTGAATACCTCCTTCAGAAACCGGCGAAGCACTTGAACTCCAAACAAACATGTGAAGATATTCTGTGATAATATGTAAATTAGAGGTATCAACAAGATGCTCTTTCTATTATAATACCTTTGGTCTGGCCTATTTTTGTTATGTGGAGTAACAAGTTCTGAACTTTTACCAGCAATGGAATTAACATTGTAGCATTTCTTGTTTCCTAACGAGCATTACAGTTTTCAATTGACGACTGATGAGAATCACATTAATTTGTATTTTGGGTGATCCAATACATGGATGCTTTTAAAGATAGATTTTTTTTCTTCAAAAGATTACCTATATGATAATTGAAGGGCATTGCATTCTCTCTAAATCTACGTCTAATTGCATTTGCTGTCTGTTTTATATGTAGAAAATGGAAAAGGAGTGAGCACATACCTTGCACATTTGACACACATTTTCAATGACTCCTCTTAGCTTCAGCTCATCAGATAGAAGAGAGATGGCTGAGCTTCCTGGTGTTATTATCTTCTTCTCATTTAATTTTGAGATGCTAACAAGGTCAAAATCCTGAAATACTTCTCTGTATTCAGACTCATGTCATTTGAAAACAGCTAGGTTAGAACCATTAAATGGGAATAACCACATGCAATCACATTCAATTTTGGACTATCAAAAGCCAAGGGACCTAACCTAAATATATGCCTTTTATTGAGAATGGCAGGCCAGGTAAGTTCAGCCAAAGCAGTTGATAAGCTAAACAATTCAAGCAGCTTTCTGCAAGAGATCAACAACCATAAGATGCACACAAGTTCAGCCTTGAAATAGAAACTACAAAACAAATATAAAAAAATATAGTGATGATACATACTTGTCATCATGTACTGGAACTCCCCATTCTTCTTCATGAAAAGCAGCATAACAAAGATCTTTTCAAAATGAAAACCAATTAGCAAATTGGACTTGTATAAAGATATATTTGCAGAAATTTAATAAATAGTACATGCCGGTAAGTCACAGTATAGTAAGAACTGCACCAGAACCATAATTAAAAAATGAAACTTAAATAATCAGAGGGGAAAAACCGGCGTACTCATCAAATAATCAGAGGTTCTGAAATGGAATCATCAAGATGATTAAGCAAGTGGCCTCTAGAAATGTCATTGTATAAGCCTTTTGTCCAGGAAGCAACCATTTCCATAACATTAGCACCAAATCTATGTTAACAGAGAGAAGCCCCAAATTCAAACAATTTTTCAAGAATCTGAACCCCAACAAAACAAAAAAGATGAACTTTTGTTCTTTTACGAGTATAATACAACTAATCAAAAAATAAAAATATAAGTCTTAATAATACAATATACTAAGAGTTCATCAAAATGGTAGAATATGAAATAAAAAATAGTTACAGTCGATAAACAAAAAGGCACAAATATATGTTCAAAAGTAACATGTACCACACTTCACCGGCATGTCTATGCTCACGAAAGTTTGCCAGTTCATCTGCATATACAGCATCCCAATAACTTTGAAAACCTAGCATTGATGAAACTGGTTCAGCATCTGGCTCCTCCTTGTCGGAACTGAATATATATAAATATAAAAACAAGTAAACACAGGAGTAATTCCATCAATTTGAACAGATTTATTTCCTGGCGAAGGCCCTAAGAACAAACTCAACTGCTCAAAGTTGGCAAGCATCACTTTAAGTGAAATTATAACCCATTCTGAATCTAATCATCTATACATGATACCATACACAGAAACATAGTAAATCAACATTAATCAAGAA
Source organism: Panax ginseng (assembly GCA_020205605.1). Classification (NCBI taxonomy): domain Eukaryota; kingdom Viridiplantae; phylum Streptophyta; class Magnoliopsida; order Apiales; family Araliaceae; genus Panax; species Panax ginseng. Next base: position 181,494,772 of record CM035132.1, read on the forward strand.
TTTCTAGCAATGAGTTAGACTGATCGAAAACTAAAAGTACCTAATTAGCCCCTCTAAATTCACACATCACGTCACACTTCCTGGTTGTACCACACTGTCAACACTTATTTTGAGTGAAAATCACTAAATCACCTTTGCAAATACACTTATAACAACTAAGAATCCATATCAACTGCCACCACATTTAAGCAATTAATAAAATATACAACTTGTACTTATTTTCACTTGCTACAATGATACAAAAAGCAACAACCTTTGTGAGAGGGAAACACATACAATTAAAAAAATTCAATCACCATGAAGAAAAAAAATACCATACCAGGTAAAATTGAAAAATTAAGTTAAACTGTTTGTAAAGTAATAATATGAATTTCTTCCAAACCTGACAAAGCACGTCCATGGTGCTCTGGCTGCCACTTTTCGGAAGCAAATTAACTCTAAACTTCTGAACCCCACCCTTAGCATCTTGCTGCGAATCAGACTTAGGAACAACTCTTGCAATTTTGGTGGAGCTCAATGGTTGATCTTTCCCAGAAGGAAAACTGATTGGCCTTCCAAAATCATCAAAAAGCGAGGAAGATTAAGACCAAGTGGATGAGGGCTAGGAGAGGTGGGAGAAAGAGAAGTTTAGTAACCCTTTCGGGTGTGTTAGAGCTTAACAGTTAATGAAGAACGGAAAATAGAATGGGTGAAGAAGAGGAAATGAGAGATGAGAGAGCTGAAGTCGTAATTTTAAGCATGCCCGATGGGTTGAATTGGGGGAAGATGAGAGATATATTACAAATAGTTGGATGATAAAGTTTTAATTCCAAACAAATATGGATAATGAAGAAAGAGAGAGAATAGACTGCCTTATAAATTAGGGCTTGAGCGATGCTACGGCAGATTGGCCGGTGCAGACGTCGCTCAGAATCTTCTCCACCTCTTTCAAGTTCAGTAATCCTCCAGCTTCTCCTTGTCCTCCTTTGCTGGTATTATTGTTGTTCAACGAAGACAGTCTGCGATTAAACCCTGACTTCCATTATTGATGGCAGATGATGAAGAATAGTACGACGATGAAGAAGAGAGAGAAAAATCTGACTTCTTAGAGCCGCCCACATCAGTTGTTGGAAGGCTGGGAGGAGAGTAGGGTTTTTAATTTCAAGTTTTCACTTCCGCGCGAAAAGGGAGGATTTATTTTAAGCTACGTGTTTTTGACATACATAACGTTTTTTTTTTAAAAAAAAATATTATCTATTTAAAACCAAAAATTGCCCTTATAAATAGATAACGTTTTTTTCATATGTATTTACAATGTTTTGTTAAAAAATGTTGTGAAAAAAAATACCACGCCGTTTTTTATAAAAATGTTGTTGTTTAAGTGTTGTCTATTTACTGTTTTGTACTAGTATTAAATTATTAAACCCTAACCAAACCTTCATACCAAGGTAACCAATTCAGTTTTATTAAGTTACCAATTTATTTTGAATGTGATGCAGTTGGTAGTCAAACCTTCATGCAGTTGAATGCTAAACTTTCAGACCAAGGTAACCAATTCATACTGCAGGTGTGTAGGTAGATTGGTTACCTTGGTATAAAGTGTTAGTTCCCGGAGGCACGACATATATCTAGAAATTGGGGGGGGGGGGGGGGTTGAATAAATATTTAAAACTTTTTCTTTTAACTTATTTAGGTTGATGATAATTAATGCACAACGGAATGAGTATTTAATAAACCTTCTGTTAGATATCTTGACTTAATGAGAGTAAAAGCGATTATGGCGATTATAGCGGTATAGCAGATTATAATGAACACAACAATTTTAAGTGGTTCGAGAGCAATTAAAGCTCCTAATCCACTCTTCTACTCTTGAGTAGGACATCCACTAAGGATGTACATACACACTTCTTGAATCTCACAGATTCCTTCTGCACCGGCGGTCTGAATTCTTCTTAGTTCATTCTTGAACTCTTCAAGTCCAATGACTTGGTTTCTCACACGATTCACTTAGAACTCTTCAAGTCCTGCAGACTTGGTTCTCTTACTTCAGTTGATTGAAATGTTGTTTAGATCGTGATTGATGATACTCAGTTGCTATTAAGCACTTGTTCGAAAGAACTGAGTAGTTGAGCAAGCTTTCCCTTTTTCTCAGATCGTAGAGTTGAGCGTTGAGTGTTCTTGTGCGTTTTTGTTTAATGCTTGTCTTTTTTTTTCTCATCTGTCTTTGTTCTGTATATATGTGATCTTGAAATCTATCCGTTGAAGTCATCTGATGAGGCATTAAATGCGTTTAACATCTCTGAGCTTTGATGGAGACTTTTATGCACATCTTCTTAATTACACTCTGGCCCACTGACATAGCAGACTGCTTTCTCACCTAACACCTCAAAAGGTGTTTTCCTCTGCCCAATGGTCCTTTTCTTAGCTTCTTGAATACGTCTCTTTTGATCAATATTAAGGATATCTTTTGTATCGTTGGGACTGGTGAGAGCTTTAACGTTCAAAACCCATTCCATATTTGTTGGAATTTATCTTCAACCAAAGTTAAGGCTTGATGCTTCTAACACAAGGTAGATGACACTCTACTATTTAAATCGTAGTGTCTTGCCATATTGATGCTTGCTCTTAAGAGAACACTAAGATTTCTTGCAAGGATTTGCACACTACGATCTTTTCACACGACGATCATCACTTGCTCGTCTTGCAGACTCTACGTTTCCGAAAGCACACTACGATCTCTCGAGTTAGTTTTGCCAAACGTCTGAACCACTTTCTACGATTTCTGAAGAAGAGGCCTTCTTCAGCGGATACACTACGATCATCTCAAAGACTCTGATCCCGCCTTAAATTCTGATTACATTGATCACCGGTAGGATAGACTACGATTCTCTTCAAAGCCTATCTATTTCTTTCTAGCCATAGATCAAACTAACATATTTGATCTCTTTATCTATACAAGTAACATTAAAGGCTAAGATCAACCTAACAATTTTGATCTATCACTAAGTTCTTGTACATATATTCCTCGAAGGACTTTACACATAATCATGAGCATTTACTTTAAACATCAAATCATAATATGCATTCTTCCAACAATCTCCCCCTATTTGATATTGACATAACCAAGGAGATTTGCTGTCATGATTATTAAAATGTAGTTGCAGTAAAGTAAACATGACTTTGTATTTCAGTGAGCAGCTGAAATTTCTAGAGAATAAGCATGAATTTATTGATGTATGGAGACAGATATTACATTTAAGATTGACTACATCAATACAACTTGAAATTCAACTTATCTCTATTTCTTTGGCCTTTTGCTTCTTAGAGGATTTTCATATTCCTCATTCTCCTCTTCTACCTTGCTTCATCTCTTCAGCCAAATCTTCCAGCTCACTTGGGCTTAGTCTAGGATTGTGATCATGCCTATTCATGAATGCAAGATCTCCAATTGGCATTCTTAGGCCTGTTGTTGTCACCACATGAGAGCTGGTAGTTGTCCCTTGACTCCGTAATGGTTGAGCCATTAAAATTTCCTGCTGATCAGATCGTTGAGTCTGATGGCTGGATCGTGGAGTCTGTTGAGTGATTTGCCTCGCAGGAGGGTTCCTCAAGGCTTGAGTTTGGAATTGTCCTCTGCCTCTGCCCTTGCCTCCCTAACCTCCCTGATCTCTTTTGCCTTTATTCTCCCCCTTTATGTCAGCATCAAGGGTTCGAATGTCTTCGGAGAGGCGAGTCACTCCTTGGACAAGTTCGTGAAGTTGACTCTGAGTGTGAGTAATGTCTTCTCAATTTTCGGTGATCAGAGCTTCAGATCGAGCTTCCCATTGCTGAAGAACGGCCAATATGTTGTCAGTCTGTTGACCTTGGCTGACGTAAAATTGTTGGAACTCTCTTACTGCAGTTTGCAAATTGAGTAAGCTCTCCATCATTAGTTTATTTTGGGCTTCCTGAGTGGACTGTAAAACAAGAACAACATCTATATGTCTTTTGGCTGCTAGAAAATGAATGTCATCCCTGTCCTTTATGCTCTGAATCATTTCATTGATGATTTCTTTTAGTGTTTTAGAGAGCTCAGAGCTTAGGGAGAGTGGAAGATTGTTTGCAACATTGATCATTGATGTTAATCTCAGCTGAATAAGATCAGTATGATCTTCAAGACTTTCGTCGAGTTCCTTGACTACTTTCGCAGACATTGCTGACAGATCAGCCTTTGTGGACAACTCTGAAAGAATTACATCCAGTTGGGGTGTGAAGCCCCTAAAATAGGTATACATCACCTGTTTTGAGTCTCCAAATACATGGTACAGAATACAAATACAATATTTAATATACAACAAGAGAGCTATGAGTTTTAATACAAATATTGTCTTCTAGACAATATCTATTCTCAGAATAAGTCCTCATTACATTTTTTATCACACTATTTTATAGAATAGTGAGGACTACTAAGACACCATCTCGCATCACCACTCTAGCTTTCCCGACTAGTCCCTTCCACGCTCTCATTTCCTCGAAGAATAAAGGAAAGAAAGGGTGAGCTCAACTAGCCCAGTAAGAAATATTATGACTAAGATAATGCAGAATAAATTATCATTAGTCTTCAAAAATGTTAAACTGATAAAATATAATACACATCAAGTTTAACTACAGCGGAATAAGCAATCCATTAAAAGAGTCAAGTAGAGAATAAAGTCTACTATCTTTTATGATTTAAAAGGTTTTTCATCACTTTTATCGCTGGGACTCAGCTTAATAAATAATCCACATCATCCTTGCACCATGACCAATGATATTCATTAGTATCACGACCACAAATTATCCATGCACTACGGGCCAAGGATATTCGTGTATTCATAAATGGTCATAATCATGCCAACAACTATCCATCAATGCACTACGGGCCAATGAGGACTTTTACCACATCATTTGTAACATTACGGTCATGATTACACCGAATAATCCCTGGTCATAATCATACCAAGTTCATCTATGCACTACAGGCCACAGATGACTTTCAAAAAAAATATAAACATGAGGATGATGACAATGATATAAGAATTCAATAAAATAAGTTCAAGAATTAATTTATTCAGGAACTAATAACGTCCAAATTGTCAACATGATACTTCTTTGTAGAGTAAAATTCAAGAATGCTCAGAAGAATATTTCCATGAAAAGATACTGGATGAAGCGCAAATATCAAGGATATTCCACTAATTTCATGGAGTATAAAAATCAAAACTTTAACCAACTGAGTATAATAAAGAATGGAATAACAAAAGAAATCACCATGCATGCGGTATTGCAGATGTATGACGAGTTATTCCAATAGAATAATAAATAACGGAACCAGTCGGACAAAATTACGCACAGACGGGATGTTCTAACGAATAATAAAGATTTTAATTCGGTCCGGCAGAAAACGCATGCATGTGAGGATGTTCCAACGAGAATAATAAAGATTTTAACCAGTCCGGCGTAAAAGCATACAGACATGATATTCAAATGTAATAATAAAGAATGGAATAATGTAAGAATTTCACCAAGTATAGGGTAGCTCACAGATACTGAGTTATTCCAATGTAATAACAAAGAATGGAATAACAAACATTCTCTTCATGAATACAAAAGAAATAATACCCCTTACTGTAAAAGAACCTGGATATAGGAAAGGAAAGGTAGCAGACTTCTCTTCTTCTTTCTCTATAATTTTCTCTCTCAGAGTTTCAAAGAATTGAATTAAATAAGAAATAATGAAGGAATGAGCTTATTTATAGAAGAATGAAAAGGATACTATGCAATAAAATATTCTAAGAAAACAAAAACTTAAATAATATATATATATTATATATATAAAATCTGTGACCATCCTCCGTGAATTAACAGGATTCACGTGAATCCTTTAATTGAACATGTAATATATATATATATATATATATATATATATATATATATAATACTTATATATATCTATATAAAACAAACTTTTTATATAATATATATATAGATAATATCCATCAGCCACCATCCGTGAACATCATTTGGAACAAAACTCCCAACAATTCAATTTCAACATATGGGCCCCACATGCGGGCCCACCTTTATTATATAAAATAACTTTCTACTGATTATTTTGAAAAATGAGTAAGTGGGGGTCCCAATAATACGTCAATATTTACAACAAATACTATAGCAATAATTGAACAAAACTGAGTGACTTCTCACGTAAGCATCAATAATCAATACTGGTAATGCTTACTATGCAACCATAGCCAGACATCGTACTTTTACTACCGAGTAGTTCAACAGTTAACGATAAAACTTCCCCCGTTATTTTCATAAAATATTTTTATCGTTTTCTCAATCCGACAATAATTCCGTTGTGGGGTCCACCAATGATTGTGTCGTCGTACGAATATTCTCTGTTAAAACGAATATTCCCCGACCAATCGAATATTATATAACAACTTGCGTACTTTGCAAAATTTATGAATATTACCTACAACTATAACATTATATCAAATTCATTCCATAATATTCAAAAATGATAATTATAGAAAATTCATCTTTATTCATAAAATTTGGGGTCTTACATGGGGAAATTTTGAGGAGGGAGGTGATGTGCCTTTGAATTGATCTTGCAAAGAGTAGAGGGCAAGATCAAGATTGAAGAATTCGTTGTTGGATGAGGAGGGAATATCTGAGGGAGGAGCCTGGGTTTGGATGTTTAAGGTTGGTGGCTCTACAATTTGAGGTATGGACTCTACAATGGGGTTAGAGTCAGTGATCGTAGAGATGATAGGTTGTGGGAGCATTAGGGAGTTGATCTTATTTGGTACCTCAGTTACAGAATTTTGGGATTCTGCAACTGAAAATTGATTCAGTGGATGAAGAATCACTTCTAACCATTGTGGGATTTCATAAAATTGATTGAATGAGGTTGATGGCAAATGATTAACTCTGAAAAGAGTTGGGATAGATAGTACCTCAAGTTTGTTCTTTGAGGAGGAATTGTTAGTGAGAAGTTTCTTGGCAAAATTGAATTTCCCTGGGAATCCATTAGCTAGCATTGAGATGGTCGGATACTCTTTGAAATTCCAAAACATGTGATCCCAAGAGTTCAGAATTTGAGCTTGGTGGAAAGGCATCATGGGTAGATATGCAAATAGTTGTTCATAGTTGGCTCTTCTGTGCCCATCAATGCCCACAGCTATAATCTCTACCTCATCACCTTCATCCTCTTCTCTATTTTTATCCGAGGATTCCATTATCTCAATGGCTTCATGGTTTTCTTGCATTGGTTCTTCTTCATTTCCTGCAAGAACCTCTTCTTCTGTTGTAAAGATAGCATGAGCTTCTTCCTCAATTTGATCATTTTCTGGTGAGATCAATAGCTCCCCCTCAGCTGGAGAACCTTCTGTGATGAGGGTTTCAGGCATCTCCCTCTCAATAGGTGTATCCTCTATCATCAGATCTTCATGAGTCTCCCCCTCAGTTTGAGCTTTGACTATTTGGCTCTCATTTGCCGGTTCCTTTTCAGCAGTCAATTCCTTTTCTTCCCTCTTTAATGCTTTCTCATTGACAAGAATATATTTCTTGACCAATTTCCTTCTTGGCTTTTTAGGCTGAGCCACAACCTTAGGACTTTCTTCAGTTTTATCCTTTTGATCAGCCAAAATGCTTGTTGCAGCTACTTCCTTATTTGGTCTGGTCTCTACGATCGGCAGAGACTCTACGATTGTGGAGATTGATGGCATTTTGATCTTGTGGCTGATCTTATTCTTCTTCAGCAGCTGAGATATGGTTGCTCTATCTTCTTCTGCCTCAGCCTGCTGTTCCTTCCTTCTTAGGATCCTTAGAGTCTCAATGTCTGAAGACTCTACAGGTTTATCAATAGTGAATCCTTGAGGCTCTTCTGCAGTTCTGGCTTTCATCTTTCTTTTGCCCTTGCTTTTTCTGATTAAAGCAATGGGTTCTTCCTGGTTAGCTGCCTCTTCTTCTTCTTCAGTTTCTTTGACAACTGACATGTTCCCTGACACTCCTGATTCCTTTATTTCACCAGTTCTTCCACTGGATTCAAACATCATCTTCACATTTTCAGCTGGATTCCTTTTCCAGTTTTCAAATAATTGCTGGGTCATTCGTTGATTTGGATTGATGGCTTCTTCTTTATCATCCTTGATTGGGTCACCAAGAGCAGCCTATAGGATAATGCTTATAAATCGCCCATAGAGCATTTTCTGAGAGCTCTTCGTCTTCTTTGAGCTGATTAACCACTTCCCAATCCATTCAAGCAGTAGAGACCCATAGTTGAGTTGTATTCCATAACATATGATAGTCATGAGCTTGAGTTGTATCTCATTCACAGAGTCATGACCTGAGCTCTTACAACATATACATTTTCCAATAATATCAGCTAGAAATTCATACCTTTGTGGGAACTCCTTCTTCTTGTATCCTTTGACATAAGGTGATTTCTTGTGATGCATCTTCTTGAGACCCTTGTGAAAATATATTCCATCTATGGATGGGTACCCTTCTGATTTGAGACCTAGGGCTAAGTTGATGTCCTCAGCCTTTAGTTTGATTTCGACGTTCCTGACTTTTGCGGTGATGGTGTTGTTTTCAAACACCTCATTATTGTAGAACTCCTTTACCAGCTTCGGGTAGATCAACGTGTCTGTACCCAAGGCTTCTTCGAGACCTGTCTTCTTCAGTAGCGACAACGTCTTGTGAAATTGAGGTTCAAATTTAAATTAAATTCGCCAAAGCAGTCATGGCAGGAGATAACACCGGAAGTCGCCATCGATTTCTTTGCGGGAAAGTGAAACCGATCGAAACTTCTTCTTGATTTAGGGTTTCTGCTTGAGAGAGGAAGAGAGAGATGATCTTTTGAACTTTAGATTTCAAAAAGGCGATTTTAATTTGTACTTGTAACTTCCCTCTCTCTATTTTACTTAGTGGGATAGGTGTCGAATTTTGTTTGGCTCTACGAATCTTGACAGAGAGGGATTGTACTGAATTACCCTTGACCTTTTCTGGGTCAATGTGTCCTTCAGGAGAACTACGATCGTTGAGATGGTCCTTGGAGTCGTCGAGTCTTAGCTGCACTTATAGAGTCTGAACTGCGATCATTGAGTCTAACTAGTAATCGTAGAGTCTGATCAAGTTCTCGTTATGAACCTTTGATTTAGCATTCTTCTTGGTTTAAGGTAGTTCAGGAAGGGCCAACCTCTTGAATGAAACAAGAGTTAGGTTTGTCCCTAAGGCACTTATCAGTGAGAATGCTTTGATTTATGCTTGATCCTCATAGGGTGCTCCTTTGGTTTTGTTGATATAGCTCTGCTATCGTTGAGTCTGTATTACAATCGTTGATTCTGTTCAGTGTTCGTTGAGTTTTATGACACTTTGGCTCTATGATCGTGGACTTCCTTTGATCATGTTCATGATTTTAAACATAGCCTTTAATCCTGCATGGTTAGCACATACTAGAGAATATTTTTCATGGTTGCAAGTTAAGCATGCCTAGCTCACTTATTAACTTGTTAAATCTGGATTCATCTAGAGGCTTTGTAAAAACATCAGCAAGTTGATTTTCGGTAGGGATATATTGTAGGGATATAGTTCCATTTTGCACATGATCCCTAATGAAGTGATACCTTATTTCTATATGCTTAGTTCTAGAATGCATAGATGTGATTATGAGTTATAGCAATTGCACTTGTGTTATCACACCTTGAATAGGAATGGATTTAAATTCAAACCCATAATCACTAGTTGATTTTTCATTCATAAGATCGAAAGCACAACAAACCCTGCATAAAGAATGTATTCAACCTGCGATTTGAATTAGACAATCTGAATTTTGCTTCTTGCTAAACCAGACACAAGTCATTTCCTAGCAATTGACAAAGCCACGGTACTCTTTCTATCAATTTTGCAGCCTGCAAAATCAGCATATGTGTATCCTGTTAGCTCAAATGAGGATTTATTGGGATACCATAACCCCAAGTGGGGTGTACCTTTGAGATACCTGAAAATCCTCTCTGTATTGAGTTGTATCAATACTTTTACCTTTTTCATCTTTGTCAAGCTTGGTTGCAGGAGCAATTGGGATTTTCATGGGAGAGGCGGACTCCATGCCATACTTCTTAAGTAAGTCTTTAATGTACTTGGCTTGATTTATGAAGATTCCTTCATCAGTCTGCTTTACTTGCAGTCCAAGGAAGAAGTTAAGCTCACCCATCATGCTCATTTCAAACTTGCTCTGCATAAGCTTGGAGAATCTCTTGCATAACTTTTCATCAGTAGATCCAAAGATAATATCATCAACATATATTTGAACTAATAGGTCTTTGTCTTTGTGCTTTCAAAGAAATAGTGTGGTATCTACTCTACCTCTAGTGAATCCATTTTCAATAAGGAAGTTAGTTAGTGTTTCATACCATGCTCTAGGTGTTTATTTAAGACCATATAAGGCTTTGTCTAATCTAAAGACATAATTATGAAGAGATGGATTGATGAAACCTGGAGGCTGATCTACATAGACTTCTTCTTGAAGTTAACCATTCAAGAATGCACTTTTGACATCCATCTGAAAGACCTTGAATTTTATGTGAGCAGCAAAGGCAAGAAATATTCTGATGGCTTCCAGTCTGGCAACAAGTGCAAATTTCTCATCGTAATCAATGCCTTCTTCCTGAGAGTAACCTTTGGCCACTATTTTGGCTTTATTCCTGGTTATCACTCCATCTTTATCCATCTTGTTTCTGAAGACCCACTTGGTTCCAATGACAGGATGGTTTTTTGGTCTTGGAACCAATCTCCAAACTTTTCTTCTTTCGAACTGATTAAGTTCTTCCTGCATGGCCTCTATCCAGCTGGAGTCTTCCATAGCATCCTCAATTTTCTTTGGTTCTATTTGTGATAGGAAGCTTAGATAAAAACATTCATTTTAAGTGGCAGCTCTTGTCTTGACTCTCTTTTCGGATCTCCAATGATTAGATCTTGAGTGTGATCTCTTGCCCATCTGCTTCCTGTTGGGACATCTGTTCTTATGCCTTCTTGTCTTAGATCTTCAAGATCTATTCTTCTTCTTGGTGTGGAGTTTTGTTATCTGGCATAGATCTCTCTACGATCTCATTTCCTTGCTCAACGATTTCACTGTCTGGTTCTACGATCGTAGTGTTGAGTTCGACGTCCTCATTCGTAGTGTCTTCACTGTTGGTCGTAGTGTCTCGGAGCACTGTTTTTTCTAAGTCTGTTGCATAAAAGATGATGTGAATCAAGACTTCTACACTCAGTGTCTTCTTGTTGAACACTTTGTAAGCCTTATTGTTTGTGGCATATCCAAGAAAGATTCCTTCGTCTGATTTCGGTTGAAACTTTGTCAAGTGTTGCTTTCCATTGTTGAGTATGTAGCATGCACAACCGAACACATGAAAGTAGCTGATATTTGGATTTCTTCCTTTCCAAAGTTCATAAGGAGTCTTCTTAATCGTAGAGTGTATGAGTGATCTGTTTTGAGTATAGTATGCAGTGTTGGCCAATCGCTACGCGGAAGTACTCTAGAGTAGATGAAATTGCAGCCTAGTAGAATCCTTCCACCTCTATTAATGTCTCGTTTTTTCTCTCAAAGAACTCCATTTTGTTAGGGAGTTCGTGGGCCGAGAAGTTATGACTAATCCCATTATGCATGCAGAATCCAGTCCATTTACGAAATCAAATTCTCTCGCCATGATCACTTCTATGGCATTGATTTTCTCTCTTTCTCATTCATCAACAACTTAAACATCTTAATCGGTTGGGAGCTTGTTTCATCTTTTGAGGTTAGAAAGAATACCCATGTAAATCGGTGTGTAATAAATCGATTACGACCGGGTGAGTATATATTTCCCCCAAGGCTCGTCCTGGAATTGGTCCAAAAGATCCATATGTAGTAATTACGAGTCTTGTCAATTGAGTTGATGGTTTTCTCTTAAATGAGCTTCCGGTGCATTTCCAAGTTGATGAGGCATTGCGAGGCCTTTCTTTAATGAAGTTGAATTTGGGTAGGCTTCTGAACTAGATCTTTTGAAGCTAATTTGGACATGCTCTTGAAGTTGAGATGAGATAATCTTGATTGTCATAGCTTGACTCATTTCTTCGGATGCTTTAGCCGAAAGCATATTGTCTCATCGAGCTTAGTTTTCCAAGATTTCTTGTGTAGACATTTCCTTCTCTTGTTATTAGGTTAGCTTTCTGCGCAGATGTCTTGAGGTCTCGGACTTGACATTGATTGTTGAGGAATGTTACTTGATGACCCTTGTTACAGAGTTGGCTAATGCTTAGAAGGTTGTGTTGTAGTCCTTCCACATAGGCCACTTTGCTAAAGGATACTGTATCATTTCCAGCTGAGCCATAACCTCTTGTCTTGCCAGAGCCATTATCTCCAAAGATGACCGAGGGACCCTCCTTCTCTATATAGTTAGACAGAAGGGCTTTGTTCCCAGTCATGTGTCTTGAACATTCACTATCCAGATACCAGGTTGTGTTTGTGGAGCTCTTTTCCTGAGGCAATATTAAACCTTCATTTTGGTACCCATACTTGCATGGGTCCTACTATGTTAGTACCCTTGAGGACCCAAATCTGCTTGATTTTGGGTCTCACATGCATGGAATTATAATGACATTTTGCAGCCTTGTGGCTAACTCTGTAGCACACAAAACATTTGATATGATGCATATATGTGTGTGTGTGAAAGTTCTTCCTCCACTTAGACTTTTGTGGGTTATTGGTCAACCTCCTACTAGGCTGATATTCCCTTTTCCATGTGTTCTCTTGTTTCATTATTTGTGAGGAGTGTATCTTACTTCTACTGTATCTTCTTGGTTGGTTCGTGGAGTTGATTTTATTGGACTCTCTACGATCCTTGAGGTTGATGAGTAGTAACTAGATTACTCTTCTTTTTTTGAACCTAGACCAAACATGAGATCCCTTACTCTGGAATATGAATTGAATGAATCGGTGGCGGGGGGTTTGACAAGCTCATCATTCTATGAGGATTTCACAAATATAATGCCTCTACTTAAACTTGAGGCATCACTCATGCTATTTTCCTTTACTTTTTCCACACATGGCTCTGAGGTAGATTCCCCAAAGCCTAGCCTAGTTCTATCAGAGACGCTTCTCTGATTGGAGATTAAAGAGTCCATGGATGAAGAAGATTTATTCCATGTTGAGATGGTCTTTTCTAGATCCTCAATTTTTGAGGTTAGACTAGACTTTCGTTTTGCACTGAGCTCATTTGTTTGTCTCAGGAGCTTATTCTCAGCTTCAAGCTCAGAGAAAGAATTAGTACTGAGAAGGGTTGTTTCCAGCTCTTCTTGAACCTTTTCTTTCTCCTTTTGAAGAAGTGAATAATCCTTAGACAGAACTCTAAACCACTTCATGTATTGGTGTAGATCAGATGTTATGTCATGTAATGCAGTTCTAAGATCATCAATATCTACATCAGGAGAGTTAAAGTCAAATACCTCATCGATACTTACTTCGTGTATGTTGGAGTTCTGTTTGTCCCTTGCATTTTTGGACATTAAGCAGAGATTTGCTATTTGAGGATCTTCATCATCCCCGGATTCAGGAGTTGAGTCATTGTCTGAGTCACTCCACCATCCTCTAGCTACAAGGCCTTTTTCTTTCTTCTGTGGCCCTTTGTTGCCTCTGTATTCTTTCTTTGAATGAGATTTCTTCTTGAGTTCTTCTCTGAGAGGTTTGTTGCAATTTGCAATGAAGTGGCCCGATTTCTTGCAATTGTAGCATAGGTCATTTATTTTCTCCTGGCTGCTGTAGTTGCTGACTTTCTTTGGCTTGTTGGTTTTGCCTCGTCGCATGAACCTTCTTAGTCTTTTCACTAGCATTGCAAGGTCCTCATCATCATCTTTATCGTAGTCAGAATCAACTTCAGTGCTAACTTTGGAGGCGTTATATGTTGCTTTAAGGGCAACACCTTTATCCTTCTTCCTTCCTTCAGATAAGGTTTACTTTCGTTGAGTCGACTCCGGTTCAGTATGTGAGAAGTTTACCATACAACTGTTGAATAGTCATTTCATGTAGATTTTTAGACTCTCTAATGGCAGTGGTTTTGGCATCCCACTTGCTTGGTAAAGCTCCCATGAACTTTATGAATAGATCTTTGTTAGGATAGATCTTCCCATAGGCTCGTAGAGAGTTGAGCAGTACATTAAATCTTTCGTAAGTGGCGATAACTTTTCTCCTTGAGCGTGAATAACATCTCATATTGTTTGAGTCAAGAGAGATTGTTTGTTTTCTCCGACTTTTTCGTTCCATCATGCATAATGAAGCGATGCTTCCCAAACCTCCTTTGTTGTTTTGCTGTTGACCACGTTTTCAAACAGATCATCTTCTAAAGATTGGAACAAGATGTTTTTGGCCTTTTTGTCGAGCTGGACAGCTCTCTTCTCGTTCTCTGTCCATTCTTCCTTAACCTTGATCTGTACTCTGTTTCGGTCATCTGTAGTTGGTTCAAGCTTTGTAAGAATATAGGGCCCATTTTGAACAGTTTCAAATAGATCTTCATCTATTGCATCCATGTAAGCTTGCATCCTAACCTTCCAGTTAGCAAATTTTTCTTTGTTGCACATTGGTGGCTTGCTGCCTCCTCCAGTCTTTGATTCGCTTAGTAAGTGTGCCATTGGATCTACTCAAGCTTTGTAGGCTGTATTATAGAACCTGCTCTGATACCAATTGTTAGTTCCCGGAGGCACGACAGATATCTAGAAAGGGGGGGGGGGGTTGAATAGATATCTAAAACTTTTTTTTAACTTATTTAGGTTAATGATAATCAATGCACAGCGGAATGAGTATTTAATAAACCTTCTGTTAGATATCTTGACTTAATGAGAGTGAGGCAGTTATGACAATTATAGCAGGTATAGCAGTTATAACAGTTATAATGAACACAACAATTTTAAGTGGTTCAGAGCACTTAAAGCTCCTAATCCACTATTCTACTCCTTGAGTAGGAAATCCACTAAGGATGTCTGTTACACTTCTTGAATCTCATAGATTCCTTCTAGACCAGCAATCTAGGTACTTCTTAGTTCACTCTTGAACTCTTCAAGTCCAGCAGACTTGGTTTCTCACAGTTCACTTAGAACTCTTCAAGTCCTGTAGACTTGGTTCTATTACTTTAGTTGATTGAAATGTTGTTTAGATCGTGATTGATGCTACTCAGTTGCTATTAAGCACTTGTTCGAAAGAACTGAGTAGCTGAGCAAGCTTTTCCTTTTTCTCAGATCGTAGAGTTAAGCGTTGAGTGTTCTTGTGCGTTTTTGTTCAATGCTTGTCTTTTTTTTTCTTATTTGTCTTTGTTCTGTATATATGTGATCTTGAAATCTATCCGTTGAAGTCATCTGATGAGGCATTAAATGCGTTTGACATCTTTGAGCTTTGATGGAGACTTTTATGCACATCTTCTGAATTGCACTCTGGCCCATTGACACAGCAGACTGCTTTCTCACCTAACACCTCAAAAGGTGTTTTCTACCTTGATGGTCCTTTTCTTAGCTTCTTGAATACGTCTCTTTTGATCAATACTAAGGATATCTTTTGTACCGTTGGGACTGGTGAGAGCTTCAACGTTCAAAACCCATTCAATATTTGTTGGAATTTATCTTCAACCAAAGTTAGGGCTTGATGCTTCTAACACAAGGCAGATGACACTCTACTATTCAAATCATAGTGTCTTGCCATATTGATGCTTGCTCTTAAGATAACACTACGATTTCTCGCAAGGATTTGCACACTACGATCTTTTCACACGACGATCATCACTTGCTCGTCTTGCAGACTCTACATTTCCGAAAGCACACTACGATCTCTGAGTTAGCTTCGCCAAACGTCTGGACCACTTTACGATTTCCTGAAGAGGCCCTTCAAAGTAGATACACTACGATCATCTCAAAGACTACGATCCCGCTTAGATTACGCATTACATTGATCAAATAGGATGAACTACGATTCTCTTCAAAGCCTATCTATTTCTTTCTAGCCATAGATCAACCTAACATATTTGATCTCTTTATTTACACAAGTGACATCAAAGGCTAAGATCAACCTAACAATTTTGATCTATCACTAAGTCCTTGTACATATATTCCTCGAAGGACTTTACACATAATCATGAGCATTTACTTTAAACATCAAATCATAATATGCATTCTTCCAACATAAAGGTTTAGTTACCTAGGTATAAAAGTTTGGTTACCTTTTTAAGAAGGTTTGGTTATCAACATTACATTACACATCACTCTCTTATCTCTCTCTTTCCTATGCAGCATTCTTATTTTCTTTTGGGCATGAAATTGGGTCTCACCGGCGAAGAGGAGGAGGAAGATGACCGGCATAGGGGAGAAGGAAGATGACGTTACCAAACTTTGAATATTTGAATTTAAATTATTATTTTTGAATTTTTTTTTGGTGTTAGATCCAAGATATTTAAATTTGAATTATTAATTATGGCATTATTTCTCCTTGATTTTAGGTTTCCTTATTATTGTGAATTGAATCCTATACTAATTTCCTAAATTAAGGAATCCTAATTGCACTAATATTATAAATAAATATGAGAAAATATATTATTTTTGTAATTACTTTTTGATGTACTAATAGTGTAATTACTTTCTAAATATTGTATATTATTGTAAAGGACCCTAATGTATACACTAGTCCCATATCTTTAGGCCCATTAGTTTCATTAGCTACATTAGGCCAATGGCCTACCCCTCCCTATGTTTTGGACTTTAAATAATTAATTCAACTATTCTTTTAATTCTTTTGTTAAGTAATTTAATTACCCAATTTTAATAACTTAATTTAATCAAATAAGTTACTGCATAAATATCCTTAAACTATTTTACCTCATGAAATCATATAATTTATACAACCCATCTTTGATATATAAATTATATAAAACATATCCTAACATAATTAAATAACATATTTATTTTATAATTGTAAAATAAATATACTACACATAATTTCTTATGCAAATACAATTATTTACATACCCAAGATATTATAATATAATATCCTTACCTCAATAACATAAATTCAATTAAGAATTTATTTATTTCTTTAAGATATTACGATAAATATAATATCTTTTCTTTATTAAAATAATTTCATATTAGAATTTATTCTAATATTCTTGGGTAAAATATATATAAATATTATATGTTGAACACTTTCTTTTTTGCCTCATTACATAAATTGTTCCCAATAATTTTATTTCCCACGTAATATATATATATATATATATATATATATATATATATATATATATATATATATATATATATATATATATATATTTAATAACTTCTAATTACAAGTTACACCAAACATGCACACATCACATATAGAAAATAATTAATAATTTTATTCTCACATTATAAATTATTCAGTATCAAATTCTTTACATATAGCAAATATAATTTAATATATTTACCATATTATGTATATATACATATCCTTCATAAATTATAAAATAATTTATATACTCATATATTAGACTAGACATTTAATTTAATGTCTATTAAATCTTTTAATACGACTTGATACATTCAATAAGCCTTCTTCATATGGCTTGCCATATTTATTATTACATAATCTCTTTTAATTATTAAACCGTATAAATTTTTTTAAATAAATCCTCTATTTCCACTCTAGGTTTTAAACTTTAACATTTAATTTAATCATTTAAGATTTTTTTTTTTAAAAATTCAGGTTGTCACAATGGCTTCTTTATAGGAGATATGATCATTAATCTTACTTGAATCATAGTGTAACACTCTACTCCCACATCGAAATATAGGAGAAAAATTTGTCTGCATATAAGAAAATAAGTTACTACCAATAGTACATTCAAGTCATGACCTTTTTGGTGAGCCTGTGGTGGGCTAAGATAACCAAAGAAGATACTATTGGGCCAGTGGTTTGAGGCCTTATTTTGATGGATTTGATTCGATTCGGACTTGGAATTTGACCCGAGATTTATTCCGAACTTGGGATTTGACCCGCGTTGTTTCATATAGTATCAAAGTCAACTATCGAAATCTCGGGTCGGGTCATTCGATCGGGTTGTCGGAGGTGGGGACACGAAGCCAGCCGGTATTATCCCACAATGGCTAGAGAGGCAAAGATCTTTGAGTCGTGTGTGTGATCGATTTTGACGGGGACGTAATAAATTTAATTGGGGAAGTTTGTAACACTCCAGTCCCACATCAAAAGATAGGGAAAATTTTTGTCTACATATGAGGAAATAAGTTACTACCAATAGTATCTCCAATTAAGTCATGACCTTTTGTGTGAGTCTATGGTAGGCTAAGATGACCTACGTGTTAGTTTTTGAGTATATGATGTTTTAATTTATGACTAATTTAAGTGTGCATGGTTCATGATGTGTTATTATATTATTAAATATGCATGGATTATGGGTTATAATATTATAATTGATATGCATGGATTATGGGTATTGCATGAACTATTATTGCATGAATTATGGGTTATAATATTATAATTGATATGCATGTATTATGGGTATTGCATGTACTATTATTGCTGATTTCTTTCCATGGGTAGTTGGAATATGATTTAAAAGCAGTTCACATTTGAATTGATGTGTTTTAAGGAAGATTTGATATGGAGCTGTTTTAAGGAAGATTAGATTTGGTGTTTTATTAAAGAACAGATTATATGCTAGCCCAAACTTGATTTTCCTATGTCATCAGAATATCTCCATCAGAGCATCTCGTGAGTGATTGATTTAGTTTAGGACGTTATCTCGCTTAGTGGAGTCCACATTAGTTAGCATTCTATTTTGAAAAGGAGTCTGACTTTAGCTATTGGGAAATATCCTTATTTGTCTCCTTTATCCATTCTTAACACGGTTGTTTTGTAGGCAGTGCTTCTCTCTTTTATTTTCAGTAGTTCAAATTCAAATAGCTGGTGAATATCCGCGTAATATCTTTCTTGAGATTCAAAGTGCGCGAAATTATGGGAAGTGTCTAGCAGTGCGAGAAAAATTAGCCATCACATGTCATAGCCGTTGCTCCTTATTTTCTATATATATCTTCTCTTCGGCTGGTAAAGAGACACATGAACTACCAGTAATCAAATCGAGAGAATACATCAGAGCTTGCAAATTGTTTTAGTCCAGCCTTATATTCTTATATATTATATTCTTTAGTGTTGGAAATTTTATTCTTTGTAAACCGAACATAAGCATAACTTTGGCTTGAGAATTCTTATTTAGTTAGTTTGTTCATAGAAGGCTTCAAGGGTCTCAGAGGTGAGAAGAGATGCTGAAGTGCATAAGTTGCAGAGGTGCAAACTAGGGGCATAGGTGTCCAACATCAGATTTGAGGCTTCTTTGTAACAGGGAGTTATTTGTGTATTGAGTTTTAAATAGTAATAAAAGAGTCTCCAATCCTAGTTGGGATTGGACGTGGATTAGGCCACTAGATAGAGGATAGGGGCTGAACCACGTAAAAATCCTAGTGTCTTTACGTTTCTGCACTTTTACTTTCTGTTGGCTTAAAGTTCTGTGTTCTATTTTATACCAGTTTATAAATTCACTAATCCAGACACCAAAACAGACAGGTACAGCTGTCTGAATTAATCCTATAGTAGGAATTTATAAAAAGTTGTCACTGTCTATCACATTAAGTATAAACACCTATTCACCCCCCCTCTAGGTGTGCGTATTTACTGAATTACATTTGGTATCAGAGAAAGGCTCTACTAATATTGATCGTTGCAGGTCGTAGGGGAAGATCCTATGGCACACCTAAACTTTCAAGAAGGTCAGTCCACTAGTAGGCCACCGCTGTTGCTCGAAAGTGAGAACTTCAATTTTTGGAAGTTCAGGATGAAGATTTATCTGAACCGTGACCCATGGGAATGGTGGGTAGTTGAAAATGGACCAGTCATTCCGCGACATGATGATGGTAAGCCAAAGAATCTCATGGAAATAGACTCAAATGAATCGTATATGATGTCTTATAATTCCAAGGCCATGAATACACTTTTAAGTGGCATGGTTCAGTTGGAGATAGATGAGGTCTCGTCTTGTACTACGGCTAAAGAAATTTGGGACACAGTCATCATGAGCCACGAGGGTACTACTAAAGTGAAGGAGGTCAAGCTGAGCATGCTAATGCATCGAATCTGAAGCTATTCAAATTGGAGAAAATGAATCAATTAGAGATGCACAAGCAAGATTCCTTACTCTAATGAATTCTCTAAGCATGCTTTCGGACGAAAGATTGATCAAAAGGAAATCAACCGAAAAGCTTCTTAGAGTCATGCCAAGCGATTCGCACCAAAGGTTACCACACTTCAAGACTAACCACAATCGGCTGACAATGGAAACTCTTACCTTATTTGGAGAACTTTAAGAGTTTGAAAACCAACTAAAATTGTATGATGAAGAAGATGAGGCACCTAAGAAGAAGACCTTGGCTCTACAAGCTGAAAGCTATATAGAAGGCAATGATGAAGATTCGGATGAAGAAATAGCATTAATGACCAGAAAATTGAGGGAGCTGATCCGAAAGAAGAATAAATCAAAATTACCAACAAAAGCCTCCAAAAACAAGAAAGATTTCAAGCAAAAGCCTCAAGAGGAAACCTGTTTCGAATGTGGAAGGCTTGGACACTTCAAAAGAGATTGCTTCCAACTAAAAAGAAAGAACAAAGCAAATGGTTCAAAAGGGAAGGCTCTAATGACATGGAGTGATGATGAATCTGATCATGAAGATCAAGAAGAAGAAACTGCTCAACTGTGCTTCACCGGAATCCACAATGAGGAAACATCTGAGGTAAGTCCTGAACTTGGAGAAATTACTATTTCTGACTATCTTGTTTTAAAAAATGAAAACCTTCGTATGAAAGAGAAAAATGCTCACTTGAAAAGTTGGATAAATGACTTAATGAAGGAAGTAGAAACTTTAATTGAAGAAAACAAGAAATAGTTAAAGATTGCACTTCATATGAAGTATCTAAGTTAAATGCTAAAGTTGAATATTTAGATAATTATAATAAAATTTTATATAATCGTGCAAACAAATTAAATGAAGAAAATAATAGCCTTAAAAAGGAAAATGACAATCTAAAAGAAAGCTTGAAAATGAGAGATACTTGTATAGATGCTTTCAATGATGGAAAAATAATAAACATGCAAAATAATAATGAGGAAGAAATAATTTCTTTGAAAAAGGATCTTGCAAAATTTGTTCAAGGAGAAGAGAATTTAAATATAATGTTGGGTGCTCAAAGGTCAAGCTTAGATAAACAAGGAATTGGATATAATCCCGTTAAAAACATAAAAAGCACGACTAATAAAATTAGAGTAATAAATACTAAACCAAGGAACAAGCCTCTTTATTGTTCACCGTATGTTACTTGCAGAAAATGTGGTTTAAAAGGACATTTTGATACAAACTGTAGAAAAATTAAAATAAAACAAGTTTGGGTAAAGAAAGGAGATTTAATTGCAACTAACAATATTGGACCCAAATAGATTTGGGTACCAAAACGATGAGTTACTTCTTTGTTTTGTAGGTATGCTTAAAAGCTAAAGTACCATCACATAAATGGGTACTTGACAGTGGATGCTCTAGACACATGACGGGTGATAAAACGAAATTTACCTCACTTGTTGCAAAGAAAGGAGGCACGGTCAGTTTTGGAGATGACACCACATGCCAAATCATCGGTAAAGGTAAAATTGGTAATGGTAAGGTTTACATTGATAATGTCCATCATGTTGAAGGGTTAAAATATAATTTAATTAGTGTAAGTCAACTAATGGATAGTGGTCATAAAGTAATTTTTGAAAAAGATAAATGTGCTATTATTCATGCCTCTCATAATGTCCCTTTAGTAGCTAACAGAGAAGGTAATATATATACTATAAATTTTGAAAATCAAAATGAGGATATCTGCTTAGCTGCGGTTCAAGATCAAACTATTCTATGGCATAGAAGGTTAGGGCATGCGCACATGGAAATGATTAACAAGTTAGTTACAAAGAACCTTGTTAAAGGTTTACCAAAGTTAAAATATGAGAAGACATGTATTTGTGATGCATGTCAGTTAGGTAAACAAGCAAGAAATTTCTTTACAAGCAAAAATCAGGTATCAACTTCCCTACCTCTTCAATTATTGCATCTTGATTTATTTGGACCCGAGAGATATGCTAGCCTAGGAAATAATCATTATGCGTTTGTTATTATTGACGATTTTTCAAGATTTACATGGGTTCTATTTTTGAAAACTAAAGATCAAGCCTTTGAAGAATTTGAAAAGCTTATAAAGAATGTTGAAACAAAACACAACCTCAAGCTAATTGGTATAAGGAGTGACCACGGTGGAGAATTTGGAAAAGATTTTATACCATATTGTAGTGAGAAAGGTGTAACATATGAGTTTTCTGCACCAAGAACGCCTCAACAAAATGGTGTGGTGGAACGTAAAAATCGTACTCTTCAAGAAACTGCAAGAACTTTACTACATGAAAGTAAACTGCCTAAAAGTTTTTGGGTAGAGGCTAAGAAAATGAAGGTTCTGCAGGAAAAGACATTCTGATTAGTAAATAGACATTTCATCCAAAACGACCTCGGTAAATGCATCATCGGAAGGAAAGTCAGATGAACGTGGAAAGAAAACAAATGAAACTAGACAAACTGTGTCATCTGCACAGGTTGAAAACTCAGACATGCAGATGCCTCAAGTCAGACAGCTTAACTCGTCTGCATTAGAAGAAGAATTAGATGATCAGTTTGAAGCAGAGCTTAACGTTGTAGAACCTGAACCTGAAGAGCAAATGACTGCAGCTAGGCTTCCTAGACCATCTAGAACCGTGAGAAATCATCCACCAAACCTGATCATAGGTGATCCTGACACTTGGATGAACACAAGAAGGAAAGCAAGGAATTATTGTGCATTCTCCGCATTTCTTTCACAAATAGAACCAAAGAATGCCAAGGAAGCAATTCAAGATGAAAATTGGTCTATTGCCATGCAGGAAGAATTAAACCAATTCGAAAGGTGTCAGGTATGGGATCTTGTTAAACCTCTTAAAGATGCTTCT
Source organism: Panax ginseng (assembly GCA_020205605.1). NCBI lineage: Eukaryota > Viridiplantae > Streptophyta > Magnoliopsida > Apiales > Araliaceae > Panax > Panax ginseng. Next base: position 181,517,907 of record CM035132.1, read on the forward strand.
ATAATTGGCACAAAATGGATTTTCAAAAATAAACTTGATGAAAATGGCTTAATTACTAGAAACAAGGCTAGATTGGTAGCTCAAGGCTATAATCAACAAGAAGGTATAGATTATGAAGAAACCTTTGCCCCTGTTACAAGGTTAGAAGCCATACGAATTTTGTTAGCCTATGCATGTTTTAGACAATTTAAATTATATCAAATGGATGTGAAAAGTGCATTTTTAAATGGCTACTTAAATGAGGAAGTGTATGTCAAACAACCACCGGGATTTGAACATAAAAAATATCCACATTATGTGTTTAAATTTAAAAAGGCTTTTTATGGATTAAAGCAGGCTCCAAGAGCCTGGTATGAAAGATTAAGCAAGTTTTTATTGGACAATGGTTTTAATCGTGGAAAAATTGATTCTACTCTTTTTATTAAAACCAAAAATAAGGACTTATTAATTATTCAAATTTATGTGGATGATATAAATTTTGGAGCTACTACTAACTCTTTGTGTGAGTGGTTTTCCCAATGTATGCATAACGAGTTTGATATGAGCCTTATGGGCGAATTAAATTATTTCTTGGGGCTTCAAATCAAACAATCCAATGAAGGGATTCATATTCACCAATCAAAGTATGTGAAAGAACTATTGAAGAGATTTGGATTCGAAAATACCAAACCAAAGTCAACACCAATGAGTACTACTATCAAGCTTACTGCAGATACTACAAGTAATGATGTTGACGTGACAATGTATCGAGGTATGATTGGTTGTTTACTATACTTAACTGCATCAAGACCAGATATTATGTATAGTGTATGCCTTTGTGCTAGATTTCAAGCTCAACCGAAAGAATCTCATCTTACAGCGGTAAAACGAATATTTAAATACTTAGCTGGAACAATAAATTTAGGCTTATACTATCCTATATCTCAAAGTTTTGAACTAATTGGATAATCGGATCTGATTATTATGCGGTGCTAAGTTGATAGAAAAAGCACAAGTGGTGCTTGTGAATTTTTAGGTCAAAGCCTTGTAGCAGCACAAATGACAAGAAACAAACATCTGTTGCCTTGTCTACTACTGGAAGGTGAATATTTGGCGGCGGTAGTTCTTTGTTCACAAATTTTATGGATGATTCAAACTCTTCATGATTTTAATGTGATATGTGAAAATGTGCCTATTATGTGTGACAATACTACTAGTCTTATTGATATCTCTAAAAATCTCATGCTTCATTCTCGTACTAAACATATTGAAGTGAGACATCATTTTTAAGAGATAATGTTGCTAAAGGGTTAATTAAATTAGTATTTGTACTCACCAACATCAATTGGCTGACATTTTGACAAAACCTTTAAGTGAGGAACGTTTTTGTACCTTGAGAAGAGAACTTGGAATCTCAGTCTGTGCTTAATTATCATATTTTTATGCCTTTAAAAAAATATATACATATATATACATATATACATATACATATTAATTAAAAAAAATACAAATTATATATATATATATATATATATATCTTCTAGAAATTTATTTTAACATATGTGCAATCTTTTATTAAATGACGAATTTCATTATATGTTTAACTGCCATATGTGAAATTATATGTGACATATTATCTCTTAAAAATATATATATGGTAATAAGGGGCTATATTGGAAACTAGCCTAAATATTTTGAGCGCGAATTGGGTATATCAAAGGACTCTTCTGAGTTTTTCTCTCCCACTGTGCTAATTTCACTCTCACCGTGTTTATCAACTTCTCTCTCTTCGTACTCCATTTTTCCTCTTACACTCTAGATTTTTCAAAGAGTTGTCCATGGCTAACACCCGTGGCGGTCATGTGGTCAACACTGGCAGGGAAGCGATTCCGAGCAAGCCCCCTATCCCACCTCATTCCTCATGTCAACGCTCTAATCGGATTCTCATATGCCGATCAACTGATTTGGGGGTTCTGTCCACACAATCTTTGAAGCATCGTTCGAAAAGAAAATCAACCGACCCCATCCTCATACCCGATTCCTCCTCCTCGGACCATGTGATTTCCTCGCCTTCTCATACACATGGTACTCCCCTAATTTTTACTTCCTCTCATTATGCTCTGCGATTTCAAGATATTATGCTCAATAAAACGATTGTGTTTAGGAAATCAGTCGATCATGCCCTATTCCAACAAATTGGGGTCACAGCTTTATTTGAAAAAGTGAACCTCTCTGCTATGTTGAGTCCACCCAAATCTGTATATCCCACTCTCATTAAACAATTTTTTGGGAATATGTCTGTTAACAATGATGTTATAAAAACTTTTGTGAAAAACAAAACACTGGTCTTTGATTCTACTGTTCTGGGCTCTATTCTTAATATTCCATGTTCTGGATTCTGTCCTTTCACCCTTAAGGGACCCATAGAATTTGAAAATTTAATTGTTCTTGAACAGTTACGAATTGTGAAAGAGTGTTCCTCGGCTGAATTTATTAGCTTACCCACTGTAGTGGAAACTACCCCCTTGAATAATGTCATTCATAAACTCATTCGTGCAAATTTGGTTCCTAGGAATGGGGGTCGTTCCAATATGACATATCAAGATTTAATTCTCTCTGCCTTAATACTCTCTAGAACAAAGTTTAATTTTGCGTTGCTTATGATTAAGCACATGGAGAGTTGTTTGACAAATAAAATGAAGTGTTTTCCTTATGGGGGTCTTATTACCACAATTCTTGTCCACTTTGGTATTTCGTTTGTCAATGAAGATGTCGTCAAAGTTTCTGATGTGATTGATAAATATATTCTGTCTCAATCCAAATTGACTGTGAATTCTACTGGAACATTATGTTGGGAAGTTGAGAAGGTTCCTACTTCAACTCCACCATCTCCACACTCTTCTCCTATTCCTAATTCTACTGTACCCGATTCTACTGATCTTCCTCCTCCTTCCACTGATCAAAATTCTACTCTTTTTCAACTTATCCATGATATGGGCACTCGTTTTGACTCAGCCTTTCAAACAATCTCCAAACAAATTCAAGAGTTGAACGCCAACGTTGATTATGTCTCCGGACGGATGGAAGTGTTGATCTCCCATCACAACGACTATGTGCTTAAAATCAAAGATTTTGACAAGAAACTGGATGATGTTCTCTATGAATCTGCTACAGATCCAGCTGCTTGACTCCCATCTTTTTGATAATGCCAATGGGGGAGAAGTATAAGGGATAAGAAGAATTGTGGTTTATATCTGTGGTTTTTCTTTTGGATACTGCTTTGTTTTGGATATATTAGACTATGCTACTGATGATGTTATTGGTTTTTAACTATTTTATTTGGGATATGATATCTATGTGATGCATGGGCTTATCTTAGATATTATATATGTCTCCTACTTGTCATTTGTTTCCCTATTTGTTATGGAAATCTTATATGCATAAATTTAGGGGGAGCATATGTGGTTAAAGTAGTGCATAAATTGTCATCATCAAAAAGGGGGAGAATGTTAGTTTTTGAGTATATGATGTTTTGATTGATGACTAATTTAAGTGTCATTGGTTCATGATGTGTTATTATATTATTAAATATGCATGGATTATGGGTTATAATATTATAATTGATATACATGTATTATGGGTATTTCATGAACTATTATTGCATGGATTATGGGTTATAATATTATAATTGATATGCATGTATTATGGGTATTGCATGTACTATTATTGCTGATTTCTTTCCATGGGTAGTTGGAATATGATTTAAAAGCAGTTCACATTTGAATTGATGTGTTTTAAGGAAGATTTGATATGGAGCTGTTTTAAGGAAGATTAGATTTGGTGTTTTATTAAAGAACAGATTTTATGCTAGCCCAAACTTGATTTTCCTATGTCATTAGAATATCTCCATCAGAGCATCTCGTGAGTGATTGATTTAGTTTAGGACGTTATCTCGCTTAGTGGAGTCCACATTAGTTAGCATTCTATTTTGAAAAGGAGTCTGACTTTAGCTATTGGGAAATATCCTTATTTGTCTCCTTTATTCATGCTTAACACGGTTGTTTTGTAGGCAGTGCTTCTCTCTTTTATTTTCAGTAGTTCAAATTCAAATAGCTGGTGAATATCCGCGTAATATCTTTCTTGAGATTCAAAGCTGCAGAAATTATGGGAAGTGTCTAACGGGTCTGAGAAAAAATAGCCATCACATGTCATAGCCGTTGCTCCTTATTTTCTATAAATATCTTCTCTTCGGCCGGTAAAGAGACACATGAACTACCAGTAATCAAATCGAGAGAATACATCAGAGCTTGCAAATTGTTTTAGTCCAGCCTTATATTCTTATCTATTATATTCTTTAGTGCTGGAAATTTTATTCTTTGTAAACCGAACATAAGCATAGCTTTGGCTTGAGAATTCTTATTTAGTTAGTCTGTTCATAGAAGGCTTCAAGGGTCTCAGAGGTGAGAAGAGGTGCTGAGGTGCACAAGTTGTAGAGGTGAAACCGAGGGCATAGGTGTCCAACATCAGATTTGAGGCTTCTTTGTAACAGGGAGTTATTTGTGTATTGAGTTTTAAATAGTAATAAAAAGAGTCTCCAATCCTAGTTGGGATTGGACGTGGATTAGGCCACTAGATAGAGGATAGGGGCTGAACCACGTAAAAATCCTAGTGTCTTTATGTTTCTGCACTTTTACTTTCTGTTGGCTTAAAGTTCTGTGTTCTGTTTTATACCAGTTTATAAATTCACTAATCCAGACACCAAAACAGACAGGTACAGTTGTCTGAATTAATCCTGTAGTAGGAATTTACAAAAAGTTGTCACTGTCTATCACATTAAGTATAAACACCTATTCACCCTCCCTCTAGGTGTGCGTATTTACTGAATTACACTAAGAAGATACTATTGGGCCAGTGATTTGAGGCCTTATTTTGATGGATTTGATTCGATTCGGGCTTGGGATTTGACCCGTGTTGTTTTATATCTCTGTAACATCTCCTTCCCGAATAGGAAAGGGAGGTCATGCACAAATCACAACAAACCTCAACATTAGTAAACAATGCACTAATAACTTCAAAATATTAATAATGATATCCATCAATGAAGTACTAAATACAATTCTTTAACTAGTCAAAATAATCAAAACCAAAAATTGAATCAACCTAGATTGTCAAAGGCAACACTCTCATCACACTAGCCCTGAATCACCCATGCAAACCTGCTGGAAGAAAAACACAGCATGAGCCAATTGCCCAATACAAATATAGATATACAAATGATATACAAAATCAATTGAGACAAAATACTGAACAAGACCTTAAGTTTCTCTAAAGATCCGAATAGAATATATCTGACTCAACAGAATTAACGAAAATAAAACTAAAAATAAAAATAAATAAATAATGAACTTAATTAACTAACTCAATTAATTGAACTTAATAGAAACACACAAAACTAATACAATAAAATAATAGGCTGAATCAAATGAATGGGTGTTATTTCATACCTTTTGAGCTCAAAAATATACATTGCCACACAGGCAAGTCAAAATAATGTCGTACATGCAAATCAAATGATGCCACACAGACAAATCACACATTGGACCGCAAATCCAAATGTATGCAAATCAGATAGATGTGTTTGACACAATATCACAAATCTGCAGAACAGAAAACTAGGGTTAACCCATACGCCTCCCACAACAAAACACCAAATGACCCACTTCATCCGAAGCCCAAACGGAGACATCATGGACTAATCACACTGCTATGGAAAGTGTCATGCCTCTCGTGCCAAGACGACATGCTTGTGGTACCCCCACAGGTGGTTATAGCTCAAATATACCCTACGGTATATTCTAACAAAAATATCATGTCACAACACAGGCGACATAACACCAATAAAATAGATATCGTGTCACAACACATGCGACACAATATCCACAGAAATGGGGTTCTAATGTATATGTTGAACCAGATCAAACCATAATGTCTCCAAAAGAAGGTAACAACATATATCGCTTTATAAATATCAAAATAATTACTAGACATAATAACATAATTCAAATATTACAAATAAGAGTCCAATGTATCAACTGCAAAATGAAAATATTATATGAATTTCACAATAAACAATTATGTGAAATAATAACAAAATTCGAAACACGGAACAAAACGAACAAATCAAATTTAACAAGAGTATCGCTAAAAAATTATAGAATATGTACCAATGTGTAAAAAGAAAGAAAGGAGTTCAATTTACTTAATAAAGTCAAAGTATCAAAGATCAAATTTCTATTTAAAAGTGTCAATAGAATTATAAGAAAAATGAAACGAATGACGAGATATCACGAGATATAAAGAATACAACAATAATTAAAGGAGTGGAGTACGGAATTCGTACATGAAATAAGCAATGTAATACCTAAAAATTTAAATAAGATTATGTTAGTCTCCTTCAATTGGATCTAATAAAATAAAATAAAATTTTATTATAAATCTAATCATTAATAACGCAATATTATGTTAAATATATTATAAGTAAATTTTATAACTTTATCAACATAATTAATTAGTTTAAATTAATATACACAATTTTTGATTCGGTTTATAAGCTTGACAACATAATTAAATACCTCTAAAATATTACATAGATATACATATACTAATTAAAACCGCCCATTGGCATTCACCAACCATAATCAATAATTTATTTAGTCTCTATACTTATATGCATACTTACAAATCAAACTATTCCCATGAACATAAGTAATTTAATGTTTGTTTGTTTTTTTTGAAAATACCACTTTTAATATTTTTACTATTGTTCTCATACATATTGATGACTCTCTCCATGAATGTAGTTATATAATGAATCTTCACTCTTTTTACTATTAAACCAATCAAGTGCATATTCACATATAATATATCTAATCTCAACACCACATATCATTAGCTAATATAACTTACCAGAGAAAAGGAGAAAAACACAAGGGATCTTGCAGCGCAATGGTTTTTCTTCTTCTTCTTCTTCTTTTTTTGCTGCCACGCCCAATTTTGTTCTCTTAGTTCGTATAACAAAGGTAAGGTTAGGTTTAGCTATTTATTTTTAATAAATTTTATAAATTAAAATTTTCTAATTTTAATAGGATTTAATATTATTCACATATAAATTAAATTCAATATAATTTAAGGCCCAAATTTTATCAAATTAATTTATCCATCACTAATCCACATAAATTAAATGACTAGTTTGACCCAAATAAAATAAAAAGTCCAATTAAAATATTTAAAATTTAAATTTAAATGTCACTTATTTATTTTATTTTAATTTTTTTGGGGGTATTACATCACCTCCCCCTTAAAAAAGATTCTGTCCCTGGAAACAAAAGCATGGAACGAACCTAAATTTTTTTTAGAGATGCAGATAAACTACGTTCGCTCAAATACACTCCATCTCCTAAGTAGCTTCTCGCTCCGAATGATTCCTCTACCAAAATCGTAACAAATGGAATAGTCTCATTCCTCATAATCCGCCCTTAACGATCCAAAATTACCTCGACATGCTCCTCACAAGTAAAATCTTTCCGAATCTTATGTAACAAGTATTGCACAGCATGAAGCGGACGATAATTATATTTTCTTAACACCGAAAGATGAAAGACATTATGTACATGAAATAACTCTAGAGAAAAAGTCATCTGATATGTCACGTCTCCAACTCTCTCAAAAACTTCAAAAGGACCAAAGAAACACGGACTAAGCTTCCCTTTCAAACCGAACATTCGAATTACACTTTTATAAAATAAAAATTAATTAATATACAATTATTAACAAAAATTTGGGTTATTACATATACTCAATCTCATTAAGATATGTTATAAAATCATCAAAAATAACATGCTTTCTGGGTATTTTAATTTGAACCTACGTAAAGGCTACACAATTTTAGGAATATGATTTTCAATAATGTGGGGGTTCAACATTAGGTGGTGACTCAGCTATCTCAAGAGTATCATTCACCTCAATAGGATGTTGTTGTTCCTCACCCACTTGAATTACAGGATTAGGAACACAAATCTTTTTTTCTTCAAGATCAATTTTTCTAGGCTCACCACTCCCACTTAAATCATCATTCTCTAAAAACTTTGCATGCTTAGTCTCAACAATTCTAGTGGTATGTGAGGGATAAAAAAAAATCCTTAGATCTATCAGGATATCCAATGAAATGGCAACTAATGGTTTTATTTCTAAATTAAAAATCTTAGTCTCGGCTGGACAGCCCCACACCCGTAAGTATTTTAAACTAGGTTTTTTACTTGTCAAAATTTCATAAAGAGTGTTAGAGACAGATTTGCTAGGAACTCGATTTAAAATATGAACATCTGTCTTTAGTGCTTCAGTCCACAAAAACATAGGTAAGCTAAAATTGCACATAACATACTACGTACCATATCCATAAGCGTACGATTTCGCCTCTCAGTTACACCATTCTGTTGCGGTGTACCAGACATTGTATCCTGAGTAACGATGTCATTTTCTTGACAAAATAAGGCAAATATATCAAGACTCTGACTTGTATCTCAGTGTTTACCATAATACTCTCTGTCTCTATCTGATCTCACTACTTTAATTTTTCGGTCAAGTTGATTTTTAATTTCAGTCTTTAAAATTTTAAACATATTTAGTGATTCAAATTTTTCATTAATCAGGTAGATATAAGTATAACGAGAATAGTCATCAATGAACGTAATGAAAGATTTTTATTAACCAATTCCAGGAAAAAATGGTCCACATATCAGTGTGAATTACTTCAAGACCTTTCACAAATTTTCATTTTATACATTTAACAAAAATGGTCTAGATTGAGAAAAGTCTAGTGAATGAAGAATTTCTCTTTTATAAGATGTTGTATTCTGTCTTTTAAAATATGACATAAACGTTGATGTCACAATTTTAAAGAATTGTCATTATCTAATTGTCTCTTATTTCTACTTTTGGAGGTACTTTCTGTCGCATTCATTGTTAACAAGGATTCAACAAAGACATTATTCAGATTTATTTATAGAGGTTCCCTCTAAAGAGTCAGAGGCAATAATATGAGAGGAATGATAAATAATTATTTTTTTATTCCTAAATTTAAACGAAAATCCATCAACGTCAAGTTTAGATACAAAAATTAAATTTCGTGTCAGACTGGGAACATGAAGAGAGTATCACATAAATATAATTTTGTGTCAGTTATGCTTATTTAATGGGTCTTTGAGTAGCGGGATGAGAGCGTTTAAATATCGGAATATGAATGATAAAATGGTACATACTTCGGGGCGTAATATGCAATTAACCCTTAAATTATTACAATATGTAAGTTAAATAATTCCATAAATAGTAGAAGCTATATAAGAAAATAAAATATTCTAACAGGAAAGTCTAGTGATCTCCACCTTTGTTCAAAGTGTTATTGAGAAAGTCCATGAAGTTGCGCGAACTGGAAGCAGAGAAGCTTTTGTTATATGGGTAAATGATCAGCTGTGGCGGGTTTAGGAATCAGTTTGTAAAGATTATTAATGGTGGATTTTTTTGAAAATTTCAATCTCAGCTTCATGAAATTCTTATTCATTATTCCTAGTAGGCAGTTTGGGAAGATTAATTTCAAAAAGTTATTGAAGCATCTTCAATTCCATAACTTAGCAAACAATTGGATATATCAGGATAGGATTCAACATGACCTTTATTTCTGAAATATTTTGAGCTTCCTCGCTAGAGTTAGATGTAGCCTTGTAATTTGGTTTTGAATTGGTCTTTGGTTTAGCTTACATTTTGTGTAATGTTTATCATATAGCCTTATCCAAATCTTTTGGATTGCCATATTTTCTACGGATATTTATATTAATAAAATCCTATTGATTTTCAAAAAAAAAAAAAAAACTAACCCGCATGCTTTGAAGTGGATTATTTCTAATAATCTGCATATGCATGCTTACTTAACTTAAAGTTAGGGAGCGAGAAGAGACGAACTAAACGTCGGGATTCCAATTGTAACTCGGCTTATACTTCAGGACCCTAGTATAAATAGAAATAAAATTAAGGCTAAATACACTTCTGTTACATCAAGTATCATCATTTCATAATTCGGTCCTGAAAGAATTTGGGCATACACTTTACTACATAAAATGCCTAATTTGATACAATGTCGATCCCAATTTTAGAAACCGGCCAAAATTGACTGGTATTAAGTATTAAGTATTTAATTGGGCTAAATACACTTTCTGATAAACTAAGTAGCATCAAATTCATAATTCAGCCCCCGAAGTATTCATATTGACTTTGAAAATACGGTTTGACTGTATTCATATACGGGTTGACTTCATTAAAAAAATTAAAATATTTCTAAATATAATTAACTCCCCAAATTAAAATAATTCTAAAGTCAATTCACCCCCAAATAATATTGACTTTGTAAATATTAAACTAAAAATTATACCAAATAATGTTTAACTAAAAAATAAAAAAGAATTAAAAGACTCTTTTTAATTATTAAAAATTCATACAAATGTCAACAATAATTTTTCTGGAATTTGGAGATTTTTTTCATGAATTTTTTGTGTTACTGCTCTTTACACTTTATGCTTATATCAATATTAACATTCAATTTTTACAAAAAAAAAATATAAAAAAAAGGGCAAAAAAATGGGATCAAGAAGAATCAGAGCACCAAGAAAGAGATAAATGAATGAAAATTTGTCATACTGCTCATAGAGCTCCTCCTTAAATCTCTCATAGAGCTCCTCCTCTTACTGCTCTTCTGAAGAGCTGAGACGCATATTTGATTTTTGGGTTCTTTATATAAGTATACAACAAATATAAAGTAATTACAAAAAAAGTGTATCAACCAAATAATTACAAAAAGATTGTACATATTACAAAAATAATACAATTCACATTAATAAGGAAACCTAAAATCAAGGACAAATAACTGCTATAATTAATAATTCAAATTCAAATATTTAGATCTAACAACAAAAATAAATTCAAATTCAAAATAATAATTCAAATTTAAATATTCAAATTCAAATCTTCAAAGCAGATGTTGTATTGGAATTGGCATAGGTCATATGGGTGCTGTTGGAGCTGTTGCATTTTCGAAGAAATCGAGAAACTTTTTTGTTAGTGGTAGTACCGTAGTAGTGATTGTACCCTGAAGGTGTGGAGTTTTGATGGCCTCTCAAATGACATGGAAGGAGCTTCTAACTTGAAAGCAAAAGCAGTTGTTGCTGCCCATAGTAAGCATATAAATTCCATAGCCATTACACCAAATGATAGTCTCATCTGTAGTGGTTCCCAGGACCGCACGGCATGCATACTGCGGCTTCCAGATCTTGTTTCTGTAGTTGTGCTTAGAGGACACAAGAGGGAGATTTGGTCAGTGGAGTTCTCTCCAGTCGACCAATGTGTTATTACGGCGTCTGGCGATAAAATAATAAAGATATGGGCTATATCTGAAGGTTCATGTTTAAAAACATTTGAAGAATAAGAAGAAGATTCGCCCTATAAAAATTTTAAAAATAAATAGATGTAACTTTTAATGTTCTGAAAAATTTTTTATAACTATTTTGTTACTCATAAATAATAAAATGGTTACCTTTGTATGAATGGTTGGCTACCAACTGCATCACATTCAAACGAAAATTGGTAACTTAATAAAATTGAATTGGTTACCTTGAGTACGAAAGTTTGGTTCTGCATGACAAGATGAAAAAAAACTACAGGTGTGGATGTGAATTAGTTACTTTGGTATGAAGGTTTTGTTACTTTGGTACGAAGGTTTGATAACCAACTGTATTAAAAAAAAAATTAAAGTGTGGAGGTTAATTGGTTACTTTGATATGACAGTTTGGTTACCTTGGTACGAAGATTTGGTTACCATCATCCAGTATTCATATCCACCGCCACCAAGTATTCATATCCACCGCCACCACCGCCTGAATCTTCATATCTACCTCCATTTTGACTCTTCATTTTGAAAAGCTACTGGAGATATACAGTTGGTTGACTCATAAATATATATATATATATATATATATATATATATATATATATATATATATTTGGCTCTCTCCAACGATTTAGAATGATCAAACTAAGAAGGATTCGACTATAATTTAAAATATATATATAAACATGAAATTATCTAAAACGTGGGAGTATTCAAAATCGTTTTTTGAAGTCCATGAGATATGGATGATCCTGAAATTCCATGAATGATCCTTCCGTCTGTATCAAAAGAAGATTACCATTTTATTTGTAGTAACTTACCATAAATGACCACCAATCAGTTGGTTGAGTGGTGTGCCTTTCTCCGTCAAACAAATTAAGAGGATAGTTCTGGACTGTGATTGGAGAAATAATTAATGAAAAAGACAACGATTTATGAGAAGCATATATGACTAGTTAATATATATATAATACGTTGAATGAAGAAGAAGGGTGATGACTAACTGCAGTTGTTATAGATGAGGAGAGAGAAAAGAAAACATGGGTATAACTAATCCTTAAATTAAGGAATTCTAATTGAATACTAATTTCCTAAATTAAGGAATCTTAGTTGCACTAATATTATAAATAAATATGGAAGTGTATTAGTTGTGTAAAAATTTTATGAGTGGACTATTGTTGTAATTATTTTTAAAAATGTAATAGAATATGTAATTCATCCTTGATTTTTCCATGCTTGCATTCGATGCTTTCAGACTCAGACATAGGTCCTATTTTTGCACTGAATTGCTTCAAATTGGACGATTGGTACCCATGTGGTGTATTGGCGAAAAAGCTCCGTAGAAGATTAATTGTCATCGGAATTGCGGTTATAGTGAGCATATCCAGATCTTAATTGGTGGAGTAATCGATGATGGAGACAGTGTTGAAATTTGAAATTTGTTTGTTTCAATTTTAGATATATGTTTAAATTTTACTTTTGATTTTCTATTTTAATTATATATATATATATATATATATATATATATATATATATATATATATATATATATATATATATATATATATATTTTCTATTGTGTTGTTATTGTGAAGTTTAAGATAAGATTGGAGTTTAAGAAAGAAAATAGTGCTTGATTGATGACGGTGATGGAAGAATTGATGATGGTAATGATGTTGGAAGTGTTGATGATGGTGATGGTGATGGTGATGGAAGAGTTTTGGGAAGAAATAGTAGATTTTTTTAAATTTGTTTTTACATTATTAAGTCTTTAAATTAGTATAGAAATAATTTTTTTAATTAATTTTTTTTAAAATTCAAACTATATTTCAATACAGTCAAACCATATAATACTATTTGTCTTGCCGACAATTGAAGTATTTCGGCTAATTTTGGTCGGAATTTGAATTTGGGAGCTACATTGTATGCAATTACACACGTAGTAAACTATAAGACAAATTATATTTTATTACGGTCAAACCGTATAATACTATCCGAGGTATTCAGGGTAATTTTGCCCAAAATTTGAATTTGGAGGCTACATTGTATTTAATTAGGCACTTTATGTAGTAAATTATAACCCCAAATTTTTTAGGGGTCAAATTATGAATATGGTGGTACTTGATGTAACGGAAGTGTATTTAACCCTTGAAATTATAGTACAAATTTAGAAAATCATACTATTATTTCTAATAATCTGCATAAGCTTTGAAATGGATTTTTCCCAAATCCAAACAATTAGAAAGATAAGCTATATTATAACATACTACTGAATCATCTTACCAACAAACCATAATCTGCGCAATTACCATATGTAGTAAACTAAAAGATGAGGGTCACTCTAGTGAACTCATAAGGAAAACTTCCTCCAAACCAATGTTGGACAGGTATATAACAGAAAGTTTTAGTAAAATTGTATAAAAACATCAACATAAACAAAACATAAGATAGATTTAATATTGCACCATTCATGTTAGTTCATGGAATTCCAACAAGCAGCTGCTTCTCTGTCAACAGACTTTTGAGTTCGACCACCCTGCGAGTTTGATGTACCTGAACTCCACCGGCTTCTAGTCCGATTGCTTCTAGCCATGTAAAGCTGTCACATGTAATTATATATGAGGCTAGCTTAGCAAGTAAAGAGTTTATTTATTTATTATTTTGAAGTGAATAATAAGCTCACACGTTTTCAATGAGAATTGAATTTGAGATGTTTATGTCAAGTACCTCAATCTTAATCATTGAGCTTTGATTTAATTGACAGTCTTAATTCTTTCAAATTTAAGTTTCATCTGAAGTCGTGTAGTAATTATTTCATTGTTGTCATTTTATTGATGATGATAATTGACATGTACTACAACACTGTTTTTTTTGTTCGTCTACCGGCGTTTTGAAGCGTTTGCTACATTTATAACTTACAAACACACATGTACTTATTAGTCTAACAATAACTTATCTCCAACGCATTTTATTTAATTCATAAACAACAATATTTGAGGCTCAAAAGTGCACCAAGATGGTGATGTGCATTATGTTCATAAACAACAATATTTGAGGCTCAAAAGTGCTCCAAGATGGTGATGTGCATTATGTTTGGAGGTCTAACTCCAAACACACCAAACACTAATAACTGAGCATACTCTGAAGTCGAGTGTTAAGATTGACTCATACTTCAGTGATCCCGACCTTATGAGCCCGACCAATTGCCAGTACGATAGGATAGTTAGGCCTCACAGGTTTGAGCTTATGTTATAGAAAGTTTTTTAGTTATTACAAAAACATTATTTGGTATGTAGATTATTGTAGAGTATACGAGGCACATATATAAATAAATTAGACAAGCAGGACTTGTCACAATTTGATAATCATGAGTATATCTTGTCTCGTTTACTTTCTTTTCTTATTTAATTTCTATAAGAATATTGCTTGCAATATTCGATCTTACATCTAAAAATTATATGATACTAAAGTAAACATGTAGAGCATTGGAATTGAAAAGGCTTTAAACAATCTTTTTTGGAGTATTGGATTGAAAATAGTATATGCAATGTTTGAAACAATAAATACTGTAATATTTGTATTGGGGTTTCTCATACCTAATATTTCCTTGAAACTTTATAATAGGGATATATGTTCTCACAACAACAGCTATCAAGGTTAGAGCTGATTACATTATGAGAATGATAGATTTTTCTTTGTGAGTTGTCTTGCAGGTTGAAAAGGGGGTTTAATATTTACGAAGTTATGATGTGATGTAATTCTATTGTGGCCCTGTATATCCATGTATTTTGAATTTGTCACATATTATACGACTTTTGGTTTTTAATAAATTTTGTTTGCCTATTAGAAAAAAAAAACAAAAGAAAAAGCTTTAAGCAATGACTAACCGCGCAAGGGAGGAGCTTTTCTTTATCAAAGATTCTCTTTCTGATCACTTTCATCCCCTTTCAGCCCAAGAAAGTTTATGAAGTTCACCGGTGCTGGCTGCTTCTGGCCTGATGAATTGCCATAAGTGGTTGGAGTACTGTTGTCTGTGTAATTGGTTGTTTCCACTTCAGGATTGGCAATCAAGCTGCCATCTGGCACTGTTTCATTTGTCGAAGCTCTATATTTTCCAACCAACAAAGGCTTTGCACCAAAAGCTATAATCCTTCTTCTTGACTTTGAACCATCTCTTGAAGAAGATGGCAGTGAACTTTGAGATTGTGACAAAGCTGAAAATCGCCTACCTTCGTTTCTACATTTCTGAGCAAAATAAATGAAACAAACAATAAATTGAAAGAACAATCAAAATGAGTTGGTTAATCAAGTAGATATAAATAGGCTAAAATGCAAGACTTAAGCTTGTGAAAGCTGTATGCCGACTTATAATTGCGACATACATCAGTATATGTATATGCGATTTGATAAAATTATAAAGTTGACCCACCATATTACATATCTGATTAAATGAATTACCACTAATAGTTATCTACATAACTAACACTAAAAAGTTCATACGTAAAATCACAAGATATATTATCATTTCTCAACACAAAACTATCTCCTGATTTTGTAAAGTTCGGGTTTGGTCCTTAGTTTGCAAATTTAGTAAAACGGTTCATTGCGGTACATCTTAGTAGTTCAAAGGGACCATAGTGTACCATAAGGGACCGTTTTGTTAAATATTCAAATTACCAAACCCGCACATTTTGACAAAATTCAGTGGGACATTTTAGTTATATAAGTAACATAAGGACTACTAAATGCTTTTGAAGTTCTTTCATTTTTCTAATTTGTAGCATTAGTCGAATATAACAAGTAAAATGATTTGAAATGCTAGACACAAACCTGGAGATAACTGGCAACTTGATACCTTGTCAGGCCAGGTACATTCATTAGCTCAACTATTTTCGTAGGATAACAACCTAGTTGTAAAAAAAGCATTTAAAAAATGTATTAAAAACCATAAAAATGAACCCCCCCCCCCCCCCCCCAAATGTATTATTTAAAAAATGTTTTAGAATTAAATTTGATTGGAAATGAGTTTATAATTTCAAATAAAAAGAAAGAATTAACTATACGTACATCCTTCACTGAGCTGATTGATAGCGTAGAAGAACTTACTACGAAGTTCATCAGTCCACTCAAATTCTTCATTCTTCTTGGAGTTTTTTCTTTTTCCTACCTTTTTATCATCATTTTCTGTCGATATTCTATCGCGAAGCCTTTTTTTCAATGCTCCTTTGTTTGTATTATTATCGAATTTATTTTCAGTCTCCTCTTCGACACGTCTTTTCCCTTTTAATGTGCAATGATTTTCTTTCCCATATATCATCTCAGAAACAATACCTTTCTCTACTAATTTGCTACTCTTTCTACGTTTCTCTCGCATCACAAGTTGCCACAAGTATTGTAGCATATCGTTAGCTATAGGACTCTTAAGGAAGAGTAATGCTCCATTCTCGATAGCTCTGGTTGCCAACATATCGTCATAATCTTTGTTGGACATTACTTCAAGTACAAAAGATTACGAGTAAGTATATTAAATTAAAGTTTGATATACTGTCAGCATATACACGAGCGGTGTTAAAATTATGACACATCATTAATTATAATGAAGTATCTATCTTGGGCAAAATTATTTTTATTTTATTTTATTAACGTATTATGATCTTAATACCGCTCTTGCATACACTGTTTATGAGAAAACGTTATATTGTGGGGGAAAGTAAGTTTATGTTTGATAGCGCTCACATATTGTTGGCAAGTCCATATTCACTGCCAGACCAAGAAGCATAAATGGATCAATGTCAGGTAATTGAACATCAACTAGCATAATATCAAATGCATCCTTTCTCTCTGAAAGTATAGAGAGTGCTTTATATGCATATTCAACACAGGTAACTGCAAAAGTGAATAGGTGTGGAAATTAGCAAGTAAGAAAAAAAGAGAGTTTGAACTAATATATAGAGCATTAACTTAGGTCATCTTGACTCACTCAGGTTCATTCAAATGTCCTGGCAAAATTTTGATAATTAAGGTTGGTAGTAGATTTAATCCTTATATATAGCAAATAAACTCGCACGTTTTGATGTGGGACAGGTGTATTATATAAGTAGTAAATCAAATGAATAAGTAAACAGATGTCAGCTATGAATACGGCTAAGTTTTTTTTTCTTTTATTTTCTTTTCAGTTAAAGAAAATAAACGAAATAATAGTAAAAACAAATGCATTTAATTAGACACTTTTGACTAATATATTAAAACAAATAGCTGTAAAAAGACAAATACATTTAATTACAAGACAAGAGAGATAAAATTTATTGACGTGTGTTATCGGTTGCTACATAAAAAGAATATGTAGGAAACAAAAAATAATAAATATAAATATAAAAGTAAAAAGAAAGTAAGAATCAACAAGGGAAAAATAGTAGAACGTCTAGATGTATTTATTATTTATTTTAAAGAGATTAGTTTGAAATGATGAAACCCATTTAAGAAAGATAATAGAACAAATGAAGAGATGATTAAGCAAGAGTAGCAAAAATGTTGAAATAAAATATTTTTGAAACAAAATAGAGAGTGATATAATAGAAGTAAACAAATAAAGTAATATAACATCATGAATCCAAGCAAAATAAATAAATAAATATTCTTGAACATTCATCGTGCATAAGAAATTATATGAAGTTGAATTAAGCTTTAATTACTAACAGAAAGAAACCAGAAAAACAGAAGAAAGGGTACCTTTATATGAACATGATTCGAGTAGTCCACGCATATAACTCAAAATTTTCAGATCTTTGTGCACTAACAACACATGAATTTCATGTGCAAAGGTGGCAACAATATTCGTCAAAGAACTACTTGAACAACTACCTTGTTCCCACATCTTCAAATACTTTAATATATATAAAGATTGACAAAACCGTTGAACTCAGAGTGTGTGTGTGTGAGAGAGAGAGAGAGAGCTTAAGTATAAAAGCCTTGTGTGTATTGGAAAGATTTTCTGAATGGGGGCAGGACAAACTAAATGTGGAGATCGACACAACCGATGAATTCGAAGATGGACACAGAGATATAGAGAGAGGGGAACATTAACTTAAAACTTAAGATTATAAGCTTTTATTGTGTATTTGGAATGTTATATCGGTGGGACGTGGACTGACAACTAAGAATCTGTATGGAGTGACAGCTGTGAATAAGCAGGTACTAAAATTAATGTTTTTTTTTTAAATTTTTTATGGTTTTCTTTTGTGATTTTGAATTGTTTAGTCATCTCGGCTTTATTCATTATGCTTATGAAAAGTGATATATATATATATATATATATGAAAAAATATATCTACACAAATTTGTGCCAGATTATATAAGAGAAGATGACGACGGTTTTTTTGGATATAAGCGACGATTTCATTTAAATGTCATAAATATATTCTGAAGCGATGGCGATAATTCTGATAATTTACCGTCGCTATAGTCTAAAAAATTTGTCATCATAGCCCTATTGTATAATATATATATATATATATATATACTGTTAATATTATGTCGATTTTTTAGTTGTGGACAATATGAATAAGTATTAATGAAAATTCTTTTGTAATATACAGGTGGACCCTCTTATAGTTTTATTTAATTTTATATAGCTGTACGTTGACAATAATAATTTGGCTCAAATTATCATAGCAAGACTCTATGCTACTCCTTCTGTTCTTTAATATTATAAGTTGTTTTAAAAAAATATTTTTGTTCCTAAAGATAAGTTATTTGAAAATTTTAAATAAGTATTAATTGCTTAGTTTTCAATATTACTTCAAGTAATAAATATAATTTTGGTTCTCACACTATTTTTTGTCCAATAAATAACACTCTTTTTTTCATACAAAGGTAATATAGACAATTGATAGTATATTTAATATTTTATAATTATTTCTTTAATACTTGTGCACAACTCTAAAACGACCTATATTAAGTAACGGATGGAGTAATTTATAATGATTTTAACTAACCTTAGATGTATGAAATTTATTTATTCTTAATTCTTGTTGAAAGTAATATAGTGCTAGTTATAATATTTTTTAATGGTTTATCATTGGAAAAATACTCCTTTCGTTCCTAAAAAATTATCGTTTTAGAAGAAAAAAAAAATTCAATTTATTTGTCGTTTATAACTTTCTAGGAGAATAAATTATTTACTTTCCTATATCACCCATACCTTCTCTCATTGTCCCAAGAAATTATCTCACTTGTATTAATAGTTTTTAACTTCCCATAAAAAGGTAGTGATGAAATTTCAAATAAATTTTAATTGTTACTCCATTTGTCTCTAATTATTTGACGTTTTAGAGGTGGACACAAGAATTAAGATAATAATTAGAAAACATTAAATATATTACTTAGTTGTCTATAATACTCTTAAATCATCATTTATCATAGTTATTCATACTCTCTCACATATTTTTCTATAATTATCTCTTAAAAAAACTCTCATGCATCATTTACTCATTGATCTCTCTCCATCCATTCCCAAAAAAAACGTATCCAATTCTTTAAAAAATTATCCCTCATAATATACAGAAGAGTTTTGTTGGGATAAAGAGAGTTTTATTGGGATAAAAAGAGAGAAAGAGTTAAAGTATCAAAAAAATAGACAGAGTAATGAAGGATAATTTTTAAAAAAATTGTCATTAATTCTCCTAGATTTGAACAAACGTCAAATAATTAAGAATAAATAAAAAACTCTAAAATAAAATATCAAATAATTATAGATGGAGAGAGTAAATAATAATATTAAATGATTTTTTTAATTTATGTATAAAAATCTTAAACAACAAACTTTCAGGAAGGAAGTTATTATATAAAAAGCTTAGGAGTAATATGTATTTGGAATGTTATTTTAGTGGGACATGAACCGACAACTAAGAATCTGCAATAGACTGACAACTGTGAATAGTAAGAAACTATTGAAATCAATGTGTCAATTAAGTTACATTTTCATCCTCCAAGTTGGCATTTTGCATTTTTATGCTCCTTGTACTGATATTTCTCAAATATGAGTCATATGTAATGCACGTGCTTTTAATGAGGTTATACAATTATCTTTTGACATTTAAATTGTTCCCATAATTGATGAAACTCACTCGTGATATATATTTTATGTGAGTTTGGAGTCATGTGAGTTTTATGAATATAACCTCATTAAAAAGCATGTACACCGGACAATACTGAAATTTGTGAAAAAATTAGCCCAAGGAACATAAACAAACCAAAATAGTTTTTATGGTTTTTTTTTTTTGGTTTTGAATTGTTTTAGGGCTCTCGACTTTAATTCATTTTGCATATTAATAATGATTTTTGTAATTCAATTATTCTTATATATTTCTTGTTGAAAGTAGTTTGCTGGTTATACTCTCTCCGTCCCATAATATATGACTTTTAGTAATTTTATTTTTTTCAAATTAATTATTTGATATTTTATATAATCTAGGAGAATTAACCACAATTTTTCCCAAATTACACTTCATGAAAAAATATTACAGATGAGAGAGAATATGAGATAAGTATATGATAGAGGATATTATAGACAATTAATATTATATTTATTGCTATACAATTATTTTCTTAATTCTTGTGCACAACTCTAAAACGTCATATATTATAGGACGGATGAAGTAATATATTTCAAATTTGATTGAAAATTAACAAGCTTCTATTACAACTAAAACAAAATATAATGGAAATAATTATGACAGAAAACTATTCACCATATTAGTGCTGCCTCCCAATATTCTATATATAGGATAAGAGTAATTACATCAATTACAAGATAACTATAAATTTGAAATACAAACTATATCAGATTATAGACATCTATTTGCTATACATAACAACCCAAATGTGTAGGAGTTTGAATTAGTTAGAAGAGCCCAAGTCATGTTGGAAAGATGGGAGACCAAACTGAGTAGGATATCAATTGCAGTTACTGTCTCAATACTCCCCTACAAGCTGACGATGGTGGGGAACTAACTGTTAGCTTGTCTCGAAGGAAAGCGAAGCGAGTAGAAAGGAGAGGTTTGGTGAAGATATCCGCTATTTGATCATTAGTACAGACATATCTTACTAGGAGAGTACCTTTGGCTACACGTTCACAAACAAAATGAAAATCAACCTCGATATACTTCATACGAGCATGAAATACAGGATTTGTTGCAAGATATGTCGCACCAATATTATCACACCAAAGTATTGGTGGATCTTTGAGAAATAGTGTGACGCCCCCAAAATAGGTATACAACACCCGTTCTGACTCGCCAAAATACATGGTATGTAAACAACTACAACTTTATTAATACAATTGTCGTAAAAAATACGACAACAACACATAAACCTGTGAGTTTAAAAACAAATATTGTCTTCTAGACAATATCAACACTCAAATAAGTCCTCATTACAATTATTGATACACTATTTTACAAAATAGTGAAGACTACTACGACAACTTCTAGAACCATCATTCTATTCCCCGACTAGTACTCGCTACATTCTCGCCTCATGAGAAGAACAATGGAACAAAAAGGAAAAGGGTGAGCACAACTAGCCCAGTAAAGAATATTATGACTAAGATAATATAGAACAAATTATCATTAGTTCTCAACAAGGAAAAATCTGATAGAATACAATAGACAACAAGTTTTAAATCAATATTCGCAGCGAAAATAACTATTCGTTAGAAGAGTTACGTAGAGAATGAAATCTACTATCTTCTATGATTTTAAAAATTAATCATCAATATTTTATCCCTGTAACATCAATCAATATACATCATAAATCAAATATTCATCTTTGCACTATAGGCCAAATATATTCATCATTTAATCATGTTCATCTCAACACTGTATATATTTGCACTACTACCAAAGATATTCATAAGAAAATCAACCATCTTTTTGCACTACAAAATAAAGATATTCAAGATTATCATCATTTAGGACCGAGGATGATGAAAAATATTTTAAAGAAAACGAATCCAAAGGAAACAAAAGAAAAAATATTAAGGATTCGTACTTTAAAGCGATCCCAAGTTCAAAAATACTTCATAAATAACCATAGTGAAGTAAAATTCAAGAATGATCAAAATATGGATACAATCAAAGCTAGTATCCATAATAGATATTTTCGACAAAAAACGAAAATTTAATTTTTTCCGTGAATAATGTGTCGATTCGTGAATAAGTCTTCAGTCAGTATACGAATAAGAACCACGACACTAAAAGACAAAATTTTACACGAAAAATCTTACCAATATTACGGCATAATGATATTAGAAGAAATAATATCATTTTAAAAAAAAATAACATTCCTTACCTCGAAAAGACAAAGATTTACAATTGGAATCTTTGGATATAGTGTTGAAGGAACTTGCAATATATAAAGAACACTCAAAGTATCAAAATACTCACAAGAATACGCTCGATAATATAGAGAGAGAAAGAGAGAGAAAACTTATTTCTGCTGTGATTTTCAATTCTAACCTAAACACCCTATTTATAGAAAAAATGTTTAAAACACCAAAGCAGAAAATTTAATAAAATAA
The DNA here is from genome assembly GCA_020205605.1 of Panax ginseng. Taxonomy (NCBI): domain Eukaryota; kingdom Viridiplantae; phylum Streptophyta; class Magnoliopsida; order Apiales; family Araliaceae; genus Panax; species Panax ginseng. Next base: position 181,540,955 of record CM035132.1, read on the forward strand.
TAATATATTTATATAAATTTCCTACGTCCACTTTTAACAATTGAATTCAGCACTTTGCACATGTTAGTGGGGCCCACAAAATGAAAAAAATGTTTTTTTTAAAAAAATATTTAAAACTTCAAAAATCAATTATTCTAGAACTTCAATAATTCATAATAAATAGCCCTTTTATCAGAAAAAATTCGAATCTTATGTTTATTCCATAGGAAATTCAATTCTCTACAACTTTGTAGTTTTAAGTTTTTCGAAATTCCAATCAGAACTTGACCGAAATTCACATACGGATGATTTTACAGGCTATAATCAAATTTTAGTCAAGAAATGGGGTCCACAAACATGAAAAATATGTTTTAAATATTTTTAGTAACAAAAATATTCTTCCTCCTCATATATTCATATATCCCACATTCATTGTAAAGATATCACCATTATTATATTATTATAATATAATAATATATTTAAATGAATTATTTTATCAGAAAAAGATAAAATATTTATTTTCAATAATTGTCACATTAAAAATTTTCTCCATCTATATCCACATAAAATGAATATTTTTCTTATTATATAAATCAATAATTAAATATTCACAAATAATATTACGTAATCACAATATCGATAATCGACGCTTCTCGGAAAGATGGGCTTTCCAAAAGGATTTCTCTCATTTGGCGCACAAGATTAGGTGACCAAACCTATCCTTAGACAGAACTTTCTAGACATTGTCAATAATGTTATCTAATAATATTATTCAAATAATATGAATTATTGCTCCGATAATGGAAAATACTGTATAGTGACAATTATTAAAACAACAATAATATAAAATATCAACGTAGCAATTATTGAATCAATAAAATAAAATATTAAACAGTAATTACTATAACAATTATTGAGTAGTGCCTTCTTACGTAAGAATTAATAATTGGTGCAATACCACGTGTCTTCGTGTTTTAACCAATTTAGAGTATTTCAATAGTATTAATTTGAACAAACTACGCCGTTATTTATAAACAACTTATACTTGTGCGTTTCTTCGTCCAATCGCTTTTTGTTATGGGGCCCACACAAAATTCGCTACCGTCGCATTTAATATTCCCGATAGTAAGAATATTCCACGACCAAACGAATATTCCCCTGGCAATAATGAATATTTTATAACCACTGCTTATTTGAAATATTTAAGCATTTTACCCATAACTAACCACATTAATCAAATCAACCCTTACTATTTCAAAATAATAAATAGAGGAAATTTAATTTCATTTATAATAAGTTGGGGTCTTACAAATAGTCCGAGTTCACCCAACAAGGATTGTAACCACACAAGTTCAGCATAAGCATCAACAAATGCTTTATATTCGACCTCGGTAGAGGAGCGTGCAACAGTGCGTTGTTTCTTTGATGACTAGAAGATAAGATTAGGACCCATGTAAACAGAAAATCCTCCTGTTGACTTACGATCATTAACACAACCCACCCAATTAGAATCTGTGAATCCTTGTAAGCCATATGATTAGAAGAACGAACAATAGACAAACCATGAGTCGAAGTCGATTGGAGATAATGTAAGATGTGTTTAACAGCTGCCCAATGTTCTTCGCTAGGAGCATATATGAATTGACAAACCTTATAAACATCATAAAACAAATCTGGGCGAGTGAGAGTGGCATACTGTAAAACTCCCTCTATTTGTCTATATAAGGTAGGATCAGATAAAGTAACCTGATTTGTATTGGTCAAACTCAAGACAACAGAGGCTGGTGTGCGAAGAGGTTTACAGTTGGACATAGATGTTTGCTTTATGATTTCTTGGATATATTTTCGTTGTGAAAGTAATATCTCATTGCTCAATGGAATGACTTCCACTCCTAGAAAATAATGTGAGGTACCCAGATCCTCAAGCGAGAATTCATGGTTTAACACAATAATCAGGTCATCAATAGCCTCGATAGAATTTCATGTTAAGATAATGTCATCTACATAGAACAGTAATATTAAATGTATTGATCCAACATGAAATACGAACATTGATGTGTCAGAAACGAGATATCACAAAACCCAATTGTATGAGAAAATTAGACAAATGGGAGTACCATTGTAAAATCCCAAATTTTACGAATAAAGATTTAATTTTCTTGAAATATTTTCTAAATATTATGGTGTGGATTTGAGATAGTTGTGGGTAGTATTTATAAATTTTGCAAAGTATGCAAGTTGTTGTATTATATTCGATTGGTCGAAGAATATTCGTTTTAGCAGGGAATATTCATACAACGGCGCAATCATTGGTGGATCCCACAACGAAATTATTGTCGGATTGAGAAAACGACAAAAATATTTGTATGAAAATAACAAATGGAAGTTTTACAGTTAATCTTTGTTGAACTACTTTCGGTAGTAAAGTACGATGTCTGGCGTGGTTGCATAGTAGCACACTAAGTATTGATTATTGATTCTTACGTAAAAGTCACTCATTTTGTTTAATTATTGCTTCACGATAATTGCTTTGCATAGTATCTCACGTTATTTGATTCAATTATTGTCGATATTTTATATATTATTAAATCAATAATTGAGACGACGAAGTTATTAATATTATTATTTGCATTATTAACGATGTCTCAAGTTACGCCAAGAGAGAGTTTGGTCACCTAATTATAGCGCCGCATAATAGGAGAAATCCTTATTGGAAAGCCCCTCTTTCTTGGGAACGACACAGTCAATTAATATTGTGAATTATAAAAATAATGATAAATGTTGTTAAATATATTGAGGTGTCTTTTTTATGAAATTACGAAAGTTTATATATATATATATAATTTTTTTATTAGTATTATTAATGTAATAAAATAGAAAAGTTTTTATATAAAAATGAATACTTTTATAAAGTTATCTATTTTATTAGACTATAAATAGAATATATTATATTCTATTATGCATAGTGTTTTGCATAGTAAAATCTTTTTATATAAAATAAAATACTTTTATAAAGTTATTTATTTTATTAGACAATAATTAGAATATATTATATTTTATTATGCATAGTATTTTGCATAGTAAAATCTTTATATATAAAATAAAATACTTTTATAAAGTTATTTATTTTATTAGACAATAATTAGAATATATTATATTTTATTATGCATAGTATTTTGCATAGTAAAATCTTTTATATAAAATAAAATACTTTTATAAAGTTATTTGTTTTATTAGACAATAATTAGAATATATTATATTTTATTATGCATAGTATTTGCATAATGCCCGCAAAGTGTTTGCATAGTAAAATCTTTTTATATAAAACATAATACTTTTATAAAGTTATTTGTTTTATTAGACTATAAATAGAATATATTATATTTTATTTAAAAGATTTTGTTTTATTAGAATATTTTATTAATATTTTGCATAGTAAATCAATATGGATAGTCTTTAAAAGTAAACCAATCTGGACCATTCATGAATTAGTTACTATTTAGTCCATTCTCCTATAAATAGAAGCTCATTCCTTCATTATTTCTTACTTAATTCACTTTGAAACTCTGAGAGAAAACTATAGAGAGAAAGAAGAAAAGTATTCTCGCTACTTCACTACTCCTATATCCAGCTTTTTTCTAGGTAAGGGGTATTATTTCTTTCGTATTCATGAAGAGAACTTCTATTATTCCATTCTTTATTATTACATTGGAATAACTTTTGTATCTGCCAATTACCCTACTTGGTGAAATTCTCACCGTTATTCAATTCTTTATTATTATGTTGGAATAACCTATCTATGCAATCTGCATACATGGTGAAATTCTTACATTATTCCATTCTTTATTATTACTCGTTGAATATCACAGCTTGGTGCGTATTACGCTGACACAGTTCCATTAATTATTATTCTGTTGAAATAACTTTTGTTTATGCGATTACATCGCATGCATGGTGATTTCTGTTGTTATTCCATTCTTTATTATTACATTTGGAATATCACAGCGGTCTTAATTTCACTTTGACACGGTTACGCTTCTTTATTATTACATTGGAATATCACATGCGTGCGTTTTACGCATGACTGATTCCATTCTTTATTATTCTATTGGGAATAACACATGCATCTACGATCGTCGTGCGCATGGTGAATCCTTACATTATTCTATTCTTTATTATTCATTGGAATAACTTTCATGTAGATTATCACATGCATGGTGAATGATCCTTTGTATTCATTTCTTATTAAATTGTGGAAATGATCTCAGATATCGTGGATTACTGCATGGCGAGCAAAAATCCATTTGGCTTTCATATATTCTATTATACTCAGGTTGGTTAAAGTTTTGACTTCTATACTCCATGAAATTAGTGGAATATCTTTGATATTTGCGCTTCATCCAGTATCTTTTCATGGAAATATTCTTCTGAGCATTCTTGAATTTTACTATACAAAGCAATATCATGTTGACAATTTGGACGTTATTGAATTCTAGATAAATTAATTCTTGAACTTGTTTTATTGGATTCTTATATCATTGTCATCATCCTCATGCTTATATTATGTTGAAAGTCATCTCGGCCATGTTGTAGCATAGATGGACTTGGTATGATTATGACCAGGGATTATTCGGTATAATCATGACCATAATGTTAAAAATGATGTGGTAAAAGTCCTCATTGGCCCGTAGTGCATTGATGGACAGTTGTTGGCATGATCATGACCATTAATGAATACGCGAATATCCTTGGCCCGTAGTGCATGGATAATTTGTGGTTGTGATACTAATGAATATCCTTGGCCGTAATGCAGGGATGATGTGGATTATTTATTAAGCTGAGTCTCAGCGATAAAAGTGATGAAAAACCTTTTTAAATCATAAAAGATAGTAGATTTTATTCTCTACTTGACTCTTTTAATGGATTGCTTGTTCCGCTGCAGTTAAACTTGATGTTGTTATATTTTATCAGTTTAAAATTGTTGAAGACTAATGATAATTTATTTTACATTATCTTAGTCATAATATTTCTTACTGGGCTAGTTGAGCTCACCCCTTTCTTTCACTGTTCTCTTCAGGAAATGAGAACGTGGCAAGGACTAGTCGGAAACGGAGTGATTTCGGTCCGGATGATAGTATTAGTAGTCCTCACTATTACATTAAATAGTGTGACAATAAATGTAATGAGGACTCCATTGAGTGTGGATATTGTCTAGATGACAATATTCTTATTAAAACTCTCAGTTTATGTTTTGTCGTATTTTACACGACAGTTGTATTATTAAGTTGTATTTGTATTTTTGTACCTTGTATCTGACGACCCAAGATGGGTTACGTATACCTATTTTGGGGGCGTTACAACCATGCACGTGGGGCCTGCTTAAGGCTATACAAAAAGCGATGTAGATGACAGACATGATGAGGATGATTAGGATCCTCAAATCAATGTGGCTGAAGTATAAAGACTGTTTCAAAAAGTATCTCATGTAAGAATGCATTATTAACATCCAATTGTTGAATTTTCCAAGACTTAGAATAGCTAGAGAAAGAATCACCAGAATGGTAGTAAGCTTCAAAAACGGACTGAAAGTTTCAGAATAGTCTAAACCCTCTTCTTGATGATAGCCCTTAGCAACAAGATGGGCTTTTTATCTTTCAATTTTCCCATCATCCCTTTTATTAAAATTGAACACCCACTTGTATCCAACAATATTTATTGAATTAGATTTGGGAACAAGAGTCCAAGTAGCATTAGTCAAAAATGCATTAATTTCATTAGCCATCGCTTTGCGCCAATGAGAATGATGATTTTCTTGATAGAAATAGGTTGGCTCAGAGAGAGGGTCCAGAACTGAGTTTAAAGTTGTTGGTGGAAAATCCCCAAGACGACGAGTCATAGAACGAGTCATAACTTGTGAAACTGGTGGATTGGAGTCTAAGTTAGCAGATGGATTGGAGACAGTGGATAATGATTATGAAGAATCTATGGCTACTGATTGTGACATCCCATACTATGGAGAGGGAGCATCAGAGATAGAGAGAGTACAAGCATAAATTTTGCTCAATCGTGCAGTTTGAACATGTGTTGTATCTGTAGGAAACGATTTCCAAATAAATTAATAATTTTTACTTTAAAAATTATTATCCCAAGATCTTTCTCATAATTTAGCATAATAAAAAATATTAAATAAATTATATTACATACCTCGTGCTTAGTTGTAGCACAATGGAGTTTTTTTTAATTCTGATGATGGCTTTTTCTGTGACACCCCCAAAATAGGTATACATCACCCATTCTGAGTCGCCAAATACATGGTACAGAATTCAAATACAACTTAATTATACAACTGTCGTGTAAAGTATGACTGTGAGTTTTAATACAAATATTATCTTCTAGACAATTATCCAAACTCAAATTCAATGTTATTACAATTATTAACACACTATTTCACAGAATAGTGAGGACTACTAATGCACCATCTTGGACCATCACTCGCTCCCCCGACTAGTCCATTTATGTTCTCATTTCACGAAGAGAACAATGAAAGCAAAAGGTGAGCTCAACTAGCCCAGTAAGAAATATTATGACTACGATAATGCAGAATAAATTATCGTTAGCCTTCAACAGTGTTAAACTAATAAAATACAATAGACATCAAGTTTAACTGCAGTGGAACAAGCAATCCATTAGAAGAGTCAAGTAGAGCATGATATCTACTATCTTCTATGATTTAAAAAGTTTATCATCAATTTTATCGCTGAGACTCAGCTTAATAAATAATCCACATCATCAAATCATCCCTGCACTACGGCCAAGAATACTCATTAGTATCACGACCACGAATTATCCATGCACTACGGGTCAAGATGTTTGTGTTTTCATCAATGGTCATGATCATGCCAACAACTGTCCATCAATGCGCTACAGGCTAATGAGGACTTTTACCACATCATTTGTAATATTACAGTCATGATTATACCGAATAATCCTTGGTTATAATCATACCAAGTCCATCTATGCACTACGGGCCACATATGACTTTCATCATAATATAAACATGAGGATGATGACAATGAATTCAATTAAAAGAAAGCAAATGATAAATTTTTAAAGATTTATAATTTAATTTATCCATAATTCAGTAACGTCCAAATTATCAACATGATACTGCTTTGTGGAGTAAAATTCAAGAATAACATTGTATAAAAAATTATTTGGACAAAAAAGAAATCAATTTTTGTCATGAATAGTACCCCGGGTGAATAGTAACAGATGAATAGTACTTCGGGAATAGTAACCCCGTGAATAGTACTCCGGTATGAAAAAGTTAAAACTTATCAAGAATGCTCAGAATAATATTTCTATGAAAAGATACTAGATGAAGCAAAAATATCAAGGATATTCTACTAATTTCATGGAGTATAGAAGCCAAAACTTTAACAAAATGAGTGTAGAATTCAAAATTTGAAACGAAATAATATTACTTACATACTACAGAGTATGGAAGAAAATATTATTTCATATGAATACTGAATAAAAATAATATCCCTTACCTTGAAAAAAAAGAGTATTTCAACTGGTATAGCGGGGATATTCATGAAGAAAACTTTCACTATTTTTTACGTTCAAAGCTTTCTAAAACTCGAAAGAAATACACTCAATATTATAGAAGAAGAATTCTCTGATTCTGGTGTGATTTTCAATTATAACTAAGCATCCTATTTATAGGAGAATGGAAGGATACTATTTAGAAGAAAAAAAAATTCACGGACCAACAGTAGATTTAACACAAAACAATCACGGGCGGAAGAGAATAAAAATCAGACGCCCGTTTTTTTTAAATTATTAATATAATATTCAATAACATATAATACATTCTATTTTTCATAAAAAAACAAAACTTATTATAATATATATATATATATATATATATATATATATATATATATATATAAACACATGCCCTTTGAAAAAATATCACTCCCCCGTGACAATTTTCATCAGGTTTCCCCCCCCCCTCATTCTTCTTCTAATGTGGGCCCCACGTGTTTTCCCACCAATATATCACCATCACAGGTGGATCCCACCATATAATATATATACTGAATAATTATCTACCAATTATTTTGAAAAATGAGTAAATGGGGGTCCATAAAATAAGCAAAATTTACATCAAATATTTCATAAAAAATTCCCTCTATATTTTCAAAAATATGTATTCATCGTTATTATTATATGTAATATTTAATAACCAGATCATTCCCAGGAAAGAGGGGGCTTTCCAATAAGGATTTCTCCCTATTGGCACGTAATTAGGTGACCAAACCTCTCCTCGACAGAATTTTCTAGACATCGTGATCAATATTACAAATAATAATATGAATAACTGTATCATCTCAATTATTGATTTAATAATATATAAATATCAAAAATAATTGAATCAAATAACGTGAGATACTATGTAGCAATTACTGTAGCAATAATTGAATATAATCGAGTGACTTCTCACGTAAGCATCAATAATCAATACCGTGTGCTACTATGTAAGCATGCGTATTATTGTACTTTTACCACCGGGTATTTCAACAGTTTAACGGTAAAACCTTCGCCGTTATTTTATAAAAAGATATTTATGTCGTTTTCTCATTCCGATAATAATTTCGTTGTGGGGTCCACCAATGATTAAAACGAATATTCTCCGACCAATCGAATATTTAATAACAACTTGCATACTTTGTAAAATTTATAAATATTACCCACAACTATAACATTATATCAAATCCGCACCATAATATTCAAAAATATATTTCGAGAAAAATTAATCTTTATTTATGAAAATTAGGGTCTTACAACCTCCCCTTCTTATGAAATTTCATCCTCAAAATTAGGGTACTTACCTGGTATGTCCAAGAGGTGAGGATACCTTGATTTCATTTCAGATTCTAACTCCCAAGTCATTTCCTCAACATCGTGGTTTCCCCATAAAACTTTGACTTGAGGTATAACCTTGGAGCGTAGAATATGTTCCTTCTTATCCAAGATTTTAACAGGTACCTCTTCATATGTTAAATCTTTCGCTATTTCGTCCGGTTCTAACTCAACAATATGATTTAGGTCTCCACATATTTACGTAACATAGATATATGAAAAACGTTATGAACACGAGAAATACTTGGCGGTAAAGCGAGTCTATAGGCCACAGTTTCTACTCGATCAAGGATTTCAAATGGGCCAATGAATCGAGGATTGAGCTTTCATCTCTTTTCAAATCTCATAACTCCTTTCCATGGAGAAACACGTAACAACACATGTTCTCCAACATTGAATTCCACGTCCTTCCGATGAAGATCAACATAACTCTTTTGTCGATCTTTTGAGGTTTTTATACGTTGCCGGATCATTTAAATCTTCTTCGTAGGTATACTACCAATTCTAATCCCAACAACGTTGCTTCACCCACCTCATCCCAACATACTGGAGAATGACACTTTCTTCTATACAACGCCTCAAACGGAGCCATGTCGATACTTGCTTGATAACTGTTGTTGTAGGAGAATTCCACCAATGGAAAGAATTTGTCCCAACTTCCTTTGAAGTGAAGGACACATAATCTTAATAGATCCTCTAGAGTTTGAATAGTCTTCTCCAACTGCCCGTCCGTCTGAGGGTGATATGCCGAACTAAATCATAAATCTGTGCCCATAGCTTTTTGCAAACTAACTCAAAACCATGAAGTGAATCTTAGGTCTCGATCAGAAACTATGGATACTAGCATACCATGCAGTCTTACAATCTCATTTATGTATATACGAGCAAGACGTTCAAGTGTATAAATTTCTCATATAGGTAAAAAATGAGTAGACTTTGTCAATCTATCAACAATGACCCAAATTGCATCAATTCCTTAAGAAACCTTGGGAAGAACAGTAACAAAATCCATGGTAGTGTGCTCCCACTTCCATTCTGGAATTTCAAGTGGTTGCAATGGACCTTTTGGCACTTGATGCTTCGCCTTGACTCGTTTACAAGTTAGTCACCTTGAGATAAACTTCGCAATCTCTCTCTTTATATTGCTCCACCAAAATGTATATCGAAGATCACGATACATTTTGGTACTTCCAGAATGGATTGCAAACGGTGTGTTGTGCACCTCCATCATGATTTTATACTTTAAATTAGGGTCGTTAGGAACACAAAGTCTAGAGTTGACTCGTAGTATTCCTTCTTCATCGATTCTTGCTTCCGGAATAGCACCTTATTGCACTTTCATCCTTATACGCATCAGCTCCAGGTCTGTAGCTTGAGCAGCTTTAACTTTATCGATTAAAGTCGGTTCTACTTATATATTTACCATCATCATGTGGTTCCCTGGATTCTTTAACTCTATCTCCATCCTTTGCAAATCATATGAAATGGGTCTTTGCGTTGACAATATCGCACTCGTACCTGCATATGATCTTCTACTCAATGTGTCAGCTACCATGTTCGCTTTTCTAGGATGGTATTGAATGGTTTGATCATAATCTTTCAACAGTTCAAGCCAATGTCGTTACCGCATGTTGATTTCCTTTTGGGTGAAAAAATATTTGAGGCTTTTATGATCCGTATAGATCTCCACTTTCTCCCCATACAGGTAATGCCTCCAGATCTTAAGTGCAAAAATGATTGCTGCCAACTCTAGATCATGAGTGGGATAATTCCTCTCATATTCTTTGAGTTGTCATGAGGCGTAGGCTATAACTTTCCCATGTTACATGAGAACACATCCTAAACCTTTGCCTGAAGCATCACTGTAGATGACAAATCCCTCCGAACCAGATGGTATTGTCAGATCAGGTGCTGAAATGAGTCTCCTCTTGAGTTCTTGAAAACTCTTTTCACATTCCTCGCTCCAACCGAATTTTGTATCTTTCCGAGTCTGCTGAGTTAATGGAGTAGTGATTCGAGAAAACCCTTTTACGAATCTCTGATAATAACCAGCTAAGCCAAGAAAGCTACGTACTTCGGTCACTGATTTAGGTTGCTCCCAGCTTTGAATTGCTTCAATCTTTACCGGGTCAACATATATTCCGTGATTTGATATCATTTGCCCAAGAAATGCTACTTCCTCAAGCCAGAACTCGCATTTCTTTAACTTGGCATATAACTTATTCTCACGAAGCTTTTGGAGTAAATGAGGATGTCATCAATAAAGACGACCACAAAATGATCCAAATATTCCTTGAATACTTGGTTCATCATATCCATGAAGGCAGCAGGAGCATTAGTTAATCCAAAAGACATAACTAGGAATTCATAATGCCCGTACCGAGTTCTGAAAGCAGTCTTTGGAATGTCATCAGTTTTAATCTTCAATTGATGATATCCGGAATAAGGATCGATCTTTGAAAAGAATTTGGCACCTTGCAAATGGTCAAACATGTCATCAATGCGAGGCAATGGGTACCTATTTTTGATGGTGACATAATTCAACTCCCGATAATCAATACAAAGTCGCATACTTCCATCTTTCTTCTTCACGAATAGAACAGGAGCATCCCAAGGAGACGTACTAGAATGAATGAAACCGATGTCTAACAACTCCTGTCGTTGGGTTTTTAATTCTTGAAGTTTAATAGGAGATATTCGATATGGGGCTTTGGAAATGGGTTTTGTACTGGGTTCAAGGTCGATACAAAATTCAATTTCACGCTCTGGGGGTATGCCAAGAAGTTCTTCAAGGAATACGTCAGGACTTTTATTAACAATAGAAATATCGTTCAAATATGACGTATTTTTATTTAAATCTGTGACATGGGCTAAGAAAGCATGCATCCGTTTTTCAATAAACGAATAAACTTTATGGCTTGAAATGACAGTGATTGATTTTAATGGTTTGGTTGTTTGAATTCGCATAATAGGTTGGTTAGGAATATGAAAGCTAACAACCTTACGAAAATAATCAATTTTTGCATGATGAGTAGTTAACCAATTAATTCCTAGAATTACGTCAAATGCAAGTATTTTCAATGAAATAAGATTGACAGGTAATGTGAGGGTACCGATTTGAACCAAGCAAGACTTATAAATAGTGGATGTAATGAAGGTTTCTCCCAACGGAGTTTCAATAGATAAGTCAAAGTCTTATTTATCTGGAGTCAAATTTAAACGTTGAGCGCAAGTAGGAGAAATAAAAGAATGGGTAGAACCGGTGTCAAATAAGGTATAAACTTCGCTAGAGTTTATGATTAGCTTACCCGTGATGACCTTGTTCGGGTTCTTTGCTTTTTGGGAGGTTACAACAAACGCTCTCCCTTGAACTACCGACTTTGACTTCTCTAGATTTTGACTTTGGTGCCTCCGGTCCCCACCGGACTTAACCTTGTTTGCATGACAAAATCGAGTTAGGTGACCTTCTCTTCAATAATTCTAACACGTTTTGGACTGCTGCATGCAATTTGGACTGATGTGTCCTTCCCCTCCTCATTTAAAGCATATGATAGGTGGTCGTTCTCCTTCCTTAACAACGGGTGCTGGTGCTGACGTCTTTCCATCATTGTTGAGTCTTCTCTTCTTGAAATTTCCACTTTCACTATCTTGGTCATGATTACCACCGAAGTGGTTACCCTTTTTGGCATGTTGATTCCCTCCACGTTTGTTGTCACCGCTTCGATGACTGCTACCACTGGTATATCGACTTGTCGGTTGCTCTTTCTTGGTTGGGTTGACTTATTATCACGCTCCAATAACTGAGCCCTATTTACAACATCTAAATACAAACACACACTACAAAAAAATGGGCCTTTAGCAACAATTTTTCGGGCAACAACTTTATAAGTCGTTGCTAAAAGTATATGTTTAGTAACGAAATTTGTCCTTCGTTGTAGATTGTGTCAGGCTTTCACTTTTTGCAACGAAATTCATAAGTCGTTGCAAAATTTCGTTGCTAATTCATTGACGGGAAAATTTTTTGTTAGAAATTCGTTGCAAAATTTTTGGCCACTTGATTTCCGTCATCATCGTAAGGCAACGAAGCTTTTTTTGTTGCTAAAAATGGGGCTTTAGCAACGATTTTTCAAGCAACGACTTTATAAGTCGTTGCTAAAAGTGTATGTTTTGCAACGAAACTTGTCCTTCGTTGCAGATTGTGTCAGGCTTTCACATTTTTGCAACGAAATTCATAAGTCGTTGCAAAATTTGGAAACAAAATTCGTTAGAAATTTGTTGCAAAATTTCTAACCACTTGATTTCTCCTCATCGTGGGCAACGAAAGATTTTTTGTTGCTATATTTCGTTGCCTAATATAGGACACATTCATTGGCAATAATTTTTATTTTCGTAATAAAATAATAATTATAATAATTATTATTTTAATAATAATAATAAAAATAAATTTTAAATAATTAAAATAATAATAATAATTAAAATTTTAAATAATAATAAAATTATTATTATTATTATTATTATTATTATTATTATTATTATTATTATTATTATTATTATGGTACTAATCCCGCAAAAGCCTAAATCAATATTAAGACCGGAACAAAATACAAAAGATGATATATTGAGATATAAATTTCAACATAGATTTGTCAGCCATAAAATAAGTCATGCTGTTGCATGCCTGCATTTACGAATGTTAGAAACTAAAAAGTATTCACAAGACAAAAGTGTTTACCAATGCGATAATTAAAATTTTAAATAATAATAAAATTATTATTATTATTATTATTATTTTAATTATAATTATTATTTAATTATTATTATTATTGTTATTATTATTTTAATTATTATTATTATTTTAATTATTATTTAAAATTAAAATAATAATAACAATAATAATAATTAAAATAATAATAATAATAATAATAATAATAATAATAATAATTAAAATAAGAGTGATGCAACAAATTATTCATATTAAATGTCAATGTATATAAAGATATGAATTGGAAAAAATTAAAAGGACTCACATCATTATTCCATCTTATCCATTAGAGTTTAGTTGTAATATGACTTTATTATGAAATTTAACGATAAATATATTGTTTTTCAAAAAAAAACTAATTGTAATTATAGTGATTATTTTTAATCATTGAACTACGCAAATCTTTCTATTATAAATATTTGTTATTCGCTAATGTACTCATCTTTGTAATTTATTAGATCGATTCTTATACTTACCCATGGATTTTTTTTAAATTTAAATTTAATTTGATCGAGTCCTATAACAATAAAAAGAAAAATTTGTCAAAATATTAAATTTTATTCGAAAAACATTGATACCCACGTGACTAGTACAAAAAAAACAAAATAAATTTTGATTCAGTGGTTAAAAAAACTTTGAATGTAATTTTATATTTAGGGTATTTAATTTGTAACCACTTTATATTATTTTAGGATATTTTAATTATTATTATTATTATTATTATTTTTTAAGTATTTAAAATTTATTATTATTAATACAATAATAATTATTACAATTATTATTATTATTACAATTATTATTATTATTATTATTATTACAATTCCTAGTATAGTGGCCAAAAAGTATATTATCTCATCTTCACATGCATAGAAACGATGCTAGGTGGTTTAAATATTAGTGTTATATAAATTCTAGCATGATAGGTAGTTGGTCTAGTGGCTTTTGTTGGAGTATAATGTTTCTAGTTTGGAGAGGTCTAGAGTTCGATACTTGTGAACAACATTTTTTTTAAGTTCTTAAATTCAACAGTTTACATTGAATATGTGATTATTTTTATTTTTTTAAAAATATTTGATTAAAACATTAATAATATGATTATAGTTAGTTTCATTTATTATTTAACCTCAATATATATTACTTTATTATATTTGTTGTACGTAACATTTATAGAGAGTTTCACTTATAATATAGTGTAACTCTTCAAAAAGTCTACGGAATGAAAATTTAAATTAGTTTAACGATATTTTAAACATGAACAAATGAAATGTTATATAAGATTAAAACTAAATTGTATGTAGTTAATAAGGTTATATATATATATATATATATATATATATATATATATATATTTCAAATAGGAATACTAATTTGAATATATTTAAAGTTTTTCGTTTTCATTGGTATTTTTGTTTGTGCATCATAGATTCATTTGTAATAGCTTATCAAATTCATAAACTTACAATAATTTCTCAAATTCGCAAACCAAATGCATATATGGTGTCCCTTTTTCATATTCTTATTCCAATTAAAATGATATATTGTAATGATATCACTTAAAATTAATCAAATTATTATTATAAATATTGTCATTAAAATATGTCATATTTAAAATTTATCTAATAAATTATTTATAAATTTAGTTGTATTTTGCACCAGTTGTTAAACTTATTTATTAAAAAATAAAGTTTAAGTTGCTTTAAATAAACTATAATGAAGAGATTTTATATCTAGTTGTTCTATTATATCAATAATTGGTGATTATCGAGAGCATAAGTTAAAAAACTACGAAGAGCTCTTGAGGGAAGTGTATACACACTACAAGAAATTAGGGATGTAGTGAAGGAAATTTTGTAAAGGAATTCATTTCTTCACATGAGGAGTTTTCTAGCGAAGGAATTGTGAAGGAAAAAAATGTAGTGACAATATATTTATTAGCGAAAGAAACATCCTTCATAATTTACTTTTTTTCTTTCGCAAATTTGAGGTGGTAGAAGTATATTTGGCGCCAATTTATAATATAAAATTGCAAGGAAAAAAACTATTAATAAAGGAATTATTACTCACTATATATTATTGCTCAGAGATTTTTTGAGAGATAAAATTGGTCATTTATTTTTCTTCTAAATAAATTTTTAGAATTAATTTTGGTGAATATAAATTGTAATATAAATAAATTTAATTTTATAGTAAAAAATATATTTTAATAATACTTTATAAGTAACTTACAATATCGATTATTTCTTCTTTAATCAAAGTAAATAAATTTACAATAATTTAAACTTTAAAATTTCATACATTCTCCTTGAAAAAAAATAAATAAAAAAAAAAATAAAGACAAGTTGTGGAATAGACCACAAATTCTAAAAATTACTCATATATTCTGTAAAAAGAGTTAAGTTTGAGTTTTATTCTTAGAAAATTTAGGGTATCCTACAACTAAAATTGTAATGAAATTAATTTTTAAATTAAAATTTTTTTTCTTAATAAAACGTTTTAAATAATTTATAATATTAAATATTTTATTAATTAAAATATTAATTTACAATAATTCAAATTTTAAAATATTATAAATTGACAATAAAAAATTATAATAATTAAGACTCTTTTTGTGGAACAAAACACAAATGTGTTAAATTATTACTTTTCTTTTCCACAAACGAGTTATATTTCAGTTCGTTGTTAACTAATTTATGACATCCTAAAATTTAAATTTAAATTTAAATCTATTTAAGTTTTTAAAATAATAATTTTATTTATAATATTACTTTTTAAAGAATTTCCAATATTAGTTGTTTTCATAAATTAAAATTAAACTCTCTTTTTTTTAAAACAATCCCTAATTTAATTAGGAGTTCTGGAAAAAGAGTTAGAAGCGTGAAACAGAATTTATAAGCCCTAGCTCAACGAATGCATTTTTATTTCCCTTTTTGCCCAAAATTTGCCGCGCTCGCTCTCTTCCCTCCCACCTGCGATTCACTTTTCCCTCTCCCTCCTGGCGACTCCCTTTTTCTTCTTCACCAGCCACATTCTCTCTCTCACTTCCTTTCCCTCTTCCTCTCCATTGCCCACATATACACACAAGGAGAAAATAGAGGATTTGGGCGTGAGGAGGTGAATGGAGGAGGCTTGATTTGGGCGTGAGGAAGCGAACAGATGAGGCTTGATTTGGTTGTTTGGTAAGTTAATCTCATAACCACTGCTATACTCACACACATACACCCACCCACTGCTATACATACACAAACACACACAGTATACACACACCCACTGTCAATTAATTGTGCACGCAGTGGAGGGAGGGGAAATATACAACAATTGAATTAGAATCCATTATTTTTTTTATATAGTAAATGCTTTTGCAAAAACCATTATTACCGGCTGAAAAGTAAGTTTGGATAAAAAAAAGTGTGTAATTTAGCTACAGCATACAGAGGTTTGATTTTTCACTTCTCTAGCTGCCCTCATTTTCCCAAAGTGTGGCCCCTTGTGTGGTTAGCCTCTTCCTTACGTGGCATTGTAAGTACATACACTGATTAATTAATTACACACACTAATTTTTGGTTGGGCATATATTTATTTAAGAAATTTGTGTTGATTTGTTTGGAAATAGTAATTTAGGCTTGTATAAATTTGAAAGCTAGAACTGGGTATATAAATGTTTGAACTATATTAGTATGAAAGTTTTGGGGAAAAAACTTTTGGAATGTTAGTCTCTGTTCTGTTTTGTGGGTGTAAATTAAATGTGGCTACCTTAATGATCACAGTGGGTTTGGTATTTTTTGACCGACTTAACATAAAGGCAACATTGATGTTCATATAAGAACCATTATTTGGTATTTAAATTGTACCATGTAAAAATTATACTTTTAATGATCAGAAGGTATCCTCCTTCCTAACTTTGATTATCAGATACAGGTATGCGTATATATTTCAATTCAATAACAAATTTAATACATATGCACCATTATATTATTATTTTTATTTTTTTTGTGCTGTGTGAAACCCTTCTTGCAAGAGATTCTTGTAGATCCATGTCTCGTCCTGTCCATTATAATGTTCAGTTTTACTTGAGATGATTCAAAAACCAGCAAGGGATTGTAAATAATATGTTATACAGAATGTTATATAGGACCAAAGGTTCCAAATTACTTGTAGAACATGATTGCAGATGATAACTACGATTGATAGATATGCTTTCTAAATCATGTCTATCAATTTTAAGTTTTCGGAAAACTGTGTCCAAGTCAAATATGCTTGCACTATGATAATATTTGATTTTTTTTAGTCAAATACGCTTGAACTACGATAATATTTTGTGATCAGATTTGAATTTTTTTTATATTTCATTCTTTTTATTCATCATTCAATTTGTTCTATATGTATTTTAATTTGACTCTGATTGTTCTGTTCCTAAGCATCTCTGCTGCCTTAACAGATTGTTTGCATTTCAGTCACTCAACTTGCAGAGCTTTATATAATGGCTCTTGTGAGAACCCAAGAAGCTTCTTTTTCCAGTTCAAGATGTACTTATCAAGTATTCTTAAGTTTTAGAGGCGTAGGCACTCGCAAAACCTTTACAAGTCACTTATATACAGCGTTGGTGCAAGCGGGATTTCACACGTTTAGAGATGACAATGAGATAGAAAGAGGAAACAATATTAAGTCAGAAATGGAAAAAGCTATTCAACAATCTAGGATCTCCATAATTGTCTTCTCGAAGAACTATGCATCTTCTAGATGGTGTCTTGATGAGCTTTTAATGATCCTTGAGTGCAAGCGAACCTCTAAACATGTAGTTCTCCCAGTTTTCTATCACGTGGATCCCTTCCAAGTTAGGTACCAGCCAGGGAGCATTGGAGAAGCATTTGATAGATACGAAGAGAATCTCAAGACAGAAACTAATGATGAAAGGAAGAAGGAATTCACAGACAAGGTCGGGAAGGTGGAAGGAGCACTTAGGGAAGTTGCAGATTTGTGCGGAATGGGCCCGAAAGACCAAGATAATGGGTAACATCCTTATATTTCATGTCCTATATGCAAATTGGTATGTGCTTTAATTCTGCTGGAATGAGAACAATGCATACATTGTGGAAAAATATAAAAATTACATATAAACATACATATTTCTAGGTACATATATAATGAACATTATTTCTTATTTTTTTTAATAACTCCTTTTGGTGAAGCTGTAAAAAATCTCGTAAACAATAGTGTCTTTCACTTTCGTATGCTTACTTTTTTGGAGACTATCTCACATTCTTCCTTAAATGAAGTTAATAGAAATATAGACATGAGAATAACAAGGATGGCATTTGTGGCATTTGATCATATTTTATTAAACTGTGGGATTAAAGTGAGTTCTAAATTAGATTTGTTTTGTACATATCTAAGATTAATGGTTGCTTATTGTACTTGCTATCCTTACTTTGACTATAATTTGTAGGGATGAGTCAAAGTTTATATAGAAAGTTATAACTGCGGTTCAACATAAACTCAATCGAAAAGTATTAGATGTTGCTCCATATTTGGTTGGTATACATGATCAGACCAGAAAAATTGATTTGTGGTTGCGGGATGGGTCAACTAGTGGTAGCATAATGATGATTTGTGGCATGGGCGGGATTGGAAAAACAACTATTGCCAAATTCATCTTTAACAAAAACTTTGAAAATTTTGATGGTAATAGCTTTCTCATGGATATAAACGAGCAATCAAAAAACAACTAAAGGTTTCATTGGTTTACAGACTCGACTGCTTTTAGATATTTGTAAGTGGAAAAAAGAAAAAATAAACAATATTGATGGAGGAATCATTAAGATTCAAGATGCCTTCCAGATACAGGTACGTATATATTTCAATTCAATAACAAATTTAATACATATGCACCATTATATTATTATTTTTATTTTCTGTGCTGTGTGAAACCCCTCTTGCAAGAGATTCTTGTAGATCCATGTCTCGTCCTGTCCATTACAATGTTCAGTTTTACTTGAGATGATTCAAAAACCAGCAAGAGATTGTAAATAATTTGTTATACAGAATGGTATATAGGACCAAAGGTTCCAAATTACTTGTAGAACATGATTGAAAATGATAACTACGATTAATAGATATGCTTTCTAAATCATGTCATTGATTGTGTTGCTGCTAAATTGTACCACGTATCATATCATTAGCTTCCAGCTCAAGTACCTGGTAGAAAAGAGTTGAATCAATCTTTTTTATTTTCTCCCAATACACAGAATATAAATATCTTTGTGCGTAGTTGTAAAATTTTAGTGGAGATTCACCAAAATCCAAGGTTATTACCTGGTAGAAAAGAATTAAATCAATTTTTTTTCTTCCCAATATACAGAATATAAAATATTCTGAGCATAGTGGAAAATTTTAGTGGAGATGTACAAAAAAAATCCAAGTTACCTGGCAAACGAGTAATTGCTTTTGGTATTGCAGCTTGGCAACACGCTCTTTAAGCTCTATCACGTATTCTCTTATACTTCTTACATTCTCTTCTGCAGCATTTTGAAACATCTTCTGTATTTTCCTCATGTTAACAGAACTTGTACGTCGATATGGAGTACCTTCCTTCGATGAGACGTCTCCACCATCCTCGCTCTTCGTAGGAGCCTCTTTTTCAGATAGCAATAGATTATCATTGGACAAAGCGTCGTCAAACTCTGGAACTCTATTTTCAATCTCAGAATCCAATACTTGCTTAGTAGATGATAGAGGTGAGCATGGAGATCTTATGAAGTTTTGCCGGCTGGCAGTGTTGCTTGAAGCTAGAGGAAGCAACTTTTTCTTTTTAGAATGATTCTTGGTCTTCAAAGCTGCTTCACCATGACACTGTTGATCTGTGTTGCTTGGAAGTGACATAACCAATTTGTCAATAGAGTTCTGAACATTTTCGAGCTGCTCCTCGAGCTCAGCAATGTTACTTCCTTGTGAGTGAAGTCTAGTTATTTCATCCTTGAGGTTAGCACTAATACTTTTGTTTATCGAAACAACACTTTCAACTTCAACTTCTTTTAGAGCTGGTCGAACAGCACACAAACCCTTAATTTCTGCTTGTAGCTTAGCAATTGTTTCTGCAGCGTCCTGGTTACCTTGTCTATGACAAGCCACCTCCTTTTGTAGTACTTCTAGTGCTCAATTTGCTTCCTCCCCAAGCTGCTCCTGGAGGTGTTCAAGTTTTCGAATCTCATGCATAAGTGTGAAAGGAGCAGTGGATAATTGCCTCATGGTCTGCCTTCCCATTGTATTTATGATTTTATCGAAACGGCCTAGTACCTTGCCTGCAAGGTTTGGTGATAAAGTCCCAGAGAAAGAAAGACACTTTTTCACCACTGGACTGGGAGACTCAATTGGATTCAAAACCTGAATTATGTTTCGAACATTAAGCAAAGAAAAAAACTTAAAACAAACTAGTCTTATAAGTGTGAGAGAGCATGTATGTGTGTGGGAAAGAGAGAGACCTGTGGTTCCTCCTGAAGTTTAAAAAAAAATTAATTAATGCCCATATATTATATATTTATGGAAAAATTTCAACGGGGTCTATAACCCCACTACTCCCTTATTGTATCCGGCCCAAGGTACATGATTAGTAGATTAAATCGGAATGATGTTTAAATTAGTTCAGTTTTCCCTCCGGTTCTGTAGTGGATTAATTTTCTTCATGTTTCATTCATAACATTGTTTTTTGAGTTTTTTTTAATGTCTGGCTTGTAAACTGTATAGATCATTTTATTTTATGTGTGTGGCCTTGTGGGTGTGAGTGTGAGCATAGAGGAATGGATTGAGGGAAAATGGGAGGGGATTGCTCTCTAGATCATATTCTGGCACTTGTTCATGTGTAAGCAGAAAGGGTTGGAGGGAGGCAGTGATGAGAGGGGTTTCTCCTTATATCATACTTTGGCACTACGCATTGGGTTTTTGCACAGTGCTTCAATAATTTATATAGCTCTAGCTGGGTTTTGAGGAAGTTTGCTCTTTACTCGTTGCTTAATAATTCAGATTGAATGCTCTATAGGGATGCAGTCATCTCAGGGGAAGGAAAGCTGGTTCATCACTACATCTTGATGTAAATATTGAGGTTGACTATTATTAATTTTGCATTCTTTATACGATCTAACCTTTCATTTTATGCATATGTTCTATCTTGTTGAATTTGATACAACAGTTACTTTAACTTGGCAGGTTGATCCCTTCTATAGTGTTAGTGTTGCGTATGAAGTTGAGGAGAATGTTCGTGATGAAATTCAGAAATCTCATCCTGAAGTAGCTGAAGTTTTCATTCACATAGGTAACAACTTTATTTTGTTTAATCCTTGTACCGTCTCCAGAAAACTACATCGTTTTAAGGCATCACAGGTTTGTAGTATTTTAGGAATGATCAAGAGATGTGGAGTTATGGACTGTTAAACTATGAGTTTGAGATTGGCAGATTGCATTTTAGACCATGTTTTTGGGTGGTCAATCATGGAGCAGTGGTTTTAAATTTCTTCCTGAAAGGAAACTGAAACAAGTCTAATATCCATTCAATATTTATGCAAATTCATTTTAGTCTATGACTGTCTTGTGAACCATTGCTGATATTTGGTGATCCACACAAGCCTTCTCTACTGCTGCTTTTTACGAGATGAAAGGTGGTCTGGAATCACGCATAAGACTCGTATTTACCATTTCCCCTTGTTGCATACTTCTTTTCCTCGTGCTGTCAATTAACAATTATATAGTGAACCTTATACTCACATTTGTTTCTGCTTTGCACTTTCCCTAATCCACCCTCCTTGTTTTTCTAACTGATTATTAAGTTGGCATATGTCACAAGGGGTTAATTGAGTTTGTTCTTGATGACATCTTGATGAACTATGGCTGCTTATTTATGTCTCCTCTTTGATGTGAAACTAGTATCCCTTCTCACCAATATAACTTTCTGTAAAGACTTCATTAAATTTTGAGATCAGATTTCATGCAATCTCATACAGAATTCTAGAAAATTGGGAAATCTGTACCTTGGTTTGCTAAAGTGCAACATCTGATTTTCCATGTGTCCTAGACAAAAAGTCTCTAAAAATAAGGTTTTTAAATCATAAATTTATATGTATTGTCCCCAGTAAGGAATAAGATGAAATTAAAGGATATTATATATGCAATGGTCATTTTGAGTAAACACTGTTATCAGTTTGTGAAATTTATAATCTATTGTATGTGTTTTATCTTATTAATATTCCACGATATGCTTTTCGCTTGCTATAATTATCCATGCAGAGCCTTCATTTTTAAATGTTTCACTCAATAAAACGGACCAACAAAAAATATGAAGGGAGCAGATCACCTGAAGAGTAATGCATGTTAAAATGATAAACATATCGAAGACAACACCTCTGTTTTGTTAGCAGTCAAGTTTGCAGAGGTATACTCTTTCCATCTTTCTGAAGAGGCTTTTTAATATTTTTACTATTAAAATGTTCAGTTTAATACTCCCTTTGGAACAAATATAAGATTATTGACTTCTTGAAGTCAATTTGAGACATTTTTTTCATACTCGGGTAAATTTATTTAATTTTAGTCAGTACAATGATGAATATTGTAAACTAGTTTAAAAGGTACTACTAATTATAAGATTTGTATTTTCATAAATTTTAATGAATCTTATCATTTGAGTTTAAAAATATCTTAAATTGATTTTTAAAAGTCAATAATAATTTGGAAATGGAAGGAGTATTTATCGATGTGTGGTTAGTAACGTCATGGACTACTGAGCTCTTATATTCTTCATGGCTGTTATTTAGTCCTAAAAAATCTAATGGCATAAAAGGGTCAATTTGCCATGAACTTTTGAAAAACTGATAATATATATTTTTGGCAAGTATTGAAGAATTGGTAATTTGTTATCCCAGAATGCCGATTGCGTTGAAGTCCCTTGTTACTTTATTAGTCCTCTTTCATGCATGATGTTCCCAATTCCAATTTGTTTATTATATAGTACATAGGAGACTAAAACCTCTTTTAGTCCCAGGAAAACAAACTCTTTAATTGTAGGCCTAAAAATAATAATTATGTCAAAATTTAACTAATCTGTTTTCATATATGGACCACTTCAAAATCTGCTTGAGCTAACTAAAATTTTCTTTATTCCCAGGCATTAGTGAGAGAACATGGTACGCCTTCTTATGATATTGTGATTTCCTATTTGTCTTTTTCTGTTTATGAGCAATACGGTGTACATTAGTACCACGTAGCAACTCTATTGTCTTTGTGTATTGATTTTGGCACTAAGTGCCTCTGGTGACCTATTTGCTTCATTTTTTTGACTTGCTATTATTTTTAAATATGTGCAGAAAGACTGCTTTTCTACGACATGCCTTACAATATTTGGTATCAAATTTTTGTGCTACGTTTACGGAAGACAAGGGACGAAATTATGAAGTGTAATCTCTCTATATATGTAGATATATACTTTAATTGAAGAACTGTGGTAGCTTTAGATGGTTAATTGTAAAGATAATGAATGATTATGTAGTGGAATATTTTATTAAGTTAATAATATTTTAATTTTTTTTATTTTTGCCATTATTTGCTATGGGGACATTGAGCCAGTCAGGTACACAAAAGAATGTCAAATTTTGATTTGGCGATAATATAATTCGTTACCAAAGCATTGAACAAGTTTTAATATAGCAATAATTTTTTATACATTTAGCAACAAATTTTCGTTGCTAATGACATTTAAAATATAATATTTGGCAACAAAAAATTAACCTAATAACAACGGAGAGGATGTTGCTAATACTAAAATAAAAGGCAACATTTTTTATTGTTGCAAATCATATCAACTTTCGTTGCACATATAAAGAAACGGCAACATATAATGTCGTTGCTAATCAACGACTTTCGTTGCTATTGAAAAATAACCAGCAACAAACATTTTCGTTGCTGATTCAGCATAATGTCGTTGCCAAATAATATAATCAGCAACGAAAAATCGTTGCTAAAAAATTTACATTCCACAACGAAATCAAGCTTAGGCAACAATATTCATAATTTACTGCAACGAAAAATGTCATTGCAAAATGGTGTCAATTGCAACGAAAATGCATGGTCGTTGCAAAAAAAAAAAAGAGTTCATTTCGTTGCCAATTACAAGGCTTTTGCAACGAAATGGGCTTTTTAGCAACGAAAATTTAATTATTCTGCAACAATACATTTTGTTGCTAAAGGATCGATGTCCTTGTACGAAAGCCAAATTTTGTTGCAAAATGTATTAC
Organism: Panax ginseng; assembly: GCA_020205605.1. NCBI lineage: Eukaryota > Viridiplantae > Streptophyta > Magnoliopsida > Apiales > Araliaceae > Panax > Panax ginseng. The sequence goes on from CM035132.1 coordinate 181,565,894, forward strand.
TTTTGGCAACGAAAAAAATACGTTCGTTGCGGAAAAATTAGCAATGCTCATTGCGCAACGAAAGACGCAACGACAGTAAAGTCGTTGCCAAAACCCTTTTGCAACGAAATTTGACAACTTTAGCAACGAAAATTAGTTGTTGCTGAAGCCCCATTTTTTTATAGTGACAGTTTGTAAGAGATAAGGTATTGACGTATCTCAGGTTTTAACCCTCTTAGAGACATTCACGTCATTCTCTCCTTATTATCAACCAAGTGTGACATAAACCGGGACAACTCGGCAAACTTAGCTTCGTACCGCGACACGGTTATATTTTTTTGCTCCATCTTGATGAACTCTACCTCCTTCATGTGACGAATACTTTCGGGAAAGTACTTGTCGTTGACCAGTTTTTGGAACTTCTCCCAAGACATCTTCAGTGCGGCAAACTGAGTACGCTTTACAGATTCCCACCAATAATCTGCATTTCCTCGCAATATGAAAGTGGCAAAGGGAACCTTTTGCTCCTTGGAGCATCCCAAGACATCAAATTTCTTGGTGATCTTCTTTATCCACATCTCTGCCTTAAGTGGTTTGGCTCTCCCAAAAACTTCGGTGGTCCCAGCTCCTTGAACTTCTTAGCGGCTACCGTCCGAGAGTTGCCAGTGTTTTCACCTGTATTTTGGACAAGAGTCTCTCTCGCCTGATGTTGCATGAATTGCAGAAAGCCCTTAAACATTTTGTCGTTCATCATTTGGTCGGTGTTGTTGTTTGCATGAGGATTGTTGCCTTCTTGATGTACATTTTCCTGGTTATTGATCGTTAGTGATTCAACGGTCTCATGTGCTCCCTTGCTATTCTCAACATTCTCGGATGTCATTTTCAAATACTGCCACAAAACAAGGGTTAATTGACATACAACATAATATCCCTATATTCTAACCTACCAATTAAATAACAAATAAACTTAGGTAGGTCATACTAGCGAATGAATTACCCGTCTCTCCCCTCCTAGTTTTAGTCTCACATCTCCGCTAGGGATCATATCCCTAAGCTCTGATATCAACTGTGACGCCCCCAAAATAGGTATACATCACCCATTCTGAGTCGTCAAATACATGGTACAGAATTCAAATACAACTTAATTATACAACTGTCGTGTAAAGTACGACGAAACATAAACTGTGAGTTTAATACAAATATTATCTTCTAGAAAATATCCCAAACTCAAATTTAATATTATTACAATTATTAACACACTAGTTCACAGAATAGTGAGGACTACTAATGCACCATCTCGGACCATGCATCACTCCGTTCCCTGATTAGTCCCAGCTATGTTCTCATTTCCTGAAGAGAACAATGAAAGCAAAGGATGAGCTCAACTAGCTCAGTAAGAAATATTATGACTAAGATAATACAAAATAAATTATCGTTAGCCTTCAACAGTGTTAAATTGATAAAATACAATAGACATCTAGTTTAACTGCTGCAGAACAAGCAATCCATTAGAAGAGTCAAGTAGAGCATGATATCTACTATCTTCTATGATTTAAAAAGTTTATCATCAATTTTATCGCTAAGACTCAGCTTAATAAATAATCTACATCATCAAATCATCCCTGCACTACGGCCAAGGATACTCATTAGTATCACGACCACGAATTATCCATGTACTATGGGCCAAGGATGTTCGTGTTTTCATCAATGGTCATGATCATGCCAACAACTGTCCATCAATGCACTGCAGGCCAATGAGGACTTTTACCACATCATTTGTAACATTACGGTCATGATTATACCGAATAATCCCTGATTATAATCTTACCAAGTCCATCTATGCACTACGGGCCACATATGACTTTCATCATAATATAAACATGAGGATGATGACAATGAATTCAATTAAAAGAAAGCAAATGATAAATTTTTAAAGATTTATAATTTAATTTATCCAGAATTCAATAACATCCAAATTATCAACATGATACTGCTTTGTAGAGTAAAATTCAAGAATAATATTGTATCAAAAATGATTTGGACCAAAAAGAAATTAATTTTTGTCATAAATAGTACCCCGGGTGAATAGTAATTGAGTGAATAGTATCCCGTGAATAGTACTTCAGGAATAGTAACCCCGTGAATAGTACTCCGGCATGAAAAAGCTAAAACTTATAAAGAATGCTCAGAATAATATTTCTATGAAAAGATACTGGATGAAGCTCAAATATCAAGGATATTCTACTAATTTCATGGAGTATAGAAGCTAAAACTTTAACAAAATGAGTGTAGAATTCTAAATCTTAAACGAAATAATATTACTTACATACTACAGAGTATGAAAAAAAATATTATTTCATATGAATACTAAACAAAAATATTATCCCTTAACTTGAAAAGAAAAGTATTCCAATTGGTATAGCGTGAATATTCTTGAAAAAAACTTTCACTGTTTTCTACGCTCAAAGCTTTCTAAAACTCAAAATAAATACGCTCAATATTATAGAAGAAGAATTCTCTGATTCTGGTGTGATTTTGAATTCTAAGTAAGCATCCTATTTATAGGAGAATGGAAGGATACTATTTAGAAAAAAATTCACGCACCAACAATGAGATTTCGAACAAAAAACAATCACAAAGTGAAGAAAATAAAAAATCGACCCATTTTTTCAAATTATTAATATAATATTCAATAAAATATAATATATTCTATATTTCATAAAAAAACAAAACTTATTATAATATATATATATATATATATATATATAAATTAACACATGCCCTTTGAAAAAATATCACTCCCCCCGTGACAATTTTCATCAGTTCCCCCCATTTTTTTCTTCCAACGTGGGCCCCACGTGTTCCCCCCACCAACATATCACCATCACAGGTGGATCCCACCATATAATATATATACTGAATAACTTTCTACCGATTATTTTAAAAAAGGAGTAAATGGGGGTCCATAAAATAAGCAAAATTTACATCAAATACTTCATAAAAAATCCCCTCAATATTTTTAACAATATTTATTCATCATTATTATTATTCGCAATATTTAACAACCAGATCATTCGCAGGAAAGAGGGGGCTTTCCATAAGGATTTCTCCCTATTAGCGCGCAATTAATTGACCAAACCTCTCCTCGACAAAACTTTCTAGATATTGTCAATATTAAAAATAATAATATGAATAATTGTATCGTCTCAATTATTGATTTAATAATATAAAAAAATATTGACAATAATTGAATTAAATAACGTGAGATACTATGCAACAATTACTGTATCAATAATTGAACAACACTAAGTGACTTCTTACGTAAGCATCAATAATCAATACCGTGTGCTATTATGCAACCACGTGTATTCCTGTACTTTTACCACCGGGTATTTCAACAGTTTAACAGTAAAACCTTCGCTGTTATTTTATAAAAAGATATTTCTGTTGTTTTCTCATTCCGAAAATAATTCCGTTGTGAGGTCCACCAATGATTGTGTCGTCGTACGAATATTTCTTGTTAAAATGAATATTCTCTGACCAATCGAATATTTAATAACAACTTGCATATTTTGCAAAATTTATAAATATTACCTACAACTATAACATTATATCAAATTCACACCATAATATTCAAAAATATATTTCTAGAAAAATTAATCTTTATTTATGAAAATTGGGGTCTTACATTTTCTCCCTCCCGATCTTCCTCTCTATGACTCTTATTTTTGATATCACGTATTTTCTGAGTGTGGGCTAGCTCAAAATACTGTAAAGTGATATAATATATAAAGTCCTCAACTCTCTGATATTTATCAGGATAATTTGAGAATTTTTCTGATATATTTTATCCTGCTATTTTGTTATATCTTAATAAGGGCTAGAGTGGGGATCAAGTAGGATTCTATAATTCTAGCTCCAATATAATACTAATTTCTGATTAACTCTTTAACCTATTAGAATTATATTAATTATAACTAATTTCACTAAATAGTTATAATTGCACTCTAGAATTAATAGAATTAAAATTAATTAATTAAATCCTTCCACTTTTAGTATCTTGAAAATAACTCCTCTACAATAATATCCATAAACGCATGTAGGAATAAAACTATTAACCCACTACGTTTATTGCTTTTATCCTTGACTACATAAGTTATACACTTTTGATCACACATTAATTTAAGAAATTAAATTAATACTTTAGTAATTTGAATTACTAAAATACTTGGCCAAGATTCTGGTGGTCAACCAATAAATTATATCAAGGAGATATTATAATTTAATTGTAGAATTCTATCTTGAAAAATACATGTTCCTAATTTCATAACATATATCACCCAACATATTGATGTATTGATCGTATTAAAATCTCACTCTTTAATATATTAAAGTGACATATATACACTATAAAATCAAGTTCATTATTCTCTCAGGATTAAGATTAATTGCACATTAATAGTAATTGAAAAATTATTTATAATAACAATTAATATTTAACAAATAATTTTTCGTAACGATTCAGTTCTATGTATTTCAAAAATACACCAATACACTTGATTAAAGTCTTTACTTGACTAAGACAAATCATCCAATCAAGTGTATTACAATCTACTAGAATGGTATGTCCATTTCCATCTAAGAAATATATTTCTTTAATTATACATAACATATAATTTATGTCTTTTGTATATGACACTCTTTCATATACATAAATTACAAAATGTATAATTATGGACAAAATTTATGACACATTTAATTATGCAAAATGAAATTAAATTTTATTATTAAAAGAATAAAATAAATATCAACATTGGGTTTTTTAGGGCTTAAAACCTTACAATCTCCCACTAGCCCTAAGCCCAATCTACCATATGTCTAATACCTATTCCCTCAAGATGAAAATCAAAAACTATGGAAGAAAAGGTCTTCGTAAAAGGATCAGCCAAATTTTGTGCAGAAGTTATCTTTGAAACTATCATATCTCCTTGTTGAACTATATCTCGGATGGTGTGATATTTTCTTTCAATGTGTTTGCCTTTCTTGTGGTTTCTAAGCTCATTTGATTGTCCAATCGCCCCATTATTTTCACAAAACAGGACAATAGGAGATGATACTAAAGGTACCATTCCTATTTCTAACAAGAACTTCTTGAGCCATACATCCTCTTTTACAGCTTCGGAAGCATCAACGTATTCAGCTTCCATGGTGGAGTCAGCTATGCAAGACTGTTTAACACTCCTCCAACTGAAAGCTCCACCTCCAAGAGTAAACACATAGCCAGATGTTGACTTTTTAAAGTCTTTATCTGAGTGAAAATACGAATCTGTATATCCTTTCGGGACAAGATCATCACTAGAATAGAAAAACATATAATCTCTTGTTCTCCGTAAATACTTAAGTATATGCTTTACTGCTATCCAATGTTCGAGCCCAGGGTTAGACTAATATCTGCTAACCAAGCCAACTACAAAACAAATATCTTGTCTAGTACACAACATTGCATACATAAGACTTCTGACCGTCGAAGCATAAGGGATTGTTTTCATGTTCTCTTGCTCTTGAGGTGTCTTTGGACACTGCTCCTTAGTAAGAGGAATTCCATGTCTGATAGGAAGTAATTCTTTCTTGGAATTCTGCATGTTGAACCTAGCCAAAATTATATCAATGTATGCAGCTTGGGATAGGCCCAACATTTTATTCTTGAGATCACTCCAAAGCTTGATCCCTAGAATGTAATTAGCCTCTCCTAGGTCCTTCATCTCAAAATTACTAGACAACCAAATTTTGACGCTAGATAATACTCCCACATCATTACCAATAAGCAATATATCATCCACATAAAGAACTAAGAATACCACCACCCCATCTTTATTCTTCTTGTACACACAAGATTCTTCTGGATTTTGTTCAGAACCATAAGATTTGATTGCTTGATCAAACCTTATATTCCAAGACCTTGATGCTTTCTTAAGTCCATAAATGGACTTTTGCAACTTCCATACCATATTTTGTTGGCCTTTAACTATGAAACCATTAGGTTGCTTCATATATATTTCTTCATCAAAATATCCATTAAGAAAAGCAGTCTTGACATCCATTTTCCATATCTCGCAATCGAGATGAGCTGCAATGGATAAGAGTATTCTGATAAATTTATGCATAGCCACTGGTAAAAAAATTTCCTCATAATCTATACCTTCTTTTTGAGTAAAACCTTTTGCTACCAACCGTTCTTTAATGGTTTCCACCTTTCCATCTACCCCTCATTTTCTTTTGTAGACCTAAGGGTGAGCATTCGGTTATTATCCGAACCGAATAAACATTTCTGTTATAACTGAAAACTGAAATAGCACTGTTTTGAATATCCAAACAACTAACCGAAATACATGATAACCGAATAACTGAATAACCAAATTAATTATTCGGTTAATAACAAAATTTACTAGATTTATAAATCTCTACAATTCACTAGCTTGCAAGCTCAAAATCCACAAGATATATGCTAAAATCATAACAAATCTATACAATTCGCTAGCTTGTAAATGAATTAGCAGAATAAAAAATATATTATTGTTCTTCAAGAAAAACCCAGCAAATTCAGTGAAAGGAGAAGTCGTTATAATTTATAAAGATGGGATCACAGCAAGTCAGCAAGACTTATTCAGCCTTGTCCACTGTCGTAAAACACCAATTGGTGCCTAACCTCATCACAACATCAAGCAACATAAAAACTTAAAACAAATTATGTAATTATACAACTGATAAAAGTAAAAAGTTAATGAGCTATAATCAAGGGCTTCAGCGTGCCTAAGAATCAACCCTAATTGTATAAAGTAATCTCACTGAAATCCACTAAGATAATTAAAACTATCATCAATTCATCATAACTCATAAGCCCTATTTTGTTTCCCAAAATGGGTCAATCAACTGATCAAGAATTGGCAAAAATTAAAAGAAAACAGAAACTGCAAAATACCCTTTAAAATTAGAGGTATCAGATTCAAACCCAAAATCTCCAAGTTGGCCATTTAAATCACCATCAAGCAATACATTACTAGCCTTAATGTCTCTCTGTGTATCACAATTTGCTCATACCCTTCATGTAAATACAATAGCCCAGAAGCAACACCTTTGACTATATTGAACCTCTGTTCCCAACTCAATTTTGATTTGGGTTTATCAAACAACAATCTATCTAAGCTTCCATTAGGCATAAAATCATAAACAAGTAATAAATCACAATGAAGAAGCCGACACCATCCATCCTATGAATTGAACCAAATTCCTATGGCGAAGCACCGCCAATTGTAGAAATTTGGAACACAAATTCACGCAAAACCCAAAATTTGATTCGTTTGAAGCGCTTCACGACCACTTGTGTTTTTTATTTTGGTATTGTTCCTTTATAAACTTTACCAAATCCACCAGACCCAAGTATCTCAGTATCCTTAAACCCTAAACCATATAAGATTTGTCACCGCATTAATTAAGCCAAACCATAAACAACACTACTACATACGATACAAACGAATGATGGAAAATTAATTAAACCCTGAAGAGTGAAGGGGTTGTCTTCAAATTTTGGGGATTAAACCAGATCAGAAAAGGGGGATACTTGGATAGCTTCATCACCTTGATCCTTTCTGGGAGTTCGAGATCGCCTCTGGGTGGTGGTGCAGCCGTGCAGGGCTCTGCCATTCTGGGCTAGTGGGTTAATTGTTGAGAAAGCCAGGAATGAAAATTTGAGATGTCATGTTATTATTTTAAGAGTTACTTTGCAAGGCTCATCCGGTTATTTTCTTAGCAAGGCTTATTCGGTTATTCGGTTAAACTGAATAACCTAAAAGTGAAACCCGTATGAACTAACCGTAAACAGTAAATAATTTCGGATATAACTGAAATGTCAAAATTAACCAAATTATCAGAAAATTTCAGTTAACTTATTTCGGTTCGGTAATTCGGTTATACCCTTTTTTTGCCCAGTCCTATGTAGACCCATTTGCACCCTATAGGTTTGACCCCATTAGGTGCTTCTACAAGTTCCCATACTTTATTTGAGTACATGGAATCCATTTCTTGTTTCATAGCTATTTGCCAGTTAGATGCATCTACATCATTAATAGCTTCATGGTAGTTAGAGGGATCCGACTCTACTTCTTCTAGAATAACATCAAAAGTTTCTCCAAGAAATGAAAGTCTCTCAGGAGGCCTGATACTCCTCCCACTACGACGAAGCTCCGGTGTATTAGAAGAATCGGGCTGGTTAGTTTGTGGCAATTCATCTAAGTCTTGTGGTGGATTAATTGATGTACTTAACATTTCTTCTAAGACAATTTTACTACTTGACTTGTGATCCACTATGTAGTCATTTTCCAGAAAAACTACATTTGCACTAATAAATACTTTCTGGTCTAAAAGACTATATAAAATAGAACACCTCTAGTTCTTTTTGGATATCCTACAAGAAAACATACTTCTGTTCTTGAACCTAATTTATCTAAGTCTATCTTTCCTTTTCATACATGTGAAGGTGTGCCCCATATATGAATATGGTGCGATACTGGCTTTCGCCACTCCACAATTCTCTAGGTGTTAAAGGAACATATTTTGATGGTACAAGATTCAATAAGTACATTGTCGTTTCTAGTGCATAAACTTAAAAGGAAATAGGAAGAGTAAAAAAATCATCATAGACCTTACCATATCCAAAAGAGTCATGTTTCTTCTTTCCACCACACCATTTTGCTGGGGTGCACCCGGTGCAGTCAATTCAGATATAATTCCTTTATCAGATAAGTAATCTTTGAATTATTCCCTAAGGAGGTATTCACCTCCTCAATCCGATCGAAGGGCCTTTATGTGTTTACCAGATTGCGTTTCTACTTTTGCCTGAAATTCTTTGAATTTTTCAAATGTTTTAAACTTTCGATGCATAAGGTACACATAACCAAATCTTGAGTAATCATCAGTAAAAGTGATGAAATACTCAAACCCTCCTCGTGTTTGGATATATATTCATAGGACCACATACATCTGTATGAAGTAATTCTAACTTATCACTATCTCTATATTTCTTTGCCTTGAAAGGTCCTTTGGTCATTTTTTCTTGTATACAGGATTCGTAAACTGGAAGATTTTCAACTTCTAAGGAGCTTAAAGGACCATCTTTAACTAGTCTTTGGATCCTATTTAGATTAATATGACCTAATCATAGATGCCATAGATAAGTTTGATTAACTAAAGAAATTTTTCTTTTTAATGGAAAATGTTGACTACTTTCAGTTTGCATTAATGAATAATAATTTGGAGTAAGAATATATAAATTATCTACCAATGAACCAGAACAAATGAAATTTTTATTCTCGCGAATAACAATCTTGGAATCAAAATTAACTGAATATCCATGTTTAAACAAATAAGAAACTGAAATTAAATTTCTACGAATGTCTGGAATATAAAGACAATCTACTAAATCTAAAGTCCTATCATTATTAAAATTGAGATGCACAACTCCCACTACAATAGCTGCTACTTTTGTGCTAGAACCAAGATGTAGAAAAATCTCGCCTTCATTCAATTTTCTGGTTTCCTAAAACCCTTGTAAAAAATTACAAACATGATTAGTGGTTCCTGATTCTACACACCAGGATTTAGTAGAACGACCCACAAAATATGTTTCATGAACAAAAGATTAATATTTACCTATCTTGCCAAACTGATCAATTAGACAATCAATCATACCTTGATTTTTGATCATGGCTAGGTAAGTAGGAAAATTCCTTTTCCGGCGACCTTTCTCTCCACATTGAAAACATTTCCCTTTAGGTTTTTCTTTTCACTACTACAAAACAGTAAATAGATAATGCATAAAAAACGTTGTGGTTTGTATCCCAAAAACGTCGTGGTTAAGGGTGTCATTTATTTGACACCCTTTATACAACGTTTTTAAAACGTTGTGGTTAGATTACATTTACAATGTTTTTTCTTAAAAAACGTTGTATATTTATTTTTGAAAAATCATTGGATGCTTGAAAACGTTGTAGATAGTATGATTCCACAACGTTTTCTGGCTTAAAATGTTGTAATTTGATACATCAGACAATGTTTAGACACATTTATACAACGTTTAGAAGGTGTCATCTATTTAAAGCCAAAATGTATCAAACATTCAAAATATACCAATTACAAATAATATTACTATCCATACATCTCAAATTCAAAATATACCAATTACAAAGAATATTAATACCATACAATACGTTTACATCCCAATAATACCAAACTATCCATACATCTTAAATTCCTATGAATTTGACTACATCCACAAAATATACCAAACTATCCATAAAATTAAACTACTACCTAATGAGAAGTAAGGTTGATTCTGTGGAAGATGATTTCTTTACATCCTCCAGGTTAGATAGTATATGTGCAGCAACATTTGGATGGGCTTTGATCTGCAACAAATAAAAGGGAAGCATCAAACATCCATCTCGTTTGTATTTTGGACACCCGTATAACCATCGAAGGCTGTTAAAGTGACTAATTCCTGAAAATTAGGAGGCGTTTGAAGCAAAAATAACACTATCTTATTGTATAATATTATAAGAGAAGGTATTATAATGGGATTAAGCTCATCAAAATTTTCCTTCTATTTAAAAAAATACTGTTTTGGAGAATAAATACATTCATTTAAAAATTAAAAATTGTTTTTTTAAGCTATCACATAAAAGGAACAGAAGTATAGTAACAACAACTGATTTGTAAAGCACTAGTCGGTTATGAACTTTCAATCATTTACCTTCATTTCTTTCCGGATATCCTTTGCTAGAGCACTATTATCCCCACGTAGCACATAAAGGGAACCAGTTACATGTAACTGAAATTCTTAGTCAAGAATTAAAGCAATATACAGCAAAATGCATTGCAGGTGAAAAGCATCTCGTCCATTACAAAGGCTAAAAATATGTAGACAAAGGAATATGTATCCACATATTTGACATCAATAACAAGAAAGACGAGTGAAAACTCCAGAACAGTAAGCTTCACTCGAATTCTAAATGTTAAGTGAAATGTGTATTACACAAATGCATAATGATAAAGAAGCAATATAGTACAGAACATATTCTTGACAATTTATTAAAGAAAGCAAAAGAGGAGTGAACTGAGTTATGTTTTTCACCTTTATATATATATATATATATATATATATATATATATATGGTGAGAAAATAACTGAATAGTGAGATAATTAAGCTCATAAAATTCATACTCTGGTAGAAAAGAATGATAAAAGAGAGGCTATAAAGGATGAATATATATGGTTAAGCACATCAATTGATTTGAAATGAAAATACAAGGTAAAGTCAAACTTTCATTACAAACTCTTAATTAATCAATATGAGTACGACAAACTTCAAAACCCCATAATTTTAATCTTGTAGGCAAAAGCTGTAGTATCTAATACCTGTGCATCTAGAGCACTCTCCAATACTTGAGGTAGAAGACGTGCAGGATGTCCCAACCTCACCAACTTTACTCTATTGAACAATCCAAAATAGAAATTTAGTTGTTCAATTGGATGCCAAATAATTGAAGAGATACGTAAATTGTAAAATATCTCAGTAGTTTTTTTATCCACAATCTGGGAACAATTGCTTATGCACTAATGGGAAGTTTGATGCATGTAGCTGCAGAAATTACCGTCTGACAAACGAATCTTCCCACAATTCAGAGGAGAATCTCGGATTTAAAAATTTCAACAAGAGTATTCTATTTAAATCTAACAGACCTATAATAAACTCAACTCAACAAAACCTCATCTCAACTTCCACGAAAGAAAATCGCATTTTTCTTATCACTAAAGGGCTAAATGAATCATAATGGCTAATAGCAACACTTGATATGCATTTTACAATTAGAAAAGCACAAAGAACCCACAGGTTTGGTGGAATAATTATTGCTAACTGTGCACTAACTACTCAAGCTTTTACTTGACATAGGAAACTCATTACTCCAAAGTCATGACATTTTACTACTACAGGAGTTGAAAACTAAAGAAGGCCAATGCAATAGATTTTCAGATGACTACCCATTTTAAAATCAATTGGTAGAAATTGTATCCCAACAAATAAGAAAGGAAGTCGCTCACAATATGCAACCACATCACCACATACTTGTAAGGAACAAGCCGTTCAACAATGTTGTCAACGACAATGTTTGAAGTAGCACAAGCAAGAATCTTTGATCCACGTTTAACCTCCTGTAAGATAATTTCAACAACACTTGTGGTCTTTCTGTAGGGTTTCGACACATAAACGCACAGCGGAAAATAAAATTTAAAAGCAATTTCGAAACCCTAAACAGGATCCATGCGAAAAATCAATTAATTCAGAGGTTAGAATTATACCGATTATTAAAACTAGAATCGATGCGGTCGAATCTCCAACGCAATTCAAATGAACTGCGTCTCTACGGTATCCACACGAACGCTCCGCGAATCGTCCTACGATCTGTAGAAGAAGGAATTGCGGTACTAGCCACCAAGGATGAGGATTTCGGAACTATTTCTCGCTAGTCTCTCTCTAAGAGCGGCTAGGGTTTTGGTTTGTGAATAATACCTAAAATGGCTACTACATATCATATATATAGCGATTAAAATGAATTATTCAAAACCTAGTTTAATAAAATCCGAATTTATATATATATATATATATATATATATATATATATATATCTTAATTAAGTCTTACTTAATTAATATACCTATATATAAATTATCCTATTAATTTAAATTGTAATTTAAATACTATCAATCATATTGATATATTTAAATCTTTACAATTTAAATTAATTCCCTTTAATTACGTTTCTATGTGTGTGACTATAGGTTATTATTACGTTGGCAATAATTTTAAAATCATATTATAAAATTATAAGCAGTGGAGACATCTAATAATGCATCACCGCTACCCAAGTAATAATAAGATCGATGATTCGATGCAACCTTTTCCGTGACCAATGTTTCAATGTAATTTAATCCTTTTAACCTTAATATCCTAGATTAAACTCGAGTCATGGAATGTGTCATACTCTTCATAATTTAATCTGAGTTTTCTTGATCAATGAGTAGACTATATGAAACAAATCACTATTTGAACATGGCCATGCATTTCATAGTCCTACTCAATCAAGAGGCCTATGGATATCATCCCTAATTTATAGGATGGTTAAATTCCATCTGGATCACTCATATTCCTCACACGATTCATGATGTACCCAATAATCACCTTTATAGTCCACCCTATTAAAGGTCACATTTGATGATATCAAAGTACATAAATTCCCGTGTAGTAATATAGTGATTTCAGGTCAGAGGACCATTACATCATTGTCACTATGAGAATTGCTAATGACACTTCGCATAATGCTCCACATAGAATTCTCATGGTGGGTCTGTCCAGTACATCGTTCTTTAACATGTACCTATGCATTGATTTAATATCTCATATATTTATAACCAATGAGATTTGGTCATCAGTCAATCCACATACTAGTCTTAATGCATCATTGTTATCCCATCAACAATGATACTCGACTAGGGACATTTAAGAACAATGATACTAATTGTAATTATATAATCTCATGTTCAAGTCACATACTTGAAACTATATAATTTGTATCACTATTCTAAGGATTTTTATTATGTTAACATTTATATAACGCAGTAAATAAAACCATAATAAAATCATTCATTTATTCAATCAAATATAATATCAAAACGTTAAGCAATTATATCAAATAATTGGCCTCTAGGGCATAAACTCTAAGACTTTCCAGTTCCAGGAGGTCCATGTAGCAAAAATAGGTCTTTGGATGACAGAGCCTTGGAAATGGCACTTTTCTTAAAGATGAACACAACATGCTTCAGTTTTAAATAAAAAATAAGAGTGCAGATGTGTAGAATAAAAACATAAAATTAAGTATGCATGGGCATATGAACCAAGATACAAACAGAGGATGTGTCAATGTATCTAACACTATATAAAATTTACTTTCAAGTATAACAGGCACTACACATTGACAACCTAAGTCTAAATAACATAATAGCAACCCTCTAACATTGTAAATTAAAGAATGATCCCTGAAGAGACAATCATTTCATGATTATCTGACAATGCTTAAAATTTACTACAGTACTGCTGCCTCTTTTTCAGTTCTAACAAAAAGAGCTCTAACTCATGCAAGCATACATGTGTCAACAAGTAATACAGAGTAAGTAGAGTATCGATCTCACAGAGAAAGTTGTTAAATTTAAACTACTATGCATCAATGAAATCACTATATTTATATGCTTAGACTAGTAACTATAATTGGTGAATTAATCTAATTGCAGATAACTATTAAAACAAGAATAATAACGAAACGAAATAAACCAAGTCTGGAAATAATGGGATCCTAACTTCATTTAATATTTCATCCAATTACCACTATTATGCAAGAATTGTTCACATATCATAAGAAAATAGCCAAGAGCACTAATAGAGTCATAGCCATTTTTCAATGCACTATGACCTACTTACACAGCATCCACAAGCGATAGACTCCATGTAATCATCAATATAACCAAAATCACTATATGTCTATGTGAAATTGCAATCATACTGAATTTAAGCACAAGCCCTTATTTTAACTCATACGGTGAATAAGTATATGTCTATCTCATTCACCAAATACACAAGCCATATAAAACATCCCCATATACGTATGCTATCATGACTACAATCCATACTCGCATGTTCATTGTCAATTCCATGCAAGTACTGAAATGAATGGTGATCAAGCATTTATACATGCAAAACAATCATAATAGAAATTCCATATGATATGTAAAACAACCCCAACAATCAAGCATGCAACCAAACTACATATTAAAATTCGTTAGAATCCCATAATGGAGTTTAGTTCATGACTGAACCAAAAGCCATTATGGGATCAACGTTAAACATGATTATCAAGCAAACAATTGAAAGATGAAGGATAGAAACGATCAAACCCAATTGCAAGTTATAAACCAATATCAACGTTCACTCCTCATAAAAATCCAGCAAAACAATAATAAAAATCCACAATGACAGAAAATCCCAAGAAGAATTAGAGAAGATGGAGTTTTGGCTTTGTTCTTCGTAGGAATCTCTCCCAATGTGTAAACCCTAGTTACGATATGAAAAATACGTCAAAAGTTATTCAAGTTATGTCTGACACCAGCCAGATATCATTTTAAAACAAATTACAACCCTTTTAATTAAAAATTAAAATAAAACAAATCGGCACTTGACCGTCATCGCGGCCGTAGCATGCTTCTCTAATATATTCCTCGCGCGGGCACGAGACTTGCAGTAAGTTATGATATCCAGCTGGGCTCTCATGGCGGGTGCCCCTCGAGGCTAATATGATGTACTGCGGTACTGCGGCTTGCGATCTGTGGATTACGTTACGGTTACGCAATGTTCTTTGCTGCTTATCACTTTGTCCTGCTGCTCATTCCTTCCATGCTTGGTCTCCTTGCTCCATTATACCTTCATGCCACACATATCCCAGCTTCGAGCCATGCATCCAATATCCTCTTGCCGTCCGACACCACCAAAGTACGCCATTTCCTGCACTTTTATGCCAAAAGGAGTTCTCAGTACATGCAATGTAAAATAACATGAAATACAACTAAAACATAATAGAATGTACTTGAGTTTGGGCATAATTCGCGTAAATTGATATCCAATAAGTAGGTGTAAAACCCACTTATCAAATACCCCCAAACTTGAACTATTGCTTGCCCTCAAGCAATGCATGCTAAATAACAAAGACAATGCAAAAGCAATGCTATGCAGCTAAATTACTATGCATACTAGTCTCACATCCTTCCAACTTAAACAGAATTTTAGCCCAACATGCCTCAGTGAATTATCCAGATTCAAGAATACAAGTTCAAACTAAACTATGGTCATAACATCATACACTCAGATAATTCATACATGCTATAGAGATGCTGTGTGTGTGTGTCTAGTGTTCACCAAAACTTGATTCAAGCAAAGAATACACATGCTAAACTGCTCAACACAGCAAATTATAGTCGAAATTACGAATCATGTATACTAATGCAACGAAGACTGTTCCAACATATCCAAACAAACTAAAGTTCAACAATGGGATAACCTACTTTATTGCTACCCACGAGGGCAATTTTTGCTCTTTCCCGTGGTGTTTATTGCTATTTTTCTTTTCTTTTTCTCATTTTTTTTCACATGACTGTGCAATGCCTTATTCCATTAAACAACACCGCTACCCCTTAGCGAGCTTTCAACTAACGACTCCCAGACCATGAAAGACCTTAGGGCGCTAGGTGTAGAGACAATCCCCTCAGGCGTACTTACTCAAGTAGCCAGGGCCCCGAAATAATACTAGCCACATTATTGCTATTCATTTTTTTATACATAGCATACCCATGTTTTCCTAATGTTCGAATGTCAATGTTTCATACAGTCTACATGCATTTCCACATATTTCTCTTTTTAAAACTACATTTTGTAACAAGCAATGCAACATATAATTCTTATACCTACAAGTGATTGTGAACACATCCGTGCAAACCGTAAACATTTAAACAGCAACATGAATTCCATCGTGTAAAACATTATAACTACGTTCATGTTATCCAATATACTCTAAAATCCTTCATAATTCACTATCATCATTGGCTAGGCAAGAATTTCTATAAAGCAAGAATTTTTGTGAGACATGCAAACTAACTAAAACAAAAAATTTTCTACCACATAAAATAAATAAACTACACATGCTGAATTTTAAACTAATCATGCAAAACTAAATTACATGCTACTATACTACTCCCCAATACCCCCAAACTTAAAGTATTCAATGCCCCATTGAATGAAGGTAAAGGGTACAAGAGAACTCCCCTAATGATCGGCTGTACCACCCTCCTCGGGTGGTGAATCTGGTGGTGGATAAGGCACTGCAGTCCCAAACTGAGGCCACTCTAGCATTGTTCCTTGCTGTGCAAAGGCCTCGGCAAGCGATTGCGTGAGACCAGTGGTAAAAGCTCCAAAATTGTTATAGATGGCGTCAACTTGTCGCTCCAACCTTCGGAGCTGGCGATCACCATGAGAAGCATGTGGTCGTGTCGACGGACCTACCTCATCGGTCTGAGGGGGCTGCGATGGCGGCTCTAGGAAACTGGGCTGGATAATGAAACCTAGTCCTTACGGATGTGGTTCACCACCTGTCCAATCCTTGAATTTGGAAATAGTAGCATGAGTGATGCCGTGGCTCGGGTTCTGCAGCTACTCGTTATTCCACGGGACTCCTTGTTGTGTACACAACATGTCTGCCACAGATGCGTGTGGAATACTCCCCGTCGTGCTCCTCCGTAAATAACGCAGCATGTTCTGATGAATTAGGTGGCCGACGTCAATGTATCTGCCTTTGATAATGCCCCATAAAATGATACCCCGCTCAGTGGTTATTTCATGCTGGTGAGCGGATGGAATTAATTTGGCACAGATAAACAGATTCCATGCCTTGGCATATCGATTCAAGGCGGACACTGGAAAAGATTTTGGCTCGGTCGTCCCTGCCTTATAATTCTATTTGGTGTCCGAAATGCACAATTCAGAAATCACTAAGTCCAAGTCCGTCATCAAATGTGCACCTGTGACCCAATTAGCCGTTGGTGGTGTGTCAGTCATCCCAAACACTGCTCTAATGGCTGGGGGGGCGAAAATCCACTTGCACTCCTCGAACCAATGTTATCCCTCCTTTCATCTCCTTAGCATTCGCGTAGAACTCGCGAACAACCCCCATGGGAATAGGCATAGGAGTTGCAGCTAAACCAACCCAGTCTCTTTCACATACCATATTCCATAGTTGGCCATCTTGCTTTTTAGGTTTAAACCCTCGTTCCTTCACAAACAATTTTTCCACGATCCGATAATATTCTTGTTACTTGAGGAAGATTCTGACGAGGAGGAGATGGGGATGGAGCGTGCTCGTTTAGAACCCATGTTCAGATGATAGAGAGAATGGAGATGAGTGGCTTAATAATGATTGAGTACTCCTGACCCCCAAATTAGTTGTTGCACAATCCAAACAGTGACCCTAGCTTTATACCTGTGAAGGAGAGGCGTGAGGCTGAACGTTGAAAGTAGAGAGAATCGTGGATTCATGCTGAGGAGTCGTGATGTTATAGGAGAGCTGAAGGGTTTGCTTCTATTTTGGCCAGTGAAAAACCCATTAAACTATGAGTCGGTTTTAAAACCTTTTAAAAATTTTGATTCGCGATGTCGTGCGTGGTAGCGTGATGCGGCAATGTAGAACTTCTTGGGTATGCAGTGGAGGATTGTGGTATGGATTGGATAGAGAAGCTACTGACTTTGTGGCACTGGCATGCGCGGCCGTGCGAGGCAATTACCAGTACTGTAAACTGTTTACTCTCAAACTGCATATCAGTGATGAGTGCACTTGAAATTTCCTACATGGACATGAATACACACTGTTAAGGCATGAATTAATGAGCAACAGGCAGGACTAAATCAACTCTATCCTACTTCAAACACCTCTTACTACAAATGCAGCT
Organism: Panax ginseng; assembly: GCA_020205605.1. Lineage (NCBI taxonomy): Eukaryota > Viridiplantae > Streptophyta > Magnoliopsida > Apiales > Araliaceae > Panax > Panax ginseng. The sequence goes on from CM035132.1 coordinate 181,584,525, forward strand.
ACGCACTCAATTATGCATAACATATAATTTATCAAACATGAAATAGAGATGATCTAACTAACTACTCCACTGACTAAATAAAAAGAAAATAGAGATAGAAAGAATGGGTTCCCTCCCATTAAGCGCTAAGTTATAGTCAATTAGCTTGACTGTCTCTGAATATCATGTCGAAAAAAAATTGAGGTGACTTTTTGTCTGTTCACCTCGCCACCAAAGTAATGCTTCAATCACTGTCCATTCACCTTAAAAGGCTTGTCCGGAATCTGATCATATACTTCAATTGCACCATGCGGAAAGACAGTTTTCACTATAAATGGTCCTGACCATCTCGATTTCAGCTTTCCGGGAAAAAGTTTAAGCCTGGAGTTATAAAGCAAAACCCTTTGTCCTGGTTCAAATGTCCTATCCATGATCTTTCGGTCATGCCATTTCTTCACCTTCTCTTTGTACGACTTCGAGTTCTCATATGCCTGTAATCTAAATTCATCCAACTCATTGAGTTGGAGTAGACGTTTCTCCTCTGCCGCTTTCAAATCAAAATTGAGCTTCCGTATTTCCCAGTATGCCTTATGCTCTAGCTCTATAGGAAGGTGACAGGCTTTTCCATACACAAGTTGAAAAGGTGACATGCCCAATGGAGTTTTGTATACAGTTCCATAAGCCCATACTGCATCATCCAATTTTTACGACCAGTCTTTCCGTGTGGGATTCACAACTTTTTCCAAGATTCTCTTAACTTCTCGATTCGACACTTCAACTTGGCCATTCGTTTGCGGGTGATAAGCTGTAGCAATGCGATGGTGCACCCCATACTTAGCCAACAAAGTCAGAACCGCTCATTGCAAAATGACCGCCTTCAATCGCATGATGATAGCTCTTGGAGTTCCAAACCTCGTGAAGATGCTTCTATGTAAAAATCTGAGGACGACCTTGGCATCGTTTGTCGGAAGAGCTGCCACTTCTACCCATTTCGAGACATAATCTACTGTGAGCAAGATGTAGAGATTCCCGCAGGAAGAAACAAAAGGTCCCATGAAATCAATCCCTCAAACATCAAAAATTTCTACTTCGAGGATCGTGTTCAAAGGAATTTCATTTCTTTTGGAGATATTCCCCACTCGCTAACATCTATCACATTACTGGACAAAACTGTGTGCATCTTTGAAAATAGTCAGCCAATAAAATCCTGATTGGAGTACTTTAGCCGCTGTTCTTTCTCCCCCGTAGTGACCTCCATACACCGAAGCATGACAATCCTGCAAAATCCCCTCGGTCTCACTATACGGAATACACCTCCTTATCATTGGATCAGAACACTATTTAAATAAGTAAGGCTCATCCCATATATACCATTTAACATCATGCAGAAATTTCTTCTTTTGATAACCCACTAAATCAGAAGGTACCATCTTACTCACCAAATAATTCGCGTAATCTGCAAACCACGGAACTTCCCCTTTCACTACAAACAACTGCTCATCTGGAAAAGTCTCATTGATCATAACATTATCGTCTGCCTACATTTTCAGATTCTCTAGTCGCGATAAGTGGTCCGCCACTTGATTTTTGATGCCCTTCTGTCTTTGATCTCCAAATCAAATTCCTGCAGTAGTATAAAATCCATCTGATCAACCGGGGTTTTGCATCCTTCTTTGCCATTAAATGTCGAATTGCCGCGTGATCCATATACACTATAACCTTTGTACCAATCAGATATGCTCGAAATTTATCAAAGGCGTACACTACTGCCAATAACTCTTTCTCTGTGGTAGTGTAGTTCAGCTGTGCATCTGTAAGGGTCTTGCTGGCATAATATATCACATGAAAAATCTTCTCTTTTATCTGCCCCAAAACAGCCCCTACAGCGTAGTCGCTGACATCACACATTAATTCAAATGGCAATTCCCAATCTGGTGCGGTAATCACAGGTGCTGAAGTTAGTTTTCTCTTTAAGTGCTCAAACGCTGACACGTAGGCTTCATCAAAGTTAAACTGTATATCCTTCTCTAATAGACTACATAGTGGTTTGGTTATCTTGGAGAAATCCTTGATGAATCTGCGGTAGAAACCTGCATGTCCCAGAAAACTACGAACACCTTTTACGGAGGTAGGTGGTGGCAAGTTCTCAATCGTGTCCAACTTCGCTCTATCCACCTCAAGTCCCTTCTTCGAAACCTTGTGTCCCAGTATAATTCCTTCCTGCACCATGAAATGGCACTTTTCCCAATTTAGCACTAAGTTCGTCTCAACACATCTCTTCAAAACCAGAACCAAATTCTTGAGGCATAAATCAAACGAGTCCCCAAAGACTGAGAAGTCATCCATAAATACTTCCACGTTTTGCTCCACCATGTCTGAAAATATAGCCATCATGCATCTCTGAAAGGTGGCTGGAGCATTGCATAATCCGAAAGACATCCTTCTAAAAGCAAAAGTGCCATATGGGCATGTGAAGGTAGTCTTTTCCTGGTCTTCTGGAGCTATCATAATCTGATTGTAGCCTGAATATCCATCCAAAAGGCAATAATACTCATGACCCGCTAATCTGTCCAACACCTAATCAATGAATGGTAGTGGAAAATGATCTTTCCTTGTAGCTTTGTTGAGTCTACGGTAATCCATGCAGACTCTCCACCCCGTCACTGTGCATGTTAGAATTAACTCATTATTTTCATTGGTCACAACGGTCATACCACCCTTCTTTGGCACACACTGCACTGGGCTCACCCATGAGCTGTCTGAAATCGGATAAATTATTCCTACATCCAGCCATTTCAGCACCTCTTTCTTGACCACTTCTTTCATTATCGGATTAAGCCTTCTTTGTTTCTCAACCGACGGTTTACTCCCATCTTCCAGCAAGATCTTATGCATACAGAACGAAGGGCTGATCCCTTTAATATCTGATATGGTCCATCCAATAGCTGATTTAAACTCTTTAAGCGCTCGTAGTAGTTTTTCTTCCTGAAAAGGTGTTAGTGCAGAAGAAATAATCACAGATAATTTTGAATCTTTATTTAAAAATGCGTACCTGAGATGTTCTGGAAGTGGTTTTAATTCAAGTTCTGGAGGTGTCTCAAGAGATGGCTTTAATTTTACCGATGACTCTCCAGCTTTTGTTAATGGCTCGACCGGTATTCCAAATCTTCTGAATTTTGGGATGACATCCAGGTATTGCACAAGTTCCACTACAAAAAAATAGGGCATTGGCGACGGCATCAGTAGCGACGGCAGTAACCCCGTCGCCAATAACCTCAGTCTCGACGGTGTAGCCATTGCCAATGAGGCCCGTCGAGAATGACCCTTCCCGGCCTAATTTTGATGGGAATTTTTTGGCGGGCATGGGAAAAGGACATAGGCAACGGCCTTTGCCGTCGGTATTGGGTGTCGTCGAGAATGAGTTAATATTTACTTACAGTGGCTTAAATTTTTTCATTTCTCTCGTTCTTTTTTCTCCCCCTTCTTCCTCGTGCCGTCACCGGCTTCCCTTTCCCGTCGCCCACCGCCCTTTTCTTGCCGTCGCCATCGTCGTCCCTCGCTCTCTCTCTCTCTCTCTCTCTCTCTCTCTCGACTGCAAGGTAATCCCAATTTCAGTTTTCCCCAAATATAACCTAGCTAATAATGTTTGTAAGTTTTTTTGACTTCGTATGGCTTTTGTTAAAGGTGTGAAGAGGTATCAGAAGTTAGCTATCAATTTTAGTATTTTGTAAGCTTTGTAGGACAATACTAATTGATATTAATGCGATGGTATAAATTGGGTACTCACTAGCCCACTCTAATTCTTCTTCTTAGTTCTTGCATAGCTAATTTTAAATTTTTTATTTGCTTCCCTTTGAATACCCTGCATTTAGACATTTTTTGGTTGAAAATATATATGAAATTGACTAATTTTAGTTTAGGGCAAGATATTGGGCCTACTTACCACTTCATTGCCATTAGTTCTGCCTGATTTTATTTTCAAAGATTATGTACGAGTTAAAAACAAAAACTATTCCCCCTCCCTTTTTTTCCTTTTTATTTTCTTGCTTCTTGATTGATCAATTTAATACTTCTTGCTTTTTGGTCACCATATTAATTGCTATTATTTGCGATTTGTTGTTTTTATTTTGTGGTAATATATGCAACTGAAATGACTAAAAATTAAAAGGGGAATGGAGGGTTGAAATGATTGGAGTTTGTTGTTTGTATGGATTTGACAATAGGTTTGAAGATTGGGAGAAGAGAGAAAGCAGGGCATTAAATAGAACCCAATTATTCAAACTAGTATACATTCTTGCTTTTGTTTCTTTCCTTACTATGCACCTAGAATACAAATATTATTAGACAAACCAACCTTGAACTGAAATTTTGCCTATACATACATCTACTTTCATAATGAGGGACTGTTAAAATATATAGGAAGTTAGGAACAAAATCTTCAGGCTGCCCCTCAATAGTTATCGGACAATGTTTAGGATCAAAGTTTTTTTCTTAAAATTGTCTCAAAGTAAATGTCATTCTCTCTTATAATTAGTTGTGACAATAAATATTATTAAAAAATTCAATATCACGTTATTTAAGATCCAATTAAAATTACACAAAGCTTATAAATTGCTCTCATTCTTTGCTTTCCAAACCCTTTCACCTTTTGAAGGCAATCACTTCCGCCTTTTTCCATAAGCGTCTCAAAGCGTGATAGTTCGGTTGAAAACCACTTTTCGATTAGTTGAATCCTTATCAACTGTAAAATAACCTCTGATGAGTTTAACATTGTAAATAGAATTAACTATTAATGTTAGGCATAATAATCCATTCTATCAAATATAAGAATATTGAATTGGCATAGATGAAAAGGAAGCTTAATAAAGGGGAACCACATATGTCAAAAGATAATTATATATATTACACTAACATGAAGACAAGACCTCAACTTTTTCGAGTTATTCAAGTACATACAAGTTGAATTTGGATAACTGCTGTAATAACAGGATTTAGAGTCTACAAAGAACACATTAATCTCGTACCTTTAACCAAACAAGCTATGCTAAACTTTTGAATCCTTCTACTTGCTAAAACCGGCCACCACACTTCGTTCTCTTTTTTACCAAGCTAAATAATGACTCAACATACTTCAAAAGACTGAGTTTAATAATTTCAGTGCATCATAATACATCCTGACCTAAAGAGTTAAAAATTGCTAGTATTCTTTTTGTTATAATAGTTTGTGACCTGATAAAAAGCTAGTATTCTTTTTTTTATACAAAAATAATCCTTACTTTGACATGTGCATATTTTTATATAGTTTAGGAAGCTTAGAAACCCGTTTGAGATTCACTTAGTAGGAGTGAATCTTAAATAGTCTCCGTTTTGGGACTGTTCTTGTATGTTTCGATCTCACTTAGGTCGGTGTTAACGACTTGAGCACGTCTTTATATTTTTTGAATTTTCGGTCAGTATATATCTCTTGACGTTCTTCGGGTGCATATTTAGACTATGATGTGTTAGTCTATTTTGTGTACTTGAAGACCATGGGAAATCTTCAGAAAAATTTTGAAAAATTTAAAGATGTGTTCAAGTTGTTAACATCGATGAGAGGCGACACATCCGGAATGGGATAAGCTGACGACGTTAGAGTGGGAGATGAAGTTAGGAAACTCATAATCTTGCATATACATTAACTTGGAGACTTGATTGTGTTTGTCTAACTTTTCATATTTATAGCAGACAGTTGTCCAAGATGTCTGTTGATCGAAGTTGGAATGTTGTCGCTGTCAAAAGTGAAGACGATGGTGTTGAGGAGGTAGATATAATTGAAGAAATCGTTGAGGACAACGAAGATGGTGATGATAACGATAGTGAAGATCTATTGCTCGAAGATGACAATTCTGATATTGATGGCTTTGATGATATAAATGATTAGGAGTATGTACTCTTTGTGTCCTTTTAGTTGTATTCAAATGTAATAGTTTGTAATAGTGCAATCATTATCTTCAACTTATATTCAAATGTAATAGTTTTTAGTTGTATCTGTATGTTATCCTCTTTGTTATTGTGCTCAAATATAGTATTTACGAATGTTTAATAATATAGTTGTATCTGTATGTTATCCTCTTTTAGTTGTATTCAAATGTAATAATATTTTTTTTATGATTTGACAGTATATATACATATGGCGCGTACACCACATGGCGATCGTGGTGGGCGTCACGGTCGTCGAAAGTAGCCTTGCCGATTCTACAGCGTGATGATCGGTAGGATCGTCAAGTATAATTACATATCTTATTGGGATACATCTTATTATTTTTTATTTTATATTGTATTGACATTATATTCGTTTATATAAATATTGATGTATTTCACTACATAGGTAATCGACGTAGGCCTCTACGGGGACTAGCACGTGGCTTGCTAGGGAATCCCCCCCAGGCGCCGCTTATATGTCGTGTTGGGACTTATAGGTAATTAATTTCATAATCCTATATAGTATTATTATAACATAAGTATTTAATATTCTTTGTAATTTGAAATGTATTAATTTTAATTATAGTATCCTTGACGCTACGCCAAGGAACACGTTGCTTGGGATCGTCCGCAACCGTTTCTCAAGCCCGTGGATGAGGTGGACGGATGTGGATGACCGTACACGGCAGCTGATTATTGATGAGTTTAGGGTAGGATGTCAATCATTCATATGCTAGTTTTATATTTCATTTGAATATCTTTTGTTACCTCTTTGATTTATGTTGTCTACTAAGCTTCTTAATGTAATCTGCGAGAGATATTATCGTTTTGAGGATTTGGTAGGAAGCCCATGGCATGACCCATTACTTACAGAGATACCTGAGAGATGAATTGGCACAAGTGGGTCTCATTTGGAAGAAGAAGGCCTAGACTAAGATGGGCGATGGACGGACACTTAAGGATGTCCACCAGATTTCATATCTATCTGCAGTGTGGGACCGGATGTGCGATGTTTGGGATGGCGAGGCCTTCAAGATGTCGGCCTGACGTTGCCGCCCGATAGTAGAGTCGTCTCCCACACCAAGACTGGGTCTCGATCGTCTGACTGCACTGGGGAGAGACTTGAGGTGAGTTTAAAGCATGCACCCTCCCGCTTAGAGTTTTGGTGGCACGCCCACCAAATAAAAAGTGACGGTGGTTATATCTCACTTAAGGCAGAACGCATTGCTGTAAGTTATGTAATTATCTTATTTAGTATGTATGTAAAATTCGGATATTCTTTTGTATTATTTCATTTTATTCTTTGCGTATCATCTACTAATGTATTTTTTTTCTGATTTGTTCGAGGATCTTACAATGGCGGGCACCAGAGAGGTGACACTCCAAGAGATTTAGATAGAGGGTACTTGCAGGCTATAGGGGGCCCAAGAAGAAGGGTAGAGTTGTGGGCATTCCCCATGTCCCAGCTTACACCCTAGTCCCTGCTGCGAGATCTCGATGGCACCCACCCACTGGAGGTAGTGGTGCGAGTGGATCGGGTGCCGGCCCTTCATTATCCGACGAATTCATCTGGCGGATCATAGAGGGGTGTATGACGAGCGGTGTTGTGCAGTCAGGCGCACCATCACGCGAGCGGATCTATCAGCTGGCTCAGGAGGTTGTCTACGGCTCTATAGATCCTACAACCGCCATTGACGACCTCATGGGTATAGTACGGGAGGAGGCCATCCGCGTTTGTGCAGTTGTCTTGGCCAACATCTTCCCACAACATATTCGACAGGTAAAGACAATTAAATTCTATATTTCTTTATTTAATTTATGTAATTTATAATTGTAATTTGTAATTGTATTTCTATGACACGCAAACACACACATAGCACCGCGTAGGTATTAGACATGTGTTAGAACTTACGGGACTCGATTCTGACATACAAAATCCGAGTTATCGTCCAGTTTGCAAAACTCGCCAACACTTAGGCAAAAGGTGAAAAACAGCCCAAAACCCGCATCGGCCGTCCGAATGTCACGCAAACACACACATAGCACCGTATAGTTATTAGACACGCATTACAACTTACGGGACTCGATTCCGACATACGAAATCCGAGTTATCGTCCAGTTTGCAAAACTCGCCAACACTTAGGCAAAAAGCCGAAAAATAGCCCGAAACCCGCATCGGCCGTCCGAATGCCATGAAAACACACACATAGCACCGCATAGGTATTAGACACGCGTTAGAACTTACGGGACTCGATTTTGACATACAGAATCCGAGTTATCGTCCAGTTTGCAAAACTCAGCAACACTTATGCAAAAAGCCAAAAAACAGCCCAAAACCCGCATCAGCCATCCGAATGCCACACAAACACACACATAGTACCGCGTAGGTATTAGACACGCGTTAGAACTTACGGGACTCGATTCCGACATACGAAATCCGAGTTATCGTCCAGTTTGTAAAACTCGCCAACACTTAGGCAAAAAGCTAAAAAATAGCCCGAAACCCGCATCGGCCGTCCGAATGCCACGCAAACACACACATAGCACCGCGTAGGTATTAGACATGCGTTAGAACTTACGGGACTCGATTCCGAAGCATACGAGAATCCGAAAGCATCATCCGGTTTGCAAAACTTCAAGAACACTTAGTCAAAAAGCTGAAAAACAGCCCAAAACCCGTATCGGCCATCCGAATGCCACGCAATCACACACATAGCACCACGTAGGTATTAGACACGCTTTAGAACTTACGGGACTCGATTACGACTTTCTAATCCGGTTATCGTCCGGTTGCAAAACTCGCCAACACTTTAGGCAAAAAATTTGAAAAATGACCCAAAACCCGTGTCGGTATTCAAATGCCACACAAACACACACACATAGCAACCGCGTGAGGTATTGAACAGCGTTTGAACTTACGGGACTCGATTTCGACATACGAAATCCGAGTTATCGCCCGGTTGCAAAAACTCAAGCAACACTTGGGCAAAAACCTTTACCAAATCTTCCACATTCCCCGTGAATAGATGGACTTAAACTACCATAATGATATATTTTATAAAAAAAATTTATACTTGCCCCGGTTGTGTTCATCTTTCCAGTATTTTTTTTTTGACGTTTTTTAAAAAAAACCACAACATTTTTATAAATAGCGTTATATATATAAAAAAAATGTTATCTATTTAAAAGGGTATATTTTGAGTTTAAACTAGATAACGTTTTTTTAAAAAAAAACGTTATCTGTCTACAAAAACACGGAGAAAAAAAAGCGCTCAATTGAAAACTTACAATTAAAAAGATACTATTTCTCCGTTCTCTTAGGCTAGGTTTTCATCGTAACTTCTCCTGAGTCGGTACTCTTTCACGTTACTAAGCCCCTCTCGCCGACGTCCAGCCCTCCCTCGCCGCCTCCTGAGTCACTCTTCCACGTTACCATCGACGTCTCTGACTTTCCTGACCTCGCCGCCTCCTACACGAGGCCCGATCAGTACCTCCAGTTAACGATTCGAACCCTAACTGGTCCAATCGTCCCCCGAAGGAGACGATTTTGCTCGACTGGGCGTCGGTGACGGGCGATGTGCCGGATAAGCATGCATTTCTGCTGGCGAATTTGATTTCTAAAGAAACCCTAGATTTGTTGAGTGGACAGACAACCGGCGGCGACTCCAGGCTCTCGATGAAAAATGTATGCTTTCTGCTCTGCCTTAGTATTCGTCATTCCGTTAATTTGACATTCACTTCGTCTCTATTTATTTAGTTATTTATTTATGAATATTAGTATCTGTTATTCCGTTAATTTGAGATTTCATGGATCTGAGAATAATTTTTTGGGGGTTAAACAGCCAAAAAGTTATAATTTTTACTTTGGTTGGAAGCATACTGGATAACGAATGTGATATCATTGCTAGTTTACTGTTATTCTGCAAGATAAACCTCTAAATTTTCAACTTGGTTTCAGAGGCTTTGAGACATCACCGAGGAAATATATCATACCTTTTTATATGTGTCGTTGGTCTTCTGTTCTCATTTATTTTTATGTGATTCCACAAGTCTTCAGATATTTGTAATGCCGAGGGAGGCCTACTTGTAAGTATTTGTCAGCACATTTCAACTTGGTTTCTTGTATAAAATATTGTTTATAGTATATTTTGCGTTATTTTACGTTCAATAACAAACTAATGTGGCCTTTGTTTGTTTTTGTATCTTCTCTAATTACAAGTGTACTCCTCTGATCAACTTCAACATTGAGGGAAATCTATTAGCTGTATCTATTAGTGGTATCTTGGGCTTGTTTGGTTATTATGCTTGATGTTCCCCCTAAATGTGTGGTTTATTGTCATTAGGTGGTTGCCTTGGTGGATTTTGATGCTGAACTGAAAAGGGTTAGAACTTTATGGCTTTATCAGTGGTCCATTTTAGTTGATTTTAGCATTATACTTTTTTTTGGTGTGTAAATTAACTTTATTGAAAGAAAAATATGTTCAGGCAGAGAATGGGAAGAAATAAACTGAAGTCTTTCTAGTGCACATTCGCAGGTAAGTGCAGGATATATTAACTTGGTGTTATTGTTATAAGATCAGTAAAAAACATAGGATATTGATGAAATTTGGTTTGAAAGGCTTCTTACTTGCAAATGAGACAACGCATTAACTGTTTACTGTTTGGTCCTTGCAAATTTGGTCCTTGAAATTTGATGAAATTTAGCATAGGCTTCTTGCTTGCAAATGAGTCCTTGATAAAACACATTAACAAGGACCCTGAAGGTTATGGTGAGAATCATAATAAATTATGATACGGAGTCTATGCCAATATTTCTATTGTACTATTTATATAATTTCATTCATGAATAATGGCACTGTAACAGTTCCAATATCTTTTATTGCATCTACTAAGAAGATCAAGTCCTTATCAGTAATAACCAATTGCTTGCCCAAGATTTACGTTCCTCTACAAAGCTTGTGAGTTCTTTGATTCATATGTTGTAGTATTTTCCTAGAGGAAAGACAGAAAAAAGATAAATGATTGGCTAACCTTTGAAGTCTAATTTGATTTCTTTTTTCCTGTAGGTTGTAAGCACTGATGGAAAACAAGTTAAACTGAAACACCCTTTCACTGAAAAAGACAAAGAGGACTTGCAGGTTATTTTTAAATTTCTTTGTTGTTCACAAGTTCTTAGATTATTTCAATGTAATAAAGAGTATTCATGTACGTCATGCAGGCCTGTACCATTGTTGTAGAGAATTTGCCTGATGACCACTCTCATCAAAATCTTATGAAAATTTTCAATGTGGTTGGAAGGTTTGACATCTTCCCCGCTTGTTAAATTTTATTTTTAGAAATGTCAAGAAGATCTGCATGTGGATACTAATAAACTGTCATGCACAGTGTGAAAACTATCTGAATATGCCATCCTCCGGATGCCAATTCTTCCCGTTTGAAAGGGAACATTATTATCAGTAATAATCTGAAGTAGCAAGAAGACTGGTCCAAGAAGTTCTAATAGCTCATTTTCTTTTTCCCTTCTTTTTGACGTTTTTATTGTATAACCTCTTCTGTCTTCTTTTCTGGGAAGCTCCATGCACTCGTGGAGTATGAGACTGTTGAAGTAGCAGAGAAAGCAGTATGTTACCATTATGAATCCTAAATTCTAAATCTTCTCTTCCTTTTTATGCTTTTTTTCCCTTTGCCAATATATTAATGCACCAGCACTGAGAGTTGTTTAACTTCAACAGATTGACAAGTTAAATGATGAAAGGAACTGGAGAAAGGGCCTCAGAGTAACATTGACAAGTTACATGTACTATGTTGAATTCTGAAATGCTCTATACTGTTTCTGTTGACACCTGCATGTTGTTGGCTGAGGTTATTTCTTTTATTGACTTTTAAATGAGAATATCTTAGGTTCGATTTCTGTAGCTTCTTTGATTTTGCACAAGTTACTCCTATCTACAGTAAACTTCTTAACTTCTCTCAATTTTAGCTCATGTCCAGTTAGCTTTGCTGATAGTCATTATGATTGGTGATTGGTATACCAGAAACCATACGGTTGGTAATTGCAATTGTTGTAAAATCTTGTGGCATATTGAATAGGAGTTTGGATTTTGTTTGTAGAATCTAATGTGTAGCTATTGAATAATAGGCGCTGAGGGCAGCCCTTGATTTGGGGAAGGACCTTGGAATGCCAGATGGAGTTCTGATTAATGGGAAGGGACCTTATCAATATAATTCAACTCTTGTCCCTGATGGCATTAACTATGAAACAATTAAGGTTGATTCGGGTAATATACAAGTTGTCCTCAATCTAATACATGTTTGGGAGCATTGAACTCTGAATTTTAAACTTCTTTCAAGTATGCTAATATAAAGACCAGGCCTTAGAATTTAAACCAACTTGGATTAGCAAGCTATGTTAGAGCAGGGAATTTCATATCTAATAATTTCTCGGTCTTGCTTCTTTTTCATTTTACATCTTAAGCATCTGTCATTTTTACTGCTGGTGCTGTGATGTGCTGCAGGTAAAAATTATCGAGTTCGTGTACACAATGTTGGGGTATCAACTTGTTTGAACTTTCGTATTCAGAACCACAATCTGCTCATGGCAGAGACTGAGGGATATTATGTATCGCAACAAAACTATACCTAAAGTTGATTTGATTTTTTTGGAGATGAGCAATAACATAGGAAATGATTAAACATAAGTTATCTCCTAATTACTACTAAAAGAGTGAAATCTGTACTAGCTTTGGAGATGTTAAAATCATATTCATTTATTGGTATATATTTTGTGGATGTAGTAATTTGAAATTATAAACGAATGGTATTATTGGGATGTATTTTGAATGGTTAATACATTTTGGCTTTAAATTTAAATGAGAATTTAGACCTTTTAGCTATATATCATGGCATTAGCATATTGCAGGTACATTGGTAATATAGGTGAACCACAACTTTTTTTTCTTCTTTTTTTTTTCTTTATCTACAACATTTTAAAAATGTTGTATAAATTGGTTAAAAACGTTGTCTGATATATTAAACTACAATGTTTTTAACTAAAAAACGTTGTGGAATCATACCTTCTACAACGTTTTTAAGCACCTGCTAATTTTTTGAGAACAAATCTACAACGTTTTTTCCTAAAAAAACCGTTGAGAAAACGTTGTGTATTGTGCTTAACTACAACGTTTTAAAATATTGTGTAAGTTGTGTCAAATAGATGACACCCTTAACCACGATATTTTTTCACCCAAACCACAACGCGACGTTATTTACTATTTTGTAGTAAACCACAACGCATTTTTTCGCATTGTCTATTTACTATTTTCTCAAACTCATCTTTTCCCGGATCTCAATGTGATCGCTTGACATTGCTCCTTCCCGCCTCTTCTTGGATTTGTCTTTGTGTTACTTGGCAATGAACCACAGGGCTGTTGTTGTAAGCATGCTTCGCCATCTACCCCATCCCGAGTCTCCAAATTCTTGATAGCCACTGCTTGACTTTTAATCATAACTTAGTGTTTGCCATGTATTTCAACATCATCTCCTCCACTTCTAATTTCTTTTCTTCTTTGAGGTGCGGTACAGCTGGTGCGTGATGTTGTTGTTGTTGAGAAAATCCGAATGGAAACAGTGGTTTTGGTGTAAACCGCCATTTGAGATAGTATCGAACCGGCTGAGTCGACCGGAACCGATTCTCGCCGATGTCCTTGGTTATTCGACCAACTAAATTTTGGATGATTGCGGTTGTTGGGGTGGTAGGTGTTCTGAAATTGACCTTGGTCTTTCCTGTAGTTGCTCACATACTGCACCGACTCCGAGCTGATGGCACATTGATCCGTGGTGTAACATTCTAGAATTTTTAACTATTATATTAAATATTTATTGAATTATTTAAGTATTTAATGGATGTGTTCATTGTTGAATAATTGTTAATTATTTGTTAAATAAATAATTAAGGAAATTAATTATTATATGCTAATTTATTTTAATTATTAAGTTAGAGAGTTTTGATTAATTGAATTATTATTCTTTTATTTGAATTTTAATTAAAAGGATGTGTTAGTTGATTAAATAAAGTTATAATTATATAGAAAATTATAATTTTGTGGTATTGATTTATGTGTTAAAAATTATTTTAATTAATTAAAAGTGTGATGAATAACCTTTTATAAAGGAGTTATTAAAATAACTTAAAGGAGTTTAATTCAGTTTTGCCAAACAAGGCCTAATGTCTATTAAGTCTTTATTCTAATTGTGTTTTACCAAACAAGGCATAAGGATTAATTGATTATTATTATTTTTTGGTTAGCCAAACAAGCCTTATGGCTTTTGGGTTTCAAAATGAAAATAACCGATGTCAGTTAAGTTAGTATTATATTATATAATTAATATATATTATATCTTATATGCGTTATATTCTAAGATGTAAGAATAGAGGAGAGAGGTAAGAGAGAAGAAAAGAAAAAAAAACTCAGAGGAAAAAGAAGAAGAGAAGAAGAAAAGTGAGAAGATCCTAGAGAATTGGGAGTGAAGAGGAGAAAAGCTTGACAATCAAAGAGATAGTATCATCGTCTTCTTCAAGGTATCATCCTACTCTTTTAGTTTTTAAAGGTTTAGTTTTTCTCTTCCCTAATTCTCTGTAAAATCCTTGTGTAAGGATAAATTATTTGTTATGTATGTGATTTTATATGATAATCTAGTGTTGTTAAACTATTTTCTTAAGCTATAATTGAGAATAGTCCATGAATTTATATTATGTATATGGTTGTGAAGAAAAATTATTTTTATAGAGAGTTTTTGTGTATATATATATTGTTTGGTTTAAGGTAGAAATTAAGGGTTTATTTGTTGTTTAGTTGATAAATTGATTATTGAATGTGGTATAGTATGTATAAACTTTGATAAAATGCTTTGAATTAACTGTTTTGGTTGAAAAACAAAATCACAGTGTTTAACTTTCAACAAAAACATCAAAAAGTGAGTTTTTATCAAAAACAGTGAAATTATATGTGTTAAATTCGTTGTTTATATTGTTTTATGAGTAGAAACATGTTTACAATCTTTGAACTATGTTTATGTGAAGTCTCTATAGGAATTACATGCTAATTAGGCTGTTTGAAAGGAACTTTTAGGCCAAAATTGGCTTTTATTCATACTGTTGTTGAAAATTTGTCGATTCGAAGGCTGCTATGATTCCATAGCCATGTGTGACTTAGCGATATTAATTTACGTCTTTGCAACCATACCCGGTAGTATTATTATCACATGCAGTGGCGCCATCATCATTGTCATCATTGTGTACACCACAAAGATATAAAGCTAGCTGCAATGTATGAGATTAGCGAAATGGTTTGACGATGATGTACTTTTGTACTCAAAATTTGAAGGAATTGTTATATGATAATAGTAGGACTGTTAAATGTTGATTTTAATATTTCTATACCTAGAATGAACATGTTATTAACAATTAAATTGTTTTGTAACTTGATTATGTGATTAAAAATCCAATTTTTTAAATGATGAACGTACTTAGTTATGTTTGTAAAGTGGTAATGACTAACTATGTCATGATGACATATGTTTATAGGATATTGTGATTCGAATTGTTCGGTTTAGTCTATGAGTAAGACAAGTTTTTTAATCTATTATCTTTTTGAATCAATTATTGTTTCCAATATAATAATGCAAGGTTTCTAAACTTTGATTTTGATATTGAACAAGTTATTCTTGTATTTAACTTGTTGTTTAGCATGCCCAAATATATTTGAATAGTTTTATCGTTCATATTTCCATGCATGCTTAGTATTCAATTCTAAATAACTTTGGCTTAATATTGTTCAAGCAAGGTGTGTTCTAGTTATTCCATATTGTATGCTATTAGATTATTCCTAAAGCATGACTTTAATTTACCATGTTGATTCAATTACGATTATTCGATAGTATGATGTTATTGGTTTTATTCAACTAATCCTTAGTTGATGTTTGTTGAATTCTAAATTACCCTAAAATGTATCCAAACCAAACTCACTTTGGTGCAGACTTGTACTCTAAATACTGAGATGAACAACCCTATTATTAGGGGTAATTTACGCTTAGCATTGAAATGTTTGTGCACAATACATTGTACGAAGGGCCGATCCCCCTAAGTACGAGGAGTCCCTATAGTCTTATAGGATATAAAGTTTAAGTTGAAAATTACTTATAACTATGGACATAGTTCGTGGTCTTAGGACCCTCAGTTATATACTTCAGAATGTTGACAAATCATATTGTTTAACTTTATTGAGCCTCTTATTTGACATTTGTTGTAAAAGTTTTTCATTCATTATTGTTTCAAGTGAGCTTTGTTTGCTCACTCTTGCTTATATAACTATTATAGTTAAAGATGAGAAGGTTGATGTATCTAGCACCAGTAAGGGAAAAGGAAAGATGAACAAGTATTGAAGACTTGTAATATTATATTTTATTATCAGTTTTAATTGAACGGTTTTAATGAAGTTTATTTATTTTCCGCATTTGAATGATTGTATTTAAAGGTTAGACAACCTGGGAGATTTTTATTATGTAACCCTTTAATGGGGAAGGTTTTTATTATTCAATTTGATTGTGATTGGGTAGTTAGATATGAATGTTTGATTAAGTGAACACCAAATCATGTGGGAATGAAGTACCTGGGTTTGGGGGTGTCACACGTGGAGTGTGACCCCGCACAAATTTCATAAATGAAGGCAACTGTTTTAAATCACCTTTTACTTGAAGTGTCTATCTTCTTTGCCATATCTGCCATCTGTGCCAACAACTGCGTAATAGCATCTACCTCTAACACACCTGCAACCTTGGGCTATGGCTTCCGAGATGTAGGATTCTGAAAATCATTAGTTGTCATAGTCTCAATAAGGGTATAGGCCTCGTCATAGCTTTTTGCCTATAATGCCCCTCCAAAGTAATTTGCATCTTCTGAATCGGTCTTGATTGCCATCCCAATCCATTATAAAAGTATTGATTACCATCCAATCCAAAGATCTGGTGATGCGACACTTCCTTAGCATCTCTTTGTATCTCTCCCATGCTTCATATAAGGACTCTCCCTGTTGATGCTCAAACTGACAAATAGTTGTCCTCATCTTTGCAGTCTTAGCCATTGGGAAGAACTTGTCTAGGAATTTCTGTGTTAAGTCCTCCCATGTAGTGATTGACCCTGCCGGCAAAGAATGAAGCCAACTTCTCGCCTTATCCCTCAATGAGAATGGGAACAACCTCAGTCTAATAGCATCCTCCATCACACTATTGTATCTGAATGTATCACAAATTTCTATAAAGCTCAATAGGTGTTCATTCGGATCATCCGTAGCAGCACCCCCAAACTGAACCGAGTTCTACACCATCTGAATAGTGCCCGGTTTAATCTCAAAAGTATTGGCTGCTATCGCCGGTCTGACTGTGCTCTTCTCTTTGCTCAATTCTCTATTCTTCTACCATACTAATTGTAGTGCTCTCTAATTGAGCTTGCAAATTTCTCCGCACACTTGCTTTCCAACCCCTTCCGTTAATGTTATCCTGTGCTGGTGTTAATTTTGAGTTGGACGATCGCGTGTGCATAAAAATCTACAAATATCGGAAACCAAAAACAAAACAAAAATAGAAATGAGAAACGATCAGAATTGTCTAAGTCATACAATATAGCTTGAAACTGATGATAATTATTTAAATTAACGCCTTTTCCTAAGAATTCGCCGCTAAAAACTTGTTGCCTCTTTTTCAGTTCTAACAAAAAGAGCTCTAACTCATGCAAGCATACATGTGTCAACAAGTAATCTAGAGTAAGTAGAGTATCGATCCCACAGAGAAAGTTATCAAATTTAAACTACTATGCATCAATTAAATCACTATATTTATATGCTTAGACTAGCAACTATAATTGGTGAATTAATCTAATTGCAGATAACTACTAAAACAAGAATAATAACGAAACGAAATAAACCAAGTCTAGAAATAATGGGATCCTAACTTCATTTAATATTTCATCCAATTACCACTATCATGCAAGAATTGTTCACATATCACAGGAAAATAGCCAAGAGCACTAAAAGAGTCATAGCCATTTTTCAATGCACTATGACCTACTTACACAGCATCCACAAACGATAGACTCTATGTAATCATCAATATAACCAAAATCACTATATGTCTATGTGAAATTACAATCATACTGAATTTAAGCACAAGCCCTTATTTTAACTCATATGGTGAATAAGTATATGTCTATCTCATTCACGAAATACACAAGCCATATAAAACAGCCCCATATACGTATGTAATCATGACTACAATCCATACTCGTATGTTCATTGTCAATTCCATGCAAGTACTGAAATAAATGGTGATCAAGCATTCATACATGCAAAACAATCATAATAGAAATTCCATATGATATGTAAAACAACCCCAACAATCAAGCATGCAACCAAACTACATATTAAAATCCGTTAGAATCCCATAATGGAGTTTACTTCATGATTGAACCAAAAGTCATTATGGGATCAACGCTATACATGATTATCAAGCAAACAATTGAAAGATGAAGGATAGAAACGATTAAACACAATTGCAAGTTGTAAACAAATATCAACGTTCACTCATAAAAATCCAGCAAAACAATAATAAAAATCCACAATGACAGAAAATCCCAAGAAGAATTAGAAAAGATGGAGTTTTGGCTTCGTTCTTCGTAGAAATCTCTCATAATGTGTAAACCCTAGTTACGATATAAAAAATACGTCCAAAGTTATTCAAGTTATGTCTGACACCAGTCAGATATCGTTTTAAAACAAATTACAACCCTTTTAATTAAAAATTAAAATAAAACAAATCGGCTTGACTTGACATCGGCATAGCGACAAGGCCTCCCCGATATATTCCCTCACGCGGCGAGACTTGTAGTAAGTTATGATATCCAAAGGGCTCTCCGCGGCGCCTTCTCGAACTTTAATATCTTGCGGCGACTGCATCTGTGGATTACGGTTGCGGTTCGCAATGTTGTTTCTTTTATCGCTTTGTCCTGCTACTCATTCCTTCCATGCTTGGTCTCCTTGCTCCATTATACCTTCATGCCACGCATATCCCAGCTTCGAGTCATGCATCCAATAGCCTCTTGCTGTCCGACACCACAAAAGACGCCATTTCCTGCACTTTTATGCCAAAAGGAGTTCTTAGTACATGCAATGAAAAATAACATGAAATGCAACTAAAACATATTAGAATGTACTTGAGTTGGGCATAATTCACGTAAATTGATATCCAATAAGTAGGTGTAAAACCCACTTATCAAGTACAAAATTACTTGAAATACTTTTCGAGGACGTTGTAGTTTGAACGAGCCACATAAAGATAATAAACATCCCTTTATCAAAATATAAAATAGTCTACATATGTACGTTTACATATTAATTTTTTAAATGAATGCCATGCAAGGTTTATAAACATCTTGAAATAGACTATCCAAAACCAAAAGCCAGTCCAAACTGTATAATCGTACCATTATATTGCGCAATAAGTATCAAAGTTAGAGGTTTAAAAATCTATTACAAATAAAAAATAAATAACACAGAAAATATAATTGGGATCAATAAAAAGGAAAAAAGGATAAAGATAAGATGATGAGAGGTACCTGGGTGGAGACAAGAAGTTGATGATTAACAGGGAACTTCTTGAGGCGCTTTAATGTTTCGAGGCACCGATATTCTTTCGGCGATGACTCTGCCACGTCGTCGGCAGCGGCTACATCCCCCGCTTTCTTCGCTGCTTCGAACAACTCAATTAGCTCCATCTCCATTTAGTCAAACCTATATCTTTCCCCCAGAAAAAAAGAAGTTAAAAATTCAATCTTTAGAATAGAAATTTCAATAATGTAATAAAAGGTATGACCTTGAACCTGGGACGTCGAATTAGAAAATGAGTCTGAACGAATATTAGAGAAATGAGACAACCACATGCTCTGGCTTCGGGCAGCCGATTCTATATAAACAAGATCTGAGATGAAATTGATGGACCTGGAGGGCTTGAGAGGGCTAGGGCTTCGATTACGAGGTATGATAAGGTATGAAATCACACTAGGACTTCGATTGAGAGGTATGATAAGGTTTGACTGTTCGATTGAGAGAAGGATTAAGGTCTGAGTATAGGATTGTTGTGGCTTAGAACTTAGAAGGAAAGTGACCGAAACCCTTGTTTAAGTCTAACCCAATCGTATGTTCCTTCTTTTAATTTCAAATTTTCACTTTTGCCTTTTTATTTTTTGCTCCGTGTTTTTTACATAGATAACGTTTTTTTAAAAACGTTATCTATTTAAAATAAAAAATTATCCTCATAAATACATAACATTTTTTTATATGTATCTACAACATTTTGTTAAAAAACGTTGTAAAAAAAATACCATAACATTTTTTATAAAAACGTCATCTTTTAAGTGTTATCTTTTTATGGTTTTGTACTGGTGTTTGCCCCTGTCTTCCCAACCCCTCCAAATGGAAGTAGGTTTCCATTTGCAGCTTTCTTACTGTTATTCTTTTTCCTGTTCTTGCCTTTAGGCTTTCCCTTAGAATTACCAGTTTCTACAATATGAATGCTTCCTTTTACACGAAGAATATCCTCTGTTTCTTGGAGTTCCTTCATCAGTTGAGGTAAGGTTAAAGACATTTTTTTCATAGTGTAATTAAGTTTTAACTGATTAAAGGAACCATGCAAGGTCTCTAGTAACATGTCAACCTGGGTTTCCCCATCAACTGTTGTTCCCAGGATTTCCAGTTCGTTTAAGTAAGAAATGATTTTTAAACAATGATTTTGAACTAAAGATCCCTCAGACATCTTGGAATTCATGAGTGTTTTCATCACAGTTTGTCGTGCAGCACGACTCTGGTCAGCAAACATTTCATGAAGGCTATCCAAGATCTCTTTAGCAGTGGTAGTAGATTGATATTGGAGTTGCAATATATTTGACAAAGATGCCAATATATAGCAATGAGCCATATCATCTTCCTTTTGCCACCTTTCATGGTTATTCTTTTGTGCAACAGTAGCATTTTCTGGAAGAACTGGGCAAGGTTCAGTTAACACAAACTTGTAGTCCTCAGCAGTCAACATAATGTCAAGGTTCCTTTTCCAATCCACATAATTTGGTCCAGTTAACTTATTTTCTTCAAGGATAACAACAAAGGGATTAAAAGACGACATGGTAATTTGTAGAATTATACAATATGCATAAATTAAATGGTCCTTCAATAAAAATAAACTTTTGCACATAATATGAAAGTGTAATCCTCAAACACAAACATAAAATAAACATAGCAACTTAATTTCAAATAATTCTGTTTTCAAAGGGAAAAAATACGAATAATTTGAAATTACTATTATTTTTATATCTTGATCACATCTCGTTAAATAAAAATAATTCACTATTTTAATTCATCCCAAAACAATAATAATAAGTATCACTCCGATGGGGAAAATCATTATTTATGTTTTGTCAAGTGTATACCATCCATTTAAATTTTCTTTAAAATTTTAATACACATATTTCGATGGGAAATAATTCATAATACAATTCTAAATAAATTTATCACAAGGAAATCCATATCTAATATAACTAGATTCATGCATCTTCCGAAGGGAACTCACAAAATTTGAGATTAGATACAAGTATTAATATAATGGACCAATGATGGAGGTCGTAAGAAATATAATTCTTTCTGCCACTTGATTTTTTTTATTTATATAAAAATGAGGATTTTTATATAATTATATTTCATATTAATACATATAAATTAAGATCCATGCATATTCAAATTTAACAATTACAACATCAGGAAAATTCAACAATTAAACATTATAATTCTTAACTACCAATTCATGTTAATATAAATGAAAATAGGCCCATAATGTGAATATGATAACTAATGCTATTAAAAAAAAGGATAAATTACATATATTAGTACATTTTTAAAAATAATTACAAAAATATTACACTTTTTATTTTTATTTATAATATTAATATAATTAAAAGTACTTAAGTTAAGGGATTAATATGTAATGGCTGACATGACAATATTAATGGGTTGTTTTATTTTAAAAGACGTGATAACCGCCATTACGTTTCTTCTTTTTTAAACCCTTGTTTGCATGCTGAAACCCTTTTTTCTCTTTCTGTTCATTTTCTTCCCTTTCTTCTATCTCTGTTCGTGTTATTCTTCAATCGTTTGATCGCCATTTTCATCTTGTTGTATAGTTATCGTTGTTACTTGCTGTTGTTGTTTATTGTTATTGTTGTTACTCTGACAGTACAGACAACTTTGGTTTGTTGGTCACCATTTTCATTGTTTTATTTGTACGATTAGTTGTTTTGTTTTGTTCATTCGATTTGTGTTGAATGACTGATACAAGGAAGAAGTACGGAAAGAGAAAGAGAATCACACAGGATGATTCTGTAAACGGATTGAAGAAGTTTGTTGTGGAGAGGAAGGGGAAGGGGGAGAATGTAGGTCAGAAATCGAGTAAGAGTGAGCATAGGTTGGTGTTACATAGTGATATCAAGCATCCTGAAGTGCAGTTAGATTCTGATTTTGATGTCGATGTAGTTAAGTCAAAAGGACAAGTGCTTAGCCAGAATATAATTCCAACAGAAAGAATTTTAATGGTTTGTAAATTTAAATTTTGTTATTTTATGATCATATAAATGTTTGGTTTCTTAGTTAGTATGTTTTTGGTTACTGTTAGATCCTGTTTTGGATACCACTCATGTTCAATCGATTTGGAATGTTTGGTTATTTTTTTATTCTGTTATGGTTACCATTAAAAGATGTTTTGGTTACTATCATATAATTATTCGGTTACTGTTAGATTATGATTCTGATACCACTTTTGTTCCCTTGAGTTGGGTCTTTGGTTACTGTTTGTTGTTGTAATGGTTACCATATATTTGCTTTAGTATACATGGTTTGACTAAAATGTGGTTGATTTATATGTTTGTTTATGTATTGGTTACCATGGATACATGGTTTGGTTACTATCATATAGCTATTTGGTTACTTGTTTAGTATGTTTGTTGTTAATGTTTGCTTATGATTTGGAATTTATTATTGTTCCCTCAATTTGGTATTTTGGTTACTTTTTTACGTTGTTTTGGTTTCCATGTATATGTGTAGTATACATTTTTTGGCTGAAATGGATTTGGTGTACATGTTGATCATGTTTTGGTTACTATGATATAATTGTTTGGTTACTATAATATAAACTGATATGTTACTATATAAACATGTTTCGGTTACTATGATATAACTGTTTGATTACTATCTTATAACTGTTTGGTTACTATGATGTAAACTGATATATTACTATATAAACATGTTTTGGTTACTATGATATTTTACTATGATATCGACTAATATGTTACTATGATATAATTGTTTGGTTACTATCATATAACTGTTTTGTTCTATCATATAAATGTTTGGTTTACTATCAATTAACTGTTTGGTTACTATCTTATACCTGTATGGTTACTATCATATAACTATTTGGTTACTATCATATAAGCTTGTTTGTTCTTGTTTTATTATGTTATAGTTCTTTCATTATATTACGATATGGTAACTATTTTTGTGCAGTCAGTGTGGGATGTTGGAAACTTTTTATAGTATATTTTGGCAACTGTGTAATTTTTATATTATGTTTTTGCTAGTATGATATTATTTGTTGGTTTCTATGTAACTGTTTATGGTATAACTAATATTTTATATTGGTTACTAATAACTGTGCAAATCTGATTTTGTTTATTTCTAGTTATGGGACAAGTATTATGAGGGATGTAACATAAAATTTACTGGAAAAGTTATTTATTGGTGCGACGTGGAAGTTCCCAGCATGATTGCCAAGAAACTGAACGAAAGTCAGTTGGAGAAGTTCAAGGCAACATGTTTTGGGAATTTTTTGGAGTTCGGTGATCAGCACCAAATGTATTCCTAAATTATTCACCATGCTCTTATACGGGAGGTTCACCAGAGTGATGCTGGTGAAATGTGGTTTTTGTTTGGGGATAAAAGGGTCAGATTTGGTTTGCCTGAGTTCTGTCTAATTTCTGGATTGAGATGGCAGGGTGAGGATGATATTACTGCGTATAAAGGTATGGAGAATATGCTTATTGAAAAGTTTTTTGGGCATGAAGCTGTTACGCGTAGTAGTATAGGTAGGGTTTATCGGAAGGCATTTTTTTATGACGATGTAAGGCTATTAAGATGTCATTTATTTTTTTGGTGTTAATTTCATTTTATCCACATTTTTTGAAAATCATGTGGATGGGGCAATGGTCAATTTTCTATGTTATGGTGATGTTAATAGTTTTCCTTGGGGGAAATTCGCATTCGAGATGACAAAGTACTCTTTGTCAAATGCTTTGAAGGGAAGATTGAAGAAAGGAAGGAATGGTGGGTCAATATATAATTTCTACAAGGATCATTATACAAAATTGTACAAGTTGAATGGTCTACCTTATGTATTCCAAGTTTTTATGTTTGAGATCATTCCGTTATTTAAAACTCGGGGCATATGCAATGATGAGAATCCGTCAGATATCCGTTTATTTAGATGGAAGGAGCTAGTGAAGCCCCCTATGAATGACAAGTTGAATGATTTAGTATTTTGTTCCGGACAGGTATGCAGTTTACTACTAAGAGTATAATTGGTTACCTTTAGTTATATATTTAGTTACTAATTATATTTTGTGATGTTTACTGTTAACAAAGTAGTTAGTTACCTTTATATACTCATTTGGTTACTGATTAGTTATGTTTGTGTTAATAATAACAATGTATTTTGTTACCTGAATATACGCATTTGGTTACTAATTAAATTACCCTCGTGTTGCTAATAACAATTTTGTTGGTTACCCGATTATACAAATTTTGTCTACCTTTCTTAATTGTTTTGGTTACTGATTTATATACATTTGGTTACCTGTATATATATAGTTGGTTACTAATTATGTTTCATGATTCTTTATTTACTATATTTTTTTTACTGTATTTGTGCAATGTTTGTCAGATATTATACTAAATGTACTTAATGTTTTTCAGTTGAGGATAAAAGTCTGATTCCCACGTCCGAGGAGAAGGATCGGCTTGATTTGGGTGGGCTTTAATTTTTAAATGGGAAGGATGCTGATAAGAAGGTTTCAAAAAAAGTTAAGGGTGACAACATTGGATTTGATATGTCTGAAGTTAAAGATGCAATTGATGCGTGGTTTAGGCCGTTGGAGAAGAAAGTGTCTGAAATTAAGAAAGACATTGTAAAATTGCGGGCTGATATTAAGGATGATATGCATGTTTTTCATGTTCAGTTATGTAGGGACTTTAGGTCCATTATTAGAGATGAGTTGCGCGGGATCAAAGGTGTTGGGGACAAACAAGTTGATGGTGATTCTGATGATGATTCTGATTCTGATGATGGCGGTGATGATGATGATGATGATGATGATGATGATGAAGATGATGTAGGTGATGAAGCTGATGATGTAGCTGATGAAGCTGATCAAGGTGTTGTTGATGATGATGATGATGTTTTTAAAGGTAATAATAATGATGATGATGAGGTTTGTGGTGATGGGTTGAAAGGCGATGAGAAAAATGATGAGTTTGATACTGAAGTCGTTAAAGAGTGTGAAGATGTTGTTATGGTTGATGAAGTTGTTAAGGATGATGAAGTTGTTAAAGAGTGTGAAGACCCCCATGTTGATGAGGATGTTGATGATGGTTCAAAAATAAATAAGAATAATGATGGTGATGATGTGTTGAATTTTGTTGAGAAGAAGGATGGGAATGAATTTGAGATTTGTAATGAAGTTGAACGTGATGTTGTGGTTGAAGAACATCATGAAATAAAAATTGATGATGATGCAGAAAATGTCAAGGTTAGACATATTTGTTTGTTTTTTGTGTTATATGTATTTTTTTAATGATTAATTGATTGTTTTTTATTTTGCACAGATTGACAAGAATAATGACATGCCATCGTTTGACATATTAAGCCAATGCACTGTTAAAGAGATTGTTGTGTATGTTGCTGATGAGGTTAGTGTTATAATGACATGCCATCCTGTTTTTTACATGTTTTTGGTTTTTGGTTACTGTTATATTGTGATATGGTTACTATTATATATATATATATATATATTATGTTTTCTATTATAATATTGGTTGGTTACTATTACATTGTGTGTTGGTTACTACTATATTATAATTTGATTAGTAATTTATTTTGTTTTGGTAACTAATATGATATGTTCACTTTAATATGTCGATTATTATTCATTCATTTTTTTATTAAATATAGTTGTTAACTGCATGTGTTTATGTTGAAAATATAATTGTATTTGTTACCCTTTATGTCAATATAAAAAGGGGAATAAATTTGAGGCGTAAAAACAACTGCATACTTTGATCGGATGGTTTTGACTACACAGGACATAGTTCAATGTGATGAGTTGGAGAAAAGTATCCATAAAGCCGGTGGTAGACCTGTTCGTGAACATGCAAAGAGTGCCATTTTGCGGTCTCCATATACATCAATGTTTGGATCGGCTGGTTCATCGCTCTTCGCTTGTGGGTGCTAGTCAAACACTTGCATGTCTTTCTGCATTTCCAAAAGTATGCATGGATATGCCATCAAAGTTTGAAGAGGCATTGTTTGAACAATGGTTTAAAATTGGTTTAAACAACAGGAAAAGGTTTGTTTTTTATTGTTAAGAATGCTATAGTTTTTTTATTAAACAAGTAAATTTGTTTTCTTTGTAGAAACACATAGTTAATATTAAATAAATGTTATGGTTAGTGTTATTTTATGTTCTGGTTACTGCTTTATCATGTTATGGTTACTGTTATTTTATAAGTTGGATACCATTTTTGTTTTGTCAATTTGGTTTTTTGGTTACTATCATATTATATGTTGGTTATTATGTAATTGTTGGGTATATGTATGTTGGTTAAATTTTTTTGATTACATTATATTTTCTGTTTTATTTACTGTCATATTGTATGTTGGTTACTGTCATATTATGTTTTGGTTACTAATATATTATATGTTGGTTACTATCATGTAATATTTGTTTTATGTTAATGTTCAATTGAAGTAAAGTGTTTGTTACTTTATATTATATTTTGATTGATTACTAGGTATTTGTTTAGTACATTCATGTTGTTTAAAATTATTATTGAGTTGATGATGTTGTTGTTTTGGTTACTATTAAATTATTTTATGGTTACTATTATTTTATATTTTGGTTACTGTTTTTGTTATGTATTGGTTACTATTTGATTATGGTTATTATATTAATATTTGTTGGTTACCAGTTTACTATTTACAATTAAGTTGTTGATTAGTATGTTAATTATTGACTGTTCAAGTCTGATTTTGGGTAGTGTATACTAATACGGTAATTGTTAATGTTATCGTGTATACTAATATGTTTTTATATTGAAGGACCGACAAATTTCCTGGAAAGAACGATAATATTGAACCTGCTTTTGTATTTGGGTCTGTCCCAATATCATCAAAAATGTGGTTCTACAAATTAAAGACTCCTGGACAATGGTTAGACGACGATGTGAGTTTTTTTTTTAAATTATGTTTTTATATATATGGTTACATTTTTTAGTTGGGATAGTAACTAGTGTTAACCGATTTGGTTACATTCATTACATACTTACATTTTTCAGCAACTGTGTATTATTATATGTTTTTTTTCTGGTTCAGCACATCAATGTTGCGTTATATTATTTTCGTAAATTGGCCAGACATTCCGACAGTATTCATATAAGGGCAACGACTACGGATTGTTGGTTTCATAACAAGATGACTGTTCTTTTCGAGGAGTATACAAGTAAAAATGCAGATAATAGTGTTTTGTCTGGGGAGGGTGATGTTGCTAAATACATCCATGGTCTGTTTATGGATGTCAACACACCATGGAGAAATGTTGACTACGTGTTGTTCCCCATTCATATGACATCACCGGAACATTGGTTTTTGTTGACATTTGATGTGCATCGTAGACGTCAAACTGTTTATAATTCTTTGCAGCCAAAAAAGAAATCCATGCAAACAAAAATTATGAATGTTTGTGAGCCTTATATATTTATTCTTCCCACTTTATTGCGGAAGAGTGGGTTTTGGAGGGATAGGTCTGACATTGACTTTAGTAGTGAACCGTATCGCAACAAAGAGGAAGATGATATAATTGAGTTGGAATTTGCAGAGGCGGTTCCTGAACAAGTTGAGGGGTAAGGTTTACATTGTTTACATTTTTTTTAATTATTACATATAGGTTGATTTTAGTTTTGATTTTTGTTATCTTTTTTCTGTTTGTGTAGTGATTGCGGGATGTTCACTATATGTTTCGCTGAGCATGTCACTCATCAGAAATTTGATGAAATTCCTATTCCATTCCCCATTGCACAGTATCAGAAGAAGTTATGCACAAACCTATATATGCATGCAAGGAACAAACAGTTGGAGGGATACGAGACTGACAGAGAATTTCCAGGAAGATTTGTTCTAGATTTTGATTAGTTTGGATCTCGTTGTTTTGTATTTTATGAATTGTGTTTTTTTTTTGGGATATACACAACATTTTTGTATGGGATTACATATTTGAGAATTTTAGCAGTAATGAAAGTAATATTGTTTGTTGGTTGGTATTTGTTTCTTTTAAGTTGTGTTTGCTACATTGTTTGAGATGTACAGTTGGTAACCAAATATGTATAAAAAGGTAACCAACTGTTGTTTTGATAGTAACCAGAGAGTTACAAGCTTGTTTTAGGACATATATCAATTATGAAATGTACATGTCATAGTATACTTGGGTTGGCTAAACAAACAATATCACTTTCATTACAAGATGCTGGATACACATGTTGTTTTATGTTTTGGTTACCATTAAAACATATTATAGTTACTGTTATGTAACTATTTGGTTACTTATAATATTTAAGTTGTGTTTGCTGCTTTATTTGAGATGTACAATTGGTAACCAAATATGTATAAAAGGGTAACCAACTATTGTTTTGATAGTAACCAGAGAGTTACAAGCTTGTTTTTGGACATATATCAATTGTGAAATGTACATGTCATAGTATACTTGGGTTGGCTAAACAAACAATATCACTTTCATTACGGGATGCTGGATACACAGGTTGTTTTATGTTTTGGTTACCATTAAAACATATTATGGTTACTGTTATGTAACTATTTAGTTACTTATAATATTTAAGTTGTGTTTGCTGCATTGTTTGAGATGTACAATTGGTAACCAAATATGTTTAAAAAGGTAACCAACTATTGTTTTGATAGTAACCAGAGAGTTACAAGCTTGTTTCAGGACATATATCAATTGTGAAATGTACATGTCATAGTATACTTGGGTTGCCTAAACAAACAATATCACTTTCATTACAAGATGCTGGATACACATGTTGTTTTATGTTTTGATTACCATTAAAAAATATTATGGTTACTGTTATGTAACTATTTGGTTACTTATTTATGATATTTATTTTACTGTTATTTAATTGTTTTTGACTATTATTATTGTACAATTAATGAGGGATTTTAGTTATTATTATTTTTGGTTAATATGTAATTATTTATTATACCGGATTTCCTAAAATGGAATTTTGTTTTGTTCTAGTTACTATTATTTTTATTATATAGGTAACCATTTTATTATTTATTAGTGAACAAATTTACATAAAATTTGTTAAAATCAGTATAATCAGCTATTTAAGTTGAAATGTTAGGTAAATATCCAAACCTACATATATGTTAACAATTTTTGTTTTTGTTGGTAACCAAACAGTTATAAGTTTGTATCACGAATGTTATAAAGTGTTAAATGTATGTGTCTGATTTATAGTCAAGTGCATAGTTTACATGTGTGGGTTACCATTTATCTAGATGATGGATAATTTTAAATTACATAGTTATCTAGCTGGTAGTAATTAAACATTAATGAAGTGGTATCCATTTTATTTTAGGTGGTAAACAAATTTACATAAAAATGTTTTAGAATAGTTAACAATTGTACAATGTATATATATGTGTGCTTTATATTGGAAACTCATAATGAAATCAGAAATCAAAATATTAATCAATAACAATTTTGTTTACTGTACACAATAAACTTTTTTACCAACCATATGGATGCTGGTTACTCATAGTAAATAATTATATATTATTGTATTTACACACTTAATGTAATTGCAATATATCAGACTTTTTTGGTCTAAAAACAGGTGGATTATTTCATGTTTTCCTGTTGTATCCTTTTTCTTAGCACCTGCTGCATTTGTTTTGAATTTTGATTTCGGACCGTGTTTGTACCTCCTATTTTTTTGGTCTTCCCATACCGGTCTTCTTGTGTTCGATGGTTTTACACATATGTTTCTTACTTCTCCGGTATATCCCGCTTTTCTTTGTCATCTAACTACATGATGGAAAGTTTAATATGTGTCAACCAAAGTTGTTTTAGAGTAATTTTTTGAGCAAAAATTATAACAGCTCAAATTTCGCTTGTTCATAACAGCAGCAGCGTGTGGACAAGGCATCTCATGGTACTAAAATTTACGACATGTGTGACGCCCCCAAAATAGGTATACATCACCCATCTTGAGTCGCCAGATACATGGTACAAAATTCAAATACAACTTAATTATACAACAGTCGTGTAAAATACGACATAACATAATCTAAGAGTTTTAATAAGAATATTGTCATCTAGACAATATCCACACTCAATGGAGTCCTTATTACATTTATTGTCACACTATTTAATGTAATAGTGAGGACTACTAATGCTATCATCCGGACCGTCACTGCTTTTTCCGACTCGTCCCAAATGACGTTCTCATTTTCGTAAGAAGAAAAGCGTTGAAAGAAAGGTGAGCTCAACTATCCCAATAGAAATATTATGACTAAGATAATGCAGAATAAATTATCCTTAGCCTTCAACAGTATAACAACTGACAGAATAAAATAGATAACAAGTTTTAGATCAACAACTGTAGCGGAATAAGCAATCTATTAGAAGAGTCAAGTAGAGCATGATATCTACTATCTTCTATAATTTAAAATATTTTCATCAATTTTTATCGCTGAGACTCAGCTTAAAAAATAAACCACATCATCGAGTCATCCCTGCACTATGGGCCAAGGATATTCATTAAATCATTAATGGTCATGACTATACCGAATAATCCCTGGTCATAATCATACCAAAAACTGTCCATTAATGCACTACAAAGCTCTTGAGGACTTTTACCACATCATTTATAACATTACGGTCATGATTATAATTGAATAATCCTCGGTCATAATCATACCAAGTCCATCTATGCACGTAAGCTAAAGATGACTTTCATCACAATATAAGCATGAGGATGATGACAATGACATAATAATTCAATAAAACAAGTTCAAGAATAAATTTTAAAGATTTATAAGTTAATTTATCTTGAAATCAATTACGCCCAAATTGTCAACATGATCTTTGCTTTGTGGAGTAAAATTCAAGAATGCTCGTAAGAATATTTTCATGAAAAGATCTGGATGAAGCGCAAATATCCAGGATATTCTACTAATTTCATGGAGTATAGAAGCCAAAAGTTTAACCAAATGAGTATCATAGAATATATGAAACTACAAATGGATTTTCACCCGCCATGTGGTAATCCACGTAGACAGATCATTTCCACAATTTAATAAGGAATGAATACGAATGATCATTCACCATGCATGTGATAATCCATATAGACAGGTTATTCCAAAAGAATAATAAAGAATGGAACCAGGTCATGTGTAATCCGTACAGACAGGATATTCCAACAAAATAAAAAGGAATGGAATAACAGAAGAATTCACCATGTATGCGATAGACCGCATAGATAGGTTATTCCAACAGAATAATAAAGAATGGAACCAGGTCTAGCATAATCCGCACAGACAGGATATTCCAACTGAATAATAAAGAATGGTATCCAAATCTGTTGAGTAGGGTAACCAAATCAGTGTAGTTGGGTAACCAAATCAGTTTAGTTGGGTAACCAACTAAGTATGAAAAAACCAATAAAATGTTATTAGAATTACAAGTAGTATATAGTATCCAAATCACTAGTAGTTGGTAACCACTTAGTTGGCTAATGGTATCCAAATTTGTTGAGTAGGGTAACCAAATTGGTTTAGTTGGGTAACCAAATCAGTTTAGTTGGGTAACCAAGTAAATATGAAAAAACTAATAAAATATTTTTAATTGTTACCTAGATTTATTTTCTTCAGCATGTGTAACCACGATGGGATCATTGAGTAGTCGTGTGGATTTCCTCTTACTTTTGCCAACGCTTTCTCCTTCGATCTCCATGCTTTTTGGTAAGAGATAGACACATTATATTCTATCATCATGTCCTCCACAATATGGGTTGGTGTGTATATTTTTTTTCAAATTTTTTAATTTGTGCATTATGCATTCACTGACCAACTCACTATTTTCCTATCTGTGGTCTCCCAGCATTACGTTAACTGAACACGTGTGGATGTCGTTGAATTCTCTCACCTTGAACATACTGGTTTTTCAAAAACTTGATGCTCTTATCTTCCATTTGCAATTTTCATCATATACGCACACTAGCACTAAACTTGATGTCTATTATATTTTATCAATTTAACATTGTTGAAGACTAATGATAATTTATTTTGCATTATCTTAGTTATAATATTTCTTACTAGGCTAGTTGAGCTCACCCTTTCTTTCACTGTTCTCTTTAGGAAATGAGAACGTAGCCGGGACTAGTCGGGGAACGGAGTGACGGTCCAGATGATAGCATTAGTAGTCAATAGTGTGACAATAAATGTAATGAGGACTTCATTGAGTGTGGATATTGTCTAGATGACAATATTCTTATTAAAACTCTTAGATTATGTTTTGACATATTTTACACGACTGTTGTATAATTAAGTTGTATTTGAATTTTGTACCATGTATTTAGCGACTCAAGATGGGTGATGTATACCTATTTTGGGGGCGTCACAATTGGTATCAAAGCCTAGGGATATGATCCCTGGCTTAGATGTGAGACAAGAACTAGGAGGGGAGAGACGGGGAATTCCTTCGCTAGTATGACCTACCTAAGTTTATTTGGTATTTAATTGGTCGGTCAGAGTATAGGGATAATATGTGATATGTTAATTAACCCTTGTTTTGTGGCAATATTTGAAAATGGCATCCGAAATTGTTGAGATAAACAATGAAGCACATGAGACCGTTGAGTCACCACAGATTAATGCCCAGGATAATGTGGAACAGAAAGATAATAATCCTCATGTAAATAATAACACCGATGAAATGGTGAACGATGGGATGTTCAGAGGCTTTATGCAATTCATGCAACATCAGGCGAAAGCGGCTCCTGTCCAAAATGCAGGTGGAAACACTGACAACTCTCAGACGGTCACCGCTAAGTAGTTCAAGGAGCTGGGACCACCGGAGTTTTTTGGAGAGCCAAAACCACTTAAGGCGGAGACGTGGATAAAGCAGATCAACAAGATATTTGATGTCTTGGGATGCTCCGAGGAGCAAAAGTTTCCCTTTGCCACCTTCATGTTGCGAGTAGAGGCAGATTACTAGTGGGAATCTGTAAAGCGTACTCAACCTGCCGCACTCAAAATGTCTTGGGAGAAGTTCAAAGAGATGTTTAACGGCAAGTACTTTCTTGAAAGTATTCGTCACATGAAGGAGGTAGAGTTCATCAAGCTTGAGCAAAACAATATGACCGTGGCGCAGTACGAAGCTAAGTTTGCCGAGTTATCTCGGTTTGCGTCCCACTTTGTTGATAATGAGGAGAGAATGACGCGGATGTTTCTAAGAGGTTTGAAACCCGAGATACGTCAATACCTTATCTCTCATAAACTGTGTTTGTATTCAGATGTTGTGAATAGGGCTTAGTTATTGGAGCGCGATAATGAGTCAACCCAACCAAGAGAGAGCAGCCGACAAGTCGATAATACCAGTGGTAGTAGTCATCGAAGCGGTGACAACAAACATGGAGGGAATCAACATACCAGAAATGATAATCACTTCGGTGGTAATCATGGCCATGAAATAAGAGTGGAAATTTCAAGAAGAGGAGATTCAACAAGTATAGAAAGACGTCAGCACCAGCTCTTGTTGTTAAGGAAGGAGAATGACCACCGGTCGTATGTTACAAATGTGGAGGGGAAGGACACATAAGTCCAAACTGCACGATGTAGTCCAAAGCGTGTTATAATTGTGGAAAAAAAGGTCACCTAGCCCGATTTTGTCATGTACCTAAGTCAAGTCAGCTGGGATGGAGGCATCAAAGGGTGTCCCAGACAAGACAAAACTGGTAGTTCAAGGGAGAGCGTTTGTCGTAACCTACCAAAAAGCGAGGAATCCGAACGAGGTGATCACGAGTAAGCTAATTATAAACTCTATTAAAGTTTATATTTTATTTGATACCGGTTCTACCCATTCCTTTATTTCTCCTACTTACGCTCAACGTTTAAATTTGACTCCGGAGAAATTAGACTTTGACTTATCTGTTAAAACTCCGTTGGGAGAAACCTTCATTACATCCACTGTTTATAAGTCTTGTTTGATTCAAATCGGTAACCGCACGTTACCTGTCGATCTTATTTTTTGAAAATACTTGCATTTGATGTGATTTTAGGGATTGATTGGTTAACTACTCATCATGCTAAAATTGATTGTTTTCATAAGGTTGTTAGCTTTCATATTCCTAACCAACCTATTATGCGAATTCAAGCAACCAAAACACTAAAATCAATCATTATCATATCAAGTCATAAAGCTATTCATTTATTGAAAAATGGATGTCAAGCTTTCTTAGCCCATGTCACTGATTTAAATAAAGATACGTCAGATTTGAATGATATTTCTATTGTTAATAAATTTCCTGATGTATTCCCTGAAGAACTTCCTGGCCTACCCCCAGAGTGTGAAATTGAATTTTGTATCGACCTTGAATCCGGTACAAAACCCATTTCCAAAGCCCCATATCGAATTGCTCCTATTGAACTTCAGGAATTAAAAACCCAACTACATGAATTATTAGACATCGATTTCATTCGTCCTAATACGTCTCCTTGGGGTGCTCCTGTTCTATTCGTAAAGAAGAAATATGGAAGTATGCGACTTTGTATTAATTATCGGGAGTTGAATCATGTCACCATCAAAAATAGGTACCCGTTGCCTCGCATTGATGACCTGTTTGATCAGTTGCAAGGAGCCAAATTCTTTTCAAAGATTGATCTTCGTTCCGGATATCATCAGTTGAAGATTAAAATTGATGACATTCCAAAGACTTCTTTCAGAACTCGGTACGGGCATTATGAATTCCTAGTCATGTCTTTTGGATTGACTAATGCTCCTGCTGCCTTCATGGATATGATGAACCGAGTATTCAAGGAATATTTGGATCATTTTGTGGTCGTCTTTATTGACGACATCCTCATATACTCAGATACCCGCGAAGACCATGAGCAACACTTGAGGCTGATACTCCAAAAGCTTCGTGAAAACAAGCTTTATGCCAAGTTAAAGAAATGCGAGTTCTGGCTTGAGGAAGTTGCATTCCTTGGGCAGGTAATATCAAATCATGGAATATATGTTGACCCGGCAAAGATTGAAGCAATTCAAAGCTGGGAGCAACCTAAATCAGTGACCGAAGTACGTAGCTTTCTCGGCTTAGTTGGTTATTATCGGAGATTCGTAGAAGGTTTTCTCGAATTGCTACTCCATTAACTCAGCTGACTCGAAAAGATAAAAAATTCGGTTGGAGCGAGGAATGTGAAAAGAATTTTCAAGAACTCAAGAGGAGACTCATTTCAGCACCTGTTCTGACAATACCATCTGGCTCGGAGGGATTTGTCATCTACAGTGATGCTTCAGGCAAAGGGTTAGGATGTGTTCTCATGCAACATGGGAAAGTCATAGCCTATGCTTCTCGACAACTCAAATAATATGAGAGGAATTATCCTACTCATGATATAGAGTTGGCAGCAGTCATTTTTGTGCTTAAGATTTGGAGGCATTACCTGTATGGAGAGAAGGTGGAGATCTATACGGATCATAAAAGCCTCAAATATTTCTTCACTCAAAAGGAACTCAACATGCGGCAACAATGATGGCTTGATCTGTTGAAAGATTATGATCATACCATCCAATACAATCCTGGAAAAGCGAACGTAGTAGCTGACGCATTGAGTAGAAGATCATATGCGGGTACGAGTGCAATATTGTCAACGCAAAGACCCATTTTGTATGACTTGGAAAGGATGTAAATAGAATTAAAGACTCCAAGGACCCATGTGATGATGACGAATATACGAGTAGAACCGACTTTTATTGATAAAGTTAAAGCTGCTCAAGCTACAGACCTGGAGCTGATGCGTATGAGCAAGAAAGTGCAAGAAGGTGTTATTTTAAAAGCAAGAATCGATGAAGAAGGAATACTTCGAGTCAACTCCAGACTTTATGTTCCTAACGATTCTGACTTGAAGTATAAAATCATGATGGAGGTGCACATCACACAGTTTGCAATCCATCCTGGGAGTACCAAAATGTATCGTGATCTTTGATATACATTTTGGTGGAGCAATATGAAGAGAGAGATAGCGGGGTTTATCTCAAGGTGTCTAACTTGTCAACGAGTCAAGGCGGAGCATCAAGTGCCAAAAGGTCCATTGGAACCACTTAAAATTCCAGAATGGAAGTGGGAGCACATTACCATGGATTTCATTACTGGTCTTCCCAAGGTTTCTCAAGGCATAGATGCGATTTGGGTTATTGTTGATAGATTGACCAAGTCTGCTCATTTTTTATCGATACGAGAAACTTATACACTTGAACGTCTTGCTAGTATGTATATAAACGAGATTGTAAGATTGCATGGTATGCCAGTATCCATAATTTCTGATCGAGACCCAAGATTTACTTTAAGATTTTGGGTTAGTTTGCAAAAAGCTATGGGCACGGATTTACAATTTAGTTCGGCATATCATCCTCAAAAGGATGGGCATTTGAAAAGGACTATTCAAACTCTTGAAGATTTATTAAGACTCTGTGTCCTTGACTTCAAGGGAAGTTGGGACAAGTTCTTACCATTGGTGGAGTTTTCCTACAACAACAGTTATTAAGTAAGTATTGGCATGGCTCCATTTGAGGTGTTGTATGGAAGAAAGTGTCGTTCTCCAGTATGCTGGGATGAGGTGGGTGAAGCAACGTTGTTGGGACCAGAGTTGGTATGTATGACTATGGAAAAGATTCAAATGATCCGACAACGTATAAAAACCTCATAAGATCGACAAAAGGGTTTTGTTGATCTTCATCGAAAGGACGTGGAATTCAATATTGGAGATCATGTGTTGTTACGTGTTGCTCCATGGAAAGGAGTTATGAGATTTGGAAAGAGAGGAAAGCTCAATCCTCGATTCATTGGCCCATTTTAATCCTTGACCGAGTAGGAAACGTGGCCTATAAACTCGCCTTTACCGCCAAGTATGTCTCGTGTTCATAACGTTTTTCACATATCTATGTTATGTAAATATGTGAAAGACCCGAACCATATTATTGAATTGGAACCAGACGAGATAGAGGAAGATTTAACGTATGAAGAGTTACCTGTTAAAATCTTGGATAAGAAAGATCATATTCTACGCTCCGAGGTTATACCTCAAGTCAAAGTTTTGTGGAGAAACCACGATATGGAAAAAATGACCTGGGAGATAGAATCTGAGATGAAGTCAAGATATCCTCACCTCTTCGATATACTAGGTACATACCCTAATTTTGAGGATGAAATTTCATAAGAAGGGGAGGTTGTAAGACCCCAACTTTTATGAATAAAGATTAATTTCTCTCGAAATATATTTTTGAATATAATGGTATGAATATAATATAATGTTATAGTTGTGGATAATATTTACAAATTTTGCAAAGTAAGCAAGTGGTTATATAATATTCGATTGGTTGAGGAATATTCGTTTTAACAGGGAATATTCGTACGACGACATAATCATTGGAGGACCCCACAACAGAAGTATTGTCGTAAAATGACAGAATTATCTTTTTATTAACGACGAAAGTGTTACCGTTAAAACTGTTGAACTACTCGGTAGTAAAAGTACAGTAATAAGCGTGGTTGCATAGTAGCACACAGTATTGATTATTGATGCTTACGTGAGAAGTCACTCAGTTATACTCAATTATTGCTACGATAATTCTTTGCATCATATCTCTCATATTATTGATTCGATTATTGTCACAAAGATCATCCGCGCATTATATGATATATTATTAAATCAATAATTGAGACGACAAAGTTATTCATATTATTAAATTGTAATATTTACAATGTCTAAAAGTTCTGTCAAGGAGAGGTTTGGTCATCTAATTGCGCGCCAATAAGGAGAAATCTTTATCCCTTATCGGAAAGCCCCCTCTTTCCTGGGAACGACCTGGTTGTTAAATATTATGAGTTATAATATTAATGATGAATAAGTTCGTGCTGATTAAAGATGAAATTATTGATAAAAATATTTCCATTGTGTTGGGATTTTTAGTGTTAGTGGAAATCGACATTTATTTCGATAACAATTGATGTCTGGAGGTTATATTGACCAATTGGGTAATTAATCGGATAAATGAGCAATTAATTGTTATTAATTCACAGGCTTATAACTATTTGTTCACATGTGTGTACTATTGATTCACATGCATGTACTATTAGGGGAGGTGGTGCAAGATTGATAATACTTGCATGACTAAATTAAAAATGAAGGTATAGATGAAGGTACTATACT
The DNA here is from genome assembly GCA_020205605.1 of Panax ginseng. NCBI lineage: Eukaryota > Viridiplantae > Streptophyta > Magnoliopsida > Apiales > Araliaceae > Panax > Panax ginseng. The sequence goes on from CM035132.1 coordinate 181,623,393, forward strand.
GTAATTATTTTTTTCACGTGTATAGAACTATTGAGTCACATGATACACACACACACACAATTCATTCTTTCAAGCATATCCCCTTTTTAGAACAAATAATCTTCATCTATCGAATAATTCAAAACTTTACACATCTGTGATTTACACATGAAAATACCATCAAATGATTCAACACAATCTCAATTAAATCACTAGTCTTTTTTTCATGCACTCCTAATCACGATAGATCACTTCATAGCTTTAACCTGCAAATTAAGCAAGTTTGAGCATGACGGCCCAGCAAGTCTAACAGTCTATCATGCATCACGTAACACATAGGTTTCACATTCAGTTCATGCATTTATATTCTTGGTGTTCAAGCATATTACAAATGCATTATCACATTTATGTCCTGCTGGTAGCAACATACGTACCATATATAGCATACTACACATGTCCTGTACATGTAATTCATTGCATATATATATTGAGTTCCCCGACTCAATTTAATAATTAGTCATAATTTGACATTCATCATTCACAAAGAAAATAATGCAGTTCATAGGTATTACATACTTATAAACATAAGGCATGTTAACAGTTATATATAGCAATTATAAGTCCACATAAATAAACTGAGAAACTTGCCTTGACTGCTGTTTAATGTTATAACTTATCTGCTCGATGATGATCCTACACAAATTGAGTATATATTCATACACACATTAGTTTCACATACTAAATTCACATACTTAATGTAAACTAATTTTTATTTTATATTAAGTATAATCTTTTTTGTTCTTGTCTTAAACCGTTCCATGTTTCTTTAGAAACTTTTGTCTGTTATAACCCTTTTTATGCACTTTAAGGTTCTCTCATAGTTTTAGAATATAAATACTTTACATCTCGAAGTATAGACCATTTATATACCATTTAAGAATATCTTTCATCTTTATTTGTAAACTTGGGATTTTATGGTTTATGAATGACTTTTATTGCGTAAACATAGCTCATTTCAGCACTTCTTTAATTTAAATAATTTTTACATCAGTTAGTCCATTCATGAGTCAACACTGATTGTTGCCTCATATACAAACATTTTATCCCACTCGCTTTATTTATTTTTTTCATTTTACGATTATTCACATTTTTGCTTTATATATATTTCGATACGTAAATCTCAACTCAAAAACCACATTTTGAGCACCACAATTTTATGATTAATACAATTTTTCAAAGGTTTTACATTCTTCGTTGCACCACAAAATAATTTTATAGGCAACTATATTTTTTATTTTACGTAAATATGTAATTTATATTTATTACATATTTTTATTGCTTTATTTATGCCCGAAAGGAAGTTTCTAGACATAAAATATCACTTATAGTCAAATCTCACCCCGTAGGACTTTATTAGATTTATTATTTTGCCGGAACGCGATTCGGAACGTTGAACGTCAAAGTCGCTCAACGCGCCGACGCTCGGCGTTCGCTCAAATCTTAGTTCTGACATGCATGTTCGCTCATATTTAATTTTCAAATCCTAAGTCATATAACAACGAAATTTTTGGCATGTTATAGACCTTATGGCGTAGTATTTTAGAAAAATTTCTAACTGCGAAAACGGATCACGGAAACTCATCAAAACAGTGTGCGAAAAGGACGTCAAGCAAACTACCCAAAGACGCAGTAGAATGTCACAGTAGTGCACGCATCGCATGCATATGGCATGGAGCCGAAGTTGTAGTCACCGGTTCGTTCTCAACTACCATGCACACTTTGTGATTTTCTCACGCCTTGTTCGTTTATCAGAAAATTCCCAACTTTGGATATGTTATAGGTAACATAATAGGCTATTTTTAAAAAATATAACCCATCCATTTTGGACCTCTTAGGAAGCCGAAAACAGGCCCCAAAAATGTCCACTCGTAACATTTTTTCCCTTTTTACTCTCTTTCGCTAAAACAGCCATAACTTTTTCATTTCAAAACATTTTTGAGCGATTCTTGAGCCCACGCGAAGCTCACTTCCGGGACTACAACTTTTATTCTTTGACCTGTTCCCAATTCTAAACACAGAATTCAAGATTTTTCGTGTAAAGGGACTGACCCGAGTTGGTTAGACTGTTTTGACGCGAGTACTTTGAATGGTCATAACTCTTTGCTCCGAAGTCGGAATTAGTCCGTTCCAGAGTCTATGGAAAGATTATTCAGTTTAATATAACATACCGAAAGCACATAATTTTCTAGAAACATTAACTGATTGAAACATTGTCCCGAATAGCACGTCCCGCTGCTGACTTCCAATTTGACAAATTCGACACATTTCCTTCCAATCACCATAACTCCCTCATCCGAGGTCGGAATGAGGTCATTCCAAAACCTATGGCTTCCTAACTCAGTGCACTACAACTATGCAGAAACTCAGAATTTTTCAGGCAACATAGCTATTCCATAATTTGACACTATAGTTACTGTTCATTCAGTTTTCATTTTTAGACAAGGTTTACTAAAATCTTCACCACGGATTCGTTTTAACTCCGTTTTGGTTCATTCAAGTTAGGAAATCTTCAGAACTTAGAGGTTTATAACATAAAATCATCAAATTAAGCTTTTAGACATAAATCAAAAGCACAAATGGTCCTCAAGCTCAGTCCCAAAAACTGTCCAACATTGTTCTTTGTAAATCTTTTATTTTGTTAGTTTTAGTTACACTTGGATGATGTTAAGGCTTCATATACCTTGCCCAAACTCTTTAATCATCTACATATAGTGTAAATATACATCTCATTAGCCTCAGATTCGCTTAATACTTGGTTTTTAATAAAAACAATCCGTATAGGACTTTTATCAAATAAGTGGTGTGTGTTCTTTTAAAGTTCAGATTTCTTTAAGGTTTGGTTTGAGTTCTAGCCTCATTTTTCGACCTTATTACTTCTCACAACCCAACCTATTCTCCTTTGCTCTATTTCAGTTAACGGCAATCCAACACATAACTAATTTCACAATCAATTATAACCAACATAACAATATCGAATCCTATGTACTTTAATTTCATAAATACAATAAAACATATGCTTTACCTCTTTGGTTGATGTAATAACTGTTAGAATATAGGATCACACACACGCACACAAACGATAGAGAATTAAGAATAACACAAGAGATTTACGTGGTTCCCCAATTTGGGTACTCCACCGGCGGCTTGTTATTTATTGATGATTCCTTGGTTACATAGGGCTTTACAATAGATAATATTTATACCTATTAATCCTATTCCAACCCTACTTCACATTATGTTCAATTACCCATAATGACCTTTCCAAAAAAAATCCAGAAAATCTCTGTCACGATTCTGCGCGGCCCGCTTCTCACAGCACAACATGATGGTGCGCCCAGCTACTCTGGCAATAACTCCATCAAGACCGTGCCCCCCCGCGCCACTCCAAGCCTTCACCTTGCGCCCCCCGCGCCACCATAGCAAAATCTCCTGTACCGTACGGCCCCTCGCTACGCTTTGCACTAGCCTTTTCCAGTAGCTTTTATGTTATGAGTCACAAGTTCCAACAATAACTGAATCCAATCTTTACCTAATTACCATTCAATATTTATTTGTAATTAGAATAACATAGCAAGAGATCAAAATTATCTCTTTGATTGATTTAAATTTATGTCTTAATTTTCTTCAATCCCAATTGAAAACCTTAGATTATGGCTTCAATCTTAGAGGATTTCGGTAGTTTAGAAGAATTTAGGAGTTTGACAATTTAGAGAGAGAAGATGAAATGGAACGGAAATGGTAAGGGAGAAGAGGAAGGCTGAGAATGACGTTCAATTCCCCACTCTAACTCTCTCTTATCTTATGACTTTTTTTTCCAACTTCAGCATATATCCTGATTCTTATTAACAACTTAAGACATATTTTATATATGTATTAAACACTTTACATTATTACATATATGTATTATTGCATTCTCATTTTATAATTCCATACCTACATCGCGTAATACATATTAGATTATATTCTTTTCATTATAATTTGTTTCTTTTTTTTCTCTTTCTCTCTCTAAACTTAGCCAATTTGGCTAAAAATGAATATAGATAAATTTTGATTTTGCTTATATAAAAGCTACTTTCAATTTCTTATAAGTTAGTCACCCAACTTAAGTCTTCTTTAGTCTTCCCCCTCGTCTTTAAAAGCATGAAAATCACCCCTGACATATTCTTAACATATTCTCAGAATATTCTGTATTCCTTAAGATATTTTCTTAAGTTTCAAATATTAAGTTTTTAACTCTAAGGTTTTCTTAACTCGCACAATTCCTCCTTAACTTTCATAATTCACTTCCATACTTTATTAAGTTATTTAATTACCCAATCATAACTTAATTTAATTAAATAAGTTACTACATAAATTTCCTTAATTTATTTTACCCTCTTGGAATCATATAATTTACATAACCCATCTTTGATATATATAAAAATATAACATAACATATTCAAATTACATATTTATTTTATAATTATAAAACAAATATGCTACACATAATTTCTTATGTAAATTCAATTATTTACATACCCAAGATATTATAATATAATATCCTTACTTCATTATCATAAATTCAATTAAGAATTTATTTACTTTCTTAAGATATTAAGATAAATATAATATCTTTTATTTATTAAATTAATTTTATATAAGAATTTATTCTAATACTCTTAGGTAAAGCATATATAAATATTATATGCTTAACCCGCCTCTTTTTGCCTCATTACGCAAATTGTTCCCAACAATTTTATTTCTCAAATTAATATATATATATATATATATTAACTTGCAAATATTCTTTATAATGCACATGTACTCACATCACATATAGAAAATGAATAATAAACTTATTCTCTCACCTTATAAATTGTTTATATCAATTTATTTATATATAATAAGTATAACTTAATATATTTACCTTATAAATGAAACTTTATTCAAGAAATAAGATATTATAATTAAAATAATATATTTTCTTTATTAAAATAATTCAACTCTAGAATTTGTTTAATATCATTTATTTAAAGTATACAATAATTCTTGTATACTAATTACTTTCTTTTTTCTTCTATAAATTGTTTTCAACAATTTAACTGTAATAAATATAATAATATACTTACTACATTAAAAACATACATACATTACATCCAATAATGTAATACATGATTTTTTCAATAAAAGGGTGGTTATACATTAAGTATATATTTAATGCCACCAATTCACTACATTAAAATAATTTAATATTATAAATTATTTTAATTCAACCCATCTCATTTTCTTTAATAAATTACCCTATAATTTATTTACATATAATAAATATATAATACCAATATATTTATTAAGCATAAACATTACATATTTCATACCCACTTATGCAATATAATATCATAAAACATATTATCTAATAAGAATTTTATTTATTTAATTCTTATTTTAATATTACCCAAAAATTTAGGTTATCACATTCTTTCCCCCTTATAGGAATTCCGTCCCCGGAATCACAATACCGAATCATTCTTAATCGGTTTAGATTTTATTTTTTCTCGTAACCTTATCGTTGAATCATTTCAACATACCATTTCCTTAGATTTTTCTTAAATTTTTTAAATAAATCATCTATTTTCACTCTAAGTTTTTAAATTTTAACCTTTAATTTAATCATTTAAGATCTTCTAAATTTTCGGGTTGTCACAAGTGAAGTTGGGAAGACTTTCCTAACTAACAAGCATTACATAAAGCTAACTTATTGACAGACACAAGTAACTTGTGATGACCAATTATCTATTGAAGAACACGAGTGTGTGGATGACCAAGGCGACTATGCCAACAGCTAGAGTGTAACGCCCCCAAAATAGGTATACACAACCTATCTTGAGTTGCCAAAAATAACACTAATGACAACTTCATTTATACAACTGTCGTGCAAAATACGACGACACATAAACTGTGAGTTTCAATACAAATATTATTACGTATATAATACGACAATATTCATACTCAAATTATTACAATGGTATATCAACTACAGCAGCAAATATTTCAAGTCCCCAAAGGAACACGAGAATATTTCTGTCATCCTCATTCTAATTGAGTGCATTTTTTACGCTTCCAAATTCGAGTTCGCCTCACCCTATTATTGTTCACCAAAATTAAATATTAAATGATGTATAAAATATGTCACACACATTTTAAGTTCTCAATACAATTATTATGCCACACCATTTCATAATTTGATTAGGATTGTGACTAATTCGTAACACCACTTTATACTCATGTTATCTATGCTAGTCCCAGCTACACTTTTATTACCTGAAAGAAGTGGTGAAGTAAAACGGGTGAGCACAAATAGCCCAGTAAAGAATATAATGACTTAAGATCATTACATTATCAATAGCCTTCATCAATAATAAATCAGAGATTGAGAACATATGGTAGATGATAAAAGTTTTCAACCATAATTGCAACGGATTCAACAAGCCATTAGAAGAGTCAAGTAGAACGTAATGTCGATCTTCTTTAAATTAAAAGTCCATCATTAATATTTCATTACTGTAATACCCATCAACAGTTCTTTGTTGTACCCAAGACAAAGAGAACTTTAATCACCTGTCTTCACCTGAACTACCAAAGATTATAGTTAAATTCACAATTCATATTTATACTCATGTAAATCAACAGTTTCTCCTTGCCACAAAGGCTTAATAGAACGTTTACTCAATATCCTTACCCCAAAGGCTAAAGATATTCAAATGTAATAACAATGATCATACCAATAAGTTGTCTATCTTTGCACTACGGGCCAAAGATATTCAACTATAAAACCAACATGATCATACCAATCAATTGTCTGTCAGTGCACTACGGCCAAAGACATTCAATTGTTAACTAATGGTCACGATCTTGCCAATCACATCATCGAAATTATTCATGCACTACGAGCCAAGGATATTCGTTAGTATCATCAGTGGTCATAATCATGTCATACACCTGTTCATCTTTGCACTATGGGCCAAAGCTATCAATCAACAGTTCGTCTTTGCACGTAAGCCAAAGATATACAACTGTAAAACCAATAATCAACAATCCAACTTTTCACGTAAGCCAAAGATATACAACTGTAAAACTAATAATCAGAAGTCCATCTTTTCACTACGGGCCAAAAATGACTTTCAACACAATATAATCACGAGAATGATGACAATGATATATATAATGAATGAACATAAATAATCAGAACAATAAGATAAAATAGATCTTAGTTATTTTCAACTTAATTATCTAGAGTCCAAATTGCCAACATGATATTAGATGAATCACAACTATTAAGGATATTCTAATCCTTTCAGGACTTTTCACCATTTAATGATAAGCCGAAGAAAAGAATAATAGTATCTTACCATAATATGGAGTATAAAAGAAAATGACATACCTTTACCATAAAAATGATACCCCTTTACCATAAAAATGATATCTCTTACATTAGCATGTAATTTGATTCTACTTTTTGTGAAATTGATCAACTTAAATACTACTTGCATTCCTTATCTATACTTGGAGTAACCTTACACTCAACAGATATACTCCCAATATTATAATCACAATATTGTAGTAAAAGAATTTATATTTTTAGTTTAGTGGTGGTGTGTGTTTAGTTGCTCAACCGGACAACCTATTTATACTGAAAATTTAGTAAACAACTAGCACACCTGCTTTGACAAATTAACCAAATGAAGTATATAATAATGATAGTGGAATTTATGGTTCCACAGAGAAAATTAACCCAACTTGTACACGTTTTAAAAATAATTGAGTTGTGGTCCAGACTACTTTAGAAAAAATAAAGTGTCGGCAAGTCCTGTTACACTTATTTTTGTAAAAAGAAAACAATTGAACAAACATGTGCACATCATACTTATCTTTAATCAACACCATTTTTAATCTTTGAATCAACACCATTTTTAATCTTTGAATCATTATTCACAATTATTAACATAGACTCACAATACTGCCAACTGATTTAATTATATCATATCAAATAATATGAGTCACTGTGCAATAAGTACTGTGATAATTATTGAATAAAATACTGAGTTACTTCTAAAATATTTAAAAATATGATTCTGAACTTTTCAAACAATTTTCATATTTTTTGGATTATCCAACAATTTTCTATAATTATTTCTATTTATAAAAACTATCATTTAATAGTTTCAAAATAGAAATACTAACTCCATATACTTTTATATCTTTTAAACATCATCAATATTAATCTTATATTATTATAATATTTTTCAACAAATTTCATAATTTTTCATCATTCATAGAATATTCTATGAATTTCTTCTATTTTCAAACTAACTATATATAGTTTAAAAATACAATAATTACTTCTACTTTTCAATAATTCATAAAAATTATAGAAATTCTAAATTGATATTATAAGATATCTATAAAAATATCTCAGCCCAAATAATTTTTTTGATAATTTAATTATAAATTCCAATATATAGAATTTTCAATAATTCATAATAATTAGCCATTTTATCAGAAAATTACGGATCTTATGTCCTTTCCATGTAAAATTTAATTCTCTACAACTTTGCATCAGAACGTTTTTCTAAATTTCGCCTCTAACATAGAGAGAAAGGCTTACCGAAAATTCTGCTACAAAATTTTCTGAATCAGTCACCTCTTAAAATTCATAACAAATCATACATTAATCTTTAACAGTTCAAAATTTGTGAACATATACTGAACTTATATATGTATAACATATCCTAAAATTACAACGATCCAACAATCGGATTAAAAATTATATCTCACGCAATAGAGCTTAAGAACACTGATTTTTCAAACTATGAGTCCTTCGGACCAGTTTCCTTCAAACAGACACCACGAAAAATCCACAAAGAATTTTTGGGTGATTCAAATTTTTGCATTTAGCTTACTTCCAGGGCTTTCTTTTGATATATGGCTAATCTCCTAACTCATTATACAGAAAGAGTTATAGATTTTACAAAATCAAGTAGTAAACTAATTTTTCTAAAAATTTCCAGATTTTGTTCTTCATTTGATTTCTTGATTTCTCTCGTTTGATCCTTGTTTATACAAGTTTAAATCATTTAAATCAATTATGAACAAAATCTCTTCATATAAAATTCATGAAAACTTAAATAGAAAAATAAATCAAAGGTTTTGAACATACCTTTTTCTTTTAATTTCCTTCTTATTCCTTCTCATTCTTCATTTTCTCTCTTCTCTACCTTCTCTTCCCTCTCTCTTACTCCTCTGATGAAGTTGGCGTAGGAAGGAAATTGGAGGTGGGAGGGAGTATAATTATTGCTTTTTTCTTCATTCTTTTTATCTATTTTTTCCTTTCTTTCTCCCTCTTTTTTCTTCTTCTTTTTCTTTCTTTTCTTTTCTTTGACTCCCACATCCCTTGTCCCCCCCCCCCCATTTCTTTCCCAAATCAGCCGCCCACATGGCTAAAAAAAAAATTATTTTCTTTCCTGTTTATTTGCTCATTTATTCGATTAATTTTTCATTTGCCCAGTTATCAATTTAACATTTTATAATTTTAGAATAATACCCATAAATTAAATTAAACTTTTATTTTATAAAAGTCGGGGTCTTACATAGAGGATGCTTTAGCTGAAAGAAATGCTAAGGAAGTTTGGTTGACTGGAGGACTGATATTGGATAGGGTATACAACCCATGATTACTCGGTCCTGAAAGGAAGATTTTCCCCGACTTGCGATCCTTCACATGAAAAACATTATGATGAAACTCAAAAAAGACGTTATTGTCAGAAGTAAATTTTTGAACAGACAATAATGATTTTGTGAGTGAAGGAACATGCAATATATCATTAAGCTTAAAAGAGGATGTAGGAGTAAGTAACAAAGAAGAACCAACGTGAGCAATACCAAGACCATTACCATTACCAACTTGGAGAGTATCAGACCCATTGTACGTAACAAAACCACTTAGCCAAGAAATATCTAGTGTGGCATGATGAGTAGCACCTGTATCAGAGAACCAAACATTTATAGGAATGGTTGACTGATAGAATGAGGCAGTTTTAGCACTAGGTGGATTGGCATGGTTGTGTCGTTGATCACAGGTTGTTTCTGTGTGATTAAAATGAAAACAAATTTGACATTTGGTGCTCCGATCATGCTGTCCACGAAACCCTTGGTTGCATCAAAAATTATTCTGATTACTACTTGTTGGGATGTGATTATTTGGGTCTAGCCATGGTGCAACCCAATCTATTTAATGGTCCGGATCTGGTGATGGCCCATATGTATTTATTGTGACATTGGAGAGTCCTTATTAAAATAGGATTGTGTCATTCTCCTAGTTGGATGCGGATGGAGGCGACTTCTATATATACGGCTATAAGCTAGGATTTGGGGGAGGACACAAGATACAAGAACACAAGAGATACAACACAAATACACAACTTGTACTCTCCATATTATCAACTTGTACTCCCAATATTATTATAGTGGATTACTCTCTCTCTCCGTGGTTTTTTCCCAATTGGATTTCTACGTAAATTCTTGTGTTCATATTTATGTATCTTTATTTATGTTTGTGTGAATGTATTTCGTGAGTTTGATATAATCAACTACTCCATCAACCGTTAAGCGATTTTGAACTTCTTTGTTTTGGTGATTTCAAGTCAGTATATACAAAAATTTGGCGTTAACACTACTCCCATTATAGTTTCGCCCCTTGTTATTATAAGTATTCCCATTGTTAGGCCTGGATGAGTTGTTACCAGTGCGAGGCCTAGCACTCTTCTGAACAAAATTAGCACTTGGTTTGGTTTAGGGGTGTTTGTACGGTGGTGGAAGAAAAAAGTGACATGGCTTTGATACCAAACTAAAACTAAATACAATGGAAATAATTATGGCAGAAAACTATTCACCATATTAGTGCTGCCTCTCAATATTCTATATATAGGATAAGAGTGATTACATCAATTACAAGATAACTATAAATTTGAAATACAAACTATATCAGATTATAGACATCTATTTGTTATACATAACCAAATGTGTAGGAGTTTGAATTAGTTAGAAGAGCCCAAGTCATGTTGGAAAGAGGAGACCAAACTAAGTAGGATATCAATTGCAGTTACTGTCTCAATAATTACGTACTTGAAAGGTTATATTTTATCAGTGGGACATGAATTAATCACAGCTATAAATAAGAAACTACAGTAATTAATAATTAATGATCATTTTAATTCATAGTTTTTCTGGCTTTGAATTGTTTAGGCGCTCTCACTTTATTCTTTGTGATCATCAATAATGGTTTTATTAGACTTTACATTAAATGTAATTCAATTGTTCGAATTTCTTGTTGAAAGTAATCAACTGGTTATAATTATATTTTTCAATGTTATTTGATTGAAACATTACAAGCTTTTATTTTGTATTCTGAAGGTTTCATCAGCGGGACATCGACTAACAACAAAAAATCTGCATGGACTGACAGTTACTCTTAAGAAAGTACTGAAAATAATGTTTTTTAAATTTTATTACCATTTTATTTACTTAATTATTATTTTAGTCCTCTTAGCTTTGTTCATTTTGCTTGTCAATATAGTGATTTTAAGTAACCTCAGATTTAGTATGTTATTCCATTTTTTGTATTTCTTGTTGAAAGTATTTTACTAGTCCTAATATTTTTCGACATTATTTGATTGAAAAATAAAAGGGTTAATTGTATATTAAACTTCAAAGTATATACATTTGTATTTTAATATTTAAATGCTCTCATCCCGCTACTCCAAGTATGTTAAGTAAGCATAACTAACATGTTTAGCCAATTTGTTTGTCGGAAAATGGCCACGTACGTGTTACAATTTAAATGGCCGAAAATTACAAAAGGGTCAATTATGCTAGATTACTTAACGGTATTTGGGGTAGTGGGATGTGATCGTTTAAATATCGGAGTACGAATTGTAAAAGAGTGTATATTTCGAAGTTTAATATGTAATTAACCCAAAATAAAAAGCTTTTTATTATGTAAGGTTTTCGGTGGGACACATTGATTGGCAACTAAGAATTTGCATGAACTAAATGTTGGTTTTTATATTTTAGGATTTTAATGATGATAATATTTTTGGGTTAAATTTTATGGACCTATTTTTGTTTTTTTGGGCTGATTTAATTTGTTATGAGTTAATTTCTTAGTTGGCCTAAATTGGTTTATCAATTCATCGGTTGTTAGTTTTTAAAGTATTATTATTGATGAAAGTTTCCTTAAAGTATATCCTGGTGAGTATTAATTTGTATTAATTTAAGATATAAGATAAGGAGTCTTATAAGGAAACTCTTTTCATATGCAAGCTGATTAGTTTGGAAAAGGTCTAACATCAACAGGTATATATTCCTTGTCCCACTAATTAAGCTCTTTGGTTTGAATAGGATATTATATCTTTCGTAAATCATATATGTTGGTCTCTTTAATTACTTTGATTTCTTATAGTTGTTATCCCATTGGATAAATCATATTGCTTACATCTTTCGAAGCTGGAATAATTCTCCTTTACATATCCGTTGGTCAAAATCAGTAGCTATTATCATGAGATTTAACAACTGATTTCTTGATAACATATTTTATAGCCCTTGATCCTTCTCTCCTTGATTTTAGCTATCTTAGTTTGAATAGAATTTCACATCTATTTAACTGATACATATTTTATCCATTGGTATCAACTAGTTACTAAAATCTTGTGATATGCCAATTGGATTAAATCTCTTTTATCTAACCACTATTTTCTTTTAAGCCGTTGGTCCTATTTTTTTAAATACTCCTTCTCGGCTAATCAGTAGGCAGAATACCTGAATGATATTTCAAATGGGTTTTTAGTTTAATACCTACTAGACTAAGGGAATATTAAATTGTAAGGTATTAATTATTGCTGAGAATTTCTTTATATATATATATCTTGTTTAGAATCAAATTAAGGTATGCTATATTATTTGATTAGGAGTCTATTAAGGAATCCATCATGAATATGCAATCTGTTGAGTATTTTAAATCAGACTCTTTCTCTCCTTGTTTTAAGGTTTTTAGTCTGTTATGGAAACCATATTCTTGAGAAGCTGTTGTGATATCGTTGGTTAAAAACAAAGTGCTAGTATATGTGATTTTCCAACTGAACTAAATCATTATTCTAACGGCTCTTTTTATAGCCGTTGTTCCTATTATTATATATACTTCTCCTTTACGGCAAAGTAGAAAAAAAAGAAGGAAGCATATATCAATTAAGGATACTTGAAGCTAATATCAGTCTTTATATAGAGAAAATTTCATTGAGAGCTTTTAAAGTCTATTTCCAGCAATCTATTGTATTAATTCCTTTTAGGCTTGAAAAACTTAGTTCATTTTAATCATATTCCCTTGTATTAAAATCTGAGTTCAAGCTTTATTTGGCTTGATTGATCCAGTAGGGGATAGGATCTGTTTAAAGAAAGTTTTCAAGATTGCAAAGGTGCAAATGTCTCAATGGTGAGAAGGTTGCAGAGGTGTAAAGGGGTAGTGGTTTCCATCAGTGTGAAGCTACTTTGAAAAAGGAGTCATTTTTATTGTATTAAATTGAGTATTAAGTTTAATAAAAAGAGTCTCCAATACTAATTGGTATTGAATGTGGATTACGCCACTAGATTAGAGGATATGGGCAGAACCACGTAAAAACTTGGTGTGATCTTCTATTTTATTCTTCTCTATTATGTTTTCTTATTTCTAGATATTTTGCTTTGCTCATGTTTGAAGATATACTAATCCAGACACTAAAGCAGACATATATATCTGTCTGATAGTAATTGACGAAAAACATAAGCTAAAAAGCGGAACACTAAAGCATGATATAACATAAGCATGCTAATTAAACTATTCTGAAAAGAATATATTAAAAAGATTTCATAGTTTATCACTTTTATCGTAAACACCTATTCACCCCCCTCTAGGTGTGCTTATACACTAAACAATTAGAAAGTACTGAAATTAGTGTTTCTTTTTTGGCATTAAATTGTTTTAGCCCTCTTGGATTTATTTATTTTGCTTATGGGTTATCTGCATATCTAACCGCGAAGTATACTTATTTTTTTACACTTAGTATCTCAATGTTTAAAAATTCCCATCCCACTACTTAAAGTACTGTTAAATAACCACGGTAGACCCTAGTTACATCAGAGAGATTCTAACACCCATTTGTCCAGTTGGAAGTTTTTTTTTACGAGAGGGGCCTAGTTGAGCTACGTTTTACAACGTCAAGGGAATCTAAGGAACAAAAAAAAGTTTCAGGTCTAAATGGGCCGAACACGAAAACCTCATGGGCAATTTGCACCTTCGCCCATTTCTTTGAACTCCAAGAAATAGCTTCGCTTCCAATATTTAATTAAAACATAGCCTAAAGTACTTTTGTTATCATCAATGCTTCTTCCAAAATCACTATCTGTTGAAAAATTAATTGCAACTCCATCTTCATGGAAAATTTCATAATCAACTGTGACTTTCGCACATCGCAAAATTTTATTTGTTGCTTCCCAATGTTTGAGTGAGGCTTCTTTAGAACCTGCTAATCATACTAACAACAAACATTAAATCTGGTTTTGTGGCAGTTAATAAATACATCAAATTTTCAACCAAACTCCTGTAAATAGTTGGATCCACAAGCTTTCCTTCACCTTTCTTGCTTAACTTAATCCAGTAACACATGGATTTGAAACAGAATTAACATTCTTCATCTTGATTTTTTTTTAATTTTTCGTGCACATCTCCCTTGGGAAATAAAAACTCCTTTACAGGATTGACTAGCTTCAATGCCCAAAAAATGATCTAACTCTCCTAAATCAGTCATGTCAAACTCTTGTTTCATTGAAGCTTTGAAATTATTAAGCATCACCATATCATTGCTCACTACAAAAAAATGGTGATTTTGTAACAAACAGTTTTTGTTGCTAAAGGTGCGAAATTTCGTTGCCAAATGCCATTTGCAACGATTTTTTGGTCGTTGGACATTTCGTTGCGCAATGAGCGTTGCTAATTGTCTAGCAACGATTTTTTTTTCCCGTTGCAAAAAGTAAGATATTTCGCAACGAAATTTGTTTTCGTGTAAAATCATAGATCATTTAGCAACGAAATATTTTGTAGCAAATTTAATAAAAATTTGTTATTGAAAAGTGTTAACGCCAAGATCCTTCTCCACGTCCCAATCACGTAAGACGTCCTGATCCTGCAGACGAGAAACACAAATAACACCGAAAGCTCGATGACGGGTTCCGTTGGGATAGCTTCGAGCGTGAGAATTAGTACGTGTTCACAAGGTTAACAATGGAGGAATATATGGTCTAGTGTATTGAGAAAATTAAAATCTCCGTCGTATGTATGGGAGGATATGAATAATCAATATATGAGAGAACGTACCTCTATACGATGGCTTCCTTGCTAAGTTATACTACTTTTGCTTGGATTATTGTGCCACCCACTACTACCTGACACCCCCTCTGATCTGATGGACCACCTTGACTATATCGGGTTTATCTACTTTTTTTGTACTTTGTTTTCTCCCGGTGATAGGTTATGATCCCATCCACATTAATGCATGGCAGGAGGATTGGTCAACTGTCATGCTTTTTCATCATCACAAGTCAAAGTAACAGATATTAAAATATCTAATGGGTCGATCCACTTGACTTGACCGGTCCAATAGAATTAAATAAAGTTGACACAATAAATGGGCTCAAAGAGTCCCATGGCTTAATAATAAAAGCCCAATAGATTATACTGATAAATGGGCCCAATCTATCCGGCCCAAGATAGGAGAAATATTATGACCCAACATTACCCCTAGTTTTTAGTTAAACAAAATGTTTAATGGAAAACTATATAAGATTCATGATATTTAGAATTTAATAAAGGCTCAAAAATAGGAAATAAGTGGATCATACCCACTTTTATCATACGAAGTGGAATAAGGGAGGACTGGATAGTGGATACCCAGAGCAATAAGCCCAATTTGATAAAGGATCTGAATTTGAACGGCATGGGCCAATAAGATAGAGATCCAACAGTCAGGCCCAATCTGATAAGATATTCAAAGGTCATCCAAACGTATTCCACTTTAATTCCCATTATTACTGACATTAAATGCGCCGGCCTCGCTCCGCGCGTAACCGTCAGTATAAAAGGTAAACCTCACCAAAATTGACGGTTTTACCTACTGATTTGAAATTCGAACCTTTGAGCTTTCTTCCTTCTCTCAGAAAAACCTCTCTTTAGCTTTCACAAACTTAACAATGGTGAATCCAAGCCAAAACCCTTCAAGTTCTTCTCGTTCAAACCCTAACCAAGGGGGTTCAAGTGCCAATCCACCATCTCCCACTGATTTCTTCAAGGATGGGGAACAATTTCCTCATGCCAACATCACCTCCACCGCTTTACGAATCAATCTGCGAACTCTCCTGGATTCGGTATCATGTTCCGGATAACTTTGCATGAGGGCTCCATCTGCTGAGAGGCGAATGTACCAATGACAGACGAATGGGTCGCCATGCCGACTACTCTTTCTGCTTTGGAAAAGGGGTTCGCTACCCTCCACGCCTTCATAGTTACCTCCTAGGGTTTATTGGAGTAGGCTTGTGAATCGGTGCCCAACTCCTATATCCATATCTTTGGCGTTCATCGCTATCATGCATGAACTAGGGGTTACCCCCTCTGTTGATCTCTTCTTTACCCTCTTCTCGGCTGGCAGATCCCGAGAACGAGGGTTCAAAATGCTGAGCAAACAGTCCCCACGCCCAAACTCGAAATTCGAGAAGAGGCCCCTGATGAGCACCCCCTCGAGCAACAAAGGATGGCACGAGAAATGGTTCTTCGTCACTGGTCCTGGAATCTCTTCCCTTCCCGATTGGACCACTTCGGAGCGTATCTCTGCTGACTTTGGTGACATCCCCGAGGGGCGCGTGAGGGAGATGGGCGACTTCATGAATAAGATCCCTTCTCAAGAGTGGAGCTTCACTTTACTGACCAAGCAAGCATGGTTGTATGACCATAAACGTAAGTCTTGGACCATTCTGTGATATAATTTTTTTGAAATGTTTATGTGTACGGATTTTTAACTTGTGATTATTTGCAGTGTCTTTGATCAAACCAACTTCCTCAGAAGTAAAAGACTTGGAAGATTTCTTGGCGGGGAGGATTGCTGATGCAAATGAAGAACTCCCTAATGAGGAGCCTTCCCGAACTGAAACCCCTGCCCCCGAGCCAACACTAACTCCCCTTCGGGATGATGACCTGGTCGACAATCCTATCATCCCGAAGCGGTCCTCCGACCTCTCACCAAGGAGGAAGAAGGTCATGAAAGGGCCAGGACTCCTCGCGAGATAAATCCTGAAAGCGACGAGGAGGTACTTCCTGAGGTAAACCCACAAACGATTCCTTCAACTGAACCCACAACAACCTCTGAACCAACTCTACTAACTTCTGAACCAACTCTAAGAAAGAGGAGTCTCCTTGACATTCCTTCACACGATCGGGCGAAAGTCCTTCGTGCTAAAAAATTGAGAAGCAAAATAATTCCTCTTCTTTGCCGATTTAACTCACTCGCGTTCCCCCTCCCTCAACATCCAAATTTTTAAATGAAACCCCAACACCTAAAGCTACCGAAAGCGGTCGGTTTCGACCCTTCTCCGTCCCGAAAAAAAAAAATTTTCCTGACGGTCGGCTCGGGTCGACTTCTGAACCTTCTTCAACTCCCGAGCCAATGCCAGCTCGATCACCTTCTCCAGAGGCAATGCATGTGGATCCTTCACCGGTTCGCAGTCAGCCTATGCCTCCTCCTCAAGGACCAATGACATCCGAATTTCAGCATGATGCCATGGGTTCACCGACTATGTGGCCTCGGTTCAATGCCAATTTCCCCTTTCAACTGTTTGAGGCTTTTGTTCGTGAGACCGATGACCATCGGTTCGGGAACAGTTCAAACGGGGATTTGCTCAGCGAAGGCATGAGCTACTTGGCTAAGGTAAATGACTCTTCTCTTCCTTTGCTTACTTACTTTCATATTCATACATCCGTCGATTGAATAACACCGGAACATGAACAGCAAATCTCCGTCTTCTTGACGCGTCTCATACGTCCCGTAGATCTCTCTCAAGTCAATCCGAGGGAAGCGTTGAAGAAGGAAAATTCCTTCCCCGAAATCGCCTGCTCGGGAAAGGACTCATCGTGAAGGCCTTCTTCATACTAATGAAGGTCTTCAGAAAGAGTTGGCCCAAGCTAAGGGGGAAGTGAAGGCCTCCAAGGAAGAACTAAAGTCGACTAAGGCTCAAGATCTTTGAAATTGTCAACATGAACGTCGACTTAGTTCGGAGGAGTGAACCGAGGATGAATAAGATAAAGGAGTTGAAGTCCGACGCCAAAATCTTGACCGGACGATCCATAAGTTGGAGCGGGATGAAAAGCTTCAACCGAATATACTGGCAGAAGAAATGAAGCAAGAGATCCGAGAACTCAAGGCTCTTGAGGACCTTGGGCCTCCTCTAACGATGCTCTTCGCAAAGAAATTTGTGAAAGAGTATAGAACTCAGACGAAATAAATGAAGAAATCATGAGAATTCACAAAGAAAGCTATGAGCTCTCTACCAAGTCTTGACAAGGAAAGGTTGATCAAGGCTAACTTAGATCCTTACTGTTTTGGACTCTTGGGATGATGATGGAGCTACACAGAAGCACCACTTTATGGGTTGTCTTAGGTCTTATTATGAATATTTGTAGAAATTTTATATTACTTCCTTATTTGTAAATGAACTTAGATATTAATGAGAAATGATTTTCTTCCTTATGACTTCAGTGTACTTTTTATTTTATGTCAATACTTCAATATGAATTTATATGGACAAGTATACAAAAAACCCTTTCGAGAATTTAACTTCAAATGATTAAGCATGTCATATAACGTATAAGCATGTCATATATAGCATATATAAAGTGATGTTAAGGGACGAGGCATTCCGAACTCAACACTTAAATAAAATAAAGTACCAAATACTCATCGGCCTCCGAAGTGTGAGATCGGTCATTTGTTTACCACTCGGGATGAAACAATTATACGAAAACCAAGATATAAGGATCAAGATATAAGGATCGAGACTTAAGGACCAAGATATAAGGATCGAGATATAAGGACCAAGATATAAGGATCGAGACTTAAGGACCAAGATATAAGGATCGAGATATAAGGACCAAGATATAAGGATCGAGACTTAAGGACCAAGATATAAGGATCGAGATATAAGGACCAAGATATAAGGATCGAGATATAAGGACCAATTGTGACCATTGACTTACCACCCTGGTAAAATCAATATAGGATCCTTCGTCTACCACTCGGGGTAGAACGACAAATGGGCTGCCATCGAATGGCCAAATGAGTCCTACCATACCTCCTTACACCATAGTGACCATAGGACAAAATAGGACCAGGACCAATAAAGGACCATTGATTTACATACGGTAAAATCAATATTGGATCCTTCGCTCACCACTCGGGATAGAACGACAAATGGGTCGCCATCGAATGGCCAAATGAGTCCTACCATACCTCCTTACACCATAAAGACCATAGGACAAAATAGGACCGGGATCAATAGTGAAAAAGTGTCTTTTATTGATAATGAACAATAATATCTGAGACTTAGATGAATTAATTTGATCTTTATTGAAAGTATTTCCAAAGCTTTGCCAAATGCGTGCAAGTGTTTTTGATTTGGAACCATCTAATGCCCTTAACCTAGGTAAGTGCCTTGTTTGGATACTTCGATCACCTCATATGGTCCTTCCCAGGTTTGGCATTAACTTTCCGTATTTTGAGGTGTAGAAGCTTTTATTCTCTTCTCGAGGATGAAGTCTCCTACTTGAATCTGCGAAGTTTGACTCCTTTGTTGTAATGCTTCGCTAACTCTTCGTTGATAAGCAGCCAATTTAAGTAGAGCAACCTCTCTAACTTCTTCTAGTAGATCTAAATTGGCCTTCAGTCCTTCGTCATTGTATATTTCTTTGTATTGACTGACCCGAAGACTTGGAGATCCGATTTCGACAGGGACTAAGGCATCAGTACCATAGGCCAGTCGAAAGGGTGAATCCCCAGTGGTAGTCCTTGGTGTAGTCCGGTAAGCCCACAACACGCTGAGCAGCTCCTCTGGCCATCTTCCTTTAGCTTCATCTAGTCTGCGCTTGATCCCGTTCAGCAGCGTCCTGTTGGTCACCTCAACTTGGCCATTTGACTGTGGATGAGCCACCGAAGTCTTCTTATGTTGAATCCCCAACTCCTTTAAAAATGCTTCAAATTTTGATCCCACAAACTGACGTCCGTTGTCCGATATTAATACTCTAGGGATCCCGAAGCGAAACACTACGGATTCTTTTATGAACTTCAAGCATTCTTGCTCCGTAATTAACCCAAGGCGGCTTCGCCTCTACCCACTTAGTCATGTAATCAATAGCAACTATGACAAAGCTAACTTGACCTTTAGCTTTAGGCAATGGACCCAATATATCTACCCCCAGACAAGCGAAGGGTATAGGAGATAAAATCGAGTATAGCTCTTCCGGTGGCTGATGTGGGATCGGACTGTTGAGTTGGCACTTTTCACATTTCTTGACATACTCTGTAGCTTCCTTGAAAATTGTAGGCCAATAGTATCCTTGTCGAAGTACTTTGTAAGCCAAAGATTTAGCAGCCATATGATCACCGCAAATGCCCTCGTGAACTTCCCGAAGAGCATATTCCGCCTCAGATGGGACCAGGCACTTCAGTAATGGTGAAGAAAAGGCCAATCGGTAAAGATCGCCATCAATAAGAGTAAAGTTGGCGCTCTTGTATTTGATCTTCTTTGCTAACATCTGATCCGAAGGAAGGACGCCATCTGCCAAATATTCGATGTAGGGGGTCATCCAACAGTTAGTTCGTTCGATACACATCACGACTTCATCTTTGAACACTCTACATGCTATTCATAACTTCCAAGTAAACTGATCCGTTAAAAACATCTGCATCCGTAGTAGCCAATTTCGACAATGCATCGGCGATAGAATTGTCATTACGCTCTATGCCCCAAAATTAAATTTGCTTAAATCATCTGAAGTCGGTCCTTTAACTCCGCCAAATACTTGATCATTCGATTCCCACGAGCTTCATAGTCCCCTGATAGCTGCTTGACAACCAACTGAGAGTCACTGTAGATGATAAGGTTCCGGACCTC
Source organism: Panax ginseng (assembly GCA_020205605.1). NCBI lineage: Eukaryota > Viridiplantae > Streptophyta > Magnoliopsida > Apiales > Araliaceae > Panax > Panax ginseng. The sequence goes on from CM035132.1 coordinate 181,644,705, forward strand.
TAGACTCTTTGCCAATCGAACACCCGCTAAAGACTTCGCTTCATACTAAAACCCGTTGTTTGTCGCTTTAAATCCAAATCGATAGCTTTGTTGAACTTTGAACCCGTCCCGACTCGTCAAGATAATTCCCGCCCACTAATGAGTTAGGGTAGAAGAACCATCTGCATATAGGGTCCAAACATTCTGATCCTGCTGAAGAACTGCAACTGCTCGATCGGAGGATTCAGCTTCCGGTAACTCGGCATCTGCTTCTGTGAACGAACATTCTACTATGAAATCGGCCAAAGCTTGGCCTTTGATAGCGGTTCGTGGATGATATTCGATGAAAAACTGTGACAACTCCATTGTCCACGCTGCTAACCTTCCCGAAACTTACGGCACCCATCACCTTCTTCATGGTTGATCGGTGTAGACAACCGAGAGCCGACCTTGAAAATATCGCCAAGCTTCCTACTAGCAATTATCAAAGCGAAGGCAAATTTTTCAATATTTGGATACCGTTTTGACATCTCGCAGACGTGACTAACATAATAGATCGATCTTGCCTTCCATCGATCTCCAACCAAAGACTGCTTCCAACCGCTAACGAACTTGCAAGCCAAATATAGATATAAGGTCTCTGCTGGAATGGGTTTCACCAATAAAGGAGCCGAGGAAAGATACGCCTTTATGCTCGGAATGCGTCTTCACACACACTCAAGTCCAATGGAACGTCTTCGCATTCTTGACCCTTTTAAAGTATCAAAGAAAGGAAGGCACCTCTCTGCGGTTGGCGACGAACCTCCTTAATCTGCCGCCGATCACGCGAATCGACGTTGGGCGTCTTTGAATGACCGAGGAGTCTTCATATCAAGAATGGCTCGAATCTTCTCGGGTTGGCCTCGATACCCTTTGACTAACAAGATAACCCGAAACTTCCCTCGCACCGAGGTAGAAAGTGCATTTGGCCGGATTAAGCCTTAGTTGACGATGACGGACAGTCTGAAAGCATTCCTCTAGATCGTCCAAATGACTCTGAACGTGCATGCTTTTCACAATCATGTCATCAACGTATACCTCCATGTTCCTTCCCAGCTGCCTATCGAAGATGAAGTTCATCATTCTCTGGTAAGTGGCTCCAGCATTTATAAGGCCAAAAGTCATCTTCTTGTAGGCGTACACCGAACGGTGTGTAATAAACGATCTTTGGGATGTCCTCTTTACGCATGGATATTTGGTGATAACTGAAAAAGCATCCATAAAGCTTAATAATGCATACCCGAAGTGGCATCGATAAAATCTGATCAATATGGGGCAGAGGATAAAAGTCCTTCGGACAAGCTTTATTGAGGTCGGTGTAGTCGATGCAAACCCGCCATTTTCCATTCTGCTTCTGCACCAACACCACATTCGCCATCCACTCGGGATAATCAATTTCATAGATGAAGTCGGCGACCAATGACTTTGCTATTTCCTCATCAATGATTTTCGTCGCTCGGGCGCAAAGATCCGCCTTTTTCTGCCGGCGGCTTCTTCGAGGATCTACATTCAGTACGTGCTTTCACTATCTTCCTGCTAACCTCGTGCATGTCCTTCGGTTCCCATGCAAAAATATCCGCATAAGCACAAGAACAACTCTATAAGGTTTGTCCAAGAGGTTACGTAAACCCAACCGATCTTCACGGTCTTGTCGGGCTTTCCAATGATCAACTCGACCTCCTCCGTCTCTCCGGCAGGAATCACCATCGGTTCGGAACTACTTTCGGTAAAGGGCTCAATCTCAATTGCCATCGCCTGCTTTTGCTTGCTGACCCCCACTCCGGAGGAAATAACAGCATTCCGATAGCATCGTCGGGCCAGATCCAAGTCCCCCCTTCTCCTACTCCATGAGCCGTGGGAACTTGATTTTGAAATGAGGATGGAGGTCACAAAGCTTGGAGAAGCGATTAAAGTAGGTCTTCCCAGTATAGCGTTGTAAGCTGAATCAACGTGCACAACATAGAATTTACACACTATTTCGACCTGCTGGGGCGCTGTGCCGAAGACAACCGGGAGTTCAATAGTGCCTGCTACTTTTACGGGATCATTGCTGAAGCCGTATAAAGGAGCTTCCTGCCCGACCTCCATTTTCTGCCCGTCGAGGTGCATCCTCCGACGATAAACGTGGGCATCTGAGATATCTCTCAAGATCCATTGTCTATCATCATGCGCTTCATATCCACCGTGCCCACTTGCGCTGTGATCACCAAGGCCCCCTCATGCGGCTCGATGGGCTCAGAAGGAGAGTCAGCGTCGGTGAATGATATGACAGTCCCGGGGAATGGTCTATCTGCTTTCAGGGGAGCATCTGTCATAGTCATGACCGAATTCAGGTAAGCCCTTCTCTTCTTCCCTATCAATTTCCCCGCGGACCCACCGGTTATCACATCGATAACATGCCTTGGCGGCGATCTTGGAGCCCTTGAACCGCCGTCTGAAGAAGACGGTTAACGTTCTGTAGCGATTATTTACTACCACATACTTTGTACTAACAAGCCGCCTTTAATCTTCCTCTCCACAAAGTCTTTCAAATTGCAACACTTTCGTTAGTGTCGTGGCGGTGACTTGATGATAGCCACAATACTTACGAGAGTTACCCTGCCCAGTTCGGTAATTATCACGGGGTGGCTCAAAGAAAGGTTGGTTTCTGATCTGATCCAAAATTATCGATCTATCAGTGTTTAGTTTGGTGTAGATCTTATTCACCTTCGGGGCCGGAACGGAGGGATGACTGCTTCCCTGCCGCCAGGAATTGTTGTACTTTTTTGAACTACCTACTGTCCAGATCATTATACCCCCGCTCTCCTCTCTGCTTCAACTTCTAGCTTAAGAGCCACCGACTCTTTCCCTAATTCGAAAGAGGATTTTTTCAGTCGTTCATAGCTTCTTCCACAACGATGTAGCCTTCCGCTTTGTCAAAGGCTTCGGCCAAGCTCTTGGATGATTGAACATCAACTTCTTCACCAACTTTTCGGACTTGACGGATCCAATCCATTCGGAACAAACCTACACTGGAGGTCATTAAGATCGGACACTGACCGATTGCTTCTTCGAACCTCTTTACATCTTCGGCCCAAAGATTCATTTGCAAACCTAACTGTGCCAAGAACCCGTGGGCTTTCCTCTTCTTCGGTTGCTCTTAAACGCGAGCATGGAACTTATCACAAAGTTCGGTCCATGAGGATATGGAATCTGAAGGCAAAGTTCCCAACCACTCGCCTCGCATCTTTTACGGCGTTGTAATAAAGGTGTGGCACTTGGCGAAGATCGTGAAGTCGTAATAGTCCATTAGTCGATTGACGCTTTGGCTATGGTCATAAGGATCTCCGGTTCCATCGTAACTTTCCATGCGAGGCATTTTTTTAGTGATATCCGCCTTTTCCTTGAGAATAGCTGAGGAAAAAGGGGATGCTTTCTTTCCGGGCGTCCCTTCACTGCTTTGGACCTCAGCCAGTTGTTTTCTAAGCTCTTTAAGCTCCTTTACTAGAAAATCAACGCCTTCAGGCTGCGGAGAAGCCTCTTTCTCACGAACAATATTATGTCTCTGAGAGGATCGACCCCCTCCTGCCGATCCTACTGCCCTAGAGGGACTTCTTGATCTGCTTCGGTACACAACTCTTTCCTTGTGGTGAGAATGATCACGTTGATAGTCCATTACCCGGACTTCGGGTATGACCTCCTTCGACCTACTCCTTTGTTGATGATCATCTCGATGCTGAGAAGTAACGGCCATTATCGCCTTCTTCGAGGCCATGGGAGTTCTGCTTCTCGATCTTCTCCTACTTCGAGAATGATCCCTAGAAACCCGGCGGGACTCTTCGGCTCCTTACCCTTTCGTCGAGTCTCCTCCTTATGCCCACTGCGTCTTTCGTATTGATCATGGCTGGATGCTTCGTCTTGTAATTCCGCCACCCGAAGCATCTGTTCGGCTATATCTTCTCTTTGCTTTAATAGGACCGCCATGGCTCTGTCTGCTTCGTCCGCCATCTTCGCCAACTTGGCAGCTCTATCTCTTGCTACTTATGATGAATCTTGGTTGGCGAGCCTTCCACCTGCCCTCGACCATGATCTCGCTCCTCATTCGCATCGAAAACCAATCTTCGTCTGGCCCCGCCCGGAATCTTCGGACGGAGATCCCCTGAATTATGCTTAGAAGCCGTGCTCTCGTGAGCACTCTTGGAGGGACCTGACGATCCTTCACTCAAACACGAGGCGTTGATTTAGCTAATGACCATCGCCTTTGCCTTTCTTACGGTGTACCATCCCTACTCCTCCTCATCTTCTGAAGTAGGTTAAACGATTGTGATTGAAAATTTTGATGACACTAGAACTCAAAGCGCCCTCCTTCTAGCGCTTGATGTTAACGCCAAAGATCCTTCTCCACGTCCCAATCACGTAAGGCGTCACGATCCTGCCGACAAGAAAAACACGATAACACAAAAAGCTTGACGGCGGTTAAAATCGGGATAGCTTTCAGGTGAGAATTAATGCGTGTTCACAAGGTTAACAATGGAGGAATATATGGTCTAGTGTATTGAGAAAATTAAAATCTCCGTCGTATGTGTATGTGGGAGGATATGAATAATCAATATATGAGAGAACGTGCCTCTATACGATGGCTTCCTTGCTAAGTTATACTACTTTTGCTTGGATTATTGTGCCACCCACTACTACCCCGACACCCCTACGATCGATGGACCACCCAACTATATCGGGTTTATCTACCGCTTTTGGCCACTTTGTTTTTCTCTCCGCCGTACGGTTATGATCCCATCCACATTAATGCGTGGCGGGAGGATTGGTCAACGTCATGCTTTTCATCATCATCACAAGTCAAAGTGAGATATTAAAATATCTAATGGGTCGATCCTTTGATGCGACCGGTCGATAGAATTAAATAAAGTTGACACAATAAATGGGCTCAAAGAGTCCCATGGCTTAATAATAAAAGCCCAATAGATTATACTGATAAATGGGCCCAATCTATCCGGCCCAAGATAGGAGAAATATTATGACCCAACAAAAAGTAACTTTCGTTGCAAAATCCGCCTAATCGGCAACGAAAAGAATCTTTTTTTTTTTTTTGCCAACGAAGATGAAATTCATTGTATTTGATATACATTTGTCAACGATTTTTGTCGTTGCTGAACAGTATGAAAATTTATTGCCTTAATTGGTTTTCGTTGCTAATTGTGTACTTTTTGGTAAAGATGTTTGTTGCTAAACATAAAAAATAAACCGGTCATATATTAATTTGCAACGAAATTTTTCGTTGTCGTCGATTTTGTTATGGATAATTATGATCAATTAGCAACGATACTATTTGAAGCTGATTGTTTTTCAAGAGGAACAAAAGTTTTTGTTAATTAACAACGACACTATACGTTACCGTTTGTTTTTTCTATGAAACAGAAATTGTTATAATTTGCAACAATATAAATAGTATTTTCTTTGTTTATAGCAACAATAAAAAATAAAACCATAAACAATATTATATACATCATTTCAAATTATTCACATTACAACATTACAATATAATAGTATGTAGGATAATTCATCCCTAAAATATGATGATCATTATTATACCCTGCTAAACCAATAACTTTTACGATCATTATTACAATACAATAGTTTAGTTATATGTAAGACATCTGATTACTTGATGCTATTTAAACTTGAACATTATCTTCGGTTGTAGATTCATTAGCACCTGCTCGCCCCCATATCAAAAAGTTTAACTTTCTTATTTCCAAGGCTGCTCATATATCTGAAGTGCAACCACAGACAGGAAAATTATCTGAATGCATAGAAACCTATAAGATAAAGGAAATAGATCTATTCTAAAAAATAATGCACTACCACATAACATTCTTATGCTTGTAGAAAATAAATAGAATAAAAAATATAAACCTAACAAAAACAAATCAAATAAACAAGATAAGTGCCTTCTAAATCAGACAAGCTTGCTATGTTAGACTGCACCCAATCCCTGTTCAAAAAGCTGACCTTTAAATGTAAGATGCTTTCTATTTTGAGTTGTCTTAATTAAAAGTAATTAAAATTCTTAATTGAGCACAAAATTGTGTCTTAATTCTTATTGATCAAGATTCACGACCTGCTGCACCTCCTACCCCCATGTACTGCCATTCAGATATATATATATATATATATATATATATATATATATATATATATATATATATATATATATACATTCAGAATGACAAAATGCCTTCCTTAAGAAACAGAATAACACAGAGAAGTTGTTGAAGACAAATCATTAGTAGTGACATAAATGTGTAAGCATGTATATATGAGCAAAGTAGCGAGCTTCAAGTACGGTTGCAAGTGGCATAACGAAGTCCGTTACCATAGTTTGCAAAATAAGATTACCTGTAGCACCCAAAGGGTGCCCAAGAGCTATTGCTCCTCCATTCACATTGACTTTTTCAGAATCAAGCTCCAGTTTCTTACAGCAATATACGTACTAGGATGCAAATGCCTGTATAAATAATATTGGAATAGCTCAGTCAATGTTCTTGGGTTTACACCAACTAAAACATATAAGAACGTAGCGATCAAGCAAACAAATTACCTCATTTATTTCAAACAAGTCAATATCATCAAGTTGAAGACCAGCAGACTTAACAGCAACTGGAATAGCTGCAGCTGGCCCAACTCCCATGACAACAGGATCCACTCCAACAGCAGTAAAACTCCTGCATGAGATGCACAAAATGATATCAACCATTTGATCAAGAATGTGATATGGAAACATTGTCATTGGTTATGCAACTCAACAATGCCATTGGAAATAATGTACCTGAATACACCAAGAATTGGAAGTCCCCTCTGCATAGCCAAACTTCTCTTCATGAGGAGGACCGCCCCAGCACCATCACTCACCTGGCTAGCATTACCCGGGGAAAGCAGAAGAGTAATATTTCAGGTGAAATTCTCAATGCATTGCGGTGTTGGAGTTGATAATTTCACAAGTACAGCACTAGTGCATACCATCTTAATACTTGCTTCCCTTTTAGCAAGACGCTCACAGATTGCCCTTAAGAGGGAAGTTAGCCGGCTTAAATTTAGTTTCTTAGAAATTTTTTGTCCTTAGACAATCCTACAAACCTGTAATACAAGGGTTATTTATTGTCTGCTAATTAAGTTGCAAATCAAATAATTGAGTTAAAGACACACAAAAGTAAATAAATCCAAAAGAAAATCATAAATATATGTAACCTCCAGGTAGATATACAGGTCTTGCATCAGTTCTAGTTAAGAGCTGGTAAGTTTGCATATCAGAGTCTGTTATGATTAGTTCCAACATTAAAAGTTTGTAAGTTTGCATATTTAATCCAACCAACCAATACAGTAAAGAGATAATTATTTAAGTATTATTACTCATTAATCTAAGTATGGGTTCCATCACTGTAATCCCTACTGGTGTGACTCCCCTACGTCTCTTCATATCTTGTGCATTGGACGAAAAAAGTTTGATTGCATCCAGCTACAATTTTTATACTTGTAATAATTTCATGATTAATCTATGTTGCTTTACCTTATTGGTCCTTATCAATGAAAGTTTGTGATTGTTTTCTTCTAAACTGATCTTATTGTCCCAACAATTAAAGGTACGGGGAAATAATGTGCAAGTCCATAAATAACTTTTGTTACCGTAACTCTAGCAAGGTTCCTACACTTTAAGTAAGACTTTTGACATGACTCCTCACCCCTACTTTGTGTCCCAATAATAGTAATACATAGAATGATCAAATTATACCAAATAGGACAATGTGATTAAATGTGTACATCTTGAATTAAGCAATAATAATACATCAACCATAAAGAAAGAGTTTAGATGTCACTATCAACAAAGTTTAGTGATTGAAGAGTGTTTACATCTCAGTAAAAATTTTGATTCTATTATTGTTTGTTCATGTTCATAGAAGAGATAATTTGATTGCTCACGGGCTCGTAGAACTAGCTCAAATGTCTATTATCTTTATCCCCAATTTTTGCTGGACGATATTCATTCAAGTGTTATTCCTCTTGTTATTAAAGATGCTAAGAATGAAGAAAAAATTTAGTCCTGTTCCGGACTTCGAAAAAAATAACAATACAAAAGTCATTTAACCTCCAGTTGAATGAGCCAACTATTTTCTCCTGACCCATACCCACGATGCAAATGATAACCAGGCAATGTTCCATCTAAACATATTGTAAAAGTGAACACACAATACTTATATTAGAAAAAAAAAAATCCTAATACCGAAAACAGGGTAATTAAAACATTTTATAGGAATTTTGTAATTTATTCAAGGGAAAAATGAAGATTAAAAAAATAGGTCATGTGCACCTACTAATATTAGATTTTAACAAAGTATTTTTTTCATAAATTAGTAGATGCTTAAAATCGTTGTAGAAGATATGATTCCATTAACGTTTTACGGATAAAAACGTTGTAGTTTAATATATCGAATAACGTTTTTAACAAATTATATAACATTTTTAAAATGTTGTAGATAAAGAAAAAAAAATTATGGTTCACCTATATTACCAATGCACCTGAAATATGCTAATGTCATGATATATAACTAAAAGGTCTAAATTCTCATTTAAATTAAAACCAAAATATATCAACCATTCAAAATACATCCTAATAATACCATTCGTTTACAGTTTCAAATATCTCAAGCTTTGATTATGAAACAACATGAATTAAAAAATACAAGTGAAACTAAATTTCTTTCAAAGACAATGAGACTAAACTTGCAAAGGGTTCCCAGATTTTGTTGGTTGCTCTTTCTATTGCAGGTATCCTAGAAGGAAATAAAATATGAGGATAAGAGAGGGACACAATCACAATACAAACAAATAAGAGTAGACCATAATTGTTAGATAGTTGCATTTAAAATCAGCTTGAACAAATAATTGTTAGATAGTTTCTATCTGGGACTTCAGAACTTCAAACCAAAGTGTCTGCGCCTGGACAACCTTCTTGGCTTTGCCCTGAGTTTATGGTCTTGAATTTGTTAGCAATCAATATCCATTTGGATATTGATTGCTAATAAATCAAAACATCATAATAAAACGATAGCAAGATAGATGTCCATGAAGAAATATGAACCAAAAATATGGTTTGGTTTTGTTTTGTTTATTTAATTGTATACAACATCCACTACATAATCTTTGTATATAGTTTCCCAAGCGGTCCCATAACAACCTGACATACACGATAAACAAGAGGGACTTCGAACTCTTGATCAAAAATACACTCCTGCAGAATAGTATGCAACTTCATATGCCCCACTTTTTCAAATTAGGACTTGAATGATATCCAGGGATGATGCAATTAACTCGACCTCGAAAGCGCCTTGAATCCACAAAATGTCGAATTATGACTCCATTAACGAAAACTCCACCTATGAGAAAAGACAAGATCAACAGTTCATTAATCATATATAAGGCACCTCAAGTTGGAAACTATGAGTTGAATAAATGATTAGTAGTAATTGATATTTTCTCTGGTAGTGTAAAAGCCCCAAAATTAGGTATACATCACCCATCTTGGGTCGCTTGATACATGGTATGCAAATTCAAATACAACTTACTAATCAACTTGTATGCGTGTATAATACGACAAAACATAAACCGTGAGTTTGAATACAAATATTGTCTCTTAGAGATTATACAAACTCAAAAGGAGTCCTTATTACAATTATTATCACACTATTTCACGAATAGTGAGGACTACTAATACTATCCTCTGGACCATTACTCCGTTCCAGGCTCGTCCCAAATATATTCTCATTTCACAAGAGAAACGGTGAAAGAAAAGGGTGAGCTCAACTAGCCCAAGTAAGAAATATTATGACTAAATTGTCAACACGATCTTTGTTTTGTGGAGTAAAATTCAAGAATACTTAGAAGAATATTTCCATGAAAGGATCTTTGGATGAAGCCTTGAATATCGAGGATATTCCACTAATTTCATGGAGTATAAAGTCAAAGTTTTAACCAACCGAGTACAATAAAGAATGGAATAACAAAAGAAATCACCACGCGATAAATAGGCCTTACAGCGAGTTATTCCAACGAGAATAATAAATAACGGAACGGTCGGGTGAAATTCACAATCGGATGTTGTTCAAATAATAAAGATGGAACCAGGATCCGGTGTAAAACACATGATAGGATATTCCAACAGTAATAATTAAGACAGAACCAGATCCGGTGTAAAACACACAGATAGGATATTCCAACAGAATAATAATAAAGACGGAACCAGATCCGGTGTAAAACACACGGATAGGATATTCCAACAGAATAATAAAGAGCGGAACCGGGTTAAAATGTAAAAACTACATGACATGGATGTTCCAACGAATAATAGAAGAATGTCACCAAGTATAGGGTAAAAAGCACAGCGTATCAAAGTTATTACGATGAGAATAATAAGCAATGGAATAACAATGCAGTTCTCTTCATGAATAAGAAAGAAATAACACCCCTTACGGGTACAACAAATAATATTCCCTACCTTAGAAGAACTGGATATAAGTGAAATAGCAGAAAACTCTTCTTCTTTCTCTCTTATTCTCTATACTTTCTCTCTATAAACGAAGCAATTAAGTGAAAATAATGAAGCCCTAGCCCTCTATTTATAGAAGATTTATTACTATTTACAAAAGTATTTACTATTTACGAAGGTAATTACTATTGACGAAGGTAATTACTATTTACGAAGGTAATTACTATTTACGAAGGTAATTACTATTTGACGAAAGAGACTCTTAGATGATGACATATATTTATAAAATAATTAAACTTACCACAAACGTCTCATAATAGACTCTTTATATACATCAAGGATTGAATAAAAATTACCAGAAATCATTTTATTTTTAATCAACACATATTTAATCTTTCAACAATTATTAATCATTTATAACTTGTCGTCTCAATTATTGATTTAATAATATAACATATTATCTGATTTATGACATGTGACAATAATTGAATCAATAATATAAGAGATATGATGTAGCAATTACTATAAATAATTGAGTATAGGTGAGTGACTTCTCACGTAAGCGTCAATAATCAATCTGAGTGTCTTCTTATCTGACCACATCACGACATTCTTGTATTTTTTTATTGAGTAGTTCAACGGTTTTAATGGTAACACCTCCATAGTTATTTTCATAAAGTATTTTTGTCGTTTTCTCAATCCGGCAATAATTACATTATGAGATCCACTAATGATTGTCTTGAATCATTTAATATTCCCCACAAAAAGAATATTCCCCACCAAACGAATATTTTATAACAACTTGCGTACTTTGCAAAATTTATAAATATTACCCACAACTATAACATTATATCAAATCCACAACATAATTTTAAAAAAAATATTTCGAAAAAATTAAATTTGTATTCATAAAATCTGGGGTCTCACAGGTAGAATGTCTCATAAAAGACATTGTGGAGGCAGGCGAGAAAAGATATGCACATGTCACATTAACTTTGTCTCCCACTTTGTAGGACATAGCACATCACAGTCTATAATAATTAAAGATCAAGTTTGTGGATAAGTTTTCTCAAGTGTACGGGAGAATGATGCAGATTGGACAAAGAAGAATTAAGAAAATCAAGTGTGCTTTGTGTTCTAACCATTGCAAGGGTAAAGCACAAATAATTTTAGTTGTTCTAATTTTATGTTCTTTTTATTATCTTACTCCTTTTATTTTATGTGAGGCCCATCTGCATTTACAACAACCCTGCAGCCATGACATGTTGAACATATCAATATATGTGATTGACACAACAAAAATTTGCGTAAGTACAAAACAACTGACAGCAATATATACAACTTACACAGAACGATGCTGAGCAATTAGCAGCAAAAGGGGAACTGCCAGCTTTGGTTCTTCCTTAGGAAGCAAGGAGTCCCTTAGCCTGTTTGTAGATTTAATTAAAGCCTGCCAATGACAATTAGATGTTAACATCTCCACACTTCAAAAAAAACTTATGTGAAAATTATTACAGGCATATATATCTTGCTTTGAGACTTCATTACTGATTCTACGGAGATTCCTTCATCTATGGGCAACATTAGGAGAATTTGTGACTCTGATAGTTATATTTAGTATAGTTTGTTTTTTCTGACAAGTACTAATATATATATATATATATATATACACACACAAACACACATATTTCCATAATGAATTTCCATATTACTAAACAAGTGGACATAATGAATTTCCATGATACTAAATAAGCGAACAAATGCATTTCAGAGAAGAGATCATCTTCATCATAAAGAAGATTTCTAATACTTTGCAACTCTTTAGTGGCTACTATGGGATCTTCTACTTTGTCACACGAGGCTGCAATATCAGCATACTGGTGAGGTAGAACATCTTCTGCTGATAATATCACTGCGCAGGTTTAGATGAACATTACTATAAATGCTTGTATGAAATAAATGCAACTATGTATTTATGCACGAGTCACAACTAAAAATATACATGAAGAGAATGTGGAGCATAAGAAGTGAGACTATGAGAGCCATGTATATAACATCAATCATATAGATCAATGGAATTGATAATCACTATCACATAATTTAAACCAATTTTACCCCAAATCTAACAAAACCTGTGTGGAAGTGGGGGGGGGGGGTGGGGATATAAGCATATGTATCACACTATCACATAATTCAAACCAATTTTACCCCAAAACTTCAATCTCAACAATACCTTAAAAAATCATCACACGTAACAAAAAAAAATATGATCAACCAAATTAAACAACTATATGATTAAGCGGTATCATCAATAAATTTTGTTCTTTTAGACAATAAATTACTAATTATTTTAATAGCATCTCACAAGGTCGAAGCGATAGATTTTAGAAAAAGAAACCCAAAGCACTTATTAAAGACTACTATAAAAAAGATGAATGAGAGATGTCGTACAAAGAGCAATAATACCTCCAATCCTTTGGAATGGGTTTCTCATTCGAGAATAAATCAATAATCTTATCACAAAATTGGGTGACATGGTGTTCAATGTAATTTGAACCACCGACACCAACGCCGACAGGCACACTAGTGCCACTAGATAAAGGTGAACACGAAGATGAGGAAGAATAATCGGGCACCGGAGAAGAAATCGGAAAAAGCTTTGACGATGATGGTGAGTCAAACATGGATGAAAATCGATGATTTCCGACCCCGATTCCTCCATTGTTTCTCCATTCTCTCTCAATTTGCATGCTCCCTCGCCTCATGAATCGTAATAAAAAATCCCTAGCATACATAAATACATATACATCCGTATCTATAAACTTACATAACAAACTATGTAAAAAATGAGAGAATCGTGTATAGAGGGAGAAAGAAGGTCTTAGATCTGTTCGTTGATCTCATGTTTCCATTTGAATCTGGAAAGCTGGAGGGATTTGTGAGACAGGATGGAGGGATGAGAAAGAAGGAAGAGAGGCGAGGGCTGATAGAGCGAGAAAACACGAATGAAATAGTAAAAAAGAAAAGCAAACTTTTAAATTGATAAACATTTAAGCTCTGTGTTTTTGTAGATAGATAACCTTTTTAAAAAAAATGTTATCTAGTTAAAATTAAAAAAATGCCCTTTTAAATAGATAACGTTTTTTCATATATATCTATAATGGTTTGTTAAAAAACGTTGTGAAAAAATACCACAACGTTTTTTTAAAACGTTGTGGTTTCAGTGTTGTCTATTTACTGTTTTGTAGTAGTGATTAGTATGCATGAATAGATTACCTATCAACTTAAAAAGAAATTCTAAATCCACCAACAGAAGTAGCTGGAACATTTTAATCTTATATATGTGATACCAACAAATGCATCTAACAATCTATATAGCCTCCTAAACTCAAAACAGGTGCTACACTCAAGACATCAAATAACTCAACAAAACCAAGCTAAACAGTCGCTGCAATATAGTGCACAAATTATGCTTCCATCTTGGGAGTTAAATATTTCGCCTAACCATGATTTAATTTCATCCAAACAACAATGTATATCATATTTGCAGGTATTTTAAAGCATACAGATGAGTATCATTTCCTGCTGTATTAGAGTGCAGAAAAGAACAATATACATCATACTAAGATTCCAGGCAGCACATCGTAAAAAACTTAGTGTACATTACCATTACAATTTCAACGAATGCAATACGAGTTGAATGATGATAGTCTCCAAGCAACATCATGCGAAGAACCTATGGCAGACATGCAAGACGTTCCATAACTTATAGTAAGGAATTCAAGAAGTAGGAAAACTTTCAGATTTGTTACATAAGCAGCCACAAACCTCTCCATAAATAGATTCAAAAAAGAGTTTGACATCCGCTTGAGTAACCTGGAACCAATAAAAATAGAGATTGTCAAACATTTCCCTTCTACTGCTTTTGAATACGAGGAATGTTTATAAATTTCATAAATTACTTTTTTGTCGATATTTGTACAATAAATTGTCCTTGCACACATCTTTCTTTCATCTTTAGACTATAGAACACTTTAAAAGGAAATTACGTAAATATCAATATTCCTCTCAAATGTGTTCACTTTCGAAGACTTAGTTCTCAGTGGTGAAAAATTCATGGTACAAGAAGTTCAACATAGTGAACCAAACTACTCATCCGGCCCGTGGCAAAAAAGTTGGATTAATAGGTGCAATTGTAGTTTTAGAGGGTGTTGAGAAATCAGGCTCACACAAATACACTAAGATAAATACAAACACACTAGTGTATGAGATATAAAATAATAATACCAGAAATTTTACGTGGAAATTCAACTAGGAAAAACCACGGGGAGAGATCTTAGAAATTCACTATGAAAATAATATAGAGATTACAAACTCTCAACGGAGAAATAAACTAACTGTTTATTTCTCTCTACACCCTCACTCTCAGAATGCTCTAACTGAGCTCTCACTTTCTAACTCTCTTTGACACTCAAACTAGAGCTTTGCTCTCTTTTCTCTCTAAGATATGCTCTATCAATTTTGGTGTGTTCTATCCCTTCTCATTTGCTGCCCTTTTATAGCCAAATGGAAGGGAGGAGAATTAAATGAGGAAGTTGGAAAATGGAGGCCAATTTTAATGGGTGAAGACTGAAGACCAAGACTGAAGACTTTGACCAAGACCGAAGACTTTGTCCAACAATCTCCACCTTGGCTTGCATTTTTCAAATACTGTGAACTTCTTTGTGTCTGTGAATGTATCCCTCTCCCTTGATACTCCACCACGAACTCAGCATTCGACGAAGTGAATTAAGTCCAAACAGTGCTTGAACTTTTCTACTGTAACTGACTTTGTAAGTATATCTGTGACATTCTCCTTTGTGTGAACTTTGCAAACTGCAATGTCACCATTGTTCAGCCACTCACGAATCTTGTGATATCGAACATCTATATGTTTGGTTCGGCATGGAACACACGGTTCTTTGCTAAATGAATAAAGACTTTGACTATCACACCGAATCGGATATCCTCGCTTGAAACCTAGTTCTTCAACTAGTCCCTTAAGCCATAAAGCCTCCTTGCTTGCCTCTGTCAATGCCATATACTCAGCCTCTATTATTGATAATGCTACCGTAAACTGCAACACTGACCTCCAACATATACATCCTTCACAAAATGTGTATACAAACCCAGTCGTAGATCTCCTTGCATCAACGAACCCTGTAACCTCACTTCTTACGGTATCACGATCAAACATAAGACCGTAATTGGTTGTACCTGCTAGATAACAGAAAATCCATTTTACAGCATTCCAATGCTCTTTTCCTGGATTTGCCATATACCTGCTAACCACACTGACTGCATGTGAGATATCTGGCTTGTACATACCATGGCGTATATTAGACAATCCACCGCATTTGCATACGGTACTTTGGACATATACTCCACCTCATCTTCTGTCTGTGGTCTCAACTGTGAAGACAACCTGAAATGTGCTGCCAACAGAGTGCTAACTGGTTTAGCATTGTTCATGTTAAACCTCTCCAAAACCTTCTGCACATATCCTTTTGAGTTAGCCATAACTTTCTTGCCTGACGATCCCTGTGAATTTCTATACCTAGGATCTTCTTCGCTGACCCAAGATCCTTCATGTCAAATTCACTGCTCAACAAATTCTTCAGCTGAAGAATATCTAACTTCCTCTTTGCTGCAATCAACATGTCATCTACATATAATGTTAACAATACTAGAGAGCCATCATCAAGGGATCTAAAATACACACATGGATCATACTCCGAACAAGAGTAACCATGAGCCACTATGAAGTTGTCAAACTTCATGTACCACTGTCTTGGGGACTGCTTCAAACCATAGAGAGACTTCTTCAAACTGCAAACAAAGCCCTCTTTTCCTGGTTCAATAATCCCCTCAGGCTGCTTTATGTAGATCTTTTCTTCTAAATCACCATGGAGAAAAACTGTTTTCACATCAAGTTGTTCTAACTCCATATCCTGTGATGCTACAATAGATAAGATCAACTGAATTGTCGTGTGTTTCACAACTGGTGAGAAGATCTCATTGTAGTCGATTCCCTCTCTCTGAGAAAATCCCTTTGCCACTAACCTGGCCTTGAATCTTTCACCTTCTTTATCAGACTGAGCTTCCTTTTTCCTGAACACCCAATTGCATCCTATAGCTTTCGATCCTTTTGGAAGTTGAACTAACTCCCAAGTCTGGTTCTTCTGTAAAGACTCCATCTCTTCTGCCATCGCTATCGCCCATTTATCATTATCCTCAGACTGAATAGCATCCTGATAGCTAGTTAGATCTCCACTACCAGTAATCAAGGCAAAGGCAACCATGTCTTCAAACCCATATCTCTGCACTGCTTTATTGACTCGCCTTTCCTAATCTCTAACAAGATTATAGGACCTCTCTTGGGATGATCATCTTCAATCTCTTCAGGAAGCTCCACCTCAACTAAGTGTTTCTGCAACTCACTTGTTGCAGATTCTTCATGCTCGGATTTGTTCAGCATATGTTTCTCATTGAACACCACATCTCTGCTGACAACCTTCTTCTTGGATACTGGATCCCATAACTTGTATCCCTTGACTCCATCTTCATATCCAAGGAAAATACACTTTTTTTTACCTTGGATCAAGCTTAGACTATCGCTCTTCGACTGGCAGATGAGCATAAGCTGGACAACCAAAGATTTTCATCACAGAAAAATCAACTGGTTTCCCACTCCATACTTCTTCGGGGATTTTGTAATCAATTCCAGCTGAAGGAGATCGATTTATCAGATAACATGCTGTGTTGATTGCCTCGACCCAGAAACTCTTGGGCAATCCTGCATTCAACCTCATATATCCGCACGCGTTCCAATAGAGTTCGCTTTCATCCTCTCCTAAGAACCCCATTTTGCTCTGGAGTTCTTTTAACTGAGAAGTACCTGGTGATACCTTCATCCTGGCAGAACTATAGAAATGACCTGTCTTTGTATTCCATGTCATTATCTGATCTGAAATACTTCAGCTTCTTTCCGGTCTGGTTTTCTACTTTAACTTTCCACTGTTTCATAAAATACACCCACACCTTTCTGGAGTAGTCATCTATAAAGCTTATAAAATAATGGGCTCCACCCATTGACATATGCTTGATCGGGCCCCACACATCCGAATGTACATAATCAAGTACATTCTTACAGGTATGTGCTCCTGCCTTGAAGCTGACCCTCCGTTGTTTTCTATACATGCAAAACTTTCAAAATTCCAAACTGAACGTTTTGACACCTTTCAGCAACTGTCTTTTGTGAAGTTCTTTCATTCCACCTTCACTCAGATGACCAAGTCGCATGTGCCATAATTATGTGCTATCACTATTGAAATTATCTTGCACAGAATTTGCTACTCCACCAGCAACTGTGTCCCCTATCAACTTGTAGAGGGTGCCCTTCTTCTGGCCCTTCATAATTACCATCGAACCCTTGGTAATTTTCATGACACCATCTCTGACTAAGATACTGCAACCTATAGAGTCAAGTACTCCAACCGATAGCAAGCTCTTCTTCAATTCTGGAATATACTTTACATCACCCAATGTTCTGACAACCCCGTCAAACATTTTAATTTTGATGGTGCCTATCCCAGTAACTCTGCAGGCTGCATTGTTACCCAATAAAACGGTATCACAATTGCAGGATGTAAAAGTATCAAACCAATCCCTATGAGGGGACATGTGAAAAGAACAACCGGAATCCATGTCAATCTGTAAGGCTGCCACTGTCTCTAACAGATAAGAGATCACTTTGTGAAGCTTCATTTTACATTCTCGTCATGCACTCTCTCGTCATTGCACACATCTCGCTTTTTAAGAACATTAGCGATTTTCAATCTGCTTTCCTTTCTTCTTGTTATCCTTTTTCAACAATGGACACTGATTATTGTAGTGGCCCTTCTCGTGACAATGATAACACTCAACCTAAGATTTATCCTTCTTGCCTGGTCTCACCTTAGAATTTTCTCGTTCCTTGCCGGAATACTTCTTTCGATTAGGACCCCTACCACGCCCATCTAAAAAAGAAAGAAGACTGTCTCCTTGATCTCTGGAAGTAGTGCCCCTGAACTTATCCTGGTCCAGGACTGCTGACATCACATCGTCAACTGCAAGTTTTTCCTTCCCTACAAGGAGTGTAGTATGAAGAGTTGAGTATGAATCTGGTAGAGAGACAAGAAATAATAAGGCTTTATCTTCTTCGTCCAACTTCACATCAATACTGGTTAGTTGGGTCACCAATCTATTAAACTCATTAATATGATTGGCCAAATCTGACCCTTCTTCCATTCGAAGCTGGTACAATTGCTTCTTCAAATATACCGATTTGACAAAGACTTTGACTTGTAAACTTTCTCATGTTTCTCCCACTAGTCCTTCGAAGAGGTTTCTGTCAAAACCTGATATTTGATCTGTGGTGCCATACTCAATCTGATTGTTGCCACGATCTTTGCTTCAAGTTCCGTCCATTTTTCATCTGTCATAGTCGCTGGTTCTTCCCTTCTAGTGCCTTTGTCAATCCTTTTTGAGCCAATACATCTTTGACTGTACACTTCAAAATACTGCCAAATACTGAAATTTGACTTACCGTCAAATGGTTCAACTTTATACCTCACACTTGTGCTTGCCATCTTCGTATTTGTGACCTGCCTAATTTCTCTTTAAACGGATCGTTGGGGTGAACCAAGATCTTTGATACCAATTGTTGAGAAATCAGGCTCACACAAATACACTAAGATAAATACAAACACACTACTGTATGAGATATAAAATAATAACACCAGAAATTTTACGTGGAAACCCAACTGGGAAAAACCACGGGGAGAGATCTTAGAAATTCACTATGAAAATAATATAGAGATTACAAACTCTCAACGGAGAAATAAACTAACTACACCCTCACTCTCATAATGCTCTAACTAAGCTCTCACTTTCTAACTCTCTTTGACACTCAAACTAGAGCTTTGCTCTCTTTTCTCTCTAAGATATGCTCTATTTATGTTGGTGTGTTCTATCCCTTCTCATTTGCTGCCCTTTTATAGCCAAATGGAGGGGAGGAGAATTAAATGAGGAAGTTGGAAAATGGAGGCCAATTTCAATGGGTGAAGACTGAAGACCAAGACTGAAGACTTTGACCAACAGAGGGCAGCACCCTAACTTGGTAAAAACCAAGCATAGTACCTGCCAGACTCAAAGCATTCCTTGCACCTTCTGCATGCATATCAGAGACAATGCAATGTAACTGTTATAATATAGGATCACACACATGCACATAAACGATAGAGAATTAAGAAGAACACAAGAGATTTATGTGGTTCCCCAATTTGGGTACTCCACAGGCAGCTTGTTGTTTATTGATGATTCCTTGGTTACATAGGGATTTACAATAGATATTATATATACCTACTAATCTTATTCCAACCCTACTTCACATTATGGTTAATTACCCATAATGACCTTTCCAATTAACAACCCAGAAAGTCTATGTCCGCCGACCCAGCCACTTACAGGCAAACCATAGCGTGGTCCGCGCTACATGGGTAGTAGCTTCTCCAGTACCAACGCGCCCCGCGCCATTTCAAGATTTACCCCAGTGCGCCCCACGCTATTGTGGCAGTAAACTCAATAAATGCAAAGCAGATAACAGAATTAGGGTCACCACAGACATGATAATCAACAACCTTCAACATAGAATATATGAGATAAATGTAAGCGAGAAACTCCTCCATTACCATTAGCATGAACATAATCTACCAATGAGATCATTACGCATTACTTACATGCCCACAACCAATAAAGAGAACTGCAAGTTGTTCTTCATTAACCTAAACCAAACAACAGAAAAAAAGTTCAGAGGTTGTTTGACAATCAAAACATACTAAAAAAGAACCCAAGAAATTGACAACTGACAAACCAAAATAATTTATTACGATGATCAATATCGTAAACATAAACCATCCTCCTTATAACATCTTCCCTCGAGCCATCTTTGGTTTGACTATTCATCCTTCGCTTTGCATTACTATAGCTAATCTTCTTACGAGCATAATGAGAAAATAAAATTCATTACATCTAGTCCTTGAAGTCCAATATACTTTCTTTTATGTGTCCCCATCTATACATATCCAATCGAACAAACTAAAGCGATGTCACTGCTAAGTTGAAAAGCTTACTCAGACCCATCTCCGCAGTTGGTGCACAAATTATGCTTCCAAAGAGCAATTTTCATCAAAACCCACAATATTAGAGTAAAATCAAAGTGCATTTTCCAAGGAGTTATGAATTAAAAACAACAACTAATATTGGTTGCCACAGAAAATTATACAATCTACAATAACCACCACCAAACATATTATCACAAAAACATCAATCAATTATGCATAACCCAGAGAAATTCATGTCAAGAATACCCAATTAATATTTAGCTAAACATTCCATCAAAGACAGAAGTTATGCAATATAGATGACATTCAATTATAGAGTTTTGGTGTAAACCCACTTTCAATCGACATTGGGTTTCAAGCGATTCAAAAATTAAATCAAAATTTATTGAAAAACAAAAAAAGTCTTTGGCCGAAGAAAAATAGAAGTTATACAGAAACAAATCCAAAGAATTAATTATTCTCTAAAAATAGAAATGAATCAAAGAACTAACCTTCGTCTTCTTGCTCATCATCATCATCACTCTCTCCATCCAAATCATACCCGTAGGCCTCATTCAAGTAATCCATAGCTGCCTGAGTAAAAACCAACTTATCCAAATTCAAAATATCAAACAAATTTAAAGTTCTAGGCGTCAGTATCTTCAATGTCCCAATATTTCAGCTCGAAAGTCTCACATTATCCGAAACCTCTGTCATCAAGAACATGGATTTCTCCTTGGGATCAATACCCCACCTGTTCAACAACCCAATAAATTCTTTAGTTTTCGGCTTCTCAAACTTATCACCAAATTCCTCCACAACAATCCCATTTTCTGTTGCGCTAACCAACGCCATAGAAATTGCCAATCTTTTCTCCTTCTTGTTGATTTTGATGGACCAGTCTCTGGGTTTGGGTCCAAACACGATGCCACGGCCAGGCCGAAGTGGGGTTCGGTTGGAACCACGACGAGCGCAACCATTTTTCTTTTGTGGGTAGGGTTTCTTCCCGCCACCGCGTACCTCGGCGCGGGTGAGAGTGGAGGCGGTGTCGCGACTCTTGTTTTGGAGGTCGATGGTGATATCGTGGTGGATGATGGCGCGGGCGGTGTCGGGAGGGGCGAATTTCAGGTTGAGGGTGGTTTTGCCTATTTTGGATCTGTCGAAGGAGAGGACTGGGAGAGTGGTGAGTTCGGAGCAGATTGTGGAAAATGTGGATTGGGAAATGGGGTTTGATTTGAGGGGTTTTAAGAAGGAGAGGAATTTCTTTATGGGGGTTTGATTGAAGAAGATAGAGGATGAGAAGAAGGAGATGGAAGATGGTAATGGAGTCGCAGAGACCGCCATTTTTTTGGAGAGAGAAAGAAAATAGATAGAAACGTTATCTGGTGTTTAGCAGTCTATCTGTTGTTGCTGAGGTGGGGGTAATGGTTCTGGTAATGGATGGGTCATGGGTGGGTGGATTTTACGTTTACTTGAATCTAAAGTCTAAACTATTGTTGTCCCAGTCCTGCATATATTGGTAATAATTTTATTTATAGTTATTTTTATACAATCCGTGTGACGCCCCCAAAATAGGTCCACACGACCCATTCTAAGTCGCAAGATATCACATTACAGAAATCAAATACAAACTTCATTTATACAGCTGTTGAACTGTCGTGCAGAGTATGACAACACATAAGCGGTGAGTTTTAATACAATATTATCTCGTAGACAGTATCCAAATTCAAATTATTATAATGCCATATAAAATACAACATCAAATATTTCAAGACCCCAAAGAAGAACGAGAAGATTACTATCATATTCATTCTAATGAGGTGCACTTTTGACACTTTCAAAGTCGGGTTCTCATCACCCTATTGTTGTTCACCAAAATCAATTATTAAGTGACATATAATATATGACACACCCATCTTAGGTCTTCAATACAATTATATATTGCATGTCATGTCGTTTTATAATGTATTGAGAAACTTCGACAGTCTCGGACCATCACACTATTCCTCTATTATCCCCGCTCGACCCAGCTACACTCTTAATACCTGAAAGGAATTGTGAAGCAAAAGGGTGAGCACAAATAGCCCAGTAAAGAATATCATGGCTAAGATAATTAATTTATCAATAGCCTTCATCAAAATAAATCAAAGATTTAGAACATATGGTAGATAATAAAACTTTTCAACCATAGTAGCAACGGAATAAGCAATCCATTAGAAAAGTCAAATAGACCATAAAGTCTATTATCTTCTCCATATTAAAAGTCCATCAATCATGTTTTATCTCTGTAACATCAATCAACAGTTCCTGTCCACAATTATTCATAATCATAATTGTGATTCTAAATTCCTCTTCGCACCTAGGACGAATATAATTTTCATCACCTGTCTTTACCTGAAACATCAAAGATCATGGTTATACCAAATCACAGTTCATGTTCATAATCATACTAATAAATTCATCTTTGCACTACGGGCCAAAGATATTCATTAATAGTTCATCTTTGCACTTCAGGCCAAAGACATGCAATCGGTATTTTTAGAAGAGTCAAGTAGAGCATGATATCTACTATCTTCTATGAATTAAAAGTTTATTATTAATATTTTATCGCTGAGACTTAGCTTAATAAATAATCCACATCATCGAATCATCCTTGCACTACAGCTAAGGATATTCATTAGTATCACGACCACGAATTATCCATGCACTACGGGCCAAGGATATTCGTGTTTTCGCCACTGGTCATGATTATACCGAATAATCGCTGGTCATAATCATACCAAAAATTATCCATCAATAATGAACTACGGGCCAATGAGAACTTTTACCACATCATTTGTAACATTACGGGTCATGATTATACCGAATGATCCCTGGTCATAATCATACCAATCAACAGTTCATCTTCGTGCCCTTGGCCGAAGATGATTTTGATCACAATATAAGCATTAATCAAACGAAATCAAGGATAATTATTAAAGACTTTAAATTTATCCAGAGTTTAATAATATCCAAATTGTCAACATGATACTGCTTTGTGGAGTAAAATTCAAGAATAATATCCATGTATCAAAAATAATTTGGACAGAAAAGAAATAAATTTTTCGGTGAATAGTACCCCGGCATGAAAAGTGCCCCGAATACCCGAGTGAATAATATTTAAGTGAATAGTAATCGGGTGAATAGTAACCCATGAATAGTAACTCGTGAATAGTATCCCGGCATGAAAAGTGCCCTAAATACCCGAGTGAATAATATTTAAGTGAATAGTAACTCGTGAATAGTATATCGGCATGAAAAGTGTCCCAAATACCCGAGTGAATAATATTATAGTGAATAGTAATTGGGTGAATAGTAACCCGTGAATAGTACTCGGGTGAAAATATTAATATTTAATAAGAAAATTCGGATCAATATTCCAATAAAATGATCTTTGGATGAAGCCTTGAAAACTCAAGGATATTCCACTAATTTCAAGGATTATCGAAACAATCTTGACCATAGTAAGTTTAGATTTAAGAATATGAAAAGAAATAACATCTGAAGCTAAATGGATTTCCACATAAATACGGTATGTCTCTCGTGTGAGACAGATTATTACGACATATTAAAGGATGAATCTGAAAAATAGTATTCCTTATGAATACGAAAAGAAATAATACCCCTTACGAATACAACAAATAATATCCCTTACCAAACGAAAATAACATCCCTTTACCTTAGTAGAATCTGGGATCTTTGCAAATAGTGAAGTAGCAAAATACTCTTCTTCTTTCTCTCTATAGTTTCTCTCTCTATAACTTCTCTTGTGAATCTTAGTAAATTGGTGAGAATGAAAGAAGAATTAAGATTCTATTTATAGGAGAAATGACTAAATAGTAACTAATTCATGAACGGTCCAGATTGATTTACTATTAGAACGGACTGTCTATATTAATTACTATTAAAACCACAACCGACAGTCCAGATTGATTTACTTTTAAAACCACCACCGACGGTCCAGATTGATTTACTTTTAAAACCACCACTGACGGTCAAGATTGATTTACTATTGAAATCACCACCGACGGTCCAAATTGATTTACTATTAAAACCATCATCGACGGTCCAGATTAATTTACTATTAAAACCACCATCGATGGTCCAGATTGATTTACTATTAAAACCACCATCGACGGTCCAGATTGATTTACTATTAAAACCACCACCGATGGTCCAGATTGATTAACTTATTACACTTTAGTACCCCTAAAGTTTTCCAAGTTTGCATTATTTCCCTCTAACTTTTGTAATTCACTTATCTTCAATAAACACATTCTTAATACTTCAACAATTATTCATCATTAATATTATAACTTACAATATCGACAACTAGATCATTCCTAGGTAAGATGGGGCTTTTCGATAAAGATTTCTCCTTAATGGCGCGCAATTAGGTGACCAAACCTCTTTCCTCGACAGAACTTTCTAGACATTGTCAATAATGTAAATAATCATATGAATAAATGTTTTTTCTCAATAATATAAAATATTATGCAGATGATAATGTGACAATAATTGAATCAAATAACGTGAGATACTATGCAACAATTACTGTAGCAATAATTGAGTAAATTGAGTGACTTCTTACATAAGCATCAATAATCAATACCGTGTGCTACTGTGCAACCACGCGTTTTACTGTATTTTTACCATCAGGTATTTCAACAGTTTAACGGTAAGGCTTTTGCCGTTATTTTTACAAAAAGTTATTTCTGTCGTTTTCTAACTCCGACTGTTATTCCGTTGTGGGGTCCACCAATGATGGTGTCCACCAATGATGGTGTCATCGAACGAATATTCCCTGACGAAAGAATATTCCTCGACCAAACGAATATTCCCCGACACAACAAATATTTTATATCAACTTGCTTACTTGCAAAATTTTCAAATATCACCCTTAACTTTAACCTTTTATCAATTTAATCATTTACTAAATAAAATAATAATTATAAAAAATCAAATACTTTCATTTCATAAAATTCGGGGTCTCACAATCTCCCCCTCCTTATGAAATTTTGCCCTCGAAATTTACGTACCTGGAAGTTCGAAGAGATAAGAACACCTTGCTTTCTTTTCGGATTGTACATTCCTGGCTATTTCCTCTGTATCATGATTTTTCCATTGCTCATCTCTTGGATTTCAGATATCATTTCAGAATACAGCTTCAAACCAATGGTTAATTAACATATCATAATTTTTCAACTTAAGTAAGAAAATTAAGCTTAGGTAGGACACACACTAGCGAAGGATATTATTCGTCTCTCCCCTCCTAGTTCTAATTCCTGATCTCTGCCAGAGACCATATCCCTAAGCTCTGATACCATTTGTGACGCCCCCAAAATAGGACCACACGACCCATTCTGAGTCGCTAGATATCACATTACAGAAATCAAATACAAACTTCATTTATATAGCTGTTGAACTATCATGCAGAGTACAACAACACATAAGTTGTGAGTTTTAATACAATATTATCTCGTAGACAGTATCCAAATTCAAATTATTACAATGCCATATAAAATACAATAGAAAATATTTCAAGATCCCAAAGAAGAATGAGAAGATTACTATCATGTTCATTCTAATGAGGTGTACTTTTGAGGCTTTCAAAGTCAGGTTCTCATCACCCTATTGTTGTTCACCAAAATCAATTATTAAGTGACGTATAATATACGAAACACCCATCGTAGGTCCTCAATAAAATTATATATTGCATGTCATGTCATTTTATAATGTATTGAGAAACTTCGACAGTCTCGGACCATCACACTATTCCTCTATTATCCCCGCTCGACCCAGCTACACTCTTAATACCTGAAAGGAATTGTGAAGCAAAAGGGTGAGCACAAATAGCCCAGTAAAGAATATCATGGCTAAGATAATTAATTTATCAATAGCCTTCATTAAAATAAATCAGAGATTTAGAACATATGGTAGATAATAAAACTTTTCAACCATAGTAGTAGCGGAACGAGAAATCCATTAGAAGAGTCAAATAGACCATAAAGTCTATTATCTTCTCCATATTAAAAGTCCACCAACCATGTTTTATCCCTGTAACATCAATCAACAGTTCCTGTCCACAATTATTCATAATCATAATTGTGATTCTAAATTCCTCTTCGCACCGGAGATCGAATATAATTTTCATCACTGTCTTTACCGAAACATCAAAGATCATGGTTATACCAAATCACGAGTTCTGTTCATAATCATACTAATAAATTCATCTTTGCACTACGGGCCAAATATATTCATTAATAGTTCATCTTTGCACTTCAGGCCAAAGACATGCAATCGGTATTTTAGAAGAGTTAAGTAGAGCATGATATCTACTATCTCTTCATGAATTAAAAGTTTATTATTAATATTTTATCGGCGAGACTCGACAATAAATTATCCACATCATCGAATCATCCTTGCTTTACTGGCTAAGGATATTCATTAATATCACGACCACGATTATCCATGCACTACGCCGAGGATATTCGTGTTTTAATAATCATGATTATACCGAATAATCGTCATGGTCATAATCATTCCAAAATTATTCATCAATGAACTACGGGCCAATGAGGACTTTTACCACATCATTTGTAACATTACGGGTCATGATTATACCGAATGATCCCTGTTCATAATCATACCAATCAACAGTTCATCTTTGCACCCTTGGCCGAAGATGATTTTGATCACAATATAAGCATTAATCAAACGAAATCAATGATAATTATTAAAGACTTTAAATTTATCCAGAGTTTAATAATGTCCAAATTGTCAACATGATACTGCTTTGTGGAGTAAAATTCAAGAATAATATCCATGTATCAAAAATAATTTGGACAGAAAATGAATAAATTTTTTGGTAAATAGTACCCCGGCATGAAAAGTGCCCCGAATACCCGAGTGAATAATATTTAAGTGAATAGTAATCGGGTGAATAGTAACCCATGAATAGTAACTCATGAATAGTATACCGTCATAAAAAGTGCCCCAAATACCCGAGTAAATAATATTTTAGTGAATAGTAACTGGGTGAATAGTAACCCGTGAATAGTACCCCGGGTGAAAATATTAATATTTAATAAGAAAGTTCAGATCAATATTCCAATAAAACAATACTAGATGAAGCGCAAAACTCAAGGATATTCCACTAATTTTAAGGATTATCGAAGCAATACTGACCATAGTAAGTTTAGATTTAAGAATATGAAAAGAAATAACATACGAAACTGCAAATGGATTTTCACATGTCATATGGTACGTAATCCGTGTAGACAGATTACTCCGATATATTAAAGGATGAATACGAAAAATAGTATTCCTTATGAATACGAAAAATAGTATTCCTTATGAATACGAAAGAAATAATACCCCTTACGAATACAACAAATAATATCCCTTACCAAATGAAAATAACATCCCTTACCTTAGTAGAAGATCGGATACTGTAATAGTGAAGTAACAGAATACTCTTCTTCTTTCTCTCTATAGTTTCTTTCTCTATAACTTCTCTTGTGAATCTTAGTGAATTGGTGAGAATGAAAGAGGAATTAAGCTTCTATTTATTGGAGAAATGACTAAATAGTAACTAATTCATAAACCACAACCGACGGTCCAGATTGATTTTACTTTTAAAACCACCACCGACGGTCCAGATTGATTTACTTTTAAAACCACCACCGATGGTCCAGATTGATTTACTATTAAAACCACCACCGACGGTCCAGATTGATTTACTATTAAAACCATCATCGACGGTCCAGATTGATTTACTATTAGAACCACCATCGATGGTCTAGATTGATTTACTATTAAAACCACCACTGACGGTCCAGATTGATTTACTATTAAAACCATCACTGACAGCCCAGATTGATTTACTATTAAAACCACCATCAATGGTCCAGATTGATTTACTATTAAAATCACCATCAATGGTCCAGATTGATTAACTTATTACACTTTAGTACCCCTAAATTTTTCCAAGTTTGTATTATTACCCTCTAACTTTTGTAATTCACTTATCTTCAATAAACACATTCTTAATACTTCAATAATTATTCATCATTAATATTATAACTTACAATATCGACAACTAGATCATTCCCAGGTAAGAGGGGGCTTTTCGATAAAGATTTCTCCTTATTGGCGCGCAATTAGGTGACCAAACCTCTTTCCTCGACAGAACTTTCTAGACATTATCAATAATGTAATAATCATATGAATAGATGTGTTTTCTCAATAATATAAAATATTATGCAGATGATACTGTGACAATAATTGAATCAAATAACGTGAGATATTATGCAACAATTACTGCAGCAATAATTGAGTAAATTGAGTGGCTTCTTACGTAAGCATCAATAATCAATACTGTGTGCTACTATGCAACTACACATTTTACTGCATTTTTACCACCGGGTATTTCAATAGTTTAACGGTAAGACTTTTGCCGTTATTTTTACAAAAAGTTATTTCTATCGTTTTCTAACTCCGACTGTTATTCCGTTGTGGGGTCCACCAATGATGGTGTCATCGAACGAATATTCCTGACGAAAAAAGAATATTCCTCGACCAAACGAATATTCTCCGACACAACGAATATTTTATATCAACTTGCTTACTTGCAAAATTTTCAAATATCACCCTTAACTTTAACCTTTTATCAATTTAACCATTTACTAAATAAAATAATAATTATAAGAAAATTGTATACTTTCATTTCATAAAATTTGGGGTCTCACAGTCCGCTTCTCCAGCGAACTTAGAATGAACCAGCTATAGCGATGATTTTTTCCGTCGCTATAGCATAGAAAGCCAATTTTTTTATGCTATAGCGACGGAAAAAACCGTCGCTATAGCCGGTTGCTCTTATTTCACTCCCTCTAGTTCCTTGGAGAGAGCTAGGCTATTTTTATAAATCTATACAATATTTATTATCTATATATAAAGAGATAAAATAGGGAGAATCGTTAGTTTGATAGTCATTTTAGAGTCACAATAACCTTTTCAAAAAAAAGAGTCACAATAAATTTCTTTCAATAGACTTTTATTTTTTTCAATCTCAGCCATTAATTATATTGATTAACGATAGAGATGATGGTTGCTGGAATAGTACTCCTAACAACCGGTTGCCATTAATTAGAACCCTATATATATACACTTTAAAATTTGTAATATTTATAATCTATAATTAGATTCAAAAGTTTACATTGAATATTTAATTCTTTTTTTCAAAATTATATTATCTATTGCTCCCGCCTCTCGACATCGCAATTAAGTTTTTTAACTAAAACAATTGTAACAAGTTAATAATTATAGTTTGGTAAGTTAATATATAGAGCAATATGGTCATACACAGCTGTGTCTAAATTATTTGTGCATAGTCTGCCAAAACTATGTCGTTTTGGCAGATTTTTTTTATTTATTAAAAAAATAGCTTCTTTCCTCCCAAATCAAAAATCAAAAATAAATATGCCAAAACGATTCAGTTTTCAAAGACTGTGGACAAATAGAATACACACGGCTATATATATGGGCCCCCATTCTTGGCAATCGGTTGTCACGGGTATTATTTCAACAACTATAATCTATACCGTTAATCGCAACATTGGATGAAACAGATTGAAATGGATTTCCCCCTGTCGCTACAGGCTGTAGCGACATGAGAAATTACTCATTTGCCCCTCATTTGCTCATGTGCTACACTGTCTACCGCTATAAGTTATGGCGGTAGTTTAGTTAACTAATAAATTAGAATAGCTTAGTGGTAGCTTAATGGCCCAATAACCCAAAGATCTTAGGTTCGAAACCTAGCTGTGATAATTTTGCTTCTTATGTTATATTTTTTGTGTATTAGATAAATTCTATTACCATTTATATATATACACATCTTAAATCTCCACATTAAAATAAATATATATAAAGTAACTATGAATATTTATATAACGTAACTATGAATGTTTTAATAATATATATATATATATATATATATATATATATATATATTATTTAAAACAAATATTCATATAAATATTTATAAATTTATCTCTAAAATATTCATAGTTACTTTATATATATTTAATTTAATGTTGAGATTTGTTTAATATTTTATTTAGTTTGACAAGAAATTTTGAAAAGAATATGTATGTGTGTGTGTGTGTGTATATATATATATATATATATATATATATATATATTAGTAGAATAAATTTAAAAATATTGGAGACTACAAAAATACTTTTTTTAAGAAAACATTTATATATATAGATAGTAGTAAAATTTATCTAACACATAAAAAATATAACACATGAAGCATGAAAAAATTTAATAATGACTTATATATAAACAAAAGTTAAAATTTAAGTTATTGTCAAACACTAAATAATAACAAATGACTTATAACTTAGTTTGACCAACTTATAAGTTATTACCAAACACCCTCTAATTCAAGATATAAAGAGAAATTAATATTTAATTATAAAAAAAATTACAAGTCAAGAAAAAGAAGAATTTGAAAAAGGGAGTTAATAAAGAACTTACACATCATTGTTGCAACTTAATTGATCTATGTCGAAACCATTGGCACGACTTAATCGGTGCAGTTTGGTCGATTTTTGGTGCAATTTCGGGAGCGATTTCAATTCCTTGCCCATCCCTTGTCAAAAAGTATATACGTAAAATATCGAGTTACAAGAAAAATTCATATAAATTATTTTAAAAAGTAATTATATAAACTACATCCAATTACCTACAAACTTTAATTTATGTAAATTAGAAAATATATCTATATGTGCTCAATTTTAATTTCAAAAATTATAACTTGAAAAAAATAAAAAAATTTAAATGAAAAATGATGCATTTGGGGGAAGAGGCATGCTTATTGGGTTTGTCTTAATTTTGGGCAATAATTTACTAGTCATTGCAAAAAAAATGTATTAAATATGCAATGAAAAAAAATTGTTGCCAAGAATGTGGCCTATATTAGGCAACAAAATATAGCAATAAAAAAGTTTTCGTTGCCGATGATGAGGAGAAATCTCATCGGCAAAAAAAAGTAAATAGGCGGTGGGTTTTTTTCCTGCCAACGATGTAAGACCCCAACTTTTATGAATAAAGATGAATTTTCTATAATTATCATTTTTGAATATTATGGAATGAATTTGATATAATGTTATAGTTGTGGGTAATAGTTATAAATTTTGCAAAATCTGTGAAGTTGTTATATAATATTCGATTGGTCGGGGAATATTCGTTTTAACAGGGAACATTCGTACGACGACACAATCATTGGTTGACCCACAACGGAATTATTGTAGGATTGAGAAAACGACAAAAATATTTTATGAAAATAACGGTGGAAGTTTTATCGTTAACTGTTGAAACACCCGATGTTAAAAGTACAGGAATACGCGTGGTTGCATAGTAGCACACGGTATGGATTATTGATGCTTACGTGAGAAGTCACTCAGTTTTGTTCAATTATTGCTTCAATAATTGTTGCATAGTATCTCACGTTAATTGATTCAATTATTGTCGATATTTTATATATTATTAAATCAATAATTGAGACGACGAAGTTATTAATATTATTATTTGCAATATTAATGAGGTCTAGAAGTTCTGCCAAGGAGAGGTTTGGTGACCTAATTGCGCGCCAAAAGGGATAAATCCTTATTGGAAAGCCCCCTCTTTCCTAGGAATGACCTGGTCAATTAATAGTGTGAATTATAATAATGATGATGAAGTTTTATTTTATTAGTATTATTAATGTAATAAAACAGAAAAACTTTTTAAATAAAACAGAATACTTTTAAAAAGTTATTCGTTTTATTATACTATAAATAGAATATATTATATTTTATTATGCATAGTATTTTGCATAGTAAAATCTTTTTATATAAAACAGAATACTTTTATAAATTTATTTGTTTTATTAGACTATAAATAGAATATATTATATTTTATTATACAAAGTGTTTGCATAATTACTGCGTAGTGTTTTTTATAGTAAAATCTTTTTATATAAAAGCAGAATACTTTTATAAAGTTATTAGTTTTATTAGATTATAAATAGAATATATTATATTTTATTTAAAAGATTTTGTTTTATTAGAATATTTTATAGTAAACCAATCTGGACCTTCCGTTTAAAAGTAAATCAATCTGGACTGTTCAGGAATTAGTTACTATTCAATCCATTCTCCTATAAATAGAAGCTCATTCCTTCATTATTTCTTATGAATTCACTGAAACTCTAAAGAGAGAAACTATAGAGAGAAAGAAGAAAAATATTCTGCTACTTCACTACTCCTATATCCGGTTGTTCTAAGCTAAGGGTATTATTTCTTTCAGTTATTCATGAAGAAACTTACATTATTCCATTCTTTATTATTACTGTTGGAATAACTTTTGTATCATGTGAACTACCCTATACTTGGTGAAATTCTTGATTATTCCATTCTTTATCATTATGTTGGAATAACTTGTCTATCACAATCTGCATACATGGTGAAATTCTTACATTATTCCATTCTTTATTCTTACATTTGGAACATCTTATGCATTCGTTTACGCATGACCGGTTTCCGTTATTTATTATTTTGTTGGAATATCACAATAGGTGCAATTTACTTTGACTTTTTTTAGTTATTTATTATTATATTGGAATAACTTTGTCTGCATGCGGTCTATCGCATGCATGGTGATTTCTTTTGTTATTCCTTCTTTATTATACTCGGTTGGTTAAAGTTTTGACTTCTATACTCCATGAAATTAGTAGAATATCCTTGATATTTGCGCTTCATCCATATCTTTTTCATGGAAATATTCTTCCGAGCATTCTTGAATTTTACTCTACAAAGAAGTTTCATGTTGACAATTTGGACGTTATTAGTTCTTGGATAAATTAATTCTTGAACTTGTTTTATTGAATTCTTATATCATTGTCATCATCATCATGTTTATATTATGTTGAAAGTCATCTGTGGCCTGTAGTGCATAGATGGACTTGGTATGATTATGACCAGAGATTAATCGGTATAATCATGATCGTAATGTTATAAATGATGTGGTAAAAATCCTCATTGGCCCGTAGTGCATTGATGGGTAGTTTTTGGCATGATCATGACCATTGATGAATACACGAATATCCTTGGCCCTTAGTGCATGGATAATTTATGGTTGTGATACTAATGAATATCCTTGTAGTAGTCTGCGGGGATTATGTGGATTATTTATTAAAAATTTGAGTCCCAACGATAAAAGTGATGAAAAACCTTTTAAATCATAAAAGATAGTAGATTTTATTCTCTACTTGAATCTTTTAATGGATTATTTGTTCCGCTGCAATTAAACATGATGTTTGTTATATTGTATCAGTTTAACACTGTTGAAGGCTAAAGATAATTTATTATGTATTATCTTAGTCATAATATTTCTTCTTGGGCTAGTTGAGCTCACCCTTTTACTTTCATTGTTCTCTTGAGAAAAATGAGAGCGTAGCGAGGGGGCTAGTCGGGGAGCGGGTGGCGGTCCGAATAATAGCATTAGTAGTCCTCACTATTACATTAAATAGTGTAATAATAAATGTAATGAGGACTAAATTGAGTATGGATATTGTCTAGATGATAATATTTGTATTAAAACTCACAGCATATGTTTTGTCATATTTTACACGACTGTTGTATAATTAAGTTGTATTTGAATTTTGTACCATGTATTTGGCAACTCAAGATGGGTGATGTATACCTGTTTTGGGGGCATCACAGTTGGTATCCAAGCTAAGGGATATGATCCCTGGCTAAGATATGAGACAAGAACTAGGAGGGGAGAGACTGGGAATTTCTTCACTAGTATGACCTACCTAAGTTTATTTGGTATTTAATTGGTCGGTCAGAGTATAGGGATAATATGTGATATGTTAATTAACCCTTGTTTTGTGGCAGTATTTGAAAATGACATCCGAGAATGTTGAGAACATCAATGGAGCACAGGAGACCGTTGAGTCTCCAAAGATCAATAATCAGGATAATGTGCATCAGAAAGGCAACAATCCTCAGGCAAACAACAACACTGACCAGATGATGAAAGGTGGAATTTTTAGAGGCTTTATGCAATTCATGAAACATCAGGCAAGAGCGGCTCCTGTACAAAATGCAGGTGGAAACACTGGCAACTCTCGGACGGTCACCGCTAAGCAGTTCAAGGAACTGGGACCACCAGAGTTTTTTGGAGAGCCAAAACCACTTAAAAGGCGGAGGCGTGGATAAAGCGGATCTGCAAGATATTTGATGTCTGGGATGCTCCGAGGAGCAAAAGGTTCCTTTGCCACCTTCGTATTGCGTGGCGAGGCGATTCTTGGTGGGAATTTGTAAAACGTACTCAACTTTATCGTCTTCAAGATGACTTGGGAGAAGTTCCAAGAATTGTTCAACGACAAGTACTTTCCCAAAAGTATTCGTCACATGAAAGAGGTAGAGTTCATCAAGCTGGAGCAAACCAACATGACCGTGACGCAGTACGAAGCCAAGTTTGTCAAGTTGTCCCGGTTTGCGTCCCATTTGGTTGATAATGAGGAGAGAATGACGCGAATGTTTCTAAGAGGTTTGAAACCCGAGATACGCCAATATCTTATCTCTCATAAACTGTGTTTGTATTCAGATGTTGTTAATTGGGCTCAGTTATTGGAGTGCGATAATGAGTCAACCCAACCAAAAGAGAGCAGTCGACAAAATGATAATACCAGTGATAAAGTCATCGAAGTGGTGACAATAAGTGTGGAGGGAATCAACATGCCAGAAATGGTAACCACTTCGGTGGTAATCATGGCCAAAACAATAAGAATGGACATTTCAAGAAGAGGAGATTCAATAGTGATGGAAAGACGTCAGCACCAGCACCCGTTGTTAAGGAAAGAGAACGACCACCTATCATATGCTTTAAATGCGGAGGGGAGGGACACATTAGTCCAAACTGCGTGATGCCGTCCAAAGCATGTTATAATTGTGGAAGAGAAGGTCACCTAGCCTGATTTTGTCATTCACCGAAGACAAGTTCAGCTAGGATGGAGGCACCAAAGGACGTCCCAGAAAAGTTAAACCAGTAGTGCAAGGGAGAGCGTTTGTCAAGACCTCCCAGAAAGCAAGGAACCCGAACGAGGTCATCACAAGTAAGTTTATCATAAACTCTAGCGAATTATATACCTTATTTGATACCGGTTCTACCCATTCTTTTATTTCTCCTACTTGCGCTCAACGTTTAAATTTGACTCCGGAGAAATTGGACTTTGGCTTATCTGTTGAAACTCCGTTGGGAGAAACCTTCATTACATCCACTGTTTCTAAGTCTGGTTTGGTTCAAATCGGTACCCTCACATTACTTATCGATCTTATTTCATTGAAAATACTTGCATTTGACGTAATTCTAGGGATTGATTGGTTAACTACTCATCATGTAAAAATTGATTATTTTCGTAAGGTTGTTAGCTTTCATATTCCTAACCAACCTATTATGTGAATTCAAGCAACCAAACCATTAAAATCAATCACTGTCATCTCAAGCCATAAAGCTATTCGTTTATTGAAAAACGGATGTCAAGCTTTCTTAGCTCATATCACGGATCTAAACAAAAATACGTCAGTTTTGAATGATATTTCTATTGTTAATGAATTTCCTAACGTATTCCCTGAAGAACTTCCTGGCCTACCCCCAGAGCGTGTAATTGAATTTTGTATCGACCTTGAACCCAGTACAAAACCTATTTCCAAAGCCCCATATCGAATGGCTCCTATTTAACATCAGGAGTTAAAGACCCAACTGTAGGAATTGTTAGACATCGGTTTCATTCGTCCTAGTACGTCTCCTTGGGGTGCTCCTATTCTATTCGTGAAAAAGAAAGATGGGAGTATGCGACTTTGTATTGATTATCGGGAGTTGAATCATGTCTCCATCAAAAGTAGGTACCCATTGCCACGTATTGATGACCTGTTTGACCAGTTACAAGGCGCCAAATTCTTTTCAAAGATTGATCTTCGTTTCAGATATCACCAATTGAAGATTAGAACCAATGACATTCCAAAGATGGCTTTCAGAACTCGGTACGAGAATTATGAATTCCTAGTCATGTCTTTTGGACTAATGCTCCTGCTGCCTTCATGGATATGATGAACCGAGTATTCAAGGAATATTTGGATCACTTTGTAGTCGTCTTTATTGATGACATCCTTATTTATTCTAAAAGCCGTGAAGATCATGAGCAACACTTGAGGCTGATACTTCAAAAACTTCATGAATATAAGCTTTATGCCAAATTGAAGAAATGCGAGTTCTGGCTAGAGGAAGTAGCATTCCTTGGGCACGTGGTATCAAGTCATGGAATATATGTTGACCCAGCAAAGATTGAAGTTATTCAAAGGCGAGCAACAACCTAAATCGATGATCGAAGACGTAGATTTCTCGAAGCAACTAGTTATTATCGGAGATTAAGTAGAAGGGTTTTCTCAAATCGCTACTCCCTTAACTCAGCTAACTCAGAAAGATACAAAATTCGGTTGGAACAAGGAAGGTGAGAAGAGTTTTGAAGAACTCAAGAGGAGACTCATTTTAGCACCTGTTCTGACAATACCATCTGGCTCGGAGGGATTTGTCATCTACAGTGATTCTTCAGGCAAAGGGTTAGGATGTGTTCTCATGCAACATGGGAAAGTCATAGCCTATGCCTCTCGACAACTCAAAGAATATGAGAGGAATTATCCTACTCATGATCTAGAGTTAGCATTATTATTTTGCACTAAAGATTTGGAGGCATTACTTGTATGGGGAGAAAGTGGAGATCTTTATGGATCATAAAAAGCCTCAAATATTTCTTCACTCAAAAGGAACTCAACATGCAACAACGACGTTGGCTTGAATCGTTGAAAGATTATGATCATACCATCCAATACCATCCTCGAAAAGAAAATGTAGTAGGCGACGCATTGAGTAGAAGATCATATCTTGGTGCAGTGCGATATTGTCAACGCAGAGGCCCATTTTGTATGACTTGCAAAGGATGGAGATAGAGATAAAGACTCCAGGGACACCCACATGATGATGGCAAATATACGAGTAGAACCGACTTTAATCGATAAAGTTAAAGCTGCTCAAGCTACAGACCTGGAGCTGATGCATATGAGGAAGAAAATACAAGAAGGTACTATGCCGAAAGCAAGAATCGATGAAAAAGGAATACTTCGAGTCAACTCCAAACTTTTTGTTCCCAACGATCCTGAGTTAAAGTATAAAATCATGATGGAGGCGCACAACACACCGTTTCCAATCCATCCTGAGAGTACCAAAATGTATCATGATCTTCGACATACATTTTGGTGGGGCAATATGAAGAGAGAGATAGCGTTGTTTATCTCAAGGTGTTTAACTTGTCAACGAGTCAAGGCAGAGCATCAAGTACCAAAAGGTCCTTTGCAACCACTTGAAATGTCAGAATGGAAGTGGGAGCACGTTACCATGGAGTTTGTTACTGGTCTTCCCAAGGTTTCTCAAGGCATAGATGCAATTTGGGTCATTGTTGATAGATTGACCAAGTCTGCTCATTTCTTACCAATACGAGAAACTTATACACTTGAACGTCTTGCTCGTATGTACATAAATGAGATTGTAAGACTGCATGGTATGCCAGTATCAATAGTTTCTGATCGAGACCCAAGATTCACTTCATGATTTTGGGTTAGTTTACAAAAAGCTATGGGCACGGATTTACAATTTAGTTCGGCATATCATCCTCAGACGAATGGACAATCAGAGAGGACTATTCAAACTCTTGAAGATTTATTAAGACTCTGTGTCCATGACTTCAAGGAAAGTTGGAATAAGTTCTTACAAGTGGTGGAGTTTTCTTACAACAATAGTTATCAAACAAGTATTGGCATGGCTCCATTCGAGGCGTTGTATGGAAGAAAGTGTCATTCTCCAGTATGCTGGGATAAGGTGGGTGAAGCAACGTTGTTGAGACCAGAGTTGGTACGTATGACTATGGAAAAGATTCAAACAATCCGATAATGTATAAAAACCTCATAAGACTGATAAAAGAGTTATGCTGATCTTCATCGAAAGGACGTGGAATTCGATATTGGAGATCATGTGTTGTTATGTGTTGCTCCATGGAAAGGAGTTACGAGATTTGGAAAGAGAGGAAAGCTCAATCCTCAATTCATTGGCCCATTTTTAATCCTCGATCGAGTAGGGACTGTAGCCTATAGATTCGTTTTACCGCCAAGTATGTCTCGTGTTCATAACGTTTTTCATATATCCATGTTACGTAAATATGTAAAATACCCGAACCACATTATTGAGTTAGAATCGGACGAAATAGCGGAAGATTTAAAGTATGAAGAGGTTCCTGTTCAAATCTTGGATAAGAAGGAACATATTCTACGCTCCAAGGTTATACCTCAAGTCAAAGTTTTATGGAGGAACCACGATGTTGAGGAAATGACCTGGGAGTTAAAATCTGAAATAAAATCAAGGTAACCTCTTCGACATACCAGGTACGTACCCTAATTTTGAGGGTGAAATTTCATAAGAATGGGAGATTGTAAGACCCCAACTTTTATGATTAAAGATGAATTTTTTATAATTATCATTTTTGAATATTATGGAATGAATTTGATATAATGTTATAGTTATGGGTAATTGTTATAAATTTTGCAAAATATGCAAGTTGTTATCTAATATTTGATTGGTCGGGGAATATTCGTTTTAACAGGGAATATTCGTACGACGGCACAATCATTGGTGGACCCCACAAAGAAATTATTGTCGGATTGAGAAAACGACAAAAATATTTTATAAAAATAACGGCGGAAGTTTTATCGTTAACTGTTGAAACACCCGGTGTTAAAAGTACAGGAATACGTGTGGTTGCATAGTAGCACACGGTATTGATTATTGATGCTTACGTGAGAAGTCACTCAGTTTTGTTCAATTATTGCTTCAGTAATTGTTCCATAGTATCTCACGTTAATTGATTGAATTATTGTCGATATTTTATATATTATTAAATCAATAATTGAGACGATGAAGTTATTAATATTATTATTTACAATATTAACGATGTCTAGAAGTTCTGCCAAGGAGAGGTTTGGTCACCTAATTGCGCACCAATAGAGAGAATTCCTTATTGGAAAGCCCCCTCTTTCATGGGAACGACCGGGTCGATTAATAGTGTGAATTATAATAATGATGATGAAGTTTTGTTTTATTAGTATTATTAATGTAATAAAACAGAAAAACTTTTTATATAAAACAGAATACTTTTATAAAGTTATTCATTTTATTAGACTATAAATAGAATATATTATATTCTATTATGCATAGTGTTTTGCATAATAAAATCTTTTTTATATAAAAGCGTAATACTTTTATAAAGTTATTACGTTTTATTAGACTATAAATAGAATATATTATATTTTATTATGCATAGTGTTTGCATAGTGCTGCGTAGTATTTTGCATAGTAAAATCTTTTATATAAAACATAATACTTTTATAAAGTTATTCATTTTATTAGATTATAAATAGAATATATTATATATTATTAAAAGATTTTGTTTTATTAGAATATTTTATAGTAAACCAATCTGATGAGTCCGTTTAAAAAGTAAATCAATCTGGACTATTCAGAATTAGTTACTATTCACCATTCCCCATAAATAGAAGCTCATTCCTTCATTATTTCTTACGAATTCATTTGAAACTCTAGAGAAAACTATAGAGAGAAAAAGAAAAGTATACATTCACTTTCACTTACTCCTATATCCGGTTGTTCTAAGGTAAGAGGTATTATTTCTTTTCGTATTCATGAAGAGAACTTACATTATTCCATTCTTTATTATCCTTTTGGAATAACTTTGTATCACGCTGCTACCTATACTTGGTGAAATTCTTGATTATTCCATTCTTTATAATTACTATCTATCAAAGTCCGCATACATGGTGAAATTCTTACATTATTCTATTCTTTATTATTACATTTAGAACATCGTGTTTTCATACGTTTACGCATGACACGGTTCCATTATTTATTATTACATTGGAATATCCTCGTCAAGGTCTTAATTTACTTTGACACAGTTTCGTTATTTATTATTACTGTTGGAATAACTTTTATGCATGGTCTATCGCATGCATGGTGATTTCTTTTGTTATTCCCTTCTTTATTATACTCAGTTGGTTAAAGTTTTGACTTCTATACTCCATTAAATTAGTGGAATATCCTTGATATTTGCGCTTCATCCAGTATCTTTTCATGGAAATATTCTTTTGAGCATTCTTGAATTTTACTCTACAAAGAAGTTTC
Organism: Panax ginseng; assembly: GCA_020205605.1. Taxonomy (NCBI): domain Eukaryota; kingdom Viridiplantae; phylum Streptophyta; class Magnoliopsida; order Apiales; family Araliaceae; genus Panax; species Panax ginseng. Next base: position 181,685,838 of record CM035132.1, read on the forward strand.
ATGTTGACAATTTGGACGTTATTAGTTCTTGGATAAATTAATTCTTGAACTTGTTTTATTGAATTCTTATATCATTGTCATCATCCTCATGTTTATATTATGTTGAAAGTCATCTGTGGCCTGTAGTGCATAGATGGACTTGGTATGATTATGACCAGGGATTAATCGGTATAATCATGACCGTAATGTTACAAATGATGTGGTAAAAGTCCTCATTGGCCCGTAGTGCATTAATTGATAGTTTTTGGCATGATCATGACCATTGATGAATACACGAATATCATTGGCCCGTAGTGCATGGATAATTTGTGGTTGTGATACTAATGAATATCCTTGGCAGTAGTCTTGGGGATGATGTGGATTATTTATTAAAATTTGAGTCCCAAATGATAAAAGTGATGAAAAACCTTTTAAATCATAAAAGATAGTAGATTTTATTCTCTACTTGAATCTTTTAATGGATTGCTTGTTCAAACTGCAGTTAAACTTAATGTTTGTTATATTGTATCGGTTTAACAACTTTGTTGAATGCTAACGATAATTTATTACAGTATTATCTTAGTCATAATATTTCTTCTTTGGGCTAGTTGAGCTCACCCTTTTACTTTTATTGTTCTCTTGAGAAATGAGAGCGTAGCGAGGGACTAGTCGGGGAGCGAGTGACGGTCCAAATAATAGCATTAGTAGTCCTCACTATTACATTAAATAGTGTGATAATAAATGTAATGAGGACTCAATTGAGTGTGGATATTGTCTAGATGACAATATTTGTATTAAAACTCACAAACATATGTTTTGTAAGTATTTTACACGACTGTTGTATAATTAAGTTGTATTTGAATTTTGTACCATGTATTTGGCGACACAAGATGGGTGATGTATACTTATTTTGGGGGCGTCACAAACGATTTGGCAACGAATTTTTGCAACGACTTATGAATTTCATTGTGAAAAATGAAAGCCTTTCATAAACTGCAACGAATGACAAATTTCGTTGCTAAACATGCATTTTTGGCAATGACTTTATAAGTTGTTGCCCGAAAAATTATTGCCAAATGTCTATTTTTTTTTGTAGTGCACTTGTAAAAATGAGATAATTAATGTAGCGACTTACCTCCATAAATCTTCATTTTGAAGAATCAATTTTGGTGTATAAAGTATGTTCCTGAGGACACTTTTGAAAATCATTCTTGAATTAATGCGGCTATACCAAGCCCTTGGTGACTGCCTCAGACCATATAAAGCATTCTTTAACTTGTAAACTTTATCTTCTTCACCTTTGTTAAAGTTTGCATATTTAAATTTGATGATCAATGTGATTAATGTATATTTGTACCAATAAATTTTGTAAATTTCTTAATACTAATTTGATTCTATGTACAAGGACTTAGATTAGAAAATATAAAATAATGTTCAATTGATCTTATTTAATTGATCTGATCCATAGCTGATACAATTTCATTTGTCGTAAAGTTACTTTACATATTCGTATTGTGAAGAAGAATCACAGAGTAAACACATGATCGTAGTACATTAGATGTATCGCATATCATTTGTATATATTGTAAAGTTCACTTTAAATCGTAAAGCAAACTCAAGTTCATAAAGTAAACACAGAATCACAAACTCAAGTAAAGCTCGTTAAATAATAAGAAATAAATGAAGAGTACTCCAAGCACAATAGCTGAGAAAAAGGCATATCGTAAAGTATCTCAAGGATCATTCAGTAAAACATGATTGCAAAGGCAGCCTCAAAATCGTAAAGAAAAATTTATCGAGCTGATCGTAAAGTACATGCTTAGTCAAATATAGAACAATCATCGAAAAAGAACAGGATATACAGTAAACTCTATGATCCATCATCTTTGTAGAGTACGTAAAGTCTGATAATATGAATGACATTAGAGCGTTGTTGATTGAAAGTTTCGATTCATTCACTAAACATCCTTTGTTGAAATCGAAGATCAAAAGACGTGTCTAACAGCTAGGTTGCTGAAAGAGACACGTCAGTGGTGTTATGTGAGAAAGCAGACTGATGTGACAGGCAATCTAAAAAGGAGCTGACACATAAGTTTAAAATTTCCACATCAAGGATCCCATAATATCTTAGCATTAAATGTAGCAACGGACACTTAGAAACGGGAAGACTTTCATCACACTATAAAAGGCAACAAAAAATCAAATTTTAAGTGACGAACTCTGATCAAAAATCCTAAGCTCTGCCAAAATCAAAAGAACTAAATCTAAGATTTTTGAACATCCAATTCAAACTTCTAAGTACTTGAGAAGAAGAGTTAAACGTCATCTTAGCAGTACATTTCAACAACATTCAAACAACTGTTCGTCGTGGGACTTAGTGACCCAGATTCCGAGACTTTGTGACTCAAAAGAACCTAAGTGGTTCAGTGGTGATTCTGAGACTTAGTGACTCGAAGGAACTTAAGTGGTTAAGGTGGAATAGATTTTAATGATCTGATACTTAGTGGATTCCCTACTCATGGAGTAGAAGAGTAGATTATAAGTTATTCAGTCTTTGAAACACTTAAACTTTATTGTGTCTTTACTTTTCTAGTTCTTACTTTCTGTTTGATTATTTATCTTGCTTAGGGTTGCTTACCTAATTAAATTCAAAACTGAGATTTCTTTTTAATATTTAAGGGGATTTTCAAATATTATATTCCTCTAGCTATGCTTAATCAATATACTTAACAAAATATTTGGTAATATCTTCTAAACAATCAAAAGTTTTAAAGATCAAGATAAGGATATGTGCTACAACTGCAAGATGCCCGACCACTATATCTCAGAGTTCACCAAACCTCTGCGTTAAGATCTCAAGAAGTATAAAACGAAGTCAGATGGAAAGAAAGAATATAAGGGCTACAAGAGCCATCACAAGAAAAAAAGAGGCCTATTTCTTGTGTGTACCGATTGAAGTCTTTTGATATAATGATAGAAAAGAATATTCATTACTTAAATGAAGCGGTTCTTTCGGGCATTCATCAAAAGGAGATACTTGCTTCGAATTTGACTAATTGCGATATTTGGAAACAACATCTTCTGGAACCCTTCTTGAACGAATCTATTTCTATGGAAAAATAAAATATCTTGTAAGAATCTTTGTTAAGGCTTTTCAAGTCAATCTATTATTGTAGTCATTCGTGAGATCATGCACCTTTCTTTCCTAGTTCTAACGAAAAAAGTATAGCTGGTTGGATCCAGCATATTCTTGAAATAAACAACTCGCACACACTCCCTTTCCAAAAAAGATCAATACTACTGATCTTCGAGAGATTGACATCAGTGAGGTATTTAACTTCACCTATCCTGATGTTAATATAGATGATCTTAGATTATCTTTACATGATATAACATCTGAATTTCATCGATATATAAAGTTATTTAGGGTTCTATCAAACGACCATTCTCTTCTTCAAGAAAAGAAAGAGAGAGTGCAAGTGGAGTTGAAAACTACTCTACAAAACATCGTCTCTCTATCCAAGCTTGAGGTTAAGAATAAAAATTTAAGAAAGATAAATGTTTCAAACACTCTAAGGGATTCTTTTCTTACCTATAGAATAGAGGAATTAGAAAGGACAATCTCTATACGTAATCATTTTTCCTTGTCTATGGATTCACTGATCACATGTTAGAGAGCTGTCTCTGACAAATCAATTTTGGGGTTTGGAGATCTATCTTCATATATCCCAAGTGTGAAAAAATCAGTGGTTACTAGAAATATTAATGCTTCTTCTTCCCATAAGAGTAATGTATTTATGAAATCCAAAGAAGTCGTCGAGCCAAGTATTCCAAGTTATCCAAACTCTATTGACCAAATTATTTTTCCAAAGAACAACAGGTCGCATAGTGGTTTGGGTTTTGTAAAATCGCAGAGTAAAAACAAGTCTACAACTTTGCCTCGAAGAGTCGTAGAGTCTGGAAACAACTCTACGAATCAACATGATATCAATTATAGAACTGGTTCTTACTCTACGAAATTTCAAAGTCTTAGAATAGTGTGGAAATAGGGGGTTCAGCCAAGAAGAAAAGTTTTTCCTCCACATAAGTTCCAAGTCAAAAGATATCCACACACACTCATACATATTGCATATTAATTGATATAACTTTCATGAATATGGTCATAAAGCTGTAGAATTTTATTTTAAGCATGTTGCGTATAGAAGACCCAAAGTCAAGCAAGTTTGATTCCCAAAGAAACTAACATTGCAGGACCCAAGATAGTATGGGTACCAAAATAATCAATGACTGTAAATGCAGGTATCAAGATCCATGAAATTATCTATATGATATCTCAACATTAGGTGCTCACGGCACATGTCAATAAGGCTCTCTTATAAGATTTTAAAGTTAAAGATGGTCCAACAGGTGTCTTTGGATCGAAAACTCTCGGAAAACCAGAGGCTGTGGCTCAATAGGAAAAAGAGTTGTTTCATTTAGTAAGGTAGCCTATATTGATGGATTAAAGCACAACCTGCTGAGCATAAATCAACTCTGTGACAAGGGTCATCAACTCATCTTCCTTAACAACCAGTGTCAAGTTCGAGACCTGGAAAATAACTTTGTTAAGCTAACTGAATCCAGAGAAAGAAATTTATATATATTCAATCTCTCTGAAATATTTCCTCAACATCAACTTGCTTCTTTTAAAGCATCAGAAGATGTAAGCTGTTATGATATAAGAGGTTGTCCTACCTGAACTTCAAGAGCATGTCAAAACTTGTAGAAAAGATCTTAGTAAAAGGTTTACCCAAGCTAAGATTTATGAAAGAAATGTCATGTAAAGCTTTTCAGCTAGGAAAGCAGACCAAGAACTCATTTAAAAGTAAAGTAGTTAACTCAAATGAAAGGCCCCTACAACTTCTTGATATGAATCTTTTTGGGTCTGTTCCAACTAACAGTCTTGTAAGCAAAGATACCGAGTGGTCGTAGTGGATAACTATACCAGGTTTACATGGGTATTCTTCATAAGCTCTAAAGATGAGACCAACACTCAGTTGATCAAAATTTTCAAGCTGGTGATGAATGAGAAGGGTGAAAAGATAAAAGCTATAAGGTGTTATCATGACAAAGAATTTTACTATTCTGAAGTAAATCAATTCTGTGAAGTCAATGACATTCAATATAATTTTTTAGCCGTAGGAAATCCACAGAAGAATGGAGTAGCTGAAAGGAATAACAGAACATTGATTGAAGAAGAAAGAACACTCCTAGTAGTAGCCCACTTACCCAAATATTTTTGGACAGAAGCTGTTAGTACTTCTTGCTACACTCAAAATAGGTCTCTGATTCACTCTAATTTAAAGAAGACGCCTTAAAAGTTATGGAGAGGAAGAAAGCCAAACATTATCTACTTTCGTGCTTTTGATTGTGTATGTTACATCCTTAACAATGGCAAAAGATACCTGACGAAGTTTCAGTCTAATTCAGATAAAGGAATCTTTCTTGGATACTCTATAGAAAGCAAAGCCTATAGAGTATTCAACAAGAACTCCTTGACCGTGGAAGTTTCTATCCATGTCACATTTGATGAAGTCGATTAAGGAAAATCAGACAAAACTGCTCAAGTTGAAGAAGTCATAGAGCTGGAACCTCAGATAGCAGACCAGGAAAACCTTATTATCGCAGAAGATGAAAATGAAGAACCAGACCCTAAGATCTTAATACTAGACAGAATTCGTACAGTCCTTAGTTCCAAATATGGGAACTCTACGAAATCATGAAGATGAAGAACATGAACCAAATCTTGAAGATCTCCTACAAGAAGGCACAAGGACTAATATTCCTTCCATAATCAGATGGGAAAGAGATCACACTCAAAACCTAATCATTAGAGATTTAAATGCTAATGTTAAAATAAGATCAGCCACTCAAAATGAATATTTCTCTCTCAACTTTCTCTCTCAAATAGAACCAAAGAAAATTGAAGAAGCTCTGGAAGATTCAAGCTGGATTAAAGTTATCCAATAAGAGCTAAATTATTTTGAAAGAAGAAAGGTATGAAGACTGGTACCAAGACCAAGTGATTATCCAGTTATTTGCATGAAATGGGTCTTCAGGAACAAAATGGATGAAATTAGTGTGATCAGAAGGAACAAGGCAAAGTTGTTAGATAAATGATACTCTTAGGAAGATGGAATTGATTACGATGAGACTTTCACATCTATTACAAGATTGGAAGCCATCGGGAGGTTCCTAGCTTATGCAGCCCACATGAAATTTATGATTTTTCAAATGGATGTCAAGAGTGATTTTCTCAATGGTGAACTTTAAGAGAAAGTGTATGTCGAACAACCTCTAGGTTTTCTTAATCATATTCTCCCTATGTCTATAAGCTAGATAAAGCACTTTACGGTTTAAAGTATGAACCTAGAGCATGGTACAAACATTCACTAACTATCTTATTGAAATTGGATTCACTAGAGGTAGTGTTGATAAAACTCTATTCCTTAGGAAGCATAATAATAAAATTCTATTAGTTCAAATATATATAGATGATATTATCTTTGGGTTACTGACGAAAAATATTGCGAGAGATTCACCAAGTTGATATAGAGTAAATTTGAGATAAGATTGATGGGTGAGCTTAATTTCTTTCTTGGACTTCATGTAAAGCAAACCAATGAACGAGTTTTCACCAATTAAGTTAAGTAGTTCAGGGGGTTGGTTCATGCTAATGTTTCTCTCAGCTTAATATCTCTTAACTTTCGCAACCCCCTGGAATTCATGATATTGTTAAGTTAAGAAGTATGGATTAAATTCAGCAACCCCCTGAAGACTCCATTGACATCTGCAACCAAACATGACAAAGACAAAAATGGTAAAAGTATTGATACTACTCAATACTGAGGTATGATTGGGTCTCTTTTATATTTGACTGCTAGTAGACCATATATTATGTATTCTACTTATATTTTTGCTAGGTTTCAGGCCAACCCTAAGGAATCTCATCTTATAGCTGTAAAAAAGATTTTCAAATATCTCAAAGGTACTCTATATTTGGGATTGTGGTATCCCAAGGATTCTTCTGTTTATCTAATAGGATATTCAGATGCAGACTTTGTAGGATGTAAGATTGACAGGAAAAACACTAGTGGAACTTGTCAATTTCTAGGAAATAGACTTATTTAATGGTTCAACAAGAAGCATAACTCAGTGTCAACTTCTACTGCGAAAGTTAAGTATATTGTTGCTGGTAGTTGTTGTGCTTAAATACTATGGATGAATAATCAGTTGGCTGATTATGGGTTTGATTTCAAGTTTATCCCCATCTTTTGTGATAATACTAGTTCTATCTCAATTAATCATAATCCTATCATGCATTCTAGAAATAAACATATAGACATCCGATATCACTTCATTAGAGATCTTGTACAAAATGGATATATCTCATTGCATTTTATCTCAACAAAAAAGCAACTAGCAAATGTGTTCATTAAACTATTTGACGAATCTAGATTTAAAAAGTGGATAAGTGAGTTAGGTATGCTCAACTTTATTTTCAAATTTTTCAAAAATTAGACAGAGTGAAGTGATATAAAATGTTTTCAATTTTTTTTTCTGACCTTTACACTTTCATATTGCAATATGAGTTTTAGAGCTTTCAAATTTTCAAAGAGCTTTCGGACATTAGTTCTTAAAATCCTCAGAAAACTTAAACACTTTTGTAAATATTTTCATTCCAAACCCATTCAAATGATAGGTTTCCAAGTTGTGATCGATATTCAACTATGCTCCGACAAGTTCGTTGATCAAGAGAAGAAATTCTAAGACATTCTCAAGCTTGTTCATCAGGCTAGGTTTTCTAAGTTTCTGAACTCCAATACCAAGATCTACACAAAGCTTACTAAGGAATTTTATCTGAATGTTGTATTCGGTGATGGTGTTTTGGTTACCAAAGTCAAAGGAGTTACACTGCATATGGGAACTGATGAAATCAATAACAGTTTGGGCTTCTTCAATAAAACTTTTACTTCGTTAGATGAAGTTGATAAGAAAGAAAGACTGAAGATAAAGGGTCACAAGAAGAGCCCCTAGCTCAAGGGGCTGAAGAAAAAGGAATTTTCTCAAGAATTTGAGTTCCTTGCTTAAATTGTGGGTAAGTGTATACTCTGCAAGGCACTACTCATGATTCAGTAAGTGAACTGTAGATGAAGTTCACGACTACAATATTTCAGAAAAAAGAAATCAATTTTGGCTCCATATTCATCGACGGGCTAGCCAAATGGATTGAGGATATTTGTAAGAAGAAGACGTTTGGTAAGCTTGCTCTCAAGATGTTCCAAGGGAGGCTAATAAGCATTATTCTAAAGAAGAGTTTGAAGACCAAATTTTCTGATGATGGAGGAGAATCTCTGAATGCCAACAAGGAGATTACCCCCAAACTGTTTGAAAACTGGAAGAGAATTAAACCCTTTGGAAATTTTAAGATCGAACCAATCTGAAGGAGGAAGTGAGAGAACTATCAGTGAGATGCAAAAGCCCATCAAAGCTCAGGGAAAGAGGAAGGTGGAAACAATTGAAGAAGAAGTCTCTCAGGGTCAGTTGCTCCTACAGTTAGAGTTCTCGCTACTGCCGACCAACCAAAGATGAAAAAAAAAAGTTTGAGGAAGTAGTGCAAGAAATTCCCAAGGAAACTCAGGAGAATTCTTAAACTTCTGAGAAGAGGAAAGATGAAGAAGATGTCAACATTCCTCTATCAAAGATGGTTCCGAAGAGAAAAAGGCTAAATCGACGGAAAAAGGCCCATGTGGAAAAAATTATACCGAGAAGATTAATATATTGCAGTTGGTTTTGTGGATTAGGTTACTGATGACCAAACCATGTTAAATATTGTGTTGTTTAATTTGCGTGACTTAATTCCCAACAAATGGTATCAGAGATGAATTGTTGGGATACTCTCAACAAGTGTTTGGGGATTCTAGTCGAGCAAGTAGTTGTTGGGATACTTCTCGAATCTTATTCAAATATGAAGTTGAAGTATTTAGAGATTCGAGTCGATCGAGGAGGGAATTGCTGATATACTTATCGAATCCTAGTTAGAAAAGAATTACTATTAGGGAAATGAAGAAATTCTATTTTGAATAGGAGTTATATTATTTTGGAAAGAATTACTATTAGGGAAATGAAGAAATTCTATTTTGAATAAGATTTATATTATTTTGGAAAGAAATCTATTTGTAGTAGAAGTTTTATTTTAAAAAGTCCTATTTTGAATAAAAAGAAGAGATTTTTGGGTACTTCATAAATTGAGTTTTCTATTTAGTTGATCAAGTGTAGCACAATCAAAAGTCATATAACATTTTAAGAGTTGAGAGAAGGTGTAAGTGGGCTTTGGGTTTGTGTGAGGGATAGGGATTTTCAACTTTTATATTCTATGCAAAAAAAAAAAGTTGTATCGTGCGAGGGAGAATTTGCAGCTTTTATTCGTGTAAAAAGTTGTACTATGGAGATTAAAATATTATGTAATTATTGTCAGATTTTGCAATCAACAATTAACATGACTGCCCAGGATGCAGTACCTGCAAAGGAAGTAGTGATAGGTAAAATTCCAATTAGTAATATAATTGTGTACATTTTGTTTAATAGATATTGTTATGAGGTGCTATCCATTTACGGATATTAGTCACAATTTAGTGTCACACGCATGTGACAATGAAGGAATTGATGATATAACTTTAAAAAGTTAATATAAAACAAATATAGTTATGAGTCATGGCAAGTCAAATGAGACTTGAGTTGAGTAAAGATTTTTCCACTCCTAAATAGGATGAGAAGAGTAAATACAATAAGAAATGAAGTAATACCTATATTAGGGTAATGAATTGATTTATTAATAAAGGTCTAAAGATAAACATAATTTGAATATAAGGTAATAGTGATTCCGGGGTCGGAATCCTTATAAGGAGGGGAGAATGTAAGGACCGAGAATTTTATACGAATATATATGGATATTTTTACGAATAAATTTTATTATTATTATTTATTTATTTACTTTAAGAATATGAGTAAATATGTGATGTGAATTAAGTGAGTTAGTTAATTTATTTATTTTAAGTTAACTAAGATGAATACTTAATCAATTTGATTAAGAAAAAATAAGATAAGCTTATGTTAAAAAATAACATAGCTTGAATGTTAGACCTGATAGGTAAATGAAAAGATTTATAATCTTTAAATGATTAATTAATATTACTTATATAAAGTGATTATATGAATGTGTAATAACTTATCAAGCCAATTAGGGCTAATTAAGTTCATGGAACAAAAAGGAAAAAATAAGTATATTAAAGTATTTAACAATATATTGAACACTTTGTGTCATATATTGAATTTGTGATTAAATAAAACTAATAATTATTTATCAATGATGATAAATATGTTATATCATATATGTGAAGTATGTATGAGACTAAATATATATATATATATATATATATATATATATATATATATATATATATATTATAAATATGTGTATATATGTTTACTTGTTATATAAAGAAAATTAAAAAGAAAGCTACATAACCTAATTATATATATTGGGTGTGACGCCCCCAAAATAGGTATACATCACCCATCTTGAGTCGCCAAATAAATGGTACAAAATACAATTAAAAACTTAATTATACAACCATGTCAGTAAAAATACGACAAAACATAATATTGTCATCTAGACAATATCCACACTCAATGGAGTCCTCATTATATTTATTGTCACACTATTTAATGTAATAGTGAGGACTACTAATGCTTATCATCCGGACCGTCACTCCATTCCCCGACTAGTCCATTTCCACGTTCTCATTTCACAAGAGAACAATGAAAGAAAATGGGTGAGCTCAACTAGCCCAGTAAGAAATATTATGACTAAGATAATGCAGGATAAATTATCATTAGCCTACAACAGTGTTAAAATGATACAATATAACAAACATCAAGTTTAACTGCAGCGGAACAAGCAATCTATTAGAAGAGTTAAGTAGAAAATAAAATCTACTATCTTCTATGATTTAAAAGGTTTTTCATCACTTTTATCGCTGAGACTCAGCTTAATAAAGAATAAAGAATGGAACTAGGTCTAGCGTAATCCGCACAGACAGGATATTCCAATAGAATAATAAAGAATGGAATAACAGATGAATTCACCATGCATGCGATAGATCGCACGCATGAGTTATTCTAATAGAATAATAAAGAATGGAACCAGTGTCTAAGCGTAATCCGCATGCACGTGATATTCCAAATGAATAATAAAGAATGGAATAACATAAGAATTTCACCACGTATGCGATCTTGACTTAAAAGGTTATTCCAACATAATAATAAAGAATGGAATAATGTAAGCTCTCTTCATGAATACGAAAGAAATAATATGTCAGGAATAAGCATGTGAATGATATTCCTATTTACATAAGATTTGATTATGATATATATATATATATATATATATATATATATATATAAATGAATATACAAGTATGCTTGAATTAAAAAAAGTTGTAAAGTCCTTTGATAGATAATAGAAACATATGTACAAGGACTTAGAGTGAATTGATCAAATTTGTTAGGTTGATCCTACATAAGTAAAACAGCTTTGTAAAGTCCTTAGAAAGAAATGATGTACAAGGACTATAAACATAGAAAGATCAAGCATGTTAGAATTGTAGTCTGTAAGATAGTAGATCTCGGAGTTTGTAGACTTCCAGGAGAGACGAGGAAGGATCGTAGTGTGTCGAGTAAAGCTTCCCTAGAGCCGAAGTCTGCTGAGGAAGTCATGTTCAGAATCATAGAGACAGACTGCCTACGAGCCGACCGAGCATCTACCAAAGCCAGTTAAGAATCGTAGACTACACTCGGAGTCGTAGAGTTTACTAATGTCAAACACAATTCAAGAATCGTAGATTGCACTCAGAATCATAGAGTCTACTGATCGTATCAAAGGCAGAGATCGTAGTCGAGCAAGTAGTATCAAGATCTGATCTCAAAGTCGTGAGTAGTGTTCGCACGTAGAAGCTAAATCGTAGAGTGTCAATCGAGAGCTAAGATCTTAACAGATGTGCTCCACAGGCCACATGAGAATCGTGAAGCAAACACGATTCTCAATAATTGAGCACTCCCAGAATATCCAAAGGAATAAAGCCTCTAGTTGGTAATGCAAAGATACATCTCACCTGAAGGAAGCCAGAGAGCACTCAACGAATGACATGCAAGCTAATAGAAGATCTAAGCATCAAGTCAATCAGCATCCAGATTGAGTTGAGAAGCCATTCAAGGTAAAGTCTTCCATAAGATGATCACAAGAAGACTTCAGTTGCTGACTAAGAAAAGTCAGCATATGCAGTGGCTGTCAAGTAAAAAGATGGCAACGATCCTGAAAGTAACCAGGATCGTAGTGTTTGCCAAACAAAGAAGAAACTGATGGAGTATACACAAAGATACTGGTCAGCCTCTGAATAACAAGGCTAAAGTGATTAAGCATTGGGTCAGTCCATTGATGATAAGTGAATGGGAGATCACAAGGACAAAGCGAGCTGGACACGCCACAAATCTGAAGTGTCTTGTTATTCAGAAGGGACTAGAACAAGGAGTCAAGCCATCAGTATCTGAGAACAGTCGAGGCAAACAGAAGTGTTAAAGCACTGCACTGGAGAAGGAAGAGGTGCTCCATATTGGAGATCTAATGAACACTTTTTAAGATCGTAGTGTTAACTCCACAAGTCAAGAAGCAATAGTCAACAAGACACTATGATCAAGTCTAAGAAGATATGCATCAGAATCGTAGAGTTCGAACAACTAAAGATTGAGGCATTGGCAACGGCTCAATCTGAAGATTGATATTCGACGAAGCTTATTGAGAGCATCGATGCAAAGAACAACCTCGATTTAGAAATCGGAAGGAAGAAATAAAGTTGACTACACCGCCCGAGACATGAAAGTGACATTTCGATGAGGTAGGTGAAACAAAGATATCTTTACAATGTCGAGAAAGTCGAGGAAAAAGGTGTTATGTCACATCTACATACCGCACTAAATAACTCGAGATCTCATGAGGCATTTTTTGAATAGCTTTCAACGGCTACTTTCAAATGGGAAGATTGGGAAGGAGTATAAATCAACAGAGCTTCAAAGATCAAGGGTTGTTGATGATTGCAATGGTGCAGAATCGTTGAGTTGTTGAATGTTATTGTTGACTTTACGAGTTTCACCAAAAGATCAATAGTACAAGTCTCAGTGACAGTGAGACTACCAAGGTGGAAGTGAAGTAGCCTTGAAGAAGGACTTAAACGGATTAGATCTTCACTCAACAAAGATGAGAATGCCATTGAAGATGGCAGCGAAGCTTAGAGCCGAGAAGGCCAAGAAGATAACATTCAGAAAAGTGGCAGAGTACAAAGAAGATCAGGAGAGCCACTCTACGAATCACCATAAACCTAAAGCTGAAACTGAACGAGTGCAAAACCATGTCTACAAAACATTCAAGAAGGGTTCAGGGATTGCTAAGTTCCAAAAGAAGTCTACCAAAAGCTCAGGGACTTATCAAATCTAGATGGTGATGGTGCACAGATGACATCAGATGAAGATGAGCAGAAAAGAGTAAAGATCAGCTACACCAAAGAAGATGTGGTCCAGACTCGAATCAGAATACAAAGAGGACCACACCAAGATGCTAAATACAGAAGATGTTCAGAGCTTAATGACATCTTAGCAACTCAGCACCAACAACATCAACAACTACAACAACAAGAAGCCAGGGCCTGAGGGGTCCTTGTCCGAAGGGACTAAATGAAGATTCCAAGCCTGTTGGGCTTGAAGAGTTCCAAGGGAACTAGAGAAGTTTTAAGGCTGATGGCCTTGAAGAGTTCTTAGTGAACTGAAGTCCCAAGACTCCTGGCCTTAAAGGAATCTTAGTGATTCAAGGTGTTGCCCTTCCTTAGTGGAAATACTGCTAGTTGAAAGCAGAAGAGTGGATTAGGAGCTTGAGTCTCTGAACCACTTAAAACCCTTTGTGTCTTTTACTTTATGTCATTTACATTATGTACATTAACTGCTATGTATGTTTTAACTGCTTACCACTGAACTAACTCTACGAACAATGTATGTATAATTATGAATATATCAATAAAGGGGTTCTTTTACTTATTCCGCTGTGCTTGAAAAGATTCTTATGTTTGTCACATGCTAAATTATTAGCAATACAAAATAAACTAGAAAAGTATGTGAAATTAAAAGGATCTATTCAACCCCCCTCTAGATCTATTGTGCTCATCGAACTAACAATTGGTATCGAGGCGTGTTCACATGCTATATTCAAAAGCTAATCGCTTTGAGTCTGATCCTAGGCACAAACATTGTTCTAAACTTAGTTTATTAGTAAGTCACTTGTTATATGCAAATGAGCTCACACGTTGGAAATATTGTGTATAGGTAAATGTGCATATACACCTGAAGCTGCTCAGATTGGTCCATATTCTTGATTGCCATATCAACAAGACCAATCCTTGCTCGCGGTCAATCTTGTAGTCTAGAGACCAGGCTAGAAAGCTCAAGAGACATCAACAGAAAAGAATCAAAAATTCACCAGCCTGAAAAGATGAAAAGGCCATACATGCTAAGTAATGTTTATCCAGAGAAGAAAGAAGAACCTCTCAAACATGTGTCTGGCCAACCTACAGCTGGATGTAAACCTTGTGAACTAAAGGATGTCAAAGAACTAAAGATGTTGATATTTTTTTAGCTTACATCTTCAAGACCATGACTGATTGATTGAAGGTCAACTGGAGCAACTAGCTGTCAGGAGAAATTGAGAAACTATGCACATCAATGCCTAAAATCAGTATATCTAAGATAAATGACTGTTAAGGAACTAACAGCAAAAAGGTATGATTCCTCACTAATATAAATATGTTCATTATACTTGCACCTCCCTTATGAACTATAAAAGTATTCCCTTCAAGGAATCATAATCTACCTAAAAAGGTGAAGAGAGAAAGTACACTATTGGTGGAAACTTAAATGTCTATAAACTTTCTCTCCATCTAGGTTTTAGGTTGAAGATGATAACTTGAAAGAGACCTGAAATGGTTTTAAGAGCCTCACAGGTCGATTGAATGTGAAGAAATCTTTGCTGATGAGTTAATGTGCTTTGTACATCCTATGGTCTAAGTATTTAAT
Source organism: Panax ginseng (assembly GCA_020205605.1). Classification (NCBI taxonomy): domain Eukaryota; kingdom Viridiplantae; phylum Streptophyta; class Magnoliopsida; order Apiales; family Araliaceae; genus Panax; species Panax ginseng. The sequence continues at coordinate 181,701,030 of CM035132.1, forward strand.
GACACACAGAGTATGATCAAATCTACAAGAGAATCTTGAAGATTCATAGAAACTGATCACCTCCATGAATCAACCAGATGCTAATAAATCGTAGAGCTGATTCTCACTCTGTGAACATTTAAACTCTGTGATCATAACTTAGCATATGATGAAACCATCAAGAAAAAGAGTGTTTTATTAAAATAACAAATTTCTCTCACACTCACCACCATGCATCTCAAAATATATTATCTAAATGAAGTATATGCATGAATACAACTGATGGTGATCAACATGATGATTACTCAAATATGGGGAACAGGGGTTTGGTAAACTAACCTAGCAGGACCCATTTAACCATGGGTACCAAAAATAAGAAATGAATAACATGCAGGTACTTGGTCTATCTGACCACACTAAGGAATGATAAAGCTAAAGACTTCAGTCAAGAATAGTCAACCAGCAGAAGGCTTAGGACTGTTCAGAAATAATTCTGACAAACCTCCTACATGTCAAAGCCTGTCCTTGAAGACCTGCTGAGTTAATCTAAATAAAGCTCAAATGGTTGCAAACCTTTATATGAAAGCATGCCACTCAACCAGAGATAAAAAAAAAGGTCTTAGATGCTCAAGCAAGCAAAACTTGTTCTCAAGGAAGCTCACATCAGAGGACTATCGAGCATCAAACATTAGGGCTGATTATGGAGCGTAACTTCACGAGTACAAAGGCGACAAGGAAGACTACGTCAGAAGGTCACAAAGGATCGTAGAATGATCAACCCTGAAGATACCCATTTCTACGATATAAGAAGATTTAATGACTTCAATCAAAAGGAGATATGCAAGGATGATTTCTTATGTGCATGAAGAAAAGGAAATAACACCTCACTAAAAAGACAGAATCAACCATGGGGGAGCAGTGATTTGTTAAGGAACAACAGCGCTGAAATATTCTATAAAGCAATATACCAGCTAGAAAGTCCCAAAACTTTGTGGCTGATGAACCAAATGAAAATCCATAATCAATAGGAACGTCTCAAAACGTACTACTGATAACCTATCAGCCACCCAACTCAAAATCATGAAGTACCTACAATTAAACATCTGATCGTAGTGTAAGAGCAGGAGGACACCACGATTACTGCAAATGCAATTAACTAAAGATTGGGAGAGGACCTCTCCAAAAGAAAAGGTCAAAAGAGATATCAGTGCAAATTACTCCTAAAGTACTTCATCTAGAAAGCGCCTCAGGGACAAACCTGACCCTTAGCTCACTCTAAGAGGTTGGCCCTTCTTGAGCTACCTTAACCCGGAAGAATTGCTTAATCAAGTTCATCTCAAGGATCAAGACAGTCAACGATCGCAGAGTAAAGTTTGAGAGAACTCAACGATCGTGATGTAACCTCAATTATCGTAATGCAACCTCAGCAATTGTAGAAACAGAATCTACGATCGCAGTCTTACAAGAGACTACTCCTAACTTATGAGGAGTTAGAAGAACAGGAAAATTGCTCAATCATTCAAAATGAGGGAAGACAAGTTCGAATGCTGGTTCAAAAGATGTCCTGCAGAAGGAAAGTGTCCAAGGCTTCATAAAGCACAACAGTTGATGAGGAGTGGAGGTTCAAAATCAGAAGTAATGTCAAAACCATCCACAGCAACATCTTTCAGATAGTTGATCGTTGAGTCAACAAAGGAAAACGTAGAGTCAATAGCTATCCTATCATGCTACTCTACGAACTCAAGAGGTCAAAGTTCAATCCACGTCAATCAAACGTCCACTCTTTTAAAAGAGACAGCTAACTGACAAGTTACTGGGGAGTTACAGCTTGTTACTGGGCATCGTGCAACCAATGACTGGGTGACACATCCCAGCATATGCAGAGTCAGAAGGAACTGCCATAAAGATAAATTCAAATCTACAAACAGTTATCAGAACCTCTTGAACCTCTCTCCCTCCCATTTTCAAACCCTAGAATTCTCTTCGAAGCCAAACCACTCAAATTTCCAGAGTCCAAATCACAATCATCCATACTCCATAAATCTCAATGAATTAATATCCATATTCCTCGAATCATTCAAATGGAAGACTGACGAGTAATCACTGGCATTCAACTAGGAACCAAGTCATTTGAGAAATCCGAAAAGAAGTTCAGAGACATTCTTGAACTCGTGAAGAAAGCTAGATTCTCAGAATGTCTTAAGGCAAGCACTCGAGTATACACTGAACTGGTTAAGGAATTCTACTCAAATGCATCCATAAATGTCGGAACTCTTTCAACCAAGGTTAAAGGTCAGTCTCTGAAACTGAAATCATCCGTTATCAACCAATGCTTAGGTTTTCCTGACCTAGGACTGAAAAACCTTGATGAGATTGACACTGAGAAAGCAAAGGAGATTATGGGGTACCAAAGAAACCTTAGTATGAAGGACATGAAGAAAAAGGAGTTTCCAGAGGAATTCGAGTTCTTTGCTGAAATAGTAAGCAAATGTATACTATGCAAGGATACTGCACATGACACTGTGCTTGATCAACAACTGAAGATTATGTCTGCAATAGTTCTAATGCAACGAATAAACTTTGGAGCTATCATGTTCGATTAAATCTCAAAATGGGTGGAAAAGGCTGAGTTGAAGAAGTCTACAGAAAAATCACTTACAAAGGTGTTTCATGGAAGACTGCTGAGTATTGTGATGAAGAAAAGGCTGGGAAGCAAGATCAAGGATGATGAGGGAGAACCCTTGAATGTTCACAAAGTAATGTCTCCACAACTGTTCGTGAATTAGAAGAAAAACCCAAAGGAGAATAGAAGGTTAACTATAGCAGGAAGCAGCAGAAAGAACTTTGCAAAGAAGAGAAAAACAAAGGAGGTGGAAAGCTATGAGTCTGATGACTCTGCATCAGTTGTTGTCACATCATCAAAGAAGAAGCCTAGGAGTGTGAAGAATGCAAAGGTTTTCTCAAGACATGTCTCCACTGACAAGAAGAAACAAGGAATAGGAGAAAAACCAACATCAACTGCTGAAAACCCAAAAAGAAGAAGTAACAGACTACTCCAAGAACCACCCAAGAAGAAAGAAAAAGGGATGAAGAAATCAGTTCCAGTTCCCCAAGGAAACACATCTAACCAAGAAGAAAACGTAGAGTCAAAAGAAGAAAAGGAAACTGATGATCTCAAGACTGAATCCCCGGAGATCAGATCCAGCAATGAAGGTGGAGCTGGATCCATGAAAGAAAATGTAAACTCTACCGTTGAAGAAGAATATGTAAGTCCTATGGCCAATTCTCAGAGTACTCACTTTGAAGTTGAAGAGAAGCTGCAAAATGACCCATCTCCAAATGCAAATGTTCAAATAAGCTCTCATTATGGATCAAAAGATGATGAGATCGAGAAAGAAATACCTGCCCCTGCCAATGATGAACATCAAGAAAGCTTGCCTGATGACTCAAAGGCCTCAGAGTCTGAAGAAGAAGAAGAAGAAGAAGAAGAAGAGTCTGATTCTCCCATAGCTGAACCTCCAAGGAGAAGGAAGAGTTACAGATTGATTACTCAATTTGCCTCCAAAAAGAAAACTGACAACTCTACTGAAGTCATTGAATTAAGTGATGAGGAATATGAGTCACATGAAGAAAGTGCTGAAGATGAGACTAGCTTCAGAGAAGATGATTTCGAGAAAGATATTGCTGAAGAAGACTCTAAAAATGAAGACAAACAAGAAGAATTCACTGATAAATCTGATGAAGGGAATCAACAAGATTTAGGCTCAACAAAGGAAGAGATAGAGAAAGATTCTGATTCTGCACATCAGGAATCAGAGGAACCAGAATATTATCCTGTTCTCTCTCTAGCCAGAATTAGCAGAAGAATTGTAGTGGAAGTCTTTGATGAACCACCAGCTGAACCAGCAGCAAGATGGATAAATCATGGAAATAAACAACTTCTAGTTGTAAGAATGACCACGGATGAAGTACTTCACAACTGGAAAAACATGGAATTAGACTGCACAACAATACTATATAACTCTGAAGATCTTCTGATGAGATGGTTATTCCCGTGGATGCCATGGTTGAGGGCACATACTAATACTGATGAGAGCTACTTCAGCTGGTGCTATTCTCAGTTTCCAAATCTAGAGCTGGTATCACAAAACTTCCCAGGGGTAAAGAAGTTTGCAACCGTGATGATAAATGACAAGCCTCACTACAAAGTCTATCGACATGCTAAAAATCATTATATTCCTTATGATCGTAGAGTGGACTTTGATGGAAAAAAGAAATATGGTCAAGACACTGATCATAGAGTCTGTTCACTCTACCACTGATGATGATCAAGTCCAGAATAAGATGTCTCCATCTGCCCTAGCATAGCTATCTAACATTCCTTCATCCTCCCACAACGATTGGTACTTAACAATTTTTTAGATCCTCAACACTTTCGAAAACATGTCCAAGAATGAAGATCGTAGAGTCCAATCTGGTGTTAAGCAAGAGACTACCCAACCAAATGACACAATTTCTATGGAGCAAGAGCTAATGAAAAACTCTGATGAACTGATTGAGAAGATATCTCTATTCCATGAAGAATCAAAGAGAGTGATAGGAGCTGGAGATAATTCAGTTCAAGATAGACTCCAAGCAACTATGGCTGATGTATCTCTCAAAATCAAAGATAGAGATCACATCTATCTGAAGGCCTTAAATGATCAGAAGGCAGATGCACTAAGAGCTCAAAAAGCCAATGAAGAGCAACTACAAGCCCTCTCTGACAAGATTGACAACTTGAATCAGTCCTTCTGTATGCATCTTGAGTTAAGCCAACAAGAACTCAAGATTGAAGTCGATAACTCCTCCTACCTGATGGAGTAGCTTATGTCCAACATGGAGCAGCTCTCCCAAATGATTAATGACAAAAAAGGGGAGAAAAAGAAGCATAGAAAGGGGAAGAATAAGAGGCACTTTAGAAAGAGCAAGGAGAGCAAAAGGAAAGAAAAGAAAAAGACAACACCAGGGGGAGCTGAATCATCATCTAAGGGGGAGCCAAAGAATGATGAGCCTAAGGCTGAGGGGGAGCCAGAGCCAGAACTAGAAGAAGAAGAAATGAATAGCTCCACATCCCAGGGGGAGCAAGAGCAAAGGAATCAAACAGATGAATAGCTAATCAACAGACATCCTGGAAGCATACATAGAGCTAAAGAGGTACGTCTCTAATTAGTTAGGTATGTTCTGGATCCAGGATATAAAATGTCAGTGTATTAAATTCCACATCATTATAAATGACATTCATGATTATATATTTTAGAAATACAGCTGCTCACTGTATATAAGATTCATTCATAACATGCATATGCACCTATTATTTTTGTCATAATCAAATAAGGGGAGATTGTCAGGAATAAGCACGCGAATGATATTCCTATTTACATATGATTTGATTATGATATATATATATATATATATATATATGAATGAATATGCAAGTGTGCTTGCATTAAGAAAAGATGTAAAGTCCTTTGATAGATAATGGGAACATATGTACAAGGACTTAGAGTGAATTGATCAAATTTGTTAGGTTGATCCTACATAATTAAAACAACTTTATAAAGTCCTTAGAAAGAAATGATGTACAAGGACTATAAATATAGAAAGATCAAGCATGTTAGGTTGATCTTATAATGTAATAGATAGGCTTGTCTGATCGTCGAGCATTGTACCAGAAATCGTAGTCTGCTAGGAGAGTCAAGGATAACTCAAGAGCTATCGAAGCAGAATCGTAGTCTGCAAGATAGTAGATCTCAGAGTTCGTAGACTTCCAGGAGAGAAGAGGAAGGATCATAGTGTGTCGAGTAAAGCTTCCCTAGAGCCGAAGTCTGATAAGGAAGTCATGTTCAGAATCGTAGAGACAGCCTGCCTACGAGCCGACCGAGCATCTGCCAAAGCCAGTCAAGAATCGTAGACTACACTCGGAGTCGTAGAGTCTACTGATGTCAAAGCCAATTCAAGAATCGTAGTTTACACTTAGAATCGTAGAGTCTACTGATCATATCAAAGGCAGAGATCGTAGTCGAGCAAGATCAGATAAAGACAACAAGTACAATGACAGAAATTGTAGTATCAAGATCTGATCTCAAAGTCGTAGTGTCTGCATAGCCGAAGCTGAATCGTAGAGTGCAGAGCTAAGACCTTAATAGATGTGCTCACAAGGCCACAGTAGAATCGTAGAGCAAACATGATTCTCAATAATTGAGCACTCCCAGAATATCCAAAGGAATGAAGCCTTTGGTTGGTAATGCAAAGATACATCTCACCTAAAGGAAGCCAGAAAGCACTCAAATAATGGCATGCAAGCTAATAGAAGATCTAAGCATCAACTCAATCAGCATCCAGATTTAGTTGAGAAGTCATTCAAGGTAAAGTCTTCCACAAGATGATCATAAGAAGACTTCAGTTGTTGACTAAGGAAAGTCAGCATATGCAGTGGCTGTCAAGTAGAAAGATGACAACGATCCTAAAAGTAACCAAGATCGTAGTGTTTCCCAAACAAAGAAGAAACTGATGGAGTATATACAAAGATACTGGTCAGCCTCTGAATAACAAGGCTAAAGTGATTAAGCATTGGGTCAGTCCATTGATGATAAGTGAACGGGAGATCACAAGGAGAAAACGAGCTGGACACGCCAGAAATCTGAAGTGTCTTGTTATTCAGAAAGGACCAGAACAAGGAGTCAAGCCATCAGTATCTGAGAACAATCGAGGCAAACAGAAGTGTTAAAGCACTGCACTGGAGAAGGAAGAGGTGCTCCACATTGGAGATCTAATGAACACTTTTTAAGATCGTAGTGTTAACTCCACAAGTCAAGAAGCAATAGTCAACAAGACACTATGATTAAGTCTAAGAAGATATGCATCAGAATCGTAGAGTTCGAACAACTAAAGATTGAGGCATTGGCAACGGCTCAATCTGAAGATTGATATTCGAACAGAGCTTATTGAGAGCATCGATGCAAAAGAACAACCTCTGATTTAGAAATCAGAAGGAAGAAATAAAGTTGACTACCTGCCCGAGACATGAAAGTGACATTTCTGATGAGGTAGGTGAAACAGTATACTGCAATGTTAGAAAGTCAGAAAAAGGTGTTATGTCACATCTACAGTCTGCACCAAATAACTCGAGATCTGCGAGGCATTTTGAATAGCTTTCAACGGCTACTTTCAAATGGGAAGATTGGGAAGGAGTATAAATCAACAGAGCTTCAAAGATCAAGGGTTGTTGATGATTGCAATGGTGCAGAATCGTTGAGTTGTTGAATGTTATTGTTGACTTTACGAGTTTCACCAAAAGATCAATAGTACAAGTCTCAGTGACAGTGAGACTACCAAGGTGGAAGTGAAGTAGCCTTGAAGAAGGACTTAAACGGATTAGATCTTCACTCAACAGAGATGAGAATGCCATTGAAGATGGCAGCGAAGCTTAGAGCCGAGAAGGCCAAGAAGATAACATTCGAAAAAGTGGCGAAAGACAAAGAAGATCGGAGAGCCACTCTACTTAATCACCATAAACCTAAAGTTTGAACCGAACGAAAGTGCAAAACCATGTCTACAAAACATTCAAGAAGGGTTCGAGGATTGCTAAGTTCCAAAAGAAGTCTACCAAAAGCTCAGGGACTTATCAAATCTAGATGGTGATGGTGCACAGATGACATCAGATGAAGATGAGCAGAAAAGAGTAAAGATCAGCTACACCAAAGAAGATGTGGTCCAGACTCGAATCAGAATGCAAAGAGGACCACACCAAGATGCTAAGTACAGAAGATGTTCAGAGCTTAATGACATCTTAGCAACTCAGCACCAACAACATCAACAACTACAACAACAAGAAGCCAGGGCCTGAGGGGTCCTTGTCCGAAGGGACTAAATGAAGATTCCAAGCCTGTTGGGCTTGAAGAGTTCCAAGGGAACTAGAGAAGTTTTAAGGCTGATGGCCTTGAAGAGTTCTTAGTGAACTGAAGTCCCAAGACTCCTGGCCTTAAAGGAATCTTAGTGATTCAAGGTGTTGCCCTTCCTTAGTGGAAATCCTGCTAGTTAAAAGCAGAAGAGTGGATTAGGAGCTTGAGTCTCTGAACCACTTAAAACCCTTTGTGTCTTTTACTTTATGTCATTTATATTATGTACATTAATTGTTATAACTGTTATTATGTTTTTAGTGTTTACCACTTAACTAACTCTACGAATAATGTATGTATAATTATGAATATATCAATGAAGGGGATCTTTTACTTATTCCGCTGTGCTTGAAAAGATTCTTATGTTTGTCACATGCTAAATTATTAGCAATACAAAATAAACTAGAAAAGTATTTGAAATTAAAAGGATCTATTCAACCCCCCCCCCCCTTCTAGATCTATTGGCAACTAACATAATACCCCTTACCTTAGAAAGAAACTGGATACTGGAGTAGAGAGGTAGCAGGCTTCTCTTCTTCTTTCTCTCTATAATTTCTTTCAATAATAATTGCTCTATAGCTTAAGTGAATTGGTGAAAAATGAAGGAAGAATGAGCTTCTATTTATAGGAAAATATAGTTTTGATAATTGCACATTTTGGGGCTCGAAATATTACAGTACAATACCTTCAACTTTTCTTTCATTTTTAATTTAGTCCTGCAAGTATTATCAAACTTGCACCACCTCCCCTAATAGTAAATAATGTGAATCAATAGTTCAATCATGTGAAGCAATAGTTATAATCATGTGAAAAATATGAATTACAGTATAGTACCTCCATCTATACCTCTATTTTTAACTTAGTCATGCAAGTATTATCAATCTTGCACCAACTCCCCTAATAGTAAATGAATGTGAATCAATAGTACACACATGTGAACAAATAGTTATAATCATGTGAATTAATAGCAATTAATTGCTCATTTATCCAGTTAATTACCCGATTGGTCAATATAACCTCCAGACATCAATTATTATCGAAATAAATGTCGATTTTCACTAACACTAATAATTCGAACACAATGGAACTATCAATTTCATCTTTAATCAACACGAACTTATTCTTCATTAATATTATAATTCACAATATTTAACAACCAGGTCGTTCCCAAGAAAGAGGGGCTTTCCGATAAGGATTTCTCCTTATTAGTAGCGCATTAGATGACCAAACCTCTCCTCGACATAACTTCTAGACATTGTAAATATTGCAATTTAATAATATGAATAACTTTGTCGTGTTAATTATTGATTTAATAAATATATCATTTTATGCAGATGATACTGTGACAATAATTGAATTAATAATATGAGAGATATGATGTATCACCATTCATAGCAATAATTGAGTATAACCGAAAGACTTCTTCACGTAAGCATCAATAATCAATACTGTGCGCTACTATGCAACCACACGACATCGTATTTTTTTACTATCGGTAGTTCAATAGTTTTAACGGTAACACTTTTGCCGTTATTTTTATAAAAGATGATTACGCCATTTTCTAACTACGATAATACTTTCGTTGTGGGGTCCACTAATGATTGTCTTGTCGTCTTTAATATTCCCTGTTAAAACGAATATTCCCCAACCAATCGAATATTATATAACCACTTGCTTACTTTGCAAAATTTGTAAATATTACCCACAACTATAATATTATATCAAATCCACCAATAATATTCAAAAATATATTTCGAGAAAAATTCTTTATTTATAAAAGTTGCGGTCTTACAACCTACCCTTCTTATGAAATTTCATCCTCGAAATTAGGGTACGTACCTGGTATATCGAAGAGGTGAGGATATCTTGACTTCATCCCAGATTCTAACTCCCAGGTTATTTCCTCCATATCGTGGTTTCTCCACAAAACTTTGACTTGAGGTATAACCTTGGAGCGTAGAATATGATCCTTCTTATCCAAGATTTTAACAGGAACCTCTTCATACGTTAAATCTTTCGCTATTTTGTCCGGTTCTAACTCAATAATGTGGTTCGAGTCTTTCACATATTTACGTAACATATCTTTCACATATTTACGTAACATAGATATGTGAAAAATATTATGAACACGAGACATATTTGGCAGTAAATTGAGTCTATAGGCCACAGTTCCTACTCGTTCGAGGATTAAAAATGGGCTAATGAATCGAGGATTGAGCTTTCCTCTCTTTCCAAATCTTATAACTCCTTTCCATGGAGCAACGCGTAACAATACATGATCTCCAATATCGAATTCCACGTCCTTTCGATGAAGATCAGCATAACTCTTTTGTCGATCTTGTGAGGTTTTTATACATTGTCGGATCATTTGAATCTTTTCCGTAGTCATACGTACCAAGTCCGGTCCCAACAATGTTGTTTCATCCACCTCATCCCAGCATACTGGAGAACGACACTTTCTTCAATACAACGCCTCAAATGGAGCCATGCTAATACTTGCTTGATAACTATTGTTGTAGGAAAACTCCACCAATGGTAAAAACTTGTCCCAACTTCCCTTGAAGTCAAGGACACAAAGTCTTAATAAATCTTCAAGAGTTTGAATAGTCTTTTCCGACTGCCCATCCGTTTGAGGATGATATGCCGAACTAAATCGTAAATCTGTGCCCATAGCTTTTTGCAAACTAACCCAAAATCATGAAGTGAATCTTGGGTCTCGATCAAAAACTATGGATACTGGCATACCATGAAATCTTACAATATCGTTTATGTACATACTAACAAGACGTTCAAGTGTATAAGTTTCTTGTATCGGTAAGAAATGAGCAGACTTGGTCAATCTATCAACAATGAACCAAATTGCATCTATGCCTTGAGAAACCTTGGGAAGACTAGTAACGAAATCCATGGTAATGTGCTCCCACTTCCATTCTAGAATTTCAAGTGGTTGCAAAGGACCTTTTGGCACTTGATACTCTGTCTTGACTCGTTGACAAGTTAGACACTTTGAGATAAACCCCGCTATCTCTCTCTTCATATTGCTCCACCAAAATGTATGTAAAAGATCATGATACATTTTGGTACTCCCACGAAGGATTGCAAACGGTGTGTTGTGCGCCTCCATCATGATTTTATACTTCAAGTCAGAATCGTTAGAAACACAAAGTCTGGAGTTAACTCGAAGTATTCCTTCTTCATCGATTCTTACTTCTGGAATAGCACCTTCTTGCACTTTCTTCCTCATGTGCATCAGCTCCAGGTCTGTAGATTGAGCAGCTTTAACTTTATCGATTAAAGTCGGTTCCACTCGTATATTCGCCATCATCACATGGGTCCCTGGAGTCTTTAACTCTATTTCCATCCTTTCCAAGTCATACACAATGGGCCTTTCGTTGACAATATTGCACTCGTGCTCGCGTATGATGATCTTCTTTCAATGCGTCGCCTACTACGTTCGCTTTTCCGGGATGGTATTGGATGGTATGATCATAATCTTTCAACAACTCAAGCCATCGTCGTTGTCGCATGTTGAGTTCCTTCTGAGTGAAGAAATATTTGAGGGTTTTAGAAATGGGTTTTGTATTGGGGTCTATACAAAATTTGATTTCACGCTCTAGGGTTAGGCTAAGAAGTCTTCAAGAATACGCCAGGAAATTTATTAACAATAAAAATATCATTCAAAACTATGACCCTCATCCAAGACTTGGATAACACGTCACATTGATACCTATCAACTTGCCATCGTCATTCACACCGTCACCTACGAAAAGTCTGGCTTCGGTGCATCCCAAGACTTGGAAGTCACCAGCGAAAGGCTCGGGACTCTTTACTTATATCTTGATATGACAGTGATTGACTTTAGTGGTTTGGTTGCTTGAATTCGCATAACAGGTTGGTTAGGAATATGAAAGCTAACAACCTTACGAACAGCATGATGAGTAGTTAACCAATCGATTCCTAAAATCGCATCAAAGGCAAGTATTTTCAAAGAGATAAGATCGACAGGTAACGTGATTGTGCCTATATGGATCAAACAAGATTTATAAACAGTGGATATGATAAAAGTTTCTCCTAACGGAGTCTCCACAGATAAGTCAAAGTCTAATTTCTCCGGAGTCAAATTTAAACGTTGAGCGCAAGCAAGAGAGATAAAATAATGGGTAGAACCGGTAACTAACACGGTATAAACTTCACAAAAATTTATGATTAACTAACTCGTGATAACTTCATTTGGGTTCCTCCCTTGTTGGGACGTCATTACAACCGCTCTCCCTTGAACTACCTGGCTTTGACTTGTCTGGGGCAGCATTTGGTGTCATCACTACCGTTGAAATTGACTTTTCTATAGGGCATATTCCACCCTCAACTGCTTCATCGTACTCCTGTTTCATGATCTGAATCATTAATCTTTGATCCATATCGAATTGGGGTTGACCGCAATGTATAGGATAATTCAACACTCGATGTTGGGTTCTCTCAATTGTTGTCCAAAAAGAGAAATACATATCATCTATTTTAGCCTACTTAGATCGGACATCTTTTTCCACAATATCAACGCATCGTGCAGCTTTTACCCATGCATCACTCATTCTCACTCGTTCAGTTGTTTCTTCTTTCATTTCGATTCCAAATTTTATCATCTTATACTCGCGCGAAGAGTGCTTCATTCAAGCATCACATATCGGGTAATACAAGCTTGAATTATTGCATCCTTTTGCTCCACGACCGCCTGCCGTTCTTCAACCTATTCTTCTAACTCATGAATACAATTTTGCAATTCTAAATTTCGATCATAAAATTCTTCTAATAAATTATCCTTAGGTTCCTCTTCTTCCTCACTCTCAGCTGCTACCTTTGCGACTATCATGGGTGCAACTATCAATTCTTCACTCACCACATGGATATCTCTAATTCCTTCTTTGTTTGACATCACATTATCCTGGTTGGTGATTAGAGGTGTCTCCACGATCTCATTCACTCCATTGTTAACGTTCTCAGCTGCCATTCTTAAAAACTGCCATAAAATAGGGGTTAATTAAACCAATTAACATATTATCCCTATACTCTGATCGACTAATTAAATACCAAATAAACTTAGGTAGGTCATACTAGCGAATGAATTCCCCGTCTCTCCCCTCCTAGTTTTTGTCTCACATCTCAGCCAGGGATCATATCCCTAAGCTTTGATACCAACTGTGACGCCCCCAAAATAGGTATACATCACCCATCTTGAGTCGCCAAATACATGGTACAAAATACAATTAAAAACTTAATTAAACAACTGTCGTGTAAAATATAACAAAACATAATATTGTCATCTAGACAATATCCACACTCAATGGAGTCCTCATTACATTTATTGTCACACTATTTAACAGAATAGTGAGGACTACTAATTCTATCATCTGGACCGTCACTCCGTTCCCCGACTAGTCTCGGCTACGTTCTCATTTCCTGAAGAGAAAAATAAAAGCAAAAGGGTGAGCTCAACTAGCCCAGTAAGAAATATTATGACTAAGATAATGTAGAATAAATTATCATTAGCCTCTGACAACATGTAAAAAACCGATACAATATAACAAATATCAAGTTTAATCGCAATGTAACAAGTAATCCATTAGAAGAGTCAAGTAGAGAATAAAATCTACTATCTTCTATGATTTAAAAGGTTTTTCATCACTTTTATCACGAGACTCAAATTTAATAAATAATCCACATCATCGAATCACCCCTGCACTACGACCAAGGATATTCTTTAGTATCACGACCACAATTTATCCATGCACTACGGGCCAATGAGAACTTTTACCACATCATTTGTAACATTACGGTCATGATTATACCGAATAATTCCTGGTCATAATCATACCAAGTCCATCTATGCACTACAGGCCACAGATGACTTTCAACATAATATAAACATGATGATGATGACAATGATATAGGAATTCAATAAAACAAGGTCAAGAACAAATTTTTAAAGATTTATAATCTAATTTATCCAGAAATTAATAATGTCCAAATTGTCAACATGATACTTCTTTGTAGAGTAGAATTCAAGAATGTTCAGAAGAATATTTCCATGAAAAGATACTGGATGAAGCGCAAATATCAAGGATATTCCACTAATTTCATGGAGTATAGAAGCCAAAACTTTAACCAACTGAGTATAATAAAGAATGAAATAACAAAAGAATTCACCGTGCATGCGATAGATCCTTGTGATATAGTTATTCCAATGTAATAATAAATAATGGAACCAAATCATGCGTAAATGCACGTACATGATATTCCAACAAGAATATTAAATAATGGAACCAGTCATGCGTATTCCGCATGCATGTGGATATTCCAATGTAATAATAAAGAATGGAATAATGTAAGAATTCACCATGCATGCGATAGATCGCATGCATAAAGTTATTCCAATGAGAATAATAAAGAATGGAACCAGTGTCAATAGAAATCCGCACGCATGTGGATATTCCAATGTAATAATAATAAGAATGGAATAACGAAAGAATTTCACCACGTATGTGGTACTTCACATAGACAAAGTTATTCAAACATAATAATAAAGAATGGAATAATGTAAGCTCTCTTCATGAATACGAAAAGAAATAATACCCTTACCTTAGAAAGAAATCGGATAATTGGAGTAGAGAGGTAGCGAGACTTCTCTTCTTCTTTTCTCTCTATAATTTCTCTCTATACTAATTGCTCTATAGCTTTAGTGAATTGGTGAGAAATGAAGGAAGAATGAGCTTCTATTTATAAGAAAATATAGTTTTGATAATTGCACATTTTGGGGCTCGAAATATTACAGTACAATACCTTCAACTTTTCTTTCATTTTTAATTTAGTCATACAAGTATTATCAAACTTCCACCACCTCTCCCAATAGTAAATAATGTGAATCAATAGTTCAATCATATGAATCAATAGTTATAATTATGTGAAAATACAAATTACAGTATAGTACCTCCATCTATACCTCTATTTTTAACTTAGTTATGCAAGTATTATCAATCTTGCACCAACTCCCCTAATAGTAAATGAATGTGAATCAATAGTACACACATGTGAACAAATAGTTATAATCATGTGAATTAATATCAATTAATTACTCATTTATCCAGTTAATTACCTGATTGGTCAATATAACCTCCAGACATCAATTATTATCAAAATAAATGTCGATTTTCACTAACACTAATAATTCCAACACAATGGAACTATCAATTTCATCTTTAATCAACACGAACTTATTCATTATTAATATTATAATTCACAACATTTAACAACCAGGTCGTTCCCAGGAAAGAGGGGGCTTTCTGATAGGGATTTCTCCTTATTGGCGCGCAATTAGATGATGAAACCTCTCCTTGACAGAACTTCTAGGCATTGTAAATATTGCAATTTAATAATATGAATAACTTTATCGTCTCAATTATTGATTTAATAAATATATCATTTTATGAAGATGATACTGTGACAATAATTGAATCAATAATACGAGAGATATGATGCATCAATTACTGTAGCAATAATTGAGTATAACTGAGTGACTTCTTACGTAAAGATCAATAATCAATACCGTGTTGCTACTACGCAACCACGCCAGACATCTTGTATTTTTACTATCGGGTAGTTCAATAGTTTTAATGGTAACACTTTCAGTTATTTTTATAAAAGATAATTACGCCAATTTTTAACTACGACAATACTTCCGCTAGGGGTCCACTTAATGATTGTGCCGTCGTCATTTAATATTCCTTGTTAAAACGTAATATTCCAATTCAATCGAATATTATATAAACACTTGCTTACTTTGCAAAATTTGTAAATATTACCCACAACTATAACATTATCAAATCCACACAATAATATTCAAAAATATATTTGAGAAAAAATTCTTTATTTATAAAAGTTGGGGTCTTACATTGGGTATGGAAATTAAATAACCTAAGGGTTATGGTATTGAAGAATATTAGTATTTAAAATTTATACTAACCTAAGAGATTAATTTTATTATCTCAATCTATTATTTATTTTAAACATAATTAAAGCAAGTCTAATTGGGTTAAATAATTAAATGTGCATGAGTAATCATTTAAATTCCAAAATGAGTGGAATAGAAAACCTAATTAAATAATTAGGGTAAGATAAAATTAAAGTGTTAGACCCATGGTTATTCACATGGCCCAAGCTAATTAATTTAAAAGCCCAAACAATAAATTAAGTGGCCCAATTTTTAGCCCATTTGTTAAGGAACATTTTAGTCATTTTAGTAGCAAATTTAGCAATTAAAAATAAACAAAAAAATGGGCAATTTGGGGGAGGATGTATCCGACCATATTGGAGCAAAAAGGAACGTGTGAATTATTTCTGTTTATTCGGTCACCAACTACTCCTTATGTGTCACTTTAAAAATTAGACACACTCTTTAGCCAAGCTTTCAAGAAACCTTAAGATGATAAGAGAGAGGAGTTGGAAGATAAACATATTGCATACATATGTTATATTTCTATATTTTTCCCAACTATATACACTTCCACCGCATAAGCTAATAAAGGTTATTTCATCTTCTTCCAAAAGCTAACAAAAGAAATAAAATATAAATAGAGAAAGAGAGGGTAGTGGTTGGCTAGTCCAAGAAGAAAGGAGAAGAGAAGTTTTCCACATAGCTTTAACTCTCACTTTAGAAGAAGAACATCCAAAGAAAAAGGTATAATATTCAACTATATATAAACTAGTTTATTACTTTTATTTCTTTTATTTTGGATGAAATGAAGATATAATATTTTCCAAATCCAAAAAACCTTAGATCTACATGTTATTAAGTATTTTATGTTTAGATCTAACCATTTCGGGTGTTAGAAGTTGGATCAAAAGGAATATAAGAAAAATAGGTTTTCTAGTTTAGAAAACCCTAATCTTTCTTCACTTTGAAAATCCACCATTTAAGATATACACTTTCTTTTTGTGATCCTTCTAAGAGGGGTTCTAGATATGTAAGTTAAATGTTAAACCCAAGTGGTAGCACTCAAAATTGTTAATTTTACAAGCCATAGGATCTGTTTTGGTGTAAACTGTCCAGCTAGAATAAAAAAAGGGGGAAAAGTAGTTTTTGTCTAGCTGCTTCCAGGGGCAATTTTGTTCGTTTAAGTTACTTTAAGAATTATGGAAAACTTTGGTAGGATATTATGATAAGTTTATCTAGATCCAGTCCAAAGATGAAAATATTTGGATGTGTAGAATGAGAGTTATGGATTTTACAAGAAATGATTGTTTTAAAAGAAAACTGAAATTACTTTTTGTGTATAACTCTAAAAATTGTTAAATTTGTACTGGAGGTAGAGTATCATGGCAGGAGCATACAATGAAAATTCTAGAATTTTTGGACAAAGTTTCGATTTATGAAAAATGCTGCAAGATCCAGCTGTTTTTGTCATTTTAAAAAGAGTAAATGAAATTCAAAAAATCCAGAAAAATTATATGTTTATCATGATACCATATAATGATATTTTTCAGAAAATAAATATTTTTGGAGTTGATTTGGTATTTTTCATGTAAATAATTGAGTTATGAATAAATGAATAAAATAAGTAATGTGATGTTATAAAAGGTAAAAATATAATTTTTGACCAAAGACCCTTGATATTAGGTAATCAGATTTTTAGAGGGTATTTTAGTCATTTTTGATAAAATTTTATATTTATAGCATTTTAGATTTATTAAATGAATGAGTTAGTAAAGGGTAAACAATTAGAATTAATTATTTATTAGTTTAATAAATGATTAAAATATTATTAAGAGCTTAATAATATTAGTTTAAGATACTATTAAGTAATTAATAATATTTAGATTAAAGTTTGGATAAAAATAATATTAAATGATTAATAACATTAGATTAAAGTTAAATTAAAATATTATTAAATAATTAATAATATTAGATAATGATTTAAAATATTATTAAATGATTAATAATATTATATTAGACTTAAATTAAAATATTATTAAATAATTAATAATATTATGTTAGAGTTAAATTAAAATATTATTAAATAATTAATAATATTAGATAATAATTTAAAATGTTATTAAATAATTAATAATATTAATAAGGGGTTTAAATATTTTAAATGGTTAATAATATTAGAAAGTGAATAAAATATTATTAAATAATTAATAATATTAGACAAGAGTTTAAGACAATGATTATATGATAATAATATTATCAAGGGATGATAATATTCCTAATGAGTAAGGTATTATTGAATGTTTGATTACATGATTACATGTTAGATAATTTATTATAAGAATAGTGGTGGTATGAGTTATAATATGTTATGCTAATTGATAGATCAATATTATTAATGATAGGTCTTTCAAACGAAGTTAAATAAATTGTGTAGCAGTAGTCAACGACCAAGACAAGTTTCCTATCTCAACTTGGGTTATTAATTTCAAAGCATGATTAGTTGATAATTATTGTTGGTTATTCACATCTATAATGATTATTGCTATTCGCACATAGTGCATTTAATTTCATGTTCTATTATTTGAACTGTGAAATAAATTTAAAGTTCTTTTATTCATGAACTGTTTATGAGCCATGTCTCAGTTATTCGTTTCGGCTAGACTAATAATTGATGAATCGTTCTATTATTTGAACTAAGTTGTTATTGAAAGATTTATGCCATTTATTTTGGCTAGATCAATATTGATAGTATATGTTGAAATCATAACATTTCTTTAAAAGCAATCCAAACCATATTGTTGTGGTACGGACTCATGATGTAAGACTGAGATGAACAACCCTTATAAAAAAGGGAAACTTTATTGTCGGACATCTGACCCTTACGATATTTTTTAGTATTATGCATAATATAGGGTACAATGGGGCTGATCATCTCATGTACTCGCAGAAGAGTATAATTAGTTTTTATAACTAACTTATATTCTTGAGGTAATTCAGTTTTATTAACTAATGATTCCTCTAGGCTCTAGTATTTCTTGATTCATCTGTGATCACTCAGCATGAAATAAGGGAGTATCCCACTTTATTAAATAATGTCGCAGTATTGCTAAATTTTCTTAATTAATTAGATATTATTAAACCATAGAAAGAATTGTAATCTTTCATTTTTGATATGTTATTCAGCTTGGAATTCAAGAAAATTCTTGTTATTAAAAAGTGATATATTGTTCAGCTATTTCAATCTTTTGATTATTGTTGAAGTTCTATAAATTTAGACTCTCTGTTCCTGATCCTTTATTGTATACTTTAACTTGCTAACCTTTGCTTAAATAAAACATTTCAGCTATAGCCGAGGTAGTCGAAGGTTCTAAGAAGGATAAAGGCAAAACGAAGGCAACCGAGTAGAATCAATTGTGTAATGATCTTATTATATTATATTTTGGTTTAAGCCTTTTGTATAATAGGGCATGTAATGTTAAGGTTAGTTAACCTGGGTTGATGTTACAATCATGTATTTAAAGTATGTTTTTATTAAGGAAATGTAATGAATGATGTAATTTATAACGAATGGGTAGTTAGATGTGATATGTATGATGTATCGTGAGCACCGAATTCGAGGTTTGAGAAACCCGGATTTGGGGGCGTCATAGATTGCATCTCCCGAATTTATCTAGTGTAACATAGTACACTACAAGAAATTAGGGATGTAGTGAAGGAAATTTTGTCTCACATGAGGAGCTTTCTAGCGAAGGAATAGTGAAGGAAAAAAAAATGTAGTGACAATATAGTTATTAGCGAAAGAAACATCCTTCGCAATTTATATTTTTTCTTTCCCAAAATTGAGGTGGTAAAAGGATATTTGGCGCCAATTTAAGATAAAAATTTGCGAGGAAAAAAATTATTCATGAATGAATTCTTACTCACTATATACTATTATTCAACGGTTTTTTGCGAGAGATAAAATTGGTCACTATTTTGTTTTAAATAATTTTTTCCCAATTTATTGTGGTGAATATAAATACATTATATTTTTACAGTAGTAAATATAATTTTAATAACAATTTTTTAGTAACTTACAAATTACAATATTGACTATTTTTTTTAATAAATTATAAAGTAAATAACTTTACATACGTTTAAACTTTAAAATTTCATACATTGATCATGACAAAATAAAGAGAAAAAAGAGATAATGGCGCTATTTTTTAGAATAGAACATAAATTAAAAAAAAATACTCATGTTTTATAGAAAAAGTTAAGTTTGAATTTATTCTTTATGTTCGAGTTTCATCCCTTTTGATTGCCCGCCAGCTTTTTGTTTTGCATCGAGCTAATTTAGTCTCCCTTATGTTTTGGGTCTTTTTAAGTCTTTTAATTTTCAAAATTTTCAAAGCATTGTATTATTATAAATTTTTAGCATGTTGTTGGGTTTGCTCTTGTTATAATTTAGCCCTATAGGGTCTGTCTTATAATGGCCATGACATAATTTGTTTGGACACTGCTTGTCTTGTCTTATTCCTTTTGTTCTTTAGCCCTTTTATCAATTGGTCTGTCCTTTGGTGAATTTGTTTTTATTTCGGGGTATTTTCAATGGAGGGCTCTAAGTAGGGTAGAGAGAGAAGCTCATCCTTCTCTATAGGAACCCCCCCCCCCCCCCTCACCTCCCCCCTCCCCCTTCCCCTTTCCCTCCCCTTCCCCTTCTACTGGCTTCCCCACGCCGATACCATTCTATCCTCCTTGACATACGGCCCACCCAATATCTATTTCTCCATCCCATTTCATTATCTTGATCTCTATTATGAGCAATCCGACAACTATTAGCGGGATATTCTCGAAAAAGATTTACTAGTCCTTTTAAAAAGTCCGGTGTTTATAGGCTATGTGATCTTCTATGTTCTGTTAGTAGAGGAGCTATTGCTCGATTTGGTTTTTGAGATGTTGGATCTGAACTGGTCGGTGGATAGATGGTTATGGGCTATCCGTGGCGGCTAATTTTGGTATCTTAGTGGTTTCCCGTGCTGACTTTTGTGGCTTAAATGCCTTATCCTCTTCAGATCTCAGTTTGGGTGTAATTGGTAGATCTATTTCTACTCAAAGAGATTTATCAGTTTCGGCATATTTGTATATTTGCTAGATCTGTTGCTTTTATGCTTCCGATTTGAATTTTATGTTTTTCCTGGTTATCTCTTTTAAAGTTTAGATTTCGATGTTATTGATGATATCAGTATGTCCATGCCATCAACTGGTTTCATCTGGGTTCGCGTGAATGTCTTTTCGATCTAGATCCTTTGTAAATACTGCCCATTATTTTTAAGGGTTTAGGTTAGAATGTTTGTTTGTTGGCCAAAATCTGTTTCAATTATGTCATGTCTTGATTTGTTTGATAAATTGATTATTTAGCCTTTGATGGTTCTGCCTTTTTCGGTCATCTTGGGATACTATGGCTTGTTGCAGATTATGGGGAGATGTTGCCAGAGATGGTGGGGTTTCGCTAGATTCAATGGAGTTGATCCCCTGCATACTGCCGGAGTTTGAGCGTCTATTTTGGTGGACTGATGAGGTTGGCCTCGGGGATGATACGATGATTTTGGTCCCACAGCAATTTCAAATTCAATTTTAGTTTGAAATTTCTCCCAGCAGCTTGCATCTTATTGCTCAAGTTGCTAGTGGATTCATGAATATGCTAATATCCCACATGGGCCGATTTTACGTCAGCTAGACAGCTTAGTCCGTCTCTTGATTGATGGTTTATGGGCTTGTTTGTTTTTTAATTGGGTCTTTTTGTTCTGGTCCACCTGTGGGCCGGTTTCTTATTCCGGATGGGTCACACTTATGGCCTATTTGATTGATTTTAAATCATAGCCTTGGAATGTAATGTTACTTATTATAGGTTAGGATTTTGTTTCCTAGATTTGTTAGGTGCTTTTAGTCTAACGGGAGGAGGGACTGATGTATTGATCTTAATTTTACTATATGTTTTGTTGTAAATTAATATACAAATTAAATTTAGCGAAAAAAAATTATAATTTTTGATGAATTTTGATTAGCAATTAAAATTTTTTACAAATTTATAATTTGTGAAAGATTTTTTCTTTCACTATATTGAAGAAATATTCTCAATTTATAATTAGTGAAGGAAAATATTCTCTTGTTAAATAAATTTGTTATTCACAATATATTATTTGTGAGGGAATAAAGTTATTCACTAATTTCAAATAGTTCTTAAAATATTATTCATGAAGGAAACTAATTTTTCACTAAATAACAATATTTCATTACCAAATACAATTTGTGAAAAAAAAAGTTATTCACAATATATCCTTCACAAAAAATATTTAGTTACTACTTAGCGAATGATACCTTATTGCTAGGAGGTCTTTATGCCAGCAATCGTGTGAAGAAAATATTTCTTCGTTATAAATCTCTTGTGAGTGATATATTATGTCTTGTAAAGTATTTGTCTTTCACTAGAGGCCATTTTTGGTGTAGTGATAATTGTTGATCATACAATTAAACAATATACACAAAATATGATAGACAACTCAACTTGGATCAATAATTGGATTAATAAAGATAATCAATTTATAAGCATAAAAGGTTCCATTGTAGCCTTAATTAGAAAATTAGTTCATGCTGGAATTAAAAACTAGAAATTCCAAATTAAACATCATCTTAGAATTACAAAACTCAGAAGAGAAGTGATGCACAATAGGATCCTAGTCCGACAACGCTGAGCTGTCAGATAGCACGCTAGACATTGAGATACCATGCATTGAAGGATCGGTAGAACGCGGACATTACGCCTTCTTGAATCGGTGTAATACGATTTTCGTTTGGATGGTTAATTAGTTCGGGAGTAACATGGTGGGCTACCTCTTCGGGTTCAACTTTGAAAGAATAGACTGACGTTTGACTTCTTATTTTTAGCTATTTTTGGGTTTTATTGATAATATTTTATTATTAGCAAGTTGTTATTTGTTAGGAGTTATTCCCGCAAATTTAAGAAGTTTGTTAGGATATTTTTCGTATCTCTAGAAGGATTTTGTTTCTATATCTTTAAGAATATTCTAGAGTGACTTGGAGAGAAAGTTTTATTAGCTATATAAACCCAACTTGTGGGTTGAATTGAATACTTTTTTTAGATAAAATATAAACTCAAGCATTAGAGAAGTTTTCTCTATGTTTTTCGGTGAATCTCTTGTTCCTTTGTCTGTGAATTTATTTGTACATCTTTTTGGGAATAAACTACATCAATTTTAATGGTTGGTGGTCGTGGTCGTGGTTGTCGAGGACAGATTCTGGCTGAGGAAGTCCCGCACCGTGATCGTAATGTTCAGGAAGTGATGATTGAGGATTTACAGAGACATGTTATCGAAGTAACCTCGCGCTTTAGCAGTAGCATAACTGGTCGTCGTGGGCGTGTTCCGAGGAGAAATCCCAGATCTTGAACACGATGAAGAATCTTATGATTCTGAATCAAGTTATGATAATCCTTATCTCTATTGGAGACAACTATGGGAACGGCGTGACCGTGAGGACTGTCGTAGTGATCTGGGATTTAGAATGGAGTTACCAAAATTTTTGGGTACACTCCAAGCAGAAGGATTCATTGACTAGCTGAACGAAGTAGAGTGCATCTTTGAGTATAAGAAAGTATCAAATAATGCTAAGGTGAAATTGGTGGCAATCAAACTGAAGTGCCGAACATCTACTTGGTGTAAAAAAATAAGATGCTCAAGGGAGAGACAAGGAAAGGCAAAAATCACCAAGTGGGAGAAGATGAAGAAAAAAATGCAGAGTCACTTTCTTCCTTTTGGATACACAGTCCCTGTTCAAGAGATTGCATCTGCTAAGATAAGGAACTAGATCTGTAGATGATTATACTGAAGAATTTTATCAGTTAATAGTACAGAAAGATCTATCAAAAATAGAGGAAAAATTGGTGGCGAGATATTTGGGAGAATTAAAACAGCAAATGCAAAATACCCTCAGCCTCCATTCGCTATGGACTGTTTTAGAGGCATATCAACGAGCTCGTGAGGCAGAGCAACAACAAAACAGTAGGCCGATGCCGAGGAGAAATCCCCCCATCAAGCCGAACCCACCTCCACAATTTTGTACTACACCATAACAACCTCAAGGGAACTTTAATTCTAGCATTAAGTGCTTGAGATGTGGAGAATCCGGTCATAGAGCAATAGAGTGCCAAAAACCTACTAACCAGAAGGGTAAAAACCTTTTGATTGAAGAAGGTATGACCGATGAAGAGTTCAAATAGCCTATATATGATGAGTAAGAGGATGAAAGTGTGTTATATGGAGATGGTCATGAGACCCTACTCATTCGCAAGAGTCTGCTGACTTCTAAAGAAGAATCCGAAGAGGATTGGTTGATGACCAATATCTTTCATACTACCTGTATAGTGGCAGATAATATAGATTTCAACATTAATCATAAAAGAACCCTTGAGGAAATAGTTACTGTACAAATTCAATCCCTTTACCATACAATGTCCCAATTAAATATAAGACATGGATTTACTTTCAAGTCTTATTTTATTTAATTATATGTATTTCGATTCTCAAATGCACAACTCCAAATAATGAAAATTCGAAACTCCTTTTTAATTTCATTCTGCCTTGGCCAAGGACTATTGGATTTTAATTTATCGAATCACATAGGACATTCCCTTCTTTTACTAAAGCGGTAGATTCTTTGTTGATTATTCATTATCTTCATGTACAACTTATTATACACATGCATACCTTTGATATACCCTAAATGTCTTAAGGGACATGTCAAAGCATAACTCATCATACACAAGATACTATGACGATCTCTAGTCTAAGGATCACTTGTACTACTATCACTAGAGTAATTCCTATTGACAGAAAAATAAAACTCTATTAGGTATTTCATAGCAAGCCACGTTCAGTGAACTTGTTCTCTAATAAGCACCTATATACTTGCTTCAGTGTCTCCGCCCAAATGATCATGAGATTAATTATCCTCATCCAATGAGCAAACAACGTAGTACTAATGTATCCGGATTCACCAATCCCATTTTTAGTAATCCAACGATTGAGAACAATTTTAGTTTGAAGAGACCAAAGAATTTAGATCTCATTATCATGATCATCATGATTCTAAAAGCATTGCTCAAAACTATAAGTTTATCACATATTATATAAAAGCAGCATGTAGATAAATTAAAGCCTTTAATAAATGAATACTTTTATTAATAAACGAATAAGATTGTTACAAAATATATGCTTTATCATATCAAATATGATTGACTTGCGTGCATACTACTTTCATTAATTCCCAACAAGTGGTATTAGAGTTGGATTGATTGGATCTAAAGTGAAGGGGAATTAGTCGTATTGCTGTAACAAATAATAGATTGAAGATTGAAGGAGTTGGTGATGTTCGTTGCGATGTTGATGAACAAGATTTTATGATTGCGGAGAATCACTATTGCGATCGCTAGATAAATATGATTGAGATGAGGATGGAGATGAAGACTATGATGTTGCCGAAGATGATATTATTGAAGAAGATGATGATGATAATGATGACTATGATGCGAAAGGTTCAAATGGTGCTGCTGACTCAAATGATGTGGATAATGCGGATGTTGCGGATGACACAAATGATGTAAATAATGTGGATGTTAAGAATAACGAGGAAGACGCGAGTGATGCAAATGGTGTGGATGATGCAGATTATACATAGGTGATGTGGATGATGCAGGTGATAGTGGTGATTAGGACTACAGTGACATGATGAAATCCAAGTGTTTGGGGATTAAGTTGAGAGAGAAATTGTTGGGATACTGATGTGTTAAAAAATATGTACTGCAAGTGCACATTGTCTAATTGAAGAACTGGCAAGTACAAGTCGAACCCACATAGAATAGATTAAATTTAATGTTTTCTTAACATTTATTTTAGGCGAATTAGAAATAAAGATTGAGAATTAATTAACTAGAATATGAAAACTAATAATGAGAAAACAATCTAGAAATCCAAATCCATTAAATAATAAACATAACATATAATTCAATCTATTCTATTTTTATAACCCACTATGATTTTGATCTCCCTTCCCTTTAATTTAGTAATTTTACAATTAACGTGGGCAAGTATAGACTATAAAAATTTAAGGATTAACTATAACCCATCAAAACTTCTTTGAGCAAGTATGGATTATGAAAAACTCATATCTTAATAATAATATATCAAAACCTCTTAATTAATTTAAAATCACATAAAAACTATAAAACGAAGGTATTTCAATAACGAAACATGAAGGCGAAATCAATTAAGCATAAGAGCATAAATAATAGAAGAGATGAAATATATTATCACGAATAATTATTTAATTTCATCTTCATCCTAGATATAAAAAATTAACTAGACATGAAAATAAATAAACTAACTAAAATAAAGAAGTAGAAGATTGAAAATAAATAAGAAAACTCCATTTATTAACGATCAACCAACGAATGTACAATGAAGACGTAATTTAATCTACTCATACTCCTAACCTAAAGTAATACAATATCTAATGCTTCCTCCTCTCTAAAACAAGAAACCTATTTATAGGGAAAACAACTTTGAACCCTAATTTAGATTCATTGAACTTAGACACTTTTGTTCCCTTTCCATGTAGGTTTCAACTTCCTAGTGTCAATCAACTTCTCAAAAAGATCTTCTAGATAGGCTTTCCTTTCTCTTATAGATTTGACTTGCACACCAAGATTGTCCCACCTCTTTCCTTCTCATTGTAAAATTCTTCTTGGATATTCCTTACATGAATAAGAGCATTAAATATCGTTTGATCATCAAGATTTTGACTTTATTGCAATAAATATTAAATCCTACAAAAGAAAATAAAACATATTAATTTAATAAACTAATATAATTAAAAGGAAAAAATTAGGGATAATAAAATGTATGAATTACGTGTCTATCAAATACCCCAATACCTAGCTTTTGCTCGTCCTCGAGTAAAATAAAAAAAAAACAAAAAAAAAATTATACTACTCCATTTTCCTAGGAAACACGATTGCACTTAGCATGTGCAACAAGCCTTTAAACCCCAAGGTTACCCAAGTGGACGAGTTGTGTCTCGTAAGGGTTTGCAGTGAATATACCCACAAAATTCAAAAATATTTTTGGGTTCAACAAATTATGAAATTGAAAGAAAACTTCTAAATATCCATGGTCATTATACCTAAGCAAGATTAAATTCAAAATCACACTTTCACTTTATCAAAAATACTCAATCTTCATTTTAGACACCATCCTTCATTAAATCAATTTCATATGATGCATGCATTGTGTATATGATATAACTCTTAGTAGGGATTTTTATCATGAAAATCAAGCAAACTCTTTTTTTTTTTTTTTTTTTTTTTTAATTTTTTTTTCAATTTTTATTCTTGACTTGTGCAATGTCTCATTTTCTTAGGCTTTTCAGAGTTACCCAATTAGAGCGTTGGACCAATGACTCCCAAACCAATTGGCTTTAGCGCACTAGGTGTAGAGACACTCTAAGGGCTTACTAACTCGAGTAACAAAGGCAACAAAACTAGATTAGTTAAGTTGTTTTTATCCATCACACTTTTCAGCGTCAATGTCGATGCTTCCTGAGGCTTGGATACTCAGTTATTTCGTTCAATGGACATTGAAGCAGTTATTTATTACTTTTTCTTTTTTCAACTTTTCTCAACTATTTTTTTCTTCTTTTTTTGTTTTGAAATTACTCGAACCAAGTTTATACACCACAACTAAGAATTAATGCAAACGTGAAGTGCAAAAATACTTGTGAAATCAATTTTAATCAAGATGGCGTTTCGAACTAAGATTTCGTATCTTATCAAAGATTTAAAAGTTCTAAATCTCTTAATCTAACTTATGAGTTTTGCTCCACAAACACTTATTAGAACTAATTCAATCCATAAAAAGTTAAATAAATTTTTTTAATTTTTTCAATTTTTTGTGTTTTTTACTATACTTTCCTAAAAAGAAAAAAAAATATAATACAATAATACAAACAAACTCCCCCCATACCTAAATCATGTATTGTCCTCAATGTATGTAAATGAAGAAAAGAGAACAAAGATGTGAAAGAATTGTACCTTGTATGTGGGGTTTTTATTCTGCAAGAAAATGCGGTGAGAAAGAAAACAAATGTACATATCTATAAATTTCATAAATTCTAAAAATTATGTGACTATACATGAATGATACAAATAGGTAAGTGAGTGTGAACTTTTCATTATTTTCAGGAGGTCTACGAAATTGAAAATAGTCAGAATTTTCATCACAGTTATGCTTAAAATTTACCTCAAGAAAACTTTCACTAACATGTTCAAATGATGGAAGAATTGGTTCAAATACATGTTCTATTTTAGTTGACTTATTTGTAGTGGATCTCAACAACTCATTGACCTTATCTAAATATTTAGATTCATTCCAATTTTGGTCAAGGTGATTTAAGAAAAAATCAATTGGATCTTTTTCAGTCAAGAGTCTATTTTCAATTATTTATTGGGTCATTGACAACTCTTGTATCATGTTTACTTTAATGGGTTTGGTCCAAAAAATCACTAGGTGATTTTTTAGGAATAAGTCTTTCGGGGTATGGAACTTTAGGCTTATAGATTTTTTCAACACACTCATCAAATGCAACATGATCAATTTTAGGCATAGACTCATAATTTGTAGACTCCTCAAATACGCTTGACTCAAATTGTGTAGAATTGAATATAAAATTTTCACTTTCCTCATTATTTTCACAACCATCAAGATTTTCAAAATTAACCTCAGAGTTACTAGAAAATTCACTCACCTCTTGTTCATTTATTATGGTGGCTAATCGACTCATTTGAATTTCTAGACGAGATATAACTTGATCCATGCTAAATTGATTTTCCATTAAAACTTCCATAGTTTTCTCTAAGGCATTAAGTCTTTCCTCCTCTTCATTTGTTAAGTCTTGTGGATATTGAGGTTCTTAATCCGAATATGGATATGGATATGAACTTAGATAAGAATTTTCATAAGTTGGAAAACATTGATTAACTTGGTGTGCATTAAAATTTTCGTAGGGTTCTTGATTCCAAGCAAAATTATTATTCCAACTATAAAAAGAATTTATTTTTCCACAAATCACAAAACAAACAAACAACTAACCACGAAAGTCGCACAAAAAAAATATTAAAAAAAAACAAAAAACTAAACTACTATTTTTTAATTTTTTTTTTAAAAAAAATATGGAGATAAGAAGTACCGAAGAAAGCGCAGCAACAAAATCTTTATCTTTTCGCTCCTTCGATCCGCTTCAAAAATCTTGGAAAAAAATTTATAGTTAAAACTAATTCGAATAAATAAAAATTAATTCTAGTCCCCGATAACAACGCCAAAAGATGTGTTAAAAAATATGTACTGCAAGTGCACATTGTCTAATTGAAGAATTGACAAGTATAAGTCGAACCCACAGAGACTAGATTAATTTTAATATTTCTTTAATATTTATTTTAGGCGAATTAGAAATAAAGATTGAGAATTAATTAACTAGAATATGAAAACTAATAATGAGAAAACAATCTAGAAATCCAAATCCATTAAATAATAAACATAACATATAATTCAATCTATTCCATTTTTATAACTCACTATGATTTTGATCTCCCTTCCCTTTAATTTAGTAATTTTATAATTAACGTGGACAAGTATAGACTATGAAAATTTAAGGATTAACTATAACCCATCAAAACTTCTTTGACTAAGCATGGATTATGAAAAACTCATATCTTAACAATAATCTATCAAAACCTCTTAATTAATTTAAAATCACATAAAAACTATAAAACAAATGTATTTTAATAACGAAACATGAATGTGAAATCAATTAAGCATAAAAGTATAAATAATAGAAGAGATGAAATATATTATCACGAATAATTATTTAATTTCATCTTCATCCTAGATATAAAAAATTAACTAGACATGAAAATAAATAAACTAACTAAAATAAAGAAGAAGTAGAAGATTGAAAATAAATATGAAAACTCCATTTATTAACGATCAACCAATGAACGTACAATGAAGACGTAATTTAATCTACTCCTACTCCTAACCTAAAGTAATACAATACCTAATGCTTCCTCCTCTCTAAAATAAGAGACCTATTTATAGGGAAAATAACTTTGAACCCTAATTTAGATTCATTGAACTTGGACACTTTTGTTCCCTTTCCATGTAGGTTTCGACTTACTAGCGTCAATCAACTTCTCAAAAAGATCTTCTAGATAGACTTTCCTTTCTCTTGTGGATTTGACTTGCACACCAAGATTGTTCCACCTCTTTCCTTCACCTTGTAGAATTCTTCTTGGATATTCCTTACATGAATAAGAGCATTATATATGGTTTGATCATCAAGATTTTGACTTTATTGCAACAAATATTAAATCCTACAAAATAAAATAAAATATATTAATTTAATAAACTAATATAATTAAAAGGACAAAATTAGGGATAATAAAATGTATGAATTACGTGTTTATCAGTTACTTATCGAATCCTATTCAGAGATGAAGTTGAAGTACTTGGGGATTCGAGTCAATGGAAGAATTGTTGGTATACTTACTCGAATTTTATTTAGAAAAAAATTGTTATTATGGAAAGGAAGAAATCCAGCTTTTAGAAGGAGTATTATTTTGAAAAAGAATTTATTTGTAGTACTAGTTTTATTTTAGAAGTCATATTTTGAATATGAAGATGATATTTGTGGATACTCTGTAAATAAAGTCTTCTATTTAGTTGATCAAGCTTAACACAATCAAAAATCATATAGCTTTAAAAGTTGAGAAAATGTGTAAGTGGGTTTTGGGTTTGTCTGAGAGAGAAGGTTTTTCTAATTTTATATTTCATGCAAAAAACTTGGGAGATATTTTTTTTTTTTTTGGGGGGGTTTGCGACTTTATCTCAGTAAAAAGTTGTGCCTTGAAGATTGAAATATATGTATCTTCATGTTTTAAGATGTAAAATTTGGGAGAATTTTTGTAAGTCAATTATTATTAATATATAGTAAAATTCAAAGTTTGGTCTATGATTTTTTTTTAAAGTTTGGTCTAGAGGTCACCCAACAAGGAATAACAAATATTCAAGAAGATGGATGTTTGACAAAACCCTAGATTTTATCTTTATAGAATTATGTATACTCTCCCAACTCTTGGAATAAAGTTTTTGTGTTATTACCCTAATCCATAATAAGACTTTCTTTTTTATAGATGTAAGCAACCCTCCTAAACAATTTAGGAATATGATTTTGTTTTAATTAATTATGCTCCTAATCCATTTAGGAATATATGAGAGTACTTTTTTAATTAATTCCCAAACTACTTTAGGAATTAAACTAATAATAATAATAATAAGACTTCTCTTATTAATTTATATTTTATATTTTTAAAATATTAAATAATAAATTTTAAGCTATTTAATTTATTCTATCATCATAGATTAAATTAAAAGCACTCAACTTATTATTACGATTATGCCATTTACTTCTTAAATAAATATTTTTCTTTTAATGGTCTGACTCTTTAGGTTCTCCATATTATACCGATTATAAATAAATTAATTAGAACAATTCTATTATTATTTAAATAAATAAATTAAAATATTTAATTTATTTAAATAAATAACATTACTTTATTCTACAATCAGGGTAAGTCTCCTTAGCTATCAACGACTTTTTAGATAATATAAATTTCAATATTAATCATAAAAGAACCTTTGAGTAAATAGTTACTGTACAATTCAATCTTTCAACCATACAACATCCCAATTAAATATAAGACATGGAATTACTTTCCAGTCTTATTTTATTTAATTATATGTATTTTGATTCTCAAATGCACAACTCCAAATAATACAAATTTGAAACTCTTTTTAATTTCATTCTGCCTTAGCCAAGGACTATTGGGTTGTCATTTATCGAATCACATAGGACATTCCCTTCTTTTACTAGAAGCGGTAGATTCTTTGTTGATCATTCATTATCTTCATGTACAACTTATTATATACATGCATATCCTAATTTGATATACCCTAAAGGTCTTAAAGGGACATGTCAAAGCATAACTCATCATACAAAAGATACTATGATGATCTCAAGTCTAAGGATCACTTGTACTACTATCACTAGAGGAATTCCTATTAACAAACAAATAAAACTCTATTAGGTATTTTATAGCAAGCCACGTTCAGTGAACTTATTCTCCAATAAGCACCTACATACTTGCTTCAGTGTCTCCACCCAAATGATCATGAGATTAATTATCATCATCCAATGAGCAAGCAATGTATGTACCAATGTATCCGGATTCACTAATCCCATTTTTAGTAATCTAACGATTGGGAACAATTTTAATTTTAAGCTACCAAAGAATTTAGATCTCATTAGCATGATCATCATCATGATTCTAAAAGTATTGCTCAAAACTATAAGTTTATCACATATTATATAAAAGCACCATGTAGATAAATTAAAGCCTTTAATAAATGAATATTTTTATTAATAAACGAATAAGATTATTACAAAATATATGCTTTATCATATCAAATATGATTGACTTGTGTGCATACTAATTTCATTAATTCCCAACAAGTGGTATCAGAGTTGGATTGATTGGATCTAAAATAAAGGGGAATTAGTCGTATTGGTGTAATAAATAATAGATTAAAGATTGAAGGAGTTGGTGATGTTCGTTATGATGTTGATGAACAAGAGATTTTATGATTGCGGAGAATCACTATTGCAATCGCTAGATAAATATGATTGAGATGAGGATGGAGATGAAGACTACGATGTTGCCGAAGATGATACTATTAAAGAAGATGATGATGATAATGATGACTATGATGCGAAAGGTTCAAATGGTGCTGATGACTCAAATGATGTGGATAATGTGGATGTTGCGGATGACACGAATGATGTAAATAGTGTGGATGTTGAGAATGACGAGGAAGACGCGAGTGATGCAAATGGTGTGGATGATGCAGATTATACATAGGTGATGTGGATGATGCAGATGATAGTGGTGACTAGGACTACAGCGACATTATGAAATCCAAGTGTTTGGGGATTCGAGAGAAATTGTTG
The DNA here is from genome assembly GCA_020205605.1 of Panax ginseng. Lineage (NCBI taxonomy): Eukaryota > Viridiplantae > Streptophyta > Magnoliopsida > Apiales > Araliaceae > Panax > Panax ginseng. Next base: position 181,734,108 of record CM035132.1, read on the forward strand.
GGATACTTATCAAATCCTATTTAGAGATGAAGTTGAAGTACTTTGGGATTCGAGTCGATGGGATGGAAGAATTGTTAGGATACTTACTCGAATTTTATTTAGAAAAAAATTGTTATTATGGAAAGGAAGAAATCCAACTTTTAAAAGGAGTATAATTTTGAAAAAGAATTTATTTGTAGTACTAGTTTTATTTTAGAAGTCATATTTTGAATAGGAAGATGATATTTGTGGATACCCTATAAATAAAGTCTTCTATTTAGTTGATCAAGCTTAACACAATCAAAATCATATAGCATTAAAAGTTGAGAAAACATGTAAGTGGGTTTTGGTTTGTGTGAGAGAGAAGGTTTTTGTAATTTTATATTTCATGCAAAAAACTTGGGAGAATTTTATTTATTTATTTATTTATTTTGGGGGGTGGGGAAGGGTTTTGCAACTTTTATCCGTGTAAAAAGTTGTGCCTTGAAGATTGAAATATTATGTATCCTCATGTTTTTAGATGTAAAACTTGGGAGAATTTTTTTATGCCAATTATTATTGATATATAGTAAAATTCAAAGTTTGGTCATTGTTTTTTATTTTAAAAGTTTTTTTCGTTAAATATAGTGTTGTTTATTTTTCTTTATTTAATTGTTTAGTTTGCTTGACTTACTTCCCAACAATAATGACATTCAAACTGTTTTTTTAGATATTTATATATGTTCTTCTTGTTGTTGAAGACAAATGATATATATATTTTTTATTATCTTAATCATCATGATATTCTCTTTAACGATTATTTTCACATAAGTTTTTAATATTTTTACATGATATTCTTTCATATGAATGCGACACTCACTTTTAATTCATATGAAAGAGAATTATAGAAAAATATCAAAAATACATACATATTTGACTTTGGTGATTCTTTTGGTCACGAAATAAGAACATAGGCAGGGCCCGCGGGGATCACCAAAGAAATAGAGTGAAGAGTCCAGACCAGAGTTTATACTATTGAGAACTTGATGTACAGTATATCTAGTACAGTGTGATGCGCGTATTGAAAAGGTTTTCTCATCTGCTGTGTGATTTGTCACATTTTTCACACTTAAATAACTAAAAAATCATTGAACTTTTTAAAAAATGTATAAACTACTTTTGTTGCACAAAAATCATTGAATTTTTAAAAAAATGCCAGAAATGACAAAAATTTGACCATATGAGTTGACGTGTTTGCTGATGTGTACATACGATCTGGTCCAATTTTGATATTTTTTGAAAGTTCAAATAGTTTTTTATGCAACAAAAATAATTTGTACATTATTTTGATAACTTGACAAGAGTTAAATGATTTTTTGTCAATAAATTTTTTTCACAAGAGTATGGGGACCAACATGTTATTATGAGAAAAATCTTATAAAAATATCAAATTTACTTATAAAAATATCAATTCTCGATTCCCAATTCAATGCTCTATCTTCAACTTTGGGTCCCAAAGAACTATAATATTTGACATATAAGTTATACTCTCTAATAGTGGGCTCCACAAAATTGTATTCTTAATTATTTAGGGAAGTAATCCCTCATTTTCCTTAATATAAGTCGTTTAGAAATATTTTTGTTCCTTAATATAAGTCGTTTGAGAATTTCAAGTAAGCATTAATTGCTTAGTTTCTAATATTACCCGAAGTAATAAATATAACTTCGGTTTTCTCAATATTTTTTGCCCAATAAATAACACTTTTTTTTTCTATACAAGGGTAATATAGACGATTAATATTATATTTAATGCTATACAATCATTTTCTTAATACTTGTGCACAACTCTAAAATGACTTATATTAAGGAACGGATGGAGTAATAAATAAATTTCTCTAGCTAATTGCGCTCCGTTGTATGCTAAAAAAAAATACTCCATCCGTTCTGTAATATAAATCGTTTTAGAGTGTGCATAAATATTAAGAAAATAATTGTATAACATTATATATAATATCAATTGTCTATATTGTCCTTGAATTGAAAAAAGAGTGTGTTATTTATTAGATAAAAAATAGTGAGAGAACCAAAGTTATATTTAATACTTGGGGTAATATTAGAAACTAAGCAATTAATGCTTACTTGAAATTCTCAAACAACTTATATTAAGGAACAAAAACACTCCTCTAAAATAACTTATACTCCCTCCGTTCCTAAAAAATTGCCGTTTTAGAAGGAAAAATTTCTAAGTTTAAATACTCCTTCGTTTCTTAAATATTAATCGTTTTAGAATCCTCTTTTTATTTCACAATATTAGTTGTTTGAGATTTTTTAAGTAGATTTATTTTCTAAACTGCCCTTAATGGTTAGTTTTTTCTTCATTTATTCCCAAGGTGTAGCTTTATTGTTGCTTCAGGCTGTATATTAATTATAGGGGTTGTTGTGCCATTTTCACACTACATTTAATGATAAAATAGTTGGAATAAGTATTACTCCCTCCGTTCTTTAATATAAGTCGTTTTGAAGAAATATTTTTGTTTCTAAATATAAATCGTTTTAGAATTTCAAGTAAGCATTAATTGTTTAGTTTCCAATATTATCCCAAGTAATAAATATAATTTTGGTTCTCTCACTATTTTTTGTCCAATAAATAACACTATCTTTTTCCAATACAAGGGCAATATAGACAATTGATTATATATTTAATGCTTTATAATCATTTCCTTAATACTTGTGCACAACTCTAAAACGACCTATATTAAGGAACGGAGGGAGTACCTTAAATCATGTGTTAAAGTTTAAAAAGTTTAATACATTAAAACCTCGATAAATGCATATTCTTAATTGGGACCGAAAATAAATATTACTTTAGCGAGATTATTTATTTATCGATAAATGAATAATTTATTTATTTATTGATAAATTACTATTTATTATTTTAGAGGGAGTTTTTCAATTTATGAGCATGATCCTGATCTAGATGATAGTTCTGCTTTACCAAATATTTCGTCAAAAGAAGTCTTTCAAGTAATAATCACCTTAAATAACTACTTGATACAACATGAACAAAATATTTCAAAAATTGTGTATGCACTACAAAAAGCTAAGGATGTGGTTGAATTTGATTTAGGTATAAAGAAAAAGTAAGTAACTTTATATGCATATTTTTAGAAAGAAAAAAAAGACTTTTTGTATGGATATTATTGATTGACTGAAAAATTTGGGTTTATTGTATGGATGTTACTACAAAAACTTCAACAATATGTGGATTGTATATAGAAATTTTTGTATGAAATTTAGTAATTATTAATTTATATTTTCATTGGGCCTTTAAGAATTAAAAAAAATTATTATTTAATGCATTTAGCGAGGTTATTACTTTAGTACACATGTCCAAGTCGGGACCGAAAAAAATTATTATTTAAACATGGTTATTATTTTATCGAACATTTATTTATTGAGATAATTTATTGTATATTGGAAGCGAGGGAGTACTATTTTTTAATTATTTAATGAGATTAAATATTTTTAGATAAGATCTATTTTCTTGACGAATTTTTCCCGCTTAAGCCATTTCTTGGAGGACGTATGTAATATTATATAATAAGAAAAAATAACTCCAAAAGAATCTAAATTGGATAACAGATGGCCAAAAATAAAGATTTATCAAGAACGGTTACAGGTCGATGCATAATTCATCTCCACATTTTATTATTCCACTTGTGTAGTTCTTTTAAGGTACTATTATATAGTGGTAGAAACTGTAGTTCAAGAGAATCGAAATTGGTTACCAAATGACCAAAAAATATGACTTTTGTCATCAACTCATTAAAAACTACATACAGTAATGCACACATGAACACCGTTAATTCCTAAGTGTAAAAATATTAAAAAATAATGTGAAAATATCAATTTACTTATTATATAGTAACCAAAAATAGGTCTAGGAATATCTAAGCTGGTTAGCAAATGGTCACATTTAAAACTTTATGATCAACAACTCATAATTTAGTAATTACTTCTCAAATTTATCTATCACTTTTACATTTTAAATATATATATATATATATATATATATATATATATATATATTATTCAGTCACACCTCATCAGGTTTCTTCAATACAGTCTTCTTATTCTCTTCCCTCTTTGAGCTCATTGTTTTCATCAACCTCTACTATTTCAGCATGGTTGATCAGATACATGAAATTCATGTCTTGTTAGTGCACCATGACAAAGAGTATATAAACTATATGTGTGCACAGCTTAAGTCATGTTTATACAAAGGTATTTCATACTTTATTTATATTCTTTTTGAGTTTAATAGCATATATATATTGTAGATTTTTATATATAATAAACATTTCCCTTTTTCCATAACACATTCTAAAAGTCATATATTTGTTGCTCTTGATTTCCATAACAAATTCAATCTATTTTTTCTCTTTTTCTCTTATTTATATATAGTTCTTATTTCTTTACAAATCAGTTTTTAGGTGATAATGGATCAATCTATGTACATATATGGATCGATCTATGTATATGTACTTATTTGTGTTTCTGGCCATTTAATGACCCAAAAAACCTTTGGACTCTTGTCTCATCTGAGCTGTCATGTTTACTGACATGTATAAACCATTTGGTCAATTTTTTTCTTCTTCTTTTCTTTCTACATCTCATTTATCATAAACTCTATCTTAATTTCTTGGCAAATTAATTTTGTTTAGTGATTGCGATATCAGATTGTAGATTAATCATCACTAGGTATGCCCTCTACATGCTTTCATTCATAATTTGTAGGGGTAAAAAAATTATTTTTTAACTTCACGAGGTATTATTTTATTTAATGATCTCTCTCTTATGGCAGATAAATTTGAGATGCGGTGGTAGTTGAGAAATGAAATGTTAGTTCTTCAGTGTATACTTTTACTCATACAACAACTTAAATTTAATTCAAAACAAATTTAGGACTTGATTGTGAGTTTTATGTATATTCTTCCAATTTATGTATGCTGTATAAATTAGGGCTTCTCCTTTTCATTCACTATGGTTCAGTACTCTTTCATGTCTTTTCCTGCTATAAACAGGTTGATTTCTACTATACTTTACAAATTGAATCTCGTGTTCTCACAATAAACTTTCCTATGTATAAAGTGAAGTGTTGAAATATTAAAACCGTTTGGTCTCATGATTGGAGGAAAATGCAAATTACCACCTGTACTTTAACCGAGTTTATTCATTTTTGCAGTTACTGCAGTCGAAAATGCATCCCAAGCATTGAATGTACTTTCTTCAAGAAAAGATGAAATCGACATTATGATTGTTAATATTCATCTACTTGACATGGATCCAACTAAGCTTCTCCATCTGACTGCAGCTATGAATTTGGTCACAGGTAAGCTCAACATTTGTACAGGTACATAAGAGTATAATGTTTATTTCGTACTATATACTAAATCCAAATGTGTTATGACCTGAAGTGATGTCCACCAATTATTATGATAAAATGTTCGCGGCATCAATGATTGAAGAAGGAGCATTTATGTTCCTTCCGAATCCCCTAAGTACGGACATGCTGCAATACCTGTGGCAGCATGTCATCAGGGAGAAAAGCCGAAGACACAAAATTCTACAAAAGGGTTCAGCTGATAAGTTTGAAAATTCTAATAAATTAAAAGGTAAAAGATGTTCCGAAGAGGGCAGTGGAAGTGAAGTTAACGATAGAACGGGAAAAGGTGTGCCAATGAAAAGGGCAAGAGCCAGCAAATCTTCGGAGATGAACCAAGACTGTGAGCCAAAAAATAATTCTACTAAGGTACAGAAGAAGCGTGTTACTGAATGGACTGAAGAACTTCGCGCAAAGTTTTGGGACGCTGTCTATCGGCTGGGTGAAGGAAGTACAGTTCTTTAATTTATTTAAATTTTGAATCAACTTCCTAACAATAATAATTTTATAAGTTTTAGGGTTTTCGTTTTGAGGTTCTGAATATTTGTTGATTGCTTTTGATCACATGTAGAGTGCTACCCCAAAGACATCTTAGAGGCTATGAACGTACCAGGTCTGACAAGACATGGCGTTTCTAGTTATCTGCAGGTATGTTTCAAGCATATTATTTCACACCTTGTCATTCTTACATGGAATCTAATTGCACATATATATGATTAACTTAAAGTTTCATTTTTACTAGTTAGCTTCCAGCTTATAGGTTATGGTTGCAACCAGAAAAATATATTAACACCCGTGTGAATGAATTGATTCCATCTAGAAAATGGGGAAGTGGGAGAAATTTCACAAACAAAAATTGTTTTTATAAATATTTAGAAGTCCTTGCCATCATGAAGTATTTTAGTAGCTAGCAAACACTTAACAATATTGCTAAGCTCTTCAAGTTTGATGCTGAATTATTACTTTAAGACTTGTTTGAATTATCAAGCTTTTGTTTTCTTCATCAGAATGAATACTCAGTAATTATAAATCTAGTTAGGAAATGAATTTTTTGAAATTTTCGCCTTTTTAATTCCATACTTCAACTTATTATTAATTTATTTTTTTTGCCTCAGCATTGTCGAAATGCTAATAATTCAGAAAATTCAAGCTCACCAAATCCTCGTAGGGGAGATGGCCGAAGGACAAGGGTAAATAAGAGGAGTTATGGATCGATGCCTCTACCAGCTGTTGGCGACTCCTCCAACTATGCTCCACCTAATTATCAACAAATCCAAGAAAATAATTGCTGTCCTAAAAATAACTCCCCACCTGGTAAGAACATAATAATCAATGAAAAGGGAAAAGATGTGGAACAATCATCTATTCCACAACCTTCCCAAATATCCGAACCTTTTCTTGATTGTTATTATGTGCCAAATATTCCGCAAGTTGGATCCTACGAGACATTATTAGGTGCCAATGAAGATCAAATATCAAATGCCAATGTTCATGGGGAAAATATTGCCACAAATGGAGCTGTGAGCATGATCAATTTGCCGAGTTACACTCATCGTTTATCCGACTTTGGGAATGACAGAAGTTACTTGGGGGACAACTTCTTGGATGTTACTAATGATGGGATTGCTCAGCAGTTCATATATAGGAGTACAACCTAATGGAAACCCTACCCAAATAGACTTTGCTAATCAGTAGGTAAGTTAATCCAGCAAGCTTTCTCACTGAAAATGCATAGCAAAAAAAATATTTAACTTTCTATCTTTAATTACTTGTTCAGCTTATCATAAATGTGACAGGTTTACTCTCGTGGCGACTGGACTGCAGGAACATCAATTTCTCATGGAGGTGGATCTTATTACTCGTGGAGCAATATAACTGAAGCCATTCTTTCCTGATGCCTTGGATGAGAAGGATTTTCAAGTGTTTATTGACGGGAGACAATAAAGTGCACTTTACTATATACAGCTCCCTGTAATAGATACTGCCTGATAATTAATACATTGCTTTGAGTTACTCTCAATCTTTTCTAGAGTATTCAGTCCGTAGTTGAAGATAAAATTGTTTTGTTGATGATATGGTATATGTTCATCTGTGAATTCAAGATTTTATCATTGTCTTGTTGATGATTTGCTCATTTGTTCATTTAATTTCCCAACAGTATGTGCGCCATAAAATTACCAAAATAATTAGAAACAAGTGGAGTAACCTCTTAGGATTATATATAGCGAGTTTTAAGAATTAAATTGTTTGATGTGAGACTTTATATCTCACACCACATAATATATATATATATATATATATATATATATATATCATCTCTCATTTTCTCTGTTTTTTTTTTCTCGCTAATTTTCTTTGTCTTCTTTTTTCTACTCTCCTCATAAATTATCATTGCCATTTCCACCAATGTTGGAGATTTGTGAGAGGCAGGATGTACAAGAACTGAAAGCGGCAAAATACATTATTCATATACAGAGGTGTGTGCATATGAAAAGGTTGCTGAGGGTTCAGACTAGTCTTCCACCTAAGGTACAAGTCGCTGATAGATAACTGCAAGTAGAAATCCTAAAGAAAATCATAGGAAGTCTTCTTTTTAATTTATGAGAAAGATAACAATATAAAGAATAAATAAAAAAGAAATGTCTCTTTTTTCTTTTGTTTGAAAAAATATATAAAATGACAGGATATTTATCGATCATGGTTATTTATATGCAACCAAAAATCATGACTATTCAAGAATGATCTACTATTTCCACACTCATATCTTTTCCAAAACACACAACCCTATGACCTTTTGTTTCTCTTTCTTTACGGATATGTTAAGCTTTGATTGAACAGAAAATATATACTAGTTTACAACTGACATACCCAAGGAAACGATAAGCACTCTCGCCCAACTCCCACATTCGATCAAAAAGGAAAGGCCAAAACAAAGAGAAGAATAAGTTTATGGATCATATCCTACTACTCTAAAGGAGCGCTAAATAAGCAACATATAAGCCCAAAGTGAACCCTCAAGCCTTTATTTTTTGATCGGGGAAAATTTTTTTATTCAGCCCCAGAGTAATGACAAATCCAAAAGTTTTGAAATTATAGGGACCACAATGAGTTACATTACAATAATATTAAACAGAAAACCCTTGAAGAAACCTTATACAAATTCTATTTAAGTTGAAGAAACCCTTGAAGTGACCCCTCAAGCTTACTAGAAGGAGAGAAGGGATTCACCCTACACCACTGCATCTATGTTTATTCTTCCTACTGTTGTGTTTAAACTGCTTGAGCGAGTGATGATGATATTCTTATATATGGTCAATAATAGACTTGAAATGCACGGATTGGGGGGAGAACCGGTACATATTGTACCGGTCATTAGTACAATATAAATTTTGGGCCGTTAGATCTTTTAAAACAGATTTGATGGTCACAATTAAATCCTCACTATCTCAGTCTTTTCTCACTCCAGTTCCCACTCTCCTTCGCCACCACCACTCTATCCCAAACGCCTCGTCTCCATCATCACCAGCCAACAAAACCTTGATCTTTCCCTCCAAATCTTTGACTACGCCGGCAAATTCCACAATTAAACCCTCACTATCTCAGCCTTTTCTCACTCCAGTCCCCACTCTCCAGGGATCTGCCGCCATTGTCAGTGAATTTTTCGGTATGTCATCATTTTATTCTGGTCTCTATAGCACTTTTTCTTGTTTGATCTTATGTGATTGTTGGGTCTTGATTAATTTTCTTTAATTTTGGGAACCCCTTTCAGGTTATGCTGCGAACAGGTAAGGAAGGCCCTATGAATTGTTGATATTAAATTAAATTATTTTGATTGTTTTTGGGTTTAAGAAATTTTAATTATGATGGGAAAACTTCTAGTATTCTGTACAATCGAGGAGTTTATCCAGAAGAAAGTTTTGCAAAGTTGAAGAAATATGGGCTTTGATCCATTGCTACTTAGTCAAGATGAGGGTGTCAAGAGTTTCCTTTCGAACCTAAATGCTCAGCTTTCCGATATCATATAATTTATTTTAATTTTTTCTTAATTTATATATAGTACTACATACATTTTCATGTGTAATATGTGCAGTTTAATTTCCCTCTTTATTTACTTGTTTGAATTTGATTCTTATAAGAATGGCTGGAAGCTAGGAAATTGCAAAGGGTAGTTCTTGACTTCTTGTGATAATGAGTAAAGCCACTAATGAGGTTTAGAGAGGTGGAATTTTAGTATTGAGACTGATAACGAGGTTGTTGAGAAGGGGTAATATATATAATAATCTGTATAATTTTTATCCTTTAAATGTGTTCTCAATATTTTTTTTTGATTTAATGGTCTTCTCCAATTGTTTGAATTTCCAATGTGTCAAGGGAAAAGAGTGATAAAGAAATTATGAGAGAAATCCAAGCAATTATGAGACAAATAATATCCAGTATTACCTACTTGCCATGCCTTGATGAACCTTGTAAAGTTCCGTCCCAACAAATAGATGAAGAAACTTTGTGATGATTTTAAACATGCATGTTTTTTTGTGCTTTTATTGAGCTATGATATTTGTATATTGGCAGCGTATTTGACGTGTTAGCATATACTGATAAAGATGTTGCAGTTCCATTCACTTGGATTGAGAGTGATCCAAAACTAATTGCAAATCCTCAAATGGTGAAATTGCACTCTTTTGACACTAAGGTACTAAAATTCTTTGCTGGTGTTGTTACTTGTTAGTGAAAAATAGAGATCTGTCTGTAATGGTAGTTAACTTGCTCGAGTTATGTTTGTTTGTTTATGCAGATAAACACAGTTGACACTCTGGTATCCTATAAGAATGATGAATGGGATGAGCAGTAGAGAAAAAAGCCACAAGCATTTTTTACCTTTTGTTGTTTGTTTGTGGGCTTCTCATTAACATATGCTAATTAGTAGATGTAGCGTGAGTCATTGATTCACATTTTGTAATTTGATAGCTACGAATGATGTTTTCTACGTGTGGATGAGAGAGAGAATATGGAATCAAAAATATTCTAATGGCATTTTTACTTTTTGTTGTATGTTTTGTGCTTCTCATCAACATATATATATATATATATATATATATATATATATATATATCACATCTTGTAATTTTACACAAGTATGAATCTTGTTTTCTAATGGTGTAATATAATGAGTGGCTCATACTTAAGTGTTTTCTAAAGTTGTAATATAAGGACTAAGGAGTGTGCTAATTAAAATGAAACCTTCTGATCTGGAGTCGGTTGAGCCACAGATCTCACGGTCCTCACACTGATCTGGAGTCGGCTACGCCACAGTTTGGGGGCTTAAAGAAGCAGGACAGCTCAAATACTACAAAAGTACCAACCATTATTGAATTCATTTGTAAAGTGTTTTTGAAAGTAAAACAATGTTCTCTGGCATAGTTCTGAGCCAACTTTTCTATCTTTTGATTCAGCAACTCCCCGACCCTCTCTCTTTTTGGTATGCATGCTATATATCCAAACACTTGAGATGCTCTTGAACATCGCTCATTTCTTTTTTTGATAACTTGTTTTGCAAATGTGATAATAATGATTTTATATCGTCAATATAAAGTATATATGTGAGCTCAAAAAATCAGCAATTTTAAAAATTTGAAAATTTATTTGACCGTGATTAATTCCAAGGAGCCAAACAATGTATTAGTCGTTGCCCTAATTTTCGTTCATAAACCTAAACTCTTTCCTGAACACTATGTTGTTGTCTATCTGAAACAACATTTTCGCACCAAAATTCCATGTATTAACCGCTCAACAATCGTCCTCTTTCCTTGAGACTAAAATGGCCCCTTACTTTCATACCAAGTACTTATTATGTCGGACTGGTAAATTCTCCACTCAAATTGAAGTCATAAGATTAAAACCAACAGATAATGGAATATATTACTCCCTACCTATTTTAAAAAACAAATAAAAAAAAGAACTGGGTATGGAGGAAGTATCTTTTTTATGCAAGCCTAGTCAGTTGAGATGCCTATTAAGCAGAGGGAATAAGTATCTTACAGTTGGGTCTGCCAAAACTCAAAATGTACATTAAAAAACATAAACAAATCAACCCAGCCCTTAATCTGCTTCATTTGTGACAACTTGCTTTCCAAATCAAAGATTTTTGCAGATAAATCTTTTACTTCTACCTTCACAAATCTTTAGCTGATTCATCAGTCTGACTTCCTGCAAACATGTTTAGCTGATTCACTAGTCTCACTTTGGCTTCCAATTCAGCGTATGTTTGATTTAAAGCTTTCACTTCTTCCACCAAATTTGTGTTTGCCAACCTCTCATCCTGCAATAAAAACACCAAATCAGAAATATCTTAACCAAACAAAATACACAAGCCATAAAAATATAATAAGCAGCTAATGAAAAATTATTTTTTCCTACAAAAATCTTTAGCTGCTTCATTAGTCTCACCTCCCTTTTCAATCTAAAGTTTTCATCATATAAACCTTTCACTTGTATTTGTTTCCTTGAATCACCTTCTCAACACAAACCTGTAACAAAACCAAAAACACCAAATCAGAAATATCTCAACTAAATGAAATATACAAAATTACAAAAAAATATTGTTAACCTTTTAACGTATTTACATCCAACTTTTTCCCAAATGTTTTGATAGAATTTAGATTGAATCTCGTTTGGTCATCCAAACTTGAAGGTCCAAACAAACACATGACGATACTTAAAAAATGAGAAACACGTACCTAGTAAAAAATTAAAACAGCAACTTGGGCCATGATTAATTGAGAGATGTTGAATAGTGGTAAAAACGTTAAAGCTACTGTCGAACAAAAATGGTGAAATACATTAAAGCTAATGTTGAATAGTGGTAAAAATGTTAAAGCTCCATGCCACTTCTTGAATTGGCGTCAGATTAAGATAAAAAATTTGGTTCTTGCAAACGAAACAATGTGTGTTATATGTGGACTCAAGCAATCCTCCTACAAGTTTGAGAAATAAAAAAGTTGAAAACTATCATCCATAACAAAAGCAATCAAGTAAAGTACAAGCATATATATACTCTAACTTAAATCCAAAATCAGTTTGCATAGAGATAAACTAAATACCTTAATATACTCTAATCCAAAAACTGTTTTAACAATATAAAGAATAAACTTCTTTTAACAGCTCATTATAATATTAGAGCAATATTTTTAGCAATATAAAGAATCCATCAAACAATAAACTTCTTTTAACAGCTCATTATAAGATCAGTCCAATCAGACCTTAACACAAACGTATGTTGTAAGAAAAGATTCTTAACACAAATTATATCTTCCATAATCTTTTATCAAAACATCCCAAGATATACTCAATCCTGACCATTAAATTATGTACACACTTAAATCATATTCAACTTGATTAATATCATATCAACCAAAATATAGTTCATTAAATAACCTTCATGCATAACCATATTGAATCATCATATAATAAATTGGTTATAAATTATTTTCAACAAACCATTTCTAAATCAATTCAGCTCATTTAATAACATGTATTCTTTAGCATATTGTCATCATTAAAATTACAAAATATAAAAACCAACTGGAAGAAGTTGAAGAAAGCAACATCTACATTTGCAAAAAGAAGATATTATTTCATGTTAAGCCAATGCAATTAAAGTTTGGTATGCATGCAAGTCATGTTGGATAAATTATACAGGAACGAGTTATTGCATAGAATAAAATAAAATCAATAAATATAATATTAAGTACTTACATGAATTGAGAGAAACCATCTTGTATGTATCACGCTTCCGCTGCGCATAAGGGTGAAGGTCTTCAATTGTCTCTCTCAATCTTACGATGGATGTATAGGTGTGTATAAAATTCTTGAGACGACAATTGGGACCAAACCCTAACTGTTTTATTTATAGAATAGTTAAGGGTCAAAATCGTTCATCAAGATTATGAAACCCTAGGGTCCATTATGCCAAAATAATATTTATGGGCCACATATTTAATTACCAAACCCATAAATAAAGTTATTAAATTAATACAATATGTAAGCCCAATAATTACATAAATAGTAAAGGCCATATAAGGATTAAAATATTCTAACATTCTCCTACTTGGCCGAAATACTATTTATATACAAAACATAACGCTTACAATCATTAATTTGGCCAAGTATTAATTTAATGTCTACATCTTATTTAAATAAAGACACCAATGCAAATTAATACAATCTTTGTGTCACTATTAACACAAGATCCCCATTAGTTACACAATTAGTACTTTTATTAGAACAGAGATTAACATTAAGCATAACAAGTATGAATAGAGTTTACATAAGTGGTAATAGATTAAACTCATTCATATGGTCCAAAACATTACTGCATCTGCTTTGCTCACATGTTCTCAAGTGTGCACAATAAAGAGAATAAAGCAAACCATAAACATAATGTGAAGTTCAAAACAACGAGCTCAAAATTGTTGTCTTACATCAAAATAACTTACTAATTAAGACTACCAGTTAAACCCATGCCGGAAACATGCTCTATAAGAGCTTGGGCGGTAAGCCTTTTGTAAGTGGATCCGCTAACATATCATGCGTACTAATATACTTAATGACAACACTTTGATCTTCAACTCTTTCCCTGACAAATAAGTACTTAGTGTCGAGGTATAGTCTAGCACCACTCGAAATAGTGCTATTGGAAAAATTAACAGCATAATCATTATCATAAAATACTTTCAATGGCCTTAAAATGGAATCTACAACCTTAAGTCCTGAAATAAGATTCCTTAATAATATGGCGTGACAAGTAGCATGATAACAAGCAACATATTCTGCCATCATCGTGGAAGTAGTAGTTAACTCCTGCTTATGAGTTCTCCACGAAATAGGGCCTCTTGAAAACATAAAGATGTACCCTGGTGTAGATTTCTTTTCGTCTTTACACTTAACAAAATCAGAATCAGAATAACCAACAACTTCAAGGTTATCTGTTTTTATAAATGTAAGCATAATATCCTTAGTACCCTGTAAGTAGCGTACATTAGACTCCCAACCACAGAAGTATAGGGAATAAGATTCATTTGATCACGTTCAAGGTGGTTCTTAGGACATTGATATGAGCCAAATTTGTCACCCTTAACAACAAGTGTGACAGTAGGGGAGCAATTTTGCATGTTGTATTTGTTAAGAACTTTGTCAATATAAGCTCTTCGAGACAATTCTAATATCCCACGAGACTTATCTCGATGAATTTCAATAATTATAACATAAGAGGTTTCACCGAGATCCTTCATATCAAAATTTCCAAAAAAGAAACGTTTGGTCTCATGCAGCATGTCTAAATTACTACTTGTAAATAGTATATCATCAACATACAAAACAAGAATAAAAAATTTACTCCCACTGATCTTCAAGTATATACATTGATCCACTATATTTTTTTTTCTTAAAAACAAAATTACGCATCACCTTATGAAACTTAAGATACCATTGTCGAGAAGCCTGTTTTAACCCATATATGGACTTCTTAAGTCTACATACCATATGTTCCTTGCCTTTAACCAAAAAAAACTTTTGTTTGTGCCATATACACATTCTCATGCAAGTTACCATTAAGGAATGCAGTTTTAACATCCATCTGATGTAACTCTAAATCATAATGAGCTACTAAAGTCATGACTATTCTAAATGAATCTTTCTTGGATAGTGGAGATAAAGTTTCATTATAAACAACACCTACCTTTTGAGTGAAACCCTTAGCAACCAATCGAGCTTTATTCCTTTCAACGTTCCCTTTAGGATCTAATTTGGTCTTATAGACCCACTTGAAACCAACAGGTTTAAAACCTTTTGGAAATTCCTCAAGATCCCAAACGTTATTAAGCTCCATTGATTTCAACTCATCATTCATGGTTTTAAGCCATTGAGTTGATTGAGCACTCGTAATGGCCTCTTTATAGGAGATGGGATCATTAATTTTACTTGAATCATAGTCAATCTCATTAAGATAGGTTATAAAATCATCAAAATTAATAGTCTTTCTAGGTCTTTCGGACCTACGTAAAGGCTGCACAATTTCAGGAATATGATTTTCAATAATGTGAGGTTCAACATTAGGTGGTGGCTCAGGATTAGAAACATAAAACCTGTTTTCTTCAAGATCAATTTTTCTAGGCTCACCACTCCCACTTAAATCACCATTCTCTAAAAACTCTGCATGCCTAGTCTCAACAATTCTAGTGGTATACGAGGGACATTAAAATCGAAAACCTTTAGATCTCTCAGGATATCCAATAAAATGGCAGCTAATGGTTTTGGAGTCAAGTTTCTTTATTTATGGATTAAAAATCTTAGCCTCGGCTGGACAGCCCCACCCATAAGTATTTTAAACTAGGTTTCCTACCTGTCCAAATTTCATAAGGAGTGTTAGGGACAGATTTCCTAGGAACCCGGTTTAAAATATGAACAACTGTCTTTAATGCCTCAGTCCACAAAACACACAGTAAATAGAGAGTCAGATAACATACTACGTTACCATATCCATAAAGGTACGATTTACCTCTCACTACACCATTCTCACCGAGGTGTACCAAGCATTGTATATCTTGAGTGACGATTCCATTTTCTTGAAAAAATAAGGCAAATGGGCCAGGACTATGACCTGTATCGGAGTGTTTACCATAATACTCTCCCTCTCTATCTAATCTCACTACTTTAATTTTTCGGTCAAGTTGATTTTCAACTTCAGCCTTGAAAACTTTAAACATATTTAGTGATTCAGATTTTTCATTAATCAGGTAGACATAAGTATAACGAGAATAGTCATCAAAGAACGTAATGAAAGATTTGTGTCCACCAATTCTGGAGAAAATGGTCCACATATATCGATTGTGAATCACCTCAAGAAGTGCACTACTTAGTTGCTCTTTTCTTATTACCTTTCACAAATTTTCCTTTTATACATTCAATACAATGGTCAAGATCAGAAAAATCTAGTGAATGAAGAATTCCATCCTTTATAAGACGCTACATTCTGTCTTTTGAAATATGGCCTAAGCGTTGATGCCACAATTTTGAAGAATTCTCATTATCTTATTTTCTCTTATTTCCACTTTTAGAGGTATTTTCTGTCACATTCATTGTTAACAAGGATTCAGCAAAGACATTATCCAAATTTATCTTATAGAGGTTTCCCTCTAAAGAGCCAGAACCAATAACATGAGAGTAATGATAAATAATTATTTTATTATTCCCAAACTTAAACGAAAATCCATCAACGTCAAGTTTAGATACAGAAATTAAATTCCGTGTCATACTGGAAACATAAAATGTATCATATAAATACAAGATGAAACCACTTTCCAAAATTAAAGGAAGAGTTCCTACAGCTTCAACTTGTATAGACACTCCATTTCAAACTTTAATGGTTCTTTCCCCTTTTTGGAGTGCCTTCTTTGAAAAGAATCCATACAATGAATTAGTAATGTGAACCATAGCACCAGTGTCAAGCCACCATGTATTAGAAGGAACATCAATTAGAAAGGATTCATAAGTTACACAATTGATGGACGGTATACCTTTCTTTTCAAGTCATTCTCTTAATTTAGGACATTCTTTCTGAATATGTCTTTGCTTCTTACAGAAGTGACATTTAGGGCATGCCTTAGAGTTGTTATCTGAATAATTTGCCTTATTTATTTTGGTAGAAATTGGTTTATCCTTATTCTTAAAACCTTTGCCATTTTTATAAACTTTCTTCTTATAGGAACCAGTGGTAGTCAAATGAGCAACATTTGGTTTTTCAACCTTAAGCCTTTCTTTATCTTGGATGCACATGGAGATTAACTTGCCCATCTTCCACTTTTCTTTCTGCGTGTTATAAATTGATCTTTAATGGATCAAACTGTGCAGGAAGAGAAGTCATAATGAAGTGAATAAGAAAACCCTCAAAAATCGACATGTCCATACCCTTTAATTTAAAGGCCATGTCGTTCATCATCATAATGTGCTCGCGCACCCCACTAACCCCATCATACATGCTAGTAAGTATTTTTAAAATAAGGGTACTTGCATGAATTTTAAAAGAACCCTTAAATTGTTACTCGACTGAAGTTAAGTACTCTTTAACATTTTCAAAGTCAGGAATGCCTTCTCAAATGGCTGCCGTGATAGAGTTTTTCATAATCATAAAGGACATGCAGTTGGATCGCTCCCACTTTCATAAATAACCTTTTGCTCAATTGAGCTAGTAGTTGTAAGTAGAGCAAGATGATCCATTCGTAGTGCATAGTCCAAAACCATAGTGCCGAGAATAATTTTCACTTGCACTCTTCAAGCAGTAAAATTAGTTTCATTCAAGGTTTAAATTCTAGAGAGATACCCAGAAATACTAGTTGGAGTCAATGTCGAAACATAATCAAGCTCATAAACATGCTTACAAAAAACTAAAAGAAATCCACAATGTACAATAATAATTAACAATTAATCATAATAAAAAACCAAATGTAGGGCAAGCAGTTAGTTACATAAAATCTATTTATAACACCCCAAAATAGATTTTAATGAGACGTTGGTGCATAATTATTAATCTTTTGTTGGTCCAATTAATAATATGTTAATAACATCCCCATAATATAATGCAAAACACATTTATCCACGCATCACTATTGGGCAGAAACGAAATAAACATGTTACTTATGAAATAAAATTCCATTTAATAAATTCTAATTCTAATTTTTCCGTTAGGTAAAATTAAAATCTTTATTTATTAAATGTAACATTATGTGACTAGCTCTGATACCAGATGTTGAATAAATTATACAGGAACGTGTTATGTTAGAATTTTTAATTCCGCATAATCTCTTTATTGGTATAATATAGAACTATTCTGTATGTTAAAGAATTTTCGAATAAAAAAAATTAATTCGAAAAGTAATTTATAATCTGATTTCTAAGCAGATTATAATTCCTTATGGCTTTGAAAATTCATCTTTTGTAATGTCGGGACCACTTTATGAATATATAAGCATGCGTAAACCGTAGTATTCATCGTTTAAACTACTATGTACTTTATTGCATTATAAAATTTAATTTCATTTTGCTAAAGTATAAATAAAGTGTTTTTACCGATTCACTTTCAGAAGTTTAGAAATAAAGTGCATGCTTTTACTGATTCTTTTTTATGAGCAACAGTAGTCTTAACACTAAATTTTAAGCATTATGATTATTAGTCATTTGTAATTTGTTAATAGACTTTATTATGCATTACGCTACTGTCATATGCATGTATATTATGCTTATTGGGACTTGGACAATTTGGAAATGATTATTGATGTATTTCTAATTATGTTTATATAATATTATTATTTATTATGTTCTTATGTACTTAATTATGGAATTAACGTGATTATTTTATAATCAATTCATGTTCATAATTATATATTTTAATTTAAAAATTTTGAACATGATGTGATATATTATTAGGGCTTTTAAGTTATTACATGTAAATTATAAATAATGTTACTTTTCAAACTCGATTAATATATTGTCTAAAGAAAAATTGAGTTTGATCATAATAATTTACGTGCATGCGTGACTCTTTTATTGTTAAAATTAATAATCAGCCCAACGGAGGATTATTAATTGAAACAATTAAAGATTAAGAAAAGTCACATAATGTTACATTTAATAAATAAAGATTTTAATTTTACCCAACGGAAAAATTAGAATTAAAATTTATTAAATGAAATTTTATTGCATAAGTAACATGTTTATTTCATTTCTGTCCAACGGTGATGAGTGGATAAATGTGTTTTGCATTATATTATGGGGATGTTATTAGCATATTATTAATTGGACCAACGAAAGATTAATAATTATGCATCAACGTCTCATTAAAATCTATTTTTGGGTGTTGTAAATAGATTTTATGTAACTAACTGCTTGCCCTATAGTTGGTTTTTTATTATGATTAATTGTTAATTATTATTGTACATTGTGGATTTCTTTTAGTTTTTTGTAAGCATGTTTATGAGCTTGATTATGTTTCGACATTGACTCCAACTAGTATTTCTGGGTATCTCTCTGGAATTTAAACCTTGAATGAAACTAATTTTACTGCTTGAAGAGTGTAAGTGAAAATTGTTCTCGGCACTATGGTTTTGGACTATGCACTACGAATGGATCATCTTGCTCCACTTACAACTACTAGCTCAATTGAGCAAAAGGTTATTTATGAAAGTGGGAGCGATCCAACTGCATGTCCTTTATGATTATGAAAAACTCTATCACGGCAGCCATTTGAGAAGGCATTCCTGACTTTGATACCAGATGTTGGATAAATTATACAGGAACGAGTTATTGCATAGAATAAAATAAAATCAATAAATATAATATTAAGTACTTACATGAATTGAGAGAAACCATCTTGTATGTATCACGCTTCCGCTACGCATAAGGGTGAAGGTCTTCAATTGTCTCTCTCAATCTTACGATGGATGTATAGGTGTGTATAAAATTCTTGAGACGACAATTGGGACCAAACCCTAACTGTTTTATTTATAGAATAGCTAAGGGTCAAAATCGTCCATCAACATTATGAAACCCTAGGGCCCATTATGCCAAAATAATATTTATGGGCCACATAATTAATTACCAAACTCATAAATAAAGTCATTAAATTAATACAATATGTAAGCCCAATAATTACATAAATAGTAAAGGCCACATAAGGATTAAAATATTCTAACAAGTCATACATAATGTAGGGAATCCAAATGGTATGGATAGGATCACAAAAGAATTACAAAATAGTTACAAATGAGAAAAGAAAACTATACAGTTTGGTTTGCATGTCTGATTTTTTGTTCGCGGATTACATGCTACTAGTTATGAATGATAATTAAAAAGACTTGGATTACTAATATATACGAAGAAGCTGATGCAGTGTTATGAGAACGTGTCAGAACACCTTGCCAATGCTGGGATTCAATTAATACTCCATGCTAGTAAAGTTCAAATTTCTTCAGAGCAGTTCTTGTGGGAGTTTCTTTTTGGCGAAACAGTGTAGCTACTGGGATTATTCTTTTCCAAGAGGCCGGATGTTTTGCTGGTTTGGAGCTAGTTTGGATATGAAGATATATATTGGGTGTTTTAGAATGAAATATTGCCATCTTGTTAATATTATATACCAATCTTTGAGGGTTTCTAATTGAGTTTTGGATATATTGCTTGTTGATTGTATACAGATTCTAATTTTATTGTGGCACTATCCTTACTTTTATGAATTTGTCACATTCTTTATGACATTGGGTTTTACTAAAATTTATTTTTTGCCGATTAAAAAAATCCCTAGTGTTGTTGGTAAATCTTTCATAACTGTACTTATTTATCTATTGTGAGCTTTCTATGACTATATGTGTGGCATTATTTTGGTGCAAAAGGTCAATAGTCAGAATCCTATTTCTATCCAGCATTGGATTTTCTTTGGTTGCATAAAAAGTAATTTGAAATCACAGACTATGGAAATGCAAAATTTGAGGATTTATCAAAATTTGCTGGTGTTATTAGTCAATTTTGGTTTAAGGTTTCGGAGTACGGCAGACTCTATATAGACCTTCATTCAAAATTTACTTTAATGACGACGTTATTTGCTTAAAGATGGGAGGAAAACTAATGGATTCCTTGCGGTGGGAGAGTGTTGATTGGTGACGTAGTTAACAAGGCTGGGATCAACTTGAATGAAGCTCAGAAGGCCTTGCAGGCTCTTGCTGCTGACACTCATGGATTCCTTGAGGTGGTTAATTTAATTATTATTCATCATTTAGTTTACATAATATTGCTCTTTTGGATTACATTCTGTAATTGATTGATATATGTCGTAAGAAATTGAATTGGATTTCTATATGTGGACTTTTAGCTTAATAAATTTAGTATGGTTACGATTAGGCCTGACAAAATATGGTTATGGTTTGGTTTTGGTTTTCGAAATATGGTTATGGTGCGATTACTGAGAGAGAGCGGAGTGCAATTGAATAGAATATGAGTTGAAAAATGGTTAACCAGTTAATTAACTATATTTGTTTTAAAAATATGGGTTCAAACTTTAACCAACCTGAATAAATAAAAATGGTTAACCGACCTATTTAATTCCAGTTAATATGGTTTGACTCAACAGTTAACTACTTATATTGTCAGGTCTAGTTACGATGTAGGTGAATATTAATTAGTGGAATTGATAGATTAATGAGTTACTTGCTGTTAATAAAGAGATTTGTGTGGTACCTAGAGGGTACACTTTGCAGAGCTGGCCATGAGTTCCGGAAAAGAGAGAAAGTTACAGGCCCAATTATGAATTAGAGTATAGAGTGAAACTAAATTATATAACTGGCATTAGGGACAGGATAGTTTAGAGTTTTGAGTTCTTGAGTTGAGTGATTTATTGTTCATAATATTTTTTGGGCATTGCACTGTAAGGTCAATAACTTGTAATATGACAAACCCTGCATGAAAACCAGTTACATAATTTGCAGATTAATTACATATCCTTTTTAATCTCACTTTCCTCAGTGATCCTCAAAATGTTATACACAGCTCAAATTAACCGTAGGTAGTTTAAATTTGGGGATGTTATGAAATCACTTTTTAAAATTTGAAACTATGATGACTTGCAGTTCCTCAGCCTATTGTTTAAGGAATAGTGAACATGTTCTACATATATATGCTTAGATCTTGGAAGTTTTTACTTCCTTAGAGAAATCATTTTCTATATGGTATCAACAGGTTTCTGATGAAGGCGATGTTCTTTATGTTTTTCCAAAAGATTACCGATCAAAACTTGCAGCTGTGACAACCCGAATTTTTATAAATTATTAAAATAATAATTTAATAATTAAAATTCTTATTATGAGATATTTTGAGTTTGAGTATGTATATATACGTGCTATATATGTTGAAATATATGATCGGGTGTGAAGAGAAATATATATTTATATATTTGGGAAAGTGAAACCATGTAGAGAACATCCCCTTAGGAAGAAACAAACACCTCTACCAGACTTCGATCATCTGGAAACTTATATGAAAAATATTATATTCATTGGCCAAGGGTAATGGTACTTCAAAATAAACACCTAAACTTAAAATAACTATCTCAACTTTATGTCAGGTAACTTGTTTCTATTGAATAAGGGTTTGGGATGAGCAAAGGAAATGATCACATGTCAATTTGACTCTCAGAGGTGATGCAATGAGTTTCTTTCTCTGGTGACTTCCTCTTTCGATGACCATGAGATGGAGGCCTGCGCATCAAAGACTTCATAAAAATGACTGAAGAATAAGTAAGGTATTTAAATATGAATAAATAACAGATAAACTCTATATATGAGACCTTCCAAAATAATTCCGCCTGATTTGATGCAAAAACAGAAAAGTAAAGCAGAAGAAATTGATGGGAGGAAAAAGAAGTACCCGAGGTGCAAGGTTGTCATTAAATCTCCATTCTCAGCTCTGCTTTTGCAGACATCTTCTGGACTTGAGGCACCATTTCTTATGGGAGAATTTCTAGATTCAGGATTGTATTCAAGGTAACCTCCCACTGGGATTGCACTTACTAGAAAATAACTTCGAAGCTCCTCAATCTGAAAATGGGGGAGGAATCAATGAAATTTTGTGTCAGGTGTGAAAAATAACAAAGATAAGTGAAAGATGACAAGCCTGTTTGCGCAAATTCGTGCATCATAATCCTAAAGCATGTCTAGGATCAATATAGGAAATAACATTTATTTGGGGAGATGAAAGTCCCATAAGAGTACACTAACCTTTCAGTTGAAAGGAATGCAAGAAGAAGGGTTGAGTAAGCTTCAACAATCATTTTCTCAGCTTCTTTCTCTCCCTGTAATAGAGCATCCTCATCATCTTGCATTTCATCTCGCGGCACCCTCTTCTTCTTTTTGGTTCCGCCTTGGATGGTCAGTTTTACATAGTGCCTACATATGTAATTTAGGATTCTATGATCAACTCTTTGTTCATGATTTCACACTAACTTTGTGCTGCAGCATTTGCTCGAACTTCCCATGCTTGAAGAGTTCCAAATTCCGGAACGGTCAAGTCTTTTACTCTGTTGAGTTGATCCATTAATGGCTTGAGCTGTACCTGCATCAATTAACCAACCAAATCTTTAATTGTAAAATATTAGCATGCAACAATCTAAAGTCGTAGCATGTACCCATGGAGTTCTTTGGGATATTCTGTTGCTCAGGAAAATGAACAAAGTGAATATCGTGATTTGCATTATACCAAGGCTATAATCGCAACCGAGTATAAAAAATCCTGATATGCAAAAAAAATTGAAATAAAATAGAAATGCAGATAATATCATGCAAAGAGTCTGTAGAAATATCAACAGTTGAATAAAAGTCATACCAGTAATTAATTAAAATGCATAAAAAGAACAAACCTCCAAGTTTTGACCCTCAGTTTTTCACGACGCCTTCTCCTTGCATTGTCATCTCCATCTCCCATTTCTTGACCTACTAACTTTACTCTCTGTCACTAGTTCCCCGTTGCAACTTTCACAATGAAAATACTCATCCTCTGGAGAAACCAGACGCAATGCATCCAAAGCAGTATATCTGAACATAAAATATGGAAGAAATACTATGTATAACAGATAATATCATGCAAAGAGTCTATAGTTGACAGAACTAGCTGGTTGCTTAACATTTCAAACAGAACTTCTAGTCTTTTCTTGTTGCATAGTACTGCCTCCGTCGCAAACTGAGAGTTCTGGTATTCTTTTTTGAATGCCTTCAAATATTTGACACTTCTATAAAACTAATGCAACTTTAATACAAATGGTCTTGCAAATTAGGGGAATAGAGATGAAAACATGTGAACCCCATAATATATTATTCTTGCACATTTATAATACTACTAGTATAAAAGGAACATGTAGCTCAAAAAATATTCTTTCTAAAGCTATGCATCATGTTGAGTCCAATGACAGTCAATTTGGGTCTGAGGGTGTAGACTGTAGCCACAGAGTCAAGGAAACCATCTTTTTTTTAACAAGTTACTAAAATCTATATCATGTTTAATGCTCATACTCCCTGTTTAAATATTTTGTAACTCCAGTTTTTTTTATTTCCCGTCTTTTTACTTTTTCTAAAGATAGAAGTTAGTCACTGCAGGAAAAATTATACTTTATCTTATAGGAAGTTGATGCAAAAATTAAAATGATCAGTTGGACAATGAAAGATACTGAAAAAGCTTTGATATCTATCGGCTGGTGGAGCTTCCTCCCACTCAACACCTTCATCTCCCTCATCATCATCATCACGTTTTGATTTCATGCCATCTTGACGCTCTGAAGATGCACCATTAATGCTGTTGGAAATACTTGTGTTTGAAGACTCTTGTTCCCTTTTGGTAGCCGCATCTTGTTCTTGCTGCATTTGAAGTAGAGCAACATAATATGCTTTAACATACTCATCCTATGAAGATCATCAAGTGTGATACCAAGAAAATTTTCAGACTTAGAAGGAATGAAGGCAGAACATACATGACATGGACCAAGATAATAAGAGAAATAAATATTTGTTTAGCCTGTAAATTCTTCACATCATCTTTTTCATCTATTGACTTCTTGTCATCAAATCCTCCAATTGCTGAAGTGCCCTCCATCTTTGAGTCTTGCTTGACCTCACCACGCTGCTATTTTGTAAGTATTTATGTTAGATTATGGAAATAATCTTTGTATAAATCTTTTAGTATTAGAATGTATCTTTTATTATTAGATGTAAATAACTGTCACCTTAATTGTAGCCTCAATCACCTCAATTGTAGCCTCAATTGTAGCCTACTAACACTCATGTACTCTTGTATATATTTCACCAAATGAATGAGAATAGGAACGCTGAATTTCTATCATGGTATCAAGAGCCAAGTTTTAACCCTAGCCATCTCCCAGCCCTAGTCGTCCCAGCAACCTCCACCACCTCTCCCCTCCTTCCTCCTCCCTTTCACGTCATTCTCTCTTCTTCTCCTCATATCAATGGCCGAACAAACTAAATTTCATCCTGCTCTTGCCGTTACTAATGTCAAGAACTTCATCCCTATTACTCTAGAGATGGAAAAGGGACACTATTCTTCCTGGGCGGAGTTGTTTAAAATCCATTACCGAGCATACCAAGTTATTGATCATATTATCCCACCCAAATCGCAGCCAACCGAGAAGGGAAAAGAACAGGCTGCAACCGATTTATGGTCGCGCTTGGATGCAATAGTCCTTCAATGGATTTATGGTACGATCTCTAACGATCTTTTGCACACCAACCTGGAGCCGGATTCAACTGCACAGCAAGCATGGGAGCGATTGAAAAATATTTTCCAGGATAACAAACATTCTCGTGCCGTTTACTTGGAAAACCAGTTCACTCACGTTCATATGGATAATTATCCTAACATCTCAGCCTATTGCCAAGAACTCAAAATGCTTGTTGATCAACTTTCTAATGTTGGTGCACCGGTTTCAAATCAAAGGTTAGTTCTTCAGCTAATTGCGGGTTTAAATGAGAATTACGATGGTGTTGCTACCTTCATTCAACAGAGTGATCCTTTACCGCCTTTTTACGAGGCACAATCAAAGTTAATCCTTGAAGAAACCCGCAAGGCTAAACAGGCTACCGCCGCCGCCAGCGTCACCGGCACCGCCCTCCTCACCACTAACAGTTCCAACAATGATGCATCTGGTTATGGTCGAAGTTTGCTTTCAAGTTCTGGCAATACATCAATCCGCACCAATACTGGTCAGAAACGTGGTCCAAACTGCAACAATAATCAGGGGGAAAATGGTGGCGGTAGAGGAAAAGGTCGTGGTAGCAAGAACTACTTGCCACGGTGGACAAAGAAGACGGTGGACAACAACCACAAAGAATCATCTGGCGGCGAAATAACAACAATACCATACCAGTGGGGTACCATACCCACCGTGGGGGTTCGGGGATAATAAGCATGGATCGCTCCGCTTTGTCCTTACCCCCACCTCATCATGGGCTCGTCCACCTTCTGCTTCTCAGCCCGGAATTCTAGGCAATCGTCCCCCACAGGCATACAGTGCCCAAGTGCCCCCACCTTCGAGCTATGCACCCACCGACATTGATGCGGCCATGCACAATTTGTCTCTTACTGTTCCTGATGCAAACTGGTACATGGATACCGGCGCAACCTCCCACATGACTGCATCTCAAGGTACTCTCTCGTCTTATTCTAATCTGAGCAATCACAAAAATATTATTGTTGGCAGTGGAGGATGTGAAATTCCAATTAAGTGGTTATGGACAAACATTCTTTCCCCCCACCTCACCCACCTTTCACTTTAAACAATGTCCTATATGCCCCTAAACTCATTAAAAACTTGATCTCGTAAGGCGTTTCACCATTGACAATAATGTTTCCATTGAGTTTGATCCTTTTGGGTTTTCTGTGAAGGATTTTCAAACGGGGATGCCGCTAATGAGATGTGATAGCACCGGGGATCTATATCCTATCACCACACTCACCAGGAATCACTTCACCTCTCCATCCAACTTTGCAGCTCTCTCTCCTGTTTTATGGCATAATCGTTTGGGTCACCCGAGAGCACCTGTTTTACGCTCCCTTAGGAATAATAAGTTTATTGACTGTACACAAACTTCATGTTCTAGTGTTTGTCAATCTTGCATTTTTGGGAAACATGTTAAGTTGCCTTTTTCTGTTTCAAATTCTTCCACTACACAGCCTTTTGATATAATACATAGTGATTTGTGGACATCACCAATTTTAAGTTCGGCAGGTCATAAATATTATATTCTTCTCTTGGATGATTACACTAATTTCTTATGGACATTCCCTATTGGACGAAAATCACAAGTTCATTCCATTTTCTTATCTTTTACTGCACTCATTCAAACCCAATTTGAGAAAATTATTAAATGTTTTCAGTGTGATAATGGGAGGGAATTTGATAATGAATCCTTTAAGCAATTTTGTCACACTAATGGTATGGTGTTTCGTTTTTCTTGCCCTCACACCTCTCCACAAAATGGCAAAGCCGAACGTAAAATCCGAGCAATTAATAACTTGATCCGAACTCTTCTTGCTCACTCGTCTATGCCACCATCATTTTGGCATCATGCCCTCCAAATGGCAACATACCTCCTAAACATTCTCCCTAGCAAGCTACTCTCCAATTATTCCCCAACACAATTTCTTTACCATCGAGATCCTTCTTACACACACTTAAGGGTATTCGGGTGTTTATGTTATCCCCTTTTTCCCTCCACCTCCATAAATAAGCTACAAGCCCGTTCCACCCCATGTGTTTTTTTTGGGATACCCGCCGAATCATAGAGGATATAAGTGTTATGATTTGTCCAGTCGACAAATAATTATCTCGAGACATGTCCTTTTTGATGAGTCCCACTTCCCGTTTGCCAAGTTGCATACTCCTTCTTCCCAAACTTATCATATTTTGAATGAAGGTCCGCCTCCCGCTTTGCACCATCATCTTCAAAAGTCAACCTACTCCACCACCAAAGACGCACCGAGCTCATTGTAGCCCAACCTTCCCAACCACTTTCTAAGACCGACCTCTCCTCAACCCATATCTCAGCCCGCGTCCAACAATACTTCCCCACGGCTCAGTCCCCATACAACACCCACACAATCAGCCTCTCTACCTAGTCCACAGCTGAACCAAACAAGCCAAGCCCCATCACGGTCCATTACAACCCGCGGCATGAATGGGATTTTTAAGCCCAAACGACAATTCAATTTGACGTCCTCGGTTATGCCATCCACTTTTCCCCGTAACCCAAAAGCTTCCTTGTCTGACCCGAATTGGAAAACGGCCATGTTAGACGAATTTGATGCTCTTATTAAAAATAAGACGTGGGAGTTGGTGCCCCGTCCTCCTGATGCTAATATTATTCGTTCAATGTGGATTTTTCGTCATAAAAAGAATTCTGATGGTTCTTTTGAGAGACACAAAGCTCGTCTTGTTGGTGATGGCAGGTCTCAACAGGTTGGTGTGGATTGTGATGAAACATTTAGCCCAGTGGTGAAACCAGCTACTATTCGGACTGTTCTCAGTATATCCCTATCCAATTCTTGGCCCATTCATCAGCTAGATGTTAAAAATGCATTCTTGCATGGTCAGCTTCACGAAACGGTCTACATGCATCAGCCGATGGGTTTTAGAGATCCCGTCCATCCCGAGTATGTGTGCCTGTTGAAGAAATCTCTATATGGCCTCAAATAGGCCCCTCGTGCTTGGTATCAACGATTTGCTGATTTTGTCTCTACTATTGGTTTCTCACATAGCAAATCTAATCATTCTCTATTTATTTATCGCCAAGGCAATGCCATGGCCTAAATTCTTCTTTACGTTAATGACATCATTCTCATTGCGTCCTCTGACGCTCTTTGTCAGTCTATTATGTCCCTTCTTGCTTCTGAATTTGCTATGAAGGACTTGGGCCCTCTCAGCTATTTCTTGGGCATTGCAGTTATACGCCATGCCGGTGGGTTATTTCTTTGTCAACGCCAATATGCAGAGGAAATTATTGAACGAGCCGGAATGACCTCTTATAAGCCTGTCACCACGCTAGTAGATACTAAGGTTAAACTGAGTGTCTCTTCGGGACCTCCCTACGCAGACCCTACACATTATCGCCGTTTAGCGGGAGCATTGCAATACCTTACATTCACGAGACCAGATATATCCTATGCTGTGCAACAGGTTTGTTTACATATGCATGACCCAAAGAATGAACATATGAATGCTCTCAAACGAATTCTGCGATACATTCAGGGCACTCTTGACTATGGCTTACATCTTTCCAAGTCTTCAATTTCTGATCTCATATCTTACACTGATGCTGATTGGGGTGGATGCCCCGATACTAGACGCTCCACCTCTGGATACTGTGTTTTTCTTGGAGACAACTTGATCTCTTGGTCCTCTAAGCGTCAACCTACTTTGTCTCGCTCTAGTGCTGAAGCCGATACAGAGGGGTAGCTAATGTTGTCTCTGAGTCCTGCTGGATCCGGAACCTTCTCTTGGAACTACATTGTCCGGTCCACAAGGCTACATTGGTTTATTGTGATAATGTCAGTGCAATATATCTCTCAGGCAATCCCGTTCAACATCAGCGCACTAAACACATTGAAATGGATATTCACTTCATACGCGAGAAAGTTGCACGTGGACAGGTTCGTGTTCTTCATGTTCCGTCCTGTTATCAGATTGCCGACATCTTCACTAAAGGACTTCCGTGTATACTCTTTGATGATTTTCGAGACAGCCTCAGCGTACGCCAACCTCCCGCTTCGGCTGCGGGGGTGTGTTAGATTATGGAAATAATCTTTGTATAAATCTTTTAGTATTAGAATGTATCTTTTATTATTAGATGTAAATAACAGTCACCGTAATTGTAGCCTCAATTGTAGCCTACTAACACTCATGTACTCTTGTATATATTTCACCAAATGAATGAGAATAGGAACGCTGAATTTTCTATCAATTTATGGGAGCATTTGTATTCTCAGATTTGATTTTTGCTTCTTTACCATCAACACCAGAGAAATCAACTTCAACCTGCAAACAACAAAACATAAATCGTTAGCTAAATACCCAAACCTATTCTATATATCAGAATGTTATAATAAAACAACCAAAAGTATAATACACAGTAGTTCTATCAATAATATGCTCAAACAACCAAAATCTAAACCATCAGGTTTAGATTTTAAGATATCATAATAATCTATTTCGCAATTACAAAATAAATTTATAAAAACATAACCAAAGAAACAAGTAATGAACAGAAAACCAGTTAACTACAAAAGTTTTATTTAATAAAATTTAACAAAAAATAAGGGAAAATAGAAACAAATAAGAAGGGATGAAAATACATGGGAGTGTCTTTGATATCGAGATAGGGAAAAAGTCATTCTCGCTAACGCAGCGGAGCCAATCTGGCGCACCAAAACCCCCAATGACAACCTCGGATCGAATGGTTCATGCGACTCAAATGACCTTCATCCAAAGACCCCAACTTCTCCACCTTCGAATCACCACCATCCATCTCCTCATTAGCTTTTGGGCCTTCCTCAAACGCTGCATGAGGCGCCTCCGGCCACCTAAAACCCCCATCTCGCAACAAATTGATCCGTGGCGCCACCAGTAGCCCTTGTTCACTTAAACAAACCCAAACTCGGCGACCCGCTCCGGCTCTCCTCCCCCGAGACCTCAGATCGAACGTACATCCAATAAGAACACAACCAAAGTGGAGATAGAGAGAAGGATTAAATCTGAATCACGTGTAGGAAAAATGAAGAGAGAGAACAGAGAAAGAGTATATCTTTTAATTTTAAGTTTTTACTTAGCGCCATTTTTTGCTCCGTATTTTTTATATAGATAACATTTTTTTAAAAATATCCTTTTAAATAGATAATATTTTTATATATATATCTACAAAGTTTTGTTAAAAAATGTTGGGAAAAAAATACTACAACATTTTTTATAAAAACGTTATAGTTTAAGTGTTGTCTATTTACTACTTTGTACTAGTGTTTGAATAGTCTTCTCCGACTGCCCGTCCATTTGAGGATGATATGCCGAACTGAATCGTAAATCCGTGCCCATAGCTTTTTGCAAACTAACCCAAAATTGTGAACTGAATCTTGGGTCTCGATCAGAAACTATGGATACTGGCATACCAAGCAGTCTTACAATCTCATTTATATATATATACGAGCAAGACGTTCAAGCGAATAAGTTTCTCGTATAAGTAAGAAATGAGAAGACTTGGTCAATCTATCAACAATGACCCAAATTGTGACACCCCCAAAACAAGTATACATCACCCATCTTGGGTCGCCAGATACAAGGTACTGAATGCAAATACAAACTAAGTATACAACAGTCGTGTAAAATACGACAAAACATAAACTGAGAGTTTTAATAAGAATATTGTCATCTAGACAATATCTACACTCAAAGGAGTCCTCATTACATTTATTGTTACACTATTTAACAGAATAGTGAGGACTACTAATACTATCATCTGGACCGTCACTCCGTTCCCCGACTAGTCCCGGCTACGTTCTCATTTCCTGAAGAGAACAGTGAAAGAAAAGGGTGAGCTCAACTAGTCCAGTAAGAAATATTATGACTAAGATAATGCATAATAAATTATCATTAGTCTTCAACAATGTTAAACTGATAAAATACAATAGACATCAAGTTTAACTGCAGTGGAATAAACAATCCATTAGAAGAGTCAAGTAGAGCATGATATCTACTATCTTCTATGATTTAAAATGTTATCAACAATTATTATTGCTGAGACTCAGCTTAATAAATAAACCACATCATCTAATCATCCATGTACTACGGGCCAAAGATATTCATTAAATCGTCAATGGTCATGACTATACTGAATAATCCCTGGTCATAATCATCCCAAAAACTGTCCATCAATGCACTACAGGCCACTGAGGATTTTTACCACATCATTCGTCACGTTACGGTCATGATTATACCGAATAATCTCTGGTCATAACCACACCAAGTCCATCTATGCACGTAAGCCAAAGATGACTTTCATCACAATATATATAAGCATGAGAATGATGACAATGATATAGGCATTAATCAAACAAAAACAAGGATAAATATTAAAGACTTTAAATTTATCCAAATATTATCAATCACTTAATAAGCTCATAATCTAATATTATTAATATTATAACAATATTTTAATCACTTCTTAAACTTATAAACAATTTATTTCAATTGTTTACACTTTATCAAATAATGCATTTAATCATTCAAAAATGCCATATTCATAAGATTTCATCACCAATGATCAAATCCCTTATCAAAAATCTGCATATACCCTATATAGGATTCCCAAGCCATAAAATTATATTTTCTAATTTTTTTACTTCACATAACATATTTAACTCATTTACTCATAACTAGATTATTTTCATAAAAAATACCAAATCAGTCCCAAAAATATTTCTTTTCTGGAATTTAGCAGAATATAGTCCCATATTGAACATATATTTTTCTCGGAATTTTTAAAATTCATTTACTATTTTTCAAAAATCAATTTCTAATTAATTCCTTAAGAAATTAGCTACCTCAAGTTTAACTCTAAAAATTCTCAAATCATGGCAGGATCTTACACATGTTAACGTGAGCTTCTAGTTTAAATTTCATGGTCATCGGAGTTATAGAATTCCGGTTATAGCATTTTTCGTCGAAAAAATCTAAATATTGAAACAGTCATAACTTGCTCATTTTAAGTCGGAATGAGCTCATTTTTGGACAGGAGGTACTTTATACCATATATTTCCATGTCCCAAAAGGCTGGAATTTTTCTCACAAATTAAGTGGCAGAAAATGCCCTTTTAAATTTCTCAAGGCGAGAGTTATTTAGTACTTTGCGCTTTTGACTCTTTTGCTAAAATCACCATCACACGAAAATCACAACACACCTTTCCAATGATTCCACTTGAATAAGTTAGAAAACTCATAGATCTAACTCTAAAACTTGACCACACTCAAAATTTTGAAATATAATAGGAGATATGGTCAATTGAATTTCATGTTCCATTTTCACCAAAATCTGATTTTCAACCCTTTGTGATTTCTAAGAAACTTTCATGTTTTGACATAATAACCAACATAACTCATCATAACACTTACTAATACTACATATATCCATGATTTTCATCAGTCCAATACTTTTATTATGACTTTCATCATAATCCACGTAAACAGATCATTTCCACAATTTAATAAGGAATGAAATACAAAGGATCATTCACCATGCATGTGGTAATCCACATAGACAGGTTATTTCAATAGAATAATAAAGAATGGAATAACAGAAGAATTCACCATGCATGCGATAGATCGCACAGATAGGTTATTCCCAACAGAATAATAAATAATGGAACCAAGTCATGCTTAAACGCACAGACAGGATATTCCGACAGGATAATAAAGAATGGAACCAGGTCCGGCGTAAATGCACGCATGGGATATTCCAACGAATAATAAATAATGGAACCAGTCCGGTAAACGCGATGCATGGATATTCCGACAAAATAATAAAAGAACGGAATAATAGAAGAATTTCACCATGTATGCGATGCTTGCAGATAAACAAAGTTATTCCAACATAATAATGAAGAATGGAATAATGTAAGAATTTCACCATATATGCGGTGCCATTATAAATAGGTTATTCCAACATAATAATGAAGAATGGAATAACAACTCTTACGAGTATTGAAAGAAAATAATTCTCTTCATGAATACGAAAATAATAATACCCCTTACCTTTAGAAAAAGCTGGATATTGGAAAAGTGAAGTAGCGAATACTTTTCTTCTTTCTCTCTATAGTTTCTCTCTAGAGTTTCATTGAATTCGTAAGAAATAATAAAGGAATGAGCTTCTATTTATAGAAGAACTGAGAGTGGCTCTTGGTCTTAACGAAGGGTCAAAATGACTCTTGGTAATATTGAAGAGACAACTACTATTTGCGAAGGGGCAATTAACTCTTGGAACACCGAAGAGGCAAATAACTCTTGGAAAACTGAAGGGACAAATAAGTCTTGAAAAACTGAAAGGACAAGTTGAAATTCTATAATTAAGCACACCTAAAGGGGGTGAATATGTGTAAATACTCAAAAGTGATCTATAGTGGCTAATTTTTAAAGTTTACTATAGCAAGCTATAATTGGACAGTCTAACCCTGTTCGTATTAGTTATGGTCTTTGTCTGTTATAAACGGAAAGCTAATACCTGTCCGTATTAGTATAAAATTTTTCCGACGTAAACCAAAATCTATAATTTTTTAAAGCATATAACAAAAGTAAAAACGATAAAAAGACGCTAAGATTTTTACGTGGTTCACCCTTCTATCATCTACTCTAGTGGCTAATCCACGTCCAATACCAACTAGTATTGGAGACACTTTTTTATTAAACTTAATATTCAATTAAATACAATAAAAATAACTCCCTGTTCAAAAAAAGCTTTCCACTGTGATGGACACCTCTGCCCCTTTTGCACCACTGCAACCTTTCTCACCACTGAGAACTTTGCACCTCTGCAACCTTGAAAGCTTCCTTTGAACAGGCCCTATCTACGGCTAGATAGACCAAACCCAACAGGACTTGAACTCAGATTACAAAGAATTTTGAATACAATGAGCTCTTAGTTTTCAGCTAAGAAGAATTAATAATCAGTACAATATATAGCTGAAAATAGCTTTGGTAGACTTTGGACTTTTTCAGATATATCTTCAACAGTACTGAACTAATATTAGCTTCAAGTCTCTTTTCTTGTGTCCCTTTTTTTTCAATAAGAAGATATATATATATATATATATATATATATATATATATATATATATACATGCAAAGCTAACGGCTATATCTTTTTGTTAGCAAAATATCCTTAACCAATATATTTTTTATCATCAGATATAGACCAACGGATATAAAAGAAGATGTTAGCATAAATAACTCATATCACAGTTGGTATAGAGATAGGATTTCAACAAATAATAGATAACTATCAAATAAAAGATTTGAAATCCAAGTCAAAGAAAAATAGCTAAAAACAAGGAGAGAAGGAGTCCAAAAATGCTCAATCAATATAGTTCCATTTACAAGGACTCTTAATCAAATAACAGATAGCAAGATATATTTAAGGAAATCCTCATTAATAATTAATTACTTCCTGAGACCAATATGTATTAACACATTTAACAAACTTGAGCCAACCAAGAATTTACTTTATAATATATATAAACCAACCCAAGTAATTAAGTAGTTACATAAAATCAAATCAATTTTAAACAGCCCAAGCAATTAAAATAAAATACAAGCCCAAAAATATTGTCATCATTAAAATCATAAAAGATATAAACCAACAGAAGTTACTATTAAAACTTTAAATCAAAGATCCATATTGATTTACTATTATAATTTAAACCAACGGTCTGAAAAATTAGCATATCTCCTCATGGAATAATATTGTACCCAAAAATGATTTGGACCGAAAAGAAATATATTTTTTAGGTGAATAATACCCCGTGAATAGTAACTCGTGAATAATAACTCGTGAATAGTAACTCATGAATAGTACTCCGACATGAAAAGTGCCCCGAATACCCAATTAAACAATATAACCTCCAGACATCAATTATTATCAAAATAAATGTTGATTTCTATTAACACAAATAATTTCAACACAATGGAACTATCAAATTCATCTTTAATCAACATGAACTTATTCATCATTAATATTATAACTCACAATATTTAATAACCGTGTCGTTCCTGGAAAGAGGGCTTTCCAATAAGGATTTCTCCTATTATGCGCATTGATTAGGTGACCAAACCTCTCCAGCGATGAACTTCTAGATATTGTAAATATTGCAATTTAATAATATGAATAACTTTGTCGTCTCAATTATTGATTTAATAATATATCATATTATGCGAGATGATAATCGTGACAATAATCGAATCAATAATATGAGAGATATGATGCGTGATTCTTTGTAGCAATAATTGAGTATAAGCTGAGTGACTTCTCATGTAAGCATCAATACCCATACAGGTGTGTCTTCTTATGCAACCACGCCAGATTCATCGTACTTTTACTACCGGGTAGTTCAACAGCTTTTAACGGTAACATCACTGTTATATTTATAAAAGATAATTCTGTCATTTTCTAAATACGACAATACTTCCGTTGTGGGTTTGTTAATGATTGTACCATCGTACGGATATTCCCGACAAAAAGAATATTCCCCGACCAAACGAATATTTTATAACAACTTGCATATTTTGAAAAAATTATAAATACTACCCACAACTATAACATTATACCAAATCCACACCATAATATTAAAAAAAAATTCGAGAAAATTAAATCTTTATTCATAAAATTTGGGGTCTTACACAAATCGCATCTATGCCTTGAGAAACCTTGGAAAAACCAGTAACGAAATTTATGGTAATGTGTTCCCACTTCTATTCTGGAATTTTAAGTGGTTGCAATGGACCTTTTGGCACTTGATGCTCCGCCTTGACTCGTTGACACGTTAAACACCTTGAGATAAACTGATGATAACCAGTTAAGCCGAGAAAGCTATGTACTTCGGTCACTGACTTAGGTTGCTCCCAGCTTTAAATTGCTTCAATCTTTGCCGGGTCAATAGATATTCCTTGATTTGATATCACGTGCCCAAGGAATGCTACTTCCTCAAGCCAGAACTCACACTTCTTCAACTTTGCATAAATCTTGTTTTCACGAAGCTTTTGGAGTATCAGCATCAAGTATTGCTCATGATCTTCACGGCTTTTGGAGTAAATGAGGATGTCATCAATAAAGACAACCATAAAATGATCCAAATATTCCTTGAATACTCGATTCATCATATCCATGAAGGCAGCAGGAGCATTAGTCAATCCAAAAGACATGACTAAGAATTAGTAATGCATGTACCGAGTTCTGAAAGCAGTCTTTAGAATGTCATCAGTTTTAATCTTTAACTGATGATATCCAGAACGAAGATCGATCTTTGAAAAAAATTTGGCTCCTTGCAACTAATCGAACAGGTCATCAATGCGTGGCAATGGGTACCTATTTTTGATGGTGACATGATTCAACTCCCGATAATCAATACAAATTTGCATACTTCCATCTTTCTTCTTTACGAATAGAACATGAGCACCCCAAGGAGACGTACTAGGAAGAATGAAACCGATGTCTAACAATTCCTGCAGTTGGGTCTTTAACTCCTGAAGTTCAATATGAGCCATTCGATATGGGGCTTTGGAAATTGGTTTTGTACCAGGTTCAAGGTTAATACAAAATTTGATTTCTCGCTCTGGGGGTAGGCCAGGAAGTTCTTCAGAGAATACGTCAGGAAATTTATTAACAATAGAAATATCATTCAAATCTGACGTATTTTTGTTTAAATCCGTGACATGGGCTAAGAAAGCTTGACATCTATTTTTCAATAAATGAATAGCTTTATGGCTTGATATGACAGTGATTGACTTTAGTGGTTTGGTTGCTTGAATTTGCGTAATAGGTTGGTTAGGAATATGAAAACTAATAACCTTACGAAAATAATCAATTTTAGCATAATGAGTAGTTAACCAATCAATTCCTAGAATCACATCGAATGCAAGTATTTTCAAAGAGAAAAGATCGACAGGTAACGTGCGGTTGCCAATTTGAATCAAACAAGACTTATAAATAGTGGATGTAATGAAGGTTTCTCCCAACGGAGTTTCAACAGATAAGTCAAAGTCTAATTTCTCCGGAGTTAAATTTAAAAGCAGGAGAAAAAAAAAGAATATGTAGAACCGGTACCAAATAACTTATAGACTTTACTAGAGTTTATTATTAGATTACCCGTGATAACCTCATCCGTGTTCCTCACTTTTTGGGAGGTCACGACAAACGCTCTCCCTTGAACTACTGGCTTTGACTTGTCTAGGATGACATTTGGTGTCACCATCCCAACTGGACTTGGCTACACTGCACTACAA
The DNA here is from genome assembly GCA_020205605.1 of Panax ginseng. NCBI lineage: Eukaryota > Viridiplantae > Streptophyta > Magnoliopsida > Apiales > Araliaceae > Panax > Panax ginseng. The sequence continues at coordinate 181,772,138 of CM035132.1, forward strand.
AATTGAGATAGGTAACCTTCTCTTTCGCAATTGTAACATGTTTTGGACTGCTGCGTACAATTTGGACTGATGTGTCCCTCCCCTCCGTATTTGAAGCATACTATCGGTGGTCGTTCTCCTTCTTTAACAACGGGTTCTGATGCTGACGTCTTTCCATCATTATTGAATCTCCTCTTTTTGAAATTTCAACTTCTATTATCTTGGCCATGATTACCACCGAAGTGGTTACCATTTCTGGCATGTTGATTCCCTCCATGTTTGTTGTCACCGCTTCAATGACTGCTACCACTGGTATTATCATTTTGTCGGCTGCTCTCTCTTGGTTGGGTTGAATCATTATCGCGCTACAATAATTGAGCCCTATTTACAACATCTAAATACAAACACAGTTTATGAGAAATGAGGTATTGATGTATTTTGGGCTTCAAACCTCGCAGGAACATTCGTGTCATACGCTCCTCATTATCAACCAAATGGGATGTAAATCGGGATAACTATGCAAATTTAGCCTCGTATTGCAATACTGTCATATTATTTTGCTCCAGCTTAATGAATTCAACCTCCTTCATGTGACGAATACTTTCGGGAAAGTACTTGTCGTTGAACAATTCTTGGAACTTCTCCCAAGACATCTTGAGTGTGGCAGGCTGGGTACGTTTTATATATTCCCACGAGTAATCTGCCTCTTCACGCAACATAAAGGTGGCGAAGGGAACCTTTTTCTCCTCTAAGCATTCCAAGACATCAAATATCTTGGTGATCTGCTTTATCCACGTATCTGCCTTAAGTGGTTCTGGCTTTCTCAAAAACTCCGGTGGTCCCAGCTCCTTGAACTGCTTAGCGGTGACCATCCGTGAGTTGCCAGTGTTTCCACCTATATTTTGGATAGGAGTCTCTCTCGCCTGATGTTGCATGAATTGCAGAAAGCCTCTGAACATTCTGTCGTTCATCATTTGGTCGGTGTTATTATTTACCTGAGGATTATTGCCTTCTTGATGCACATTATCCTGGGTATTGATCTGTGGTGACTCAATGGTCTCCCGTGCTCCATTGTTTATCTCAACATTCTCGGATGTCATTTTCAAACACTGCCACAAAACAAGGGTTAATTGACATACCACATATTATCCCTATATTCTGATCGACTAATTAAATAATAAACTTAGGAAGGTCATACTAGCGAAGGATTTTCTCGTCTCTCCCCCTAGTTCTATTTTCACATCTTAGCCAGGGATCATATCCCTAAGCTTTGATACAAACTGTAACGCCCCCAAAATAGGTATACATCACCCATTTTGAGTCGCCAAATACATGGTACAAAACTCAAATACAAACTTAATTTATAAAATTGTTAAGTGTCGTGCAGAATACAACAAAACATAAGTTGTTAGTTTTAATACAAATATTGTCTCCTAGACTATATCCAAACTCAAATTCAATTCTCATTACAATTATTATCACACTATTTCACAGAATAGCGAGGACTACTAAAGCAATCATCTGGACCGTCACTCCATTCCCTGACTAGTCCCAGCTATATTCTCATTTCCTGAAGAGAACGGTGAAAGAAAAGGGTGAGCTCAACTAGCCCAGTAAGATATATTATGACTAAGATAATGCAGAATAAATTATCCTTAGCCTTCAATAGTATAACAACTGATAGAATACAATAGAAAACAAGTTTTAGATCAACAACTACAGCAGAATAAGTAATCCATTAGAAGAGTCAAGTAGAGCATGATATCTACTATCTTCTATGATTTAAAAGTTTATCATCAATTTTATCATTTGAGACTCAAATTTTAATAAATAATCCACATCACTGAATTATCCATGCACTACGGGCCAAGGATATTCATTAATATCACGACTATGAATTATCCATGCACTATGGGCCAAGGATATTCGTGTTTTCACCAATGGTCATGAACATGCAAAACAACAATTCATCTTTGCACCCTTGGCCGAAGAGAATGCATGGTCATGATCATACCAACAACTGTCCACCAATGCACTACGGGCCAATGAGTACTTTTATCACATCATTTGTAACATTACAGGTCATGATTACACCGAATAATCCCTGGTCATAATCATAACAATCAACAGTTCATGCCTGGGCCGAAGATGACTTTCATCACAATATAAGCATGAGAATGATGACAATGATATAAAAATTCAGTCAAACGAGATCAATGATAAATATTAAAGATTTTAAATTTATCCAAAGTTTAAAAACGTTCAAATGGTCAACATGATACTGCTTTTTGGAGTAAAATTCAAGAGTAATATTGTATCAAAAATAATTTGGACAGAAAAAAAATCTATTTCTGTCATGAATAGTACCCCGGGTGAATAGTACCCGAATGAATAGTACCTTGTGAATAGTACCCCGTGAATAGTACTCTAGCATAAAAAGGTTAAAATTTATCAAGAATGCTCAGAATAATATTTTTATGAAAAGATACTGGATGAAGCGCAAATATCAAGGATATTCTACTAATTTCATGGAGTATAAAAGCCAAAACTAAACAAAATGAGTGTAGAATTCAAAATCTGAAACGAAATAATATTACTTACATACTATAGAGTATGAAAGAAAATATTATTTCTTACGAATATTGAACAAAAATAACATCCCTTACAAATGTTTAACGAAAATAATATTCCTTATGAATATTGAACGAAGATAATATTCCTTACGAATATTAAATGAAGATAATATTTCTTGCGAATATTGAACGAAATAAAATTTCTTACGAATACGAAAAATAATATCATAAGCGAATATGAAATGAATAATACCCCTTACCTTAAAAAAGAGAGTATTCCAACTGGTATAACGGGAATATTCTTGAAGAAAATTTTCACTATTTTTTATACTCAAAGCTTCCTAAAACTCGAAAGAAATATGCTCAATATTATAGAAGAAGAATTCTCTGATTCTGGTGTGATTTTCAATTCTAAACTAAGCATCCTATTTATAGGAGAATGGAAAGGATACTATTTGAATTTAAAAATCATGTACTGAACAGGAATCGTTCACGGAGGCTCAACCGATCGGCTGAAAATTTCTGACTTTACTATGCAAACACTATGCAGACACTATGCATACTAAAATATAATATATTCTATTTTTCATAAAAAATAAAACTAATTATAATATATATATATATATATACATTCCCTCCCTTCCCCGGTTAACTTCCCCCCCCCCCCATTTCCATTCATTTCATCACACGTAGGCCCTATCCATGCCATCATCACATGTGGGCTCCACCTCTTATAATGAATAACTTTCTACCGATTATTTTAAAAAATGAGTAAGTGAGGGTCCATATAATAAGTAAAATTTATAACAAATACTTCATAAAAATCCCCTCAATATTTTTAACAAAATTTATTCATCATTATTATAAATTCCCAGGAAAGAGGGGGTTTTCCGATAACCAAACCCCTTTTCTCGACAGAACTTTCTAGATATTGTTAATTATGTAAATAATAATATGAATAACTTGTCATCTCAATTATTGATTTAATAATATAATATATTATAAAAATAATTGAATCAAATAACGTGAGATACTATGCATCAATGACTGTAGCAATAATTGAATAAAACCGAGTTACTTCTCACGTAAGCATCAATAATCAATACCGTGTGCTACTATAAATGAACGCGTATTACTGTACTTTTATCACCGGGTATTTCAACAGTTAACGGTAAAACTTCCGCCATTATTTTCATAAAAAGATATTTCTGTCATTTTCTAACTCTGACAATAATTCTATTATGGGGTCCACCAATGATTGTGCCATCGTACAAATATTCCCTATTAAAATGAATATTCCCCGATTAATCGAATATTTTATAACAATTTTGTAAATATTACCCACAATTATAACATTATATCAAATTCACATCATAATATTCAAAAATATAGTTCAAGAAAAAATTAATCTTTATTCATGAAAGTTGGGGTCTTACAAAAGGCCTATACATTCAATCAGCGATGATGAGGTACAAGAAGCTCAGTCAACTGATGTTGAAATGTCAACCAACAAACTAGAAAAGAAGATCAAAATCGAGAAAGATGACAACTTTACGCCTTCAAATTAATTTGAACCATTATCTCATTTTACTACGTGACTTGGTTGTTTTAAAATTTAGAAATTTCTAAAGACTTTTAGTATAATCATATTTAAGTTTTTAATTTGGATTATTTGGATGAAACCTCCTTATTGTTAGATATTATGTAATTTTATCAGATGATTCAATATATTCAACATGATTCTGACATCTTACATAATATAAACCAACACAAAAATAATAATAGAAAACTGATTATTTGGTCATTAAAAATAAAATACTATCTTATTTATATAATATAATAATACTCTGTTATGACATAAACAATGTGACCATGTCTGTTATGAAAAAAACAATGAGAATATATATGCCTGTTACAAAAACAATGTGATTTATCCCAGTTGTGACAACAATATTTACCTAAGTATGCATGTTAACTAAGTATATTGCATGATGTCAAATACAATAACCAATCAAATTAAACTGAGTAATCAATTCTTGTTCGGCTAATTAAATAAGATAATTAAAACTAAAATAAAAGTTGACTTATAAGTAATTAATTTTCTTATTCTATTATAATTAATAATATTAAATATAAGTAAGACCAAATAAAGGTCTTCTTCTTTGGAAGAGTTTGAAGAAAGTAATTGTTTTGGAATTGTTAATATAATATAAAATTTGAACACATAAATAGCTAACCCAATAAACATGATTTGGGGTTTCCTAACTTATTACTAATGTATTTTCATACATTTTATGTCATTGCAAACCAATTATTATTTTTTAATTTCTCTTAAAATTATTAGCCGACTTTAGTTAATATGTAATAAAAAATTTCAAATAAAATTAATTAACGTCTATCTACCATTCAAAACAAAAATTCTTATTTAAATAAAAAAATTGTACTTAAATTATAAACCTCTCTGAGAACTCTAACCCAACGCTTCCCCCCCCCCCCTCCTCAAATCTCTCCCTACAACCACAAAAAGTAATCCCCTAAACCTCCTAAACAAAAGGCTCTCATGATCCCTAACCATAATTTAGGTAATATTCCTCTTCATCGCCATCAATCTAGACTCTAATTTGCATATATTGTTGCAAGCAACAGCAACCTTCCTCCTGACCATATCTCCTTCACTTCCACCTTCGATTTTCAATGGTTGCTCTAATCTTTGGAAGTACATGTATCTATAAGACTTATTTTTATTTATGTGTAATATGTACATTTATGTTTTTATTGTGTGGTAAAACAAATTATTTACTTATGGCCAAAGATCGCATTTCAGGATTATATGAGTAAAATAGTGAATTCGATCCTTACCAAGAATTTGATTACATCATGTTTTGTGAAATTGATTGGATGAATTGGTATAACACTATGTAATGTATTCGTTCTTTAATTATAACATTGTGGTATGTGTGACGCCCCCAAAAATGGTATACATCACCCATCTTGGGTCGCCAGAAAATACATTAAAAAAAAATTCATTTATACAACTGTCGTACAAAATACGACAACTCATATACTGTGAGTTTCAATACAAATATTGTTACGTATATAATACGACAATATTCATATTTAAATTATTACAATATCATATAAAGTACAGCAGCAAATATTTTAAGTCCCCGAAGGAACATGAGAAGATTTATGTCCTCCTCATTCTAATGGAATGCATCTTTGACGCTTCCAAATTCGAGTTTGCCTCACCCTATTATTGTTCACCAAAATTAAATATTAAATGATGTATAAAATATGTCACACACATTTTAAGTTCTCAGTACAATTATTATGCCACACCGTTTCATAATTTAATTAAACATGACTAATTCAGATCACCACTTTATACTCATGTTCTCTCTCTAGTCTCAAATTACACACTTTTATTACACAGAAAGGGGTGGTGAAGTAAAAGGGTGAGCACAAATAGCCCAGTAAAGAATATCATGACTTAAGATAATTAAATTATCAATAGCCTTCATCAATAATAATTCAGATATTTAGAACATATGGTAGAAGTTAAAAGTTTTCAACCATAATAGCAGCGGAATCAACAATCCATTAGAAGAGTCAAGTAGAACATAATGTCTACTATCTCTTCTAGATTAACAATCCATCGTTAATATTTCATTCCTGTAATACTCATCAATAGTTCTTTGTTATACCCAAGACAAAGAGAACTCTCATCACCTGTCTTCACTTGAACCACCACAGATTATAATTAAATTCACAATTCATATTTATAATCAGGTAAATCAACAATTCATACAATTGTAAAACCAATAACCAACAGTCCATCTTTGCACTACAGGCCAAAGATATACAATTGTAAAACCAATAATGCTGAGACTCAGCTTAATAGTATCACGACCACGAATTATCCATGCACTACGGGCCAAGGATATTCGTGTTTTCAATTACGGTCATGATTATACAGAATAATCTCTGGTCATAATCATACCAAGTCCATCTATGGACTATGGACCAAAGATGACTTTTACCACATCATTTGTAACATTACGGTCATGATTATACCGACCAATCCCTGATTATAATCATACCAAGTCCATCTATGCACTACTGGCCATACATGACTTTCAACACAATATAAGCATGAGAATGACGACAATGATATATATAATGAATAAACATAAATCATAAGAATAATAAGATAACGTAGATCTTAGTAATTTTCAACTTAAATAATAGATGAATCACAAACTATTAAGGATATTCTAATCCTTTCAGGACTTTTCATCATTTAATGATAAAATGAATAAACGAATAATAATATCTTACCATAACATGGAGTATGAAAGAAAATGATATTTCTTTTACCATAAAAATGATACCCTCTTACCACAATAATGATATCCCTTACCTTAACATGTTACTTGATTCTGCTTTCTGTGAAATTGATCAACTTAAACAATGCTTGCATTCCTTATCTACACTTGGAGTAATCTTCCCCTCAATAGAAAATACTCACAATATTATAATCACAATATTGTAGTAAAAGAATTTAATATTTTTAGTATAGTGATGGTGTATTTTTAGTTGCTCAACCGGGCAAACTATTTATACTGAAAATTTAGTAAACAGCTAGCACACCCGCTTTGACAAAATAACCAAATGAGGTATATAATTATCGTAGTGAAATTTATGATCCCACAGAGAAAATTAAACCAACTTATACACGTTTTAATAAAATTTGTTCAATAATAGAGTTGTGGTCCATACTACTTTAGTAAAAGTAGAGTGTCGGCAAGTCCTGCCAAACTTACTTTTGTAAAAAGAAAATAATTGAACAACCATTTGTATATCATACTTATCTTTAATCAACACCTTTTATTCATCAATTATTTACACATTTTTAATCTTTCAATAATTATTCACAATTATTAACATAGACCCACAATACTTCCAACTGGTATAATTATATCATATCAAATAATATGAGTCACTGTGCAATAACTACTGTGACAATTATTGAATAAAAGACTGAGTGACTTCTTACGTAATTAAGAATCAATAATATAAATCACTGTGCAATAACTACTGTGACAATTATTGAATAAAATACTGAATGGCTTCTTACGTAAGAATCAAAACAATACCTTTAAATTTTATTAAAAGTAAGGATCAACATCAAATCATATTTATCTCGAATAACATATAAATCAACTAATAATTCATTATTCATTTAAGTTGTCTTTATTTATCGCATTATATCATTATATTTAATAATTTTCATATTTTACAACTTAGAACAACATCCTTTATCGTCGAAAACACTACACGTTGCATACGTACATGCCCGACGTCCTCCGATTGCCTCTGAATGCACAACAGTTCCTAAAATAGCCATTTTAGGCATTGATACCGACCTCAAATCTAAAGACATAAAGCATGAAAGTTTTAGGTCTACTCGTTATCTTTCTAAATCATCCTGAATCACCTCAATCGGAGTTTGTATGGAAAAGTTATGCCCAATTTTCTAAAGGACATCTGGATAGATTTTGGCTTAACACTTGACCAGTGCCTAGGCGCCCAACTTTGGCCCTGGGCAAGCGCCTAGGCACCCAAGAACAGATTCTAAGCACCAATCCTAGTGCCTAGGTGCTCAACCTTTGGCACTTAACTCTAATTTTCCAGATTTTGCAACTTTTGACACATATACTTCAAATCTTCATAACTTCTTCATCCGTTATCGGAATTAGTCCGTTTTTGAGGCTATGGAAAGCTTGTAACATGCTCTACAAAACCCCCATGATTTCATAATTTTTTAGATTCATTAATTATTCCAAAATTTGGCTCCAAAGTCCCCCAAGACTAAGTTTTTCATCGTTTAACATGTTTTACGAAAACTTTCATCACAACATCAATTTAATTCATTTTTAGTTCTTTCAAATTAGAATATTTCCATAACTTCTTAATCTATAGATCCTCCTCCTCAGAGTTTACACATAAATCAATCATCAACACTTTTACAAGTTTGATTTAAGTCCTCAACATAACTTTTGTTCATCCTCAAACATATGCACAACTTTTTGATCTTAAATTCTATTATGACATGGATTAAACATAAAATCTTTATCATATACTTCCGTATTACTTTGGATCCATCATGATCCCCTATAACCCAACTTTCAAGAAATCAAACTCTTAGAAAAATTAAAGAGATGAAAAGTTTTGGTTTTACCTTTTGATTTCTTATCAATCCTTCATGCTTCCATGGTTTCATCTTCTTCTTTCTTCCTTTCTTCCTTTCTTTCTTTCTTTCTTTCTTTCTCTTCTCTCTTTTCTCTCTTTTATTTTACTGAAGATTGGCTATGGGAGGATGTAATGAAGGAGAGGGTTGATGGCTCTTCTCTTCTCTTCTCTCTCTCTCTCTCTCTTCCTTCTCTTCCCTCCCTCTCTCTCTTTTCTGGAAACATGGTGCGGGAGTAATCCCCTCCCAAGAGAAGGCTGAAGAGAATGATTTATTAGGCTTAATAATTTGGCCATTATTCTTCCCTCATGTCCCACAAAATAAATGGTCCAATCAGCAAAATGTTAGGAAAGAAATTGGGGAAAGGCTTGGAAGTATCAGCAATCATCCTTCCCTTATCCGCCTTATCCGCCCATGTGACCACATTCTATAAGTTTAATATCTCCTCTTTTATTTACTCACTTATCCATTTAATTGTCCTTTTGACCATTTATTCATTTAACATTTTACAGTTTTAGAATAATAATCATAAATTAAATTAGACTTTTATTTTATAAAAGTCGAGATTTTACAATCACCCCACCTTATGAAATTTTGCCCTCGAAATTTATGTACCTGGTAGTTCGAAGAGATGAGAATTTCAAATTCTAGCTCACAGGCTACTTCCTCTGTCTCATGGTTCATCCATTGCTCAATTCCTATATTTCAGATATCATTCTAGAATACAGTTTCAAAACAGGGGTTAATTGACATGTCACATATTATCCCTATATTCTGACCGACCACTTAAATAACAAATAAACTTAGATAGGTCATACTAGCGAAGGATTTACTCGTCTCTCCCTTTCTAGTTCTAGTCTCACATCTCAGCCAGGGATCATATCCCTAAGTTTTGATACCAACTGTGACGCCCCCAAAATAGGTATACATCACCCATCTTGGGTCGCCAGAAAATACACTAAAAAAAACTTCATTTATACAACTGTCGTACAAAATACGACAACTCATATACTGTGAGTTTCAATACAAATATTTTTACGTATATAATACGACAATATTCATATTTAAATTATTACAATACCATATAAAGTACAGCAGCAAATATTTTAAGTCCCCGAAGGAACATGAGAAGATTTCTGTCCTCATTATAATGAAATGCATCTTTGACGCTTCCAAATTCGAGTTCACCTCAACCTATTATTGTTCACCAAAATTAAATATTAAATGATGTATAAAATATGTCACACACATTTTAAGTTCTCAGTACAGTTATTATGCCACACTGTTTTATAATTTTATTAGGCTTGTGACTAATTCGTATCACCACTTTATACCCATGTTCTCTCTGCTAGTCCCAGCTACACTTTTATTACCTGAAAGGGGTGGTGAAGTAAAAGGGTGAGCACAAATAGCCCAGTAAAGAATATCATGACTTAAGATAATTAAATTATCAATAGCCTTCATCAATAATAATTCAGATATTTAGAACATATGGTAGAAGTTAAAAGTTTTCAACCATAATAGCAGCGGAATCAACAATCTATTAGAAGAGTCAAGTAGAACATAATGTCTACTATCTCTTCTAGATTAAAAGTCCATCATTAATATTTCATTCATGTAATACTCATCAATAGTTCTTTGTTATACCCAAGACAAAGAGAACTCTCATCACCCGTCTTCACTTGAACCACCACAGATTATAATTAAATTCACAATTCATATTTATAATCAGGTAAATCAACAGTTCATACAACTGTAAAACCAATAACCAACAGTCCATCTTTGCACTATAGGCCAAAGATATACAACTGTAAAACCAATAATGCTGAGACTCAGCTTAATAGTATCACGGCCACGAATTATTCATGCACTACGGGCCACGGATATTCGTGTTTTCAATTACAGTCATGATTATACCGAATAATCCCTGGTCATAATCATACCAAGTCCATCTATGCACTACGGGCCAAAGGTGAATTTTACCACATCATTTGTAACATTACGATCATGATTATACCGAACAATTCCTGATCATAATCATACCAAGTCCGTCTATGCACTACTGGCCATAGATGACTTTCAACACAATATAAGCATGAGAATGATGACAATGATATTTATAATGAATAAACATAAATCATCAAAATAATAAGATAACATAGATCTTAATGATTTTTAACTTAAATAATAGATGAATCACGAACTATTAAGGATATTCTAATGCTTTTAGGACTTTTCACCATTTAATGATAAACTGAATAAACAAATAATAATATCTTACCATAACATGGAGTATGAAAGAAAATGATATTCCTTTTACCATAAAAATGATACCCTCTTACCATAATAATGATATCCCTTACCTTAACATGTGACTTGATTCTGCTTTCTGTGAAATTGATCAACTTAAACAATGCTTGCATTCCTTATCTACACTTGGAGTAACCTTCCCCTCAACAGAAAATACTCACAATATTATAATTACAATATTGTAGTAAAAGAATTTTATATTTTTAGTGTAGTGATGGTGTATTTTAGTTGCTCAACCGGGTAACCTATTTATACTGAAAATTTAGTAACAGCTAGCACACCCGCTTTGACAAAATAACCAAATGAGGTATATAATAATGGTAGTGGAATTTATGGTCCCACAGAGAAAATTAAACCAACTTGTACACGTTTTAATAAAATTTGTTCAATAATAGAGTTGTGGTCCATACTACTTTAGTAAAAGTAGAGTGTCGGCAAGTCCTGCCAAACTTACTTTTGTAAAAAAAATAATTGAACAACCATCTGTATATCATACTTATCTTTAATCAACACCTTTTATTCATCAATTATTTACACACATTTTTAACCATTATTTGTTACATTATAAATATTTTTATCAATAAATTATATATATATATATATATATATATATATATATATATATATATATATACTCACACACACACACATATGTTATATAATGTCACAGGTTTAGTGATCAGATTAATTCTATACTTGGATATATATTTGCGCACAAAACTTTTATTCAACACTATGTAACATATGCTATCAAAATTTGGTCGTCGCACAACAATCTACCATCTTCTTATTATATTTTAATTTATTAATGTATGTATAAATTTATTATTTACAAAATGAATAATACCGCCGCAACGCGCGTGTTTGTATCTAGTTGTGATCTAATATCAAGTTATTTTTATTGCTAGACCAAAAAACTTAAATACGTCTTATTTATATTATATACCGATACTGAACTCATTGTTTAGTCTTACGGATGATCATTAAACTCAAATGCATCTAATTCTTTTCTTCTTAATCATCCATTTTATTTTATTTTTTTTTATTTTTTTATTTTTTATTTTTTATTTTAGAGTTCAAAATGAAACTTTTTTTGGGAACTGGAGCAACAAACAAATGCCAAAACTAAGGAAAAAGTTAAGCATTTGATAGTTTTTAAATAATACAATCTAAATATTGTAACGCTCGAGATCGTGAAGTATCTTTGTAATAAGATTTTTAATATTTGTTAAATAAAATAAATATTTTGATAGAATAAATTATGTGTTATGAGTTTATAGGTCTATTAATGACCTAGTTTACGTGTTACGTGACTAAGTATCAGTGTTGGGAATTTTCTCTAAATTTTCTGGGAAAAAAACACAAAAATCATTATTCATAAAACGCAGAAAACATTTTTTTTGTGTTTTTGAACTTTTCGAATTACGTCATAGCGTTTATTTGGAAAAGAGGAGAGACGAAACCTCCAATAAAAATATTTTTATTAGAAAAGACGTAAAATCATTATTCACGCTAAAAATGCAACTTCATTTTTTTGAGTATTCGAATCACGTCATAACGTTTATTCAGGAAAGGAAGACGTAATCTCAAATAAAATCTATAAATAAAATTTTCGCAATTTCACGGTTTGGTGAATCAAGCGGGTTAGGAAAAACCTACATAGAAGACTAACTAGGGTTAGACTAATGGACTAGTTAATTTACTAGCCTAAGTATTAATTTAATTAAAAGCCCATGCAAAAATAATTAAATGAAGAGTCCATGTATGAATTAATTAAAGTCCAATGGCATTATTATTAGAGGCCTAATGGTTTGCCCACGCTAAATGGTAAAAAGCCCAAAGTAAGCCAAGATCCAAGCCCAAATTTAATAAAAAGTCAAACTTAGTCAATATTTCGACAAATGTGTTGCCCAAGCTTTGAATAGTAACCAAATGAAAGAAAGATAGATGAAAAGCAACTAAAGGGAAAAGGGGATCCAGCCAAGGGAGATGAAGGAGACCAAGTGGGGCCTCTAAATTTCCCATATGTGAGAAATTAAAGGCTTAACAAAGCTAGCTTAAGGGATAAGTCTTGGGATATAAATATCTTGCCCACCTTTAGTTAGTTAGTTGTGGTTAATTAGCCTTACCTTAGAGCATGCTTAAGTTAGGAGTAGGGGTAATGCCTATTATACCCTAACCTTTGGTTTGCCTATAAAGGAGCTAAATCAAGAATACTAGGAATCCTTTGTCCATTCCATTTATTTTCGTAAGAGAGAAAAGGGAGAGGAAAAAGAGCAAGAGTGAATAGAGAGAGAGAGAGAGAGAATGAAAGAGCACGGGCAGAAGAATGAAGGAAAAGAGGATCAAGGTCATCATCTTTAATCACCTAGAAAAGAACTATAAGAGTATGCCATATAACCCTAACTTCTACTTCATCATTTAATGTCTTCTACTATGCTTAGTTGTTAGTGGTTATTGATATTTTTATGGAAGATCATGAAGGATCTTGGAGAAATAAGGATGTGTGTAGTTTAAATGTCTTAAACTACTTGTTTATATGCATAAAAAGTGAAAACGAGAGTTAAGAACGTACGCTCAAGCGACTTTAATTTGGACTCATAAAAAAAGTTGTTTGTGTATTGTTTATAAAATCCAGAAAGAAGAAATTTAGTTAAGGAAGTTATGGAAAAGCTCCAAGTGGAACGAAGATGCCATAATGAAGTTATGGAGAAATTTTTCGTAAAAGACGTTAAGTGATGAAAACTCTTGTTTGGTACGAATTTCGTGCTAAGTTTGCGGATAATAAACACTTCCGGAAGATTCCAATTTTTTTAGGGGTTTTAGAGTTCATGGAAAAATATGAACCGCAGGCTCGACAACGAGCTTAATCCGACTTCGGATGATTGACTTCTGATGATTTGAAATTTTAATGTTAAAACAATTTTTTGACCAAAGAAATGAGGTTATGAAGGAATTTTGTGTCAATTTTTAGGCTTGTTAGATAATCGGAAAAGTTATTCCGTTTGGGGTACTTGGAGTATGTTATACGAGCTTTAATATGGCTCAAGAATGGACTCATTCCGATAACGAAGGGTCAAGCTATGGCGTTGTAAAGTGGGTACGTCCTTAAGGAAAAAACAACATGTTTCATTTTTTTCATCCAGAGAGTTTAAAGCTAGAGTAGACAATCTACGCGAGTAAATTAACTCCATGCGGATTGTCATCTGAGGAGTTTAAATCTAAAGCGGACACTCAAAACCCATTAGTTTAACTTTGTCGAGATTGGCATATAGGGGTTTTTGAACTAAAGCAGATAGTTCAAACTGTCTGCTTTGTACCAGTAACGTAAGATACAAAATAAAAGTTGGGCCCATTGATTAAATCATCAAAAAAGAACACTAAGAACTAAGAATCTAAAGTTAATGTAAGCCGTAATTAGCATCAACATATGTCTAATTGGTATATGTATATGAACTTAAATGTGTAGGATATTTTGAAGGACGTTTTAGAGTATAAAGTAAAGAATGCATTAGGCAAGTATTCTAACTCTTTTTAACTTTCGTTTGAATGTCAGTTTTTGAGAATATATTCTTATGAATAATCATTATGTATGCTTCGGTTTACACACTATTTATCGATTGTGCAACCTTTAGACTAATTCAAACTCTCTGTTAGTTGTATAAGTGTTCAACTATGTTATAATGCATAAATTGTTTAAACTTTGCTTTGACATAAATTTTTCAAGTTTTAAAGTTCGATATTACATGAATTGTTCGAGATATACGTTAATGCCATTTGTCCCGACTTGACGAAGATTTAAATATTTTATCGGTTTAAAAATAAATCTTTGAAATACTATTGATGTTAGATGGAGCTATGCAACCCGAATTGTTTTGGTACGGTTTAGGATTCAAAAATCTAAGATGAACAACCTTAATATTGGGGTATTTTACGTCGGAAAAATCCCGACAATCCCCTGAGTTGGTCAAACAAACGCATATAGTCGTTTAGTCAGAATGTTGTATAACATAGGGTACAATGGGCTGATCACCCAATGTGCTCGTGAGTCAGATGGTTCATTGTTGAATTACTAACGAACCTTTGTGAAAAATAGAAAAGTTCAAGGTCTTTTGACCACTCAGTAAATCGTTTCAAAATGTTAAATGAAAAGGAATTTATTATTATTATTATTATTATTATTATTATTATTATTATTATTATTATTATTATTATTATTATTATTATTATTATTATTATTCCTATTTATTCGAAATTCTTTCACAACAATTATTTAGTTGTAGAAATAGTAACATGATTCTTGATTTTATTGTTTATTCAACTGTTTATACTTGTTTTTCTTTGTAGCAAAAGCAGATTGAAGGGTCCGGTAAGGACAAAGGAAAAGGAAAGATGGAGTAAAAGATAGTTGTAACTATCTATAATAATTAGAAGTATTGTAATAATTACCTTATACATTATCATGTGATGAAGACTTAAAGGTTTGAGAACCTGGGATTAATTATAGTAAGACGTATTGTAATACTTAGTAGTTGCATTTATATCGTTATTATTATGTTAGATGAGAAGTACCGTGGAGAACCATATTTAAAGGTACTCGGGTTTGGGGGCGTCACAAATACTCCCTCTATTACAAAATTAGAAATATATTTTTACTTTTTTGAGTAGAAATTCCAAAACTCAAAATTGATATAATTTTGTTAGTTTTAAAAATAACAAATATGAGAATTAGTAGTGCTTTATAAGTACTTTACAATTTTTATATTTGTTTTTATTAAAACTAAATAACTTCATATATATCAATTTTAATTTTGAATTTCAGGATTTCGCGAAATGAATTTAAAATGTCAAAATGTATATCTAATATTGGAATGAATGTAGTACTACTATATATGACTATGAATTTCACTACTAGAAAAATAAGAATCACTACAACAAAAAAGGTTATTTCTGACGGAATATTCCGTCGAAATTAAGGATATTCTATCAAGAATATCCTAATTCCGATGGAATAATCAGTCAGAAATTCGGTCAAATATAGGCGCGTTAGAATTAATTCTGTCGATCTTTCGATTGGAAATAACGAACGTCGACGAAAATATTTTCGACCAACTATTCAGTCAAACTTACCTTATCCTCAACAGGATCCAGTCCATCGAAATTATTTGATCGAGGTTAGTCCGCCACATGGCAAAACAGGTAATCGTGTGCGAGCCTTAAGACCGATGGAATTACGTCGAGACTATCCTTATTATGTCGAGCTTAAGGTATTTTTTTTAAATATTTTTTCTGTTTAGGCAATATCCAAGGTAATAACCCACATTTTTGTACCTGGAAACATGCTTTTTTTCTAACAACACATACAACATAACTAGAACTATCCAACAACATGAATATAAATTACCAAGGCCATCAATAATAAAAATTCTCTAATTTTCCATAAGATATACAAAATTGACATGTTAAACTAAAGTAAAGATGAATAAAATATGTCAAACATCAACTAAACGAGAAGTTAAGATGTCAAACATCCCATTAAGCTAAAATAACTAAATATGTCTAACATCAATAAAACTAAAGTAAAGATGTCAAACTAAAGTAATGACAAGGTTTAAACTACAATACGTCAAATGACAACTAACCTACAAAAATTTACATCCCTTTAAGCTAAAACAAACTAAATATGTACTAATCATCTACAAAACTAAGTCATGCCAGTAGTACTACCCCCGGTGTGAAGAGGATCATCGGTCGGGCGTCGACGCTGCTGCTTTGGCGTATGAAAATCGTTGACGTGATCGAAGTGAGCAACCTCTTCAACATTTTCAGCCCGTTCGGGATCATCACCCTGTTGATACAATATAATGTAACTCATTAGTCCATATGATACAATTACAGATAACTAAATGAAAATTAAATAACATGCAGAATACTTGAATTTAAAACGAATAGTAAGGTAACCACCATCCGAACCACCTTGAGGGTTGACTCAACATCGGCCCAAAAGCGTCCATGAATAAGGTAACCACCATCTGAACCACCTAGTCGCGTATTGTGATGAACTGCTTCGGAGGGATACCCGTACTCTCGGTGGTGGCACCAGCTGCAATGTCCTAAGCAAGCTGATGGAGACGAGCACGACTGGGTAGATCCTGACGACGGAATATTTCATCCGTACCAAACCTCCCCAACACCGCCACCATAACCGTCTAGAACATAGTGTCGTCTAAGCTAGCGCCCGTATGTGATGGTCTTACGGGTGCTCTCGGACACAGACACTAGCTAGAGCCTGCAAAAATAAATATAACACGAATAATATTATATTTCACTTTATTCATAAATGAGAATTAAACTAAAATATTATACCTCTAGGTAGTGTATGGGCTGGTATCCTTGGCAACCCCAACACTTTATACCAGTCGATAGTGTTACTGGGAGGATCTTGAGACGTAACCCAAAGAGTCGTCTCCTCATCCTGAGATAAACTAATCTCAAGTAGAGGGATGATGGAATCTAATATCTCGAAATCTCCCCCTAGTAGCCTGCAACTCAGCTATACGCTGGCATTACAGCTTCTCAAACCGGTCTTGTAATTTAATATATGTATATGCGAGTTAACTCAGCATCATTATATAAATTACGTAATATGATCCTAAATAAAAATTATTATAGTAGATGTATTACTCGTATAGCTAATACTACGGGAGACATCGTCGAAGCTGAAATCGAAGCCTTCGGCGTATAGACTATATCCCAAAACTCGACCATAGTAGGAGGTCTACCTTAGCTACTCTGTATGGCCTAAATCATACATTAATTAATATCACATTACCTTACTATAGATCCCAACAATATTAATCCTCACTAAATATAGATACATACTGACTTAACCTCCTGAAACGACTACGATCCAGAAGTATGTACAATCCGGAGCTTGCCTCGATTCTTCTTCATCTGCTCGGACTTTGTCTTAAAGGCAGCATCATCCCAGTATGTACACATGGCCTCCCATGTTGTATCTGATACGGTTGGCGGCTGATGATCTCGTATAGTAGTCCCGGACTGGATGTCAACTACTCGGCTGCCCTCTGCCTCTTCTCGTACAGCCAGCCGACATAGTTCTTCGAGACGTGTGCAATAATATATATACCAGCGTCGTTGTTTACGCCAGAGATGCCCTCCTCATATCTATAATATGTTTATAAAAATTCCATAACGTACGTATCAGTAAAAATTTGAACAATATGTAAATAACTAGGATCAATTTTTTGATTTAACATATGTAATTCGACTTACGTGAAACTCGTGCAACATTGTCACCATAAAGGAGGCATTATATTGCGTGTACTGGCTAAATTGCATGCAACTAGTAGGGAGGTGCTATAACGCCCCAAAATCAAGACTATTTCTCTTATCGATCTTGTGCGTTAACAACTATCTTGTTCTGGTTATCAATAATATAATTGATAAATTTGCGGATAATTTAAAACTTATCTTTCTGTCTTTTTTTCGTTCCTTGAATCGCAACTTTTACGATTCTCTTTTATTTAAAAATTATATTTATTTTATAATTTAGTTTATCAAAGTGATATGAGTATAATATAACTCATTTCTTAGCTTATATCATTTCTTATACAATATCATTTCTATAAGACATTACCGTTTAAGGTAATTGCCAAACTGTATTTCAGTCCTAACACAAACAATCTTCATTTATCGAATAACTCAATATTTACACAATTCTCATTTACACATATCAAAAATCGTCATTTTGATGTAATATAGTTCCTACTTAAAGGAAATAGCTTTCCTGCACACAGGCCACTACTCTGTCATCTGGATAGCAAGAAATCGTGTTGCATATCATACCTGTAAAAAATTATACTTTTGCAAGACTAAGCTCGACAACCCAGCAAATCTAACAGTTTTCATGCTTCATATAACACGTAGTTTCATGCTCAACATATATCTCATAATCCTTTATACCATTCATGCATCATCACTTTAAACAATATATGTTCATATCATATATCACATATGTATTGAGTTCCATAACTCAATAAGCTTAGTCATAAACTGACTTTCACAGTTTATAGCATGTAACATGTAATTCAACATATTCTTAAGGATATCATACAATAACCAATTCATAGAATCACAAAGAAACTGAAAGACTTGTCTTGAATGCCGTTTAATGTTATAACTTATCCGCTTTGTGAAGATACTACATAAATTGAGGATACATACATGCACATATTAGTTCCACATATTAAATTCACATACTTAATGTAAACTAATTAATTTACATTAACTATAATCCTTTGTTCTCATCTTAAAACTATTTCACATTTCTTTAGAAACTTTTGTTTATTATAACCCTTTTTATGCCCAAAAGGGTTCTCTCATAGCTTTAGTATATAAATACTTTACATTTCAAAACATAAACCATTTCTGTCCATTTGTAGAAATATTTCTTGCCTCTATTTATAAACTTGGGACTATATGACTTATAAATAGCTTTTACATTCCTTTAGATTTTTTTGAGATTATGGCTTTTAAAACACCAATTCATTGCATTTATAGTTTATATATCCTTTACAATGCATTTATAGATTTATTATGCATCTATATGTAAATTTATAGCCATATCGTACATCTGTGCCTTTCTTTGCACATTTCTAGCTTAACTTCGCTTTTGTAACTTAGACTCCATTTCGCATGTATAGTAGCTTTCCATACTTAACATGTTTATATAACAATACTTATCTCCATTCCGTGCATATATATATGAGGTATATATATATAAGGTCTGGATCTTAAGCTCACCCCTTATCTAGCTCACCTTGCTCACCCCCCTTTAGCGACGGACCGGGCGACGATTCGATCCGTCGCTATATATAGAATCGTCGTCTTAGCTTTTAGCGACAGACAACATATAGCGACGAACCGAACATATAGCGACGAGATAGAATCGTCGCCTTGGGTTAAATCATTAAAGAAAATGAAGCTTAAGATCCGGATCGTATATATATATATATATATATATATATATATATATATATATATATATATATATATATAGACAGTTCTCTCCAAATGACTGGAGGCAAATGAATCCCAGGAAGCGAACTAAGATGCGAATTTATATAGAATGATTTTTTAAATCGTTATAGCATAAAAAATCGACTTTCATGTAAATGAAAAAAATCTTGAAATCGTATGTAGCATTGAAATCGTTTCACGACATCAATTATTACATTTTGATTTGAAAATTGCATCGCGGAGTCGGACTGGGCCAGTACATTGGCTTGGCCCAACCCTACCGACATAAGTTGTTGGCGTGACGTGTTACGACATCCACTTTGCACATTTTTAGTTTTCACCTCGCCCGTCCGATTCCGAGTAATTTTGGATATGTTATAGGTGGTATGTCAACCTATTTTTAAAAAAATTCTAGCCATGCATTTCAGGAAACCTAAGCTAGAGAAAAGGAGGCGTCAAAAAAGTAGCAAGTGGCTGCCAACAGGTGGTTGGGCTGCTATGGGCAAACCCACCTTTTCCCGCGTAGCAACTTTGCGATTTTCTAACTTTTGGCTCACACGTCGGATCATGTTAATTTTCGAATATGTTATACTTGATATATGGGAATATTTTTAAAAAAAATATTAGCCACCTATTTCGGGTTCGATAGGTGGTTCGAATAACGTGCCAAAAATGGGTGAGCGCACTAACTTTTACTTTTTCATTTCGAGTTAAAAATGTTTTTCGTTCTAATTTGATTTTCCTAAACTCTTAAATTAATTATGTATAATGTATATAAACATAGCATTAGTCTCGGCTTCACTTAATCATTTATTTCTATCAAACACAGTCCATAGAGGATTTTTAGCGAACACCTTATGTGCGTTGTTTTAAAATGCAGATTTAATAACCATTCATTTGCTTTCCAAACCCAATTCAGCCTCCTTATTACTCAGCACAACCAATCCTATACTCCTTGGCTCTATTTTCAATCCATACCAATCACTTGTACAACTAAATCAAATACATACTATTAGATTATAAACTAACTAGTTTAATGACTTATTAGCTTTCAATTTCATTGTTTCTAGCATAACCAATATGCCACATATAAATATCCATTTCCAATCCATAAGGCTATAATCAATCACAGTTAAACTAATTAATCAATTTGAATAGTTTAACTGTTTTTATTTTAACTAACTATTGTTCATATACTTGAACATAATATACATCACCTTTCTTTGCTTGATGCTTGATTGTTGTTATCCTTTTAAGCTTAATCCCCAGCTTCCCAATCCAATTTTTGAAGCTTCAGTTTTTTTTATTGGTCTAGCCGAATGGATGGACTGAAGTTTGGGAGAGGGGTGGCGGGTGGAGCTGAACAAGGAAGGAACGGAAATGGAATAGAAAGCTTTGGTTTTTATAGAACAGTTGATTTTCCTTTCTTGCTTGCTACGAACTTTACTTGATCCTACTCTCAAAACTTGATTGTCCCGAAATAGGTTGGCTAAATGTTTAAGCCTCTATCTACTGTAGGCTACACCTCCTGCTTCCTTATGCTCACATTCAGTTAGAAACTCTTGGGCATTACTCATATAAGTCAGCTCATGCTATATTACATACCCTAACTTAACATATAATAAAATCATGACTCCGCTTAATATAATTCCCATAATACAAGTATATACTACCTTACAAATATCAAATATAAACATATCTACACTTTCCATACTTAACGCATCAAAATGTATATATATTTAATACATATCATACACATTAAGTAATATAACGCAATACACCAAAAAAAAATCCAATAAAATAAAAACTATACATTAAATAAAAACAATTTCTCTAATGTAATAAATAATTAATTTCCATAAACTATGTTGATACACTCCATTTTACGAATACAAACATTTTGTATATAAGTAATTATTTTCTTTTCCTTTATTTAAATTGTTTTCAACAATTTAAGCATAATAAATATAATAATATATTCACTACATTAAAATTTTACATACATTACACTCTATAATGTAATATATGATTTCTTCAATAAAATGGTGATTATATATTAAGTTTATATTTAATGCCACCAATTCACCACATTAAAATAATTTAATATTATAGATTATTTTAATTTTACCCCTCATTTTCTTTAAATAAATTGCCCTTACAATTTATTTACATATAATAAATATATAATAATATATCTATTATACACAAAAATCACATATTGCATAGTTCGTATTCACTTATGCAACACAATACCACATAGCATATCATCTAATAAGAATTTTATTTATTTATTTCTTATTTTAATATTTCCCAAAAATCTAGGTTATCACAGATGCGTCAAGCATATGGCGTGTACGGTCGCCTAAGTAAATGCTACTCAGTTTATTATTTTATTTTATGTTAATTTATTTCAATTATGTTATGTTATTTTAATTTATGTAATTAATTTATTTTATTAGCTTTGATTTTATGTTTTTTAGGGATATTTTTAATATAATTGTGAAAAACTAAGCAAATGTTAGTTAATTTGTTTTCCAATGATAAACTAAGTAAATGCTACTTAGTTTATGAGAACTATTATATGGATGAATATATTATACTATTCAAACTTTATTTTATGTAGCAGTGGAATTAAGTAAATGTTACTTAGTTTATTATATTTTGTTATAATTCTTTATTTTAATTTAATTTATTTTAATTTATTTTGTATTATATTATATTATAGTATATAATTGGTTTAATTTTTTTTTTTTATTTTATTTTATTAAATTAATTTTATTTTACTTTATTTATTATTATTTTTTATTGTATTGTATTTTATTTTGTATTATTTCATTTTATAATATTTATTATATTAAATTAAATTTATTATTATGTTTTATTATATTTATTTTATTTTTTATTATATTATATTATTTTATATAATTTTAATTTTTTTATTAAATTTATTTTATTTCAGTAAATTAAATTTATTTTATTAAATTAAATTAAATTTATTTTATTGTATTTTATTAAATTTATTTTATTTTGTATTTTATTATATTAGCAATATATTTTTTTATTAAATTAAATTAAATTTATTTTATTCAATTTCATTTCTTTTATTATTATTTTTATTTTATTTTGTATTATAATATATTATCTAATTTATTTTATTTTATTCAGTTTAATTTAGTTTAGTATATTAAATTTAATTTATTTTTTCATTTTAATTATTATTTTTTATTATATTATATTATATATTTTTAAAATTTATTTTATTTATTAAATATAATTTAGCTTATTAAATTAAATTTATTTTATTTTATTTTATTTTACTTAATTTAATTTAATTTTTCTCATATTATATTATTTTTATTATTTTATAATATATAATCTTATATTATATTATGTAAATTTAGTTTATGTTATTATATTATATTATTTAATTTTATTTAGTAATGACAAAACTAAGTAAATGTTACTTAGTTTATTTTAATATTGGAAAACAATTAAATAATACATAAATACATGCAGGGCCCACAGATTTTGCAATTGAATAATTCTGATTGAAATTTCGTCTGGAATAGCAAATATACCAAAAAAATTCATCAAATACTTACTGAACATAAAGCAAACACTTACTGAACATGTGAATATATAAAATATAACCTAAATTGATACATTCAATATACATCCAGTAAGTTTATACAAACTAAAACATATATATATATATATATATATATATATATATATATATATCAGATTATGGACATTATAAAGGCTTTGGCACAAATTAAACACTAATTTCAAGGGTACATTTCATCATTTAACAAATGAATTACATTGATTAAAGGTCTTGCTCTCAATCTGAATTGATAATACATTAAATATCAAACCAAAATTGAACACCTCAGCCTCAATATCAGTTTCATAACAAAAGAAATTAAACCCTAAATTAAGCCCTAAAATCAGTTGCATATATACCCTATATAATATTCAAACCCTAACACAATTAATTGAAGATATAAATTGTTGGGTATAACATGAATTCTTATTGAATTTGGATTTAAGTATTACCTAGAATCTGTTTTGGTTTAGGAAAGTTATTTTTTCTACCTATACTCAATTTAGTATTTCTAATCCTATTTGGTTATAGATTTTCCTATGGCCTATAAATATAGGTGCTAGGATTTTGGAGAAGATACATTCAGAGATATTCAGAAACATTCTAAGAATTCTCATAGTTCTCTTTCTTTATCTTGTACTCTTCAGATATTTATTTAGTAGATTTCTTCTATTTTTTTCCTTGGTTTTCTCCCGATTTGGGTGTCCACGTAAAATTTTGTGTTATTTTCTTTATCTTTATGCGTTGATTTATTGTGTTTATCATAACAAAAATTGTGTACCTCAATTGATTTGAATGCCAGAGATAAGACAGATGAGATACCCACAACGTTTCCGCTGATACCCACAACGTCGCCGGAAAGCTACCTTCAACCGTGACAGAGAGAGGATGCTAGATGAACTGTGAGGACAATGGTTTTACCCTAATCGATCTGTATATATACTGTGTGTGAGAGAGAGAAAACATTGTCGGCGAGGGAGCGGTGGAGGGAGGAGGTGCCGGATAGAGAGAGTCAGAGAGTAGCTTAGAAATTACACCGCCGCTAGAGAGAGAAGACGGAGAGGAAGAAATAAGAAAAAGAAGGGTAGGACCCCTAATTAAAATTGATTATTCTAGATAGAACATCCGTCGACACTAGTTCCCTAGAGATTATTCTATTTCTGACGAATATTTTATCGATTATAAATATAATTTCGTCGAAATTATTATTCGCGCTGGCGCGAAATGTTAGCGCCCTTTGGGTAGCATTATCCCGATAGGAATTCCATCGAATTTACAATAATTATGAGGGAACTATTATCGACAAAATATTCCGTCAAAATTAAAGTAGTTAAGATCGACTGAATCTATTCTGTCGATAATAATCCTGTCGGTTTTAAGACATTTTCTTGTAGTGAATACATGAAGGAACTTTGTGACCGTTTTTAAAAACAATCACAAAAGATAATAATTTGTGATGGGCTTTTTGAGCAATCACAAAATAGTAGTATGTATGATGGCTTTTAGTAATGATTAATTTTGTCATCAATGTATTATAATTGTGATGACCATGTCAATCACTAAATTTTTCACGCAAAATAAATTTTCTTTTTGTGACGTACTAAGCCATCACTTAAGGATATACTCTTTTTGTGATTGCATTTAAGTTATCACCAATATTTTAATGAAAAAATAATCAAAACAATATTTTATCAGTCATAACAATCATTAAAAAAGATAAATTTTTGTGACAACTTTTATTTGCAATTACAAAAAGAATGTATTTTGTGATGAAATTTTCAAGTCATCACAAAACAATAAAATATATGATGGCTCTCAGTGATGACTAATTTTACCATCATTACAGAGTATTTGTCACCAAATCTTATGTGGGACTAATTTTGTTAAGTAAGTCAACTCACATATGTTTCTTTTTATATTTTGTTTTAAAATTATAATCATGATTTGGGCTTTAGTGTAGTGGTAATACTTGTTGTTTAATTTGCAAATGGGGGAGGGTTTGAATCCTACAAATGATATTTGATACAATTCATATAGTGAAATAAATTGTACGTAAGAAGTGATTCACGTTCTTACCTTTGATCCCTAAAGTCATGTGTTTTTTTTCTGATGACTTTGACAATCACAATAGATTACGTGTTAATGTGATTGTATTAATTATCACAAAAACACTAATATTGTGATTGTATTAATCATCACAAAAGCACTAAATGTTTGCGTGATTGTCAAAACCATCACAAAAAAGTTTTCATGATGAGGGTATACAATATGGCTTTCGTGACGGCTAAAGTGATCACAAAAACCTTTTGTGATAGATTTTTTGAATTTATATGATGGATTTGAGTCATCACAAAAGACCATTTTTTTGTAGTTTGTATTGTTGTATTAGTCCACCATGATGGAACTTCAAATTCAAAATGCCCTGCCAGCACTTTCGACATCAACGGCTGCAAGTTGTTGGCACTCCATCGCTTCTCCGCCGCACTGATCTTGTTCAAGCATTCTGAAAAATGCACGAGGTGCCCAACCTACATTAATAGGGGGATTATAATTGATCAAATTATTCAAATGTAAAATAAAACCAAATCCATAAAATAGGATAATGTGATGAAACAATTAGCTTAAAAATTGTTCAAGAAAAAACTTGGTTAATTATTTTAAACTTGTCAAAATATAAACAGTAAAGCTTGGTTTGAAACTCGGAAAATTCAAGAAAAAAGGAAAGGAAAAGGAAATTAATGAAATCTAAAATACCGTTGGAACATTTTTATTTATTTTTTAATACTATTTTTAACATTGTTCCTAATGTTAGATTTTTAAGAGTATTTATGTTTAGATTTATCTTCGTTAAGATAATTTATTTTCTTCTCTATATTTATTTTTATTTTCCTTTAGTCTTCTTTTCCATTACATTTTCAAAATTCCATACTTGAAACTACAATTGCTTGTTCGTTTACAGTTTATGGAGCGTTTACTGTGTTTGAGTTCCAAATGTGTTCGGTTAGTCTACAAACATCTTATTCTATACACAATTTATTTAACTCACAATCGCAGCGTTTAAGCTTAAACGCACTGCATAATTTTTGGAGTGATAACCAAACAAGTGCGTTTAATTTTTGGAGTGATAACCAAACAAAACGCTATCGCTGCAATCGCTATAAAGATTGATAACCGAACATACTCTAAAAAACTACCTAAAGGAAATCATTACCCCAAAATGTTGAACAACCTTATAGATAAGATGGATTTACCATTTACAAGATGTGGGAATGGGAAAAACTGCAAGTAGCATACTGCAGAAACTGTTGTTCCTGTATTCAAATCACACCACGATTAGTAAAAATGATTATAAAAACAAATCGAATACGATTAAAATCGCAGGTTTAGTTGTAATTCACTTAAGAATAACAAACCTATAATTGCTCCAGTAAATACATCGGTCCAATGGTGCCAATAGTCGTCTACACGCGAAACTCCAACGAATGCAGCCACAAGATATGGTAGCAGAACAAGGCAGAGTTTTGCAGCGTGACCCTTACCATCGAAAACTTTGATTTTGCCACTCAAATACCAAGCAAGGAAACCAAGACCAGCAAAGGACCCTGTGCATTGACAACCAAAATTCCTGCTACTTAGCCCTTGGATACAAATTATAAGCCCTTTGATAAATAAAAGTATACCAAGTTCTTTCGGAAAGGTTAATAGAAAATCCAAAATGCAAGAGCAATCAATGAATCACAATGCCATATTAGATGAGTGACAATATCTTTAGTAATTGAATTGAACCCAAAATTGGTAAGAAAAACATGCAATATAAAATAAAGAAATTGTTGAATTAATTGAAATATCAAAGTAAGTGGGAGATTTGTCAACCTTTCTGGTATGTTGAGTTAAGTTTGTTAAGCAAGATCAAACAGAGAGATATATAGAGCATGCTTCTTATACAATCAAATTCATGCTAGTTTGATCTGCCTACTTACATGAAGTGTGCCCACTTGGGAAGCTTTTGTATCCTTCCTTGATGACATGTTTTGCTAAATTTGTGCACATAACATCCCCATCAGTCTGAAACACCTGAATTTTCGAATGACAATCAAGGTTAGACAACTTCAAATAAATTGCCATAATCAAAAACAGTTAATATCACCAGAGAAAATATATATTATGTTACCAGATAAATATAAGTGTCGTTTAAAGTATTAAATTTCGCTAGAAAAATTACAAAAGGATCCTTAAATGTATATTTGCTCGTGCAGCATCATTTATACAATACCAGCAGCCTAATCAAAAGACCTTAGACTATTAAAAATAAGCAGAATCAGTATCTAGTAGAGGTTGTCATGAAGAACACACCGGTTTACCATCTGGGAAACACCTAAAAAAGAAGTTTGGGCGTGGTCGACCAACAGCATCTTTTATTGAATCCGTGATAACACCAGTGATCAGAACAGAATACATAATTCCTGTCTTTCCACAAGTAATAATTGTTTCAGTACTAGAATATATCACAAAATAAGCAATGACCGCAGAGTTGGTAATTAGCATAAAACATACCAAAAATGAGCAAATTACTCACCCATTATAGCATAGTGTAGATCATAAGCATCTTTTTTGTAACTATAATACATCAGGAAAATGATTATAGGAACCATTCCTGCATACACCTGTTTAAGGGAAATTATTAGAATTTACAAGTGAGTATACTACTCAATAGAGTTGAAATTTGGATCAATATAAAGGCATATTACTATTATAACTTCTTCTGTCCAAAAGCAAGAGTCATCCCTGGAAAAACAATAATGTTGGAAATATTTGTTTGAAAAAGTTATATCTAACTGCAACTAAACAAAGTACACGTAGAATAAAAAATGAAGAAGTTAAAATTCAAAAGTGAGGGATTCTCAGTTGAAGATAGACCTAGTAATAGTATTCTACTATCATTTAGGGTATATTCGGTTACTAACATGTATAGTTGTAGCGTTTAGTGCGTCTTTATGAGTTAAATAAACTATGTTTGAAATAAGTAGTCTGTACATAAACAAGATTCTCAAGTGTATTTGGACCTCTAAACGCAAGAAATGCTTTAATATGACTGAGAATTGTTGATATTTTATTATATATAAAATAAGAGTTCATCATCCTAATATATATTCATGAGTTTGGAGAGTTCTCAAATAATACAAATACTTGAATAATTATCTCATAATTCAAAATCTACTCTATTCTAATCCTAATTAGTGTAACAATAAGATAAAATTACAATTATCTAGAATTAACTAATTGTAGTTATATTCTCTAATACACTTCATAAGCTGGTAAACAAACTGACACTTAGTAAAGCAGGAGCAAGTAGAATTAATTTAACACATACCGGAACAGCGAACATAGGAATAGAGTCTTCTTTGAAGGGATATTTCACATCTGGTGTAAGCATCTCCTTGGAAAGATAACGATGAAAGGGCTCGATAAGATTTAAGAGAACAATTATAACCCCTAAGACCACAAGAATTACCCAATCATGCAAATGTTTTATTGCCAGATCTGTGCAACGAATTTGTGGAGAAACTCCCAACTGAACCCCTGCCATTTTCTCCAATTTACCTAGACAAAGCAAGACTAGATAACTACCATATATAAGTCAAAAAGAAATATAATTAACAAGAAACAAAAAGAAATAACTGAAGGCTTTAAACAATAAATTAAATGTAGTACATATTACCATCTTACCTTATTGAAGTATATACATTGTGAGGATTAAATTAAAGAATATCAAAGGAAAAATGGTTAAAGAAATGCATTCTTCCAAGAACATACTAATGTTTTGCCAACTAAACATACTACTCCAGTTTACCGACTCACAAAAAAAGTATTTATGTTACAGAGAAAACAAACTTAACCAAAAACCTCAAGTTTATAGCCCTTGGGTCAAACCTTCTACTTCACTCGAAAACCACTGTCGATATATTCCAACATTAAATTGCGACTTTTCCTCGCAATGAAAATTGCAATATTTTTTCGCAAGATATAGTAGAACAAACTACATATTCTCCCCGTTTGTCTCATATGAGGTCCCAATGGGTGAACAATATAAAATGCATTGCGGATTGACTACAAAAATGTATATTGCTTAATTTGGGATTCGGATTTAGGCTAGGATTTTTGGTCAACCCCCAAACCCAAATCTTTCCATGATTCCGTCCTTTTGAATTGGAATTGGAGGAATTCCCAAATCGTTATTATGCTATATATCTGAGTAAAAGAACATTCTTCACACCAATTTCTAATAAAAAAAATTGAGTTGTTTCATTTTGAATCGAAAACATGCCGGCAATCAAATTAATAATGAAGAAAAATTTAATCCAATTCTTGTAAATTGGTGATATACCCATTTTAAGGAAACTTATTAAATATTGATTTACATGAAATATGAAAATAATACACCATAAGAAAGTAATTTATAGGGGGGGGCAGGCAGAATATGCATGCATGCATGAAACTATGCAGTAAAATTGAATGACATATGGATGCATATGAATTATGTACAATTAAATTATACGTGAAATTAGAGAGAATGGATTAGTTGTACCTTGAGGAACACAATGGCAAGCAGGTTTCCGATCGGGAGCTCGAGGGGGATTGAGATTCTAAGAGGGGTTTGAAGGAATTATATATATATATATAAGGTTTGGTTTGAGTCAGGTTGGATTATACAACGGAAACGGTAGACAATTTCTAAAAATAATAGAACAACTAATGTTGAATATAGTAAAATTTAAAAATAAAAGGAGACAAGCCTACCAAATATAACCAATACAGTCTTTCTTACATTTTAGGGTGTATAAAAGTGCAAGGTAGTCCATTCTTGCATAATGTATAAGACAAGCTCACCAACCCGTGTGAAGCACGGGTTGCATAATTAATAATTTAAAAAAATTAATTATAATTTTGAGAACATAATTGTAGTTATTAAATAATTAAAAAATTATCTAAATAACTAATGATTGAATTATATATTGCAAGTTCTTTCAATCAATTATTAAGCTAAATATTTGAATAGATTATTGTAGATTTATTTAGTTATGATTATAAGAAAATAGTTATTTTCATTTTATTTAAGGTTGTAATGGAATTCTATATTAACATTTATACTGATAAAATTTGCTTGAAATTCTAATCCGGTCGAATGGAATTTTGAAACTCAAGTTTTAATTTAGTTATAACAATTAGTTAGGAATGAATCCACTATAATTTTTCAACTAATGTTACAGTTATTATGTTTCAAAATCACATATATTATTAATACAATTAATCATGTAATTTAATAAAATTTCAAGTCACTAAGTCTCGGAATAGAGACACTTAGTCCAGATCATTAAGATCTCTTCAAGTCATTTAGACTTGAAAGATTGTCACTAAAACAATGAGTCACTGTGAATAATGTAGTTGATTGAGGTCACTACAAGAAAATGTCCGAGAGTTACGCATACCATCAATTCACCTCAAGTTTCATAAAAATCTATTATATATACTAAATCACAGTACATAGCACAATATTTTAACATATGTCTTTCTACGATTTAAACACATGTCCATCCTATTTAGTGTTCCATATGGCCCTTTACAAAAATACCCTTTGACAAAAAAGTCCCCCTGAGATAACAACTCAGAGTCTAAAAAACCTAAATGATGAATTCATATCATCTAAAATAACTCTCTACACTTTCTCTCTCCTCAAGCCGACCACTGATCCACCATCTGCTTTCAAATCTGTTGCATTTTGTTTATCTGAATTTTCGGTAGCTGGTCTTTTTGAAGCCTAACGATTTGGTTACTTCAAATAGCCGGGCGCGGAACAAAAGATGGATCGCAGCGTCGATTTTCCCTAATTTTTTTCTGTTACTGGAGCTGCAATCTTCGGAAGAAAAACCGATTAGGGGAGTCAACGGCCGGAATCGGAGGTAGCCGTCAATATGAGAGGATCTAAAACCAAAGCAGTCGATATGAGAGGATAGAACATATTGTTTTTCAAAACCCAAAGCCGGCGGAAATCAAAACATATTATTTGATCGGTATGCAAAGTCTCTCTCAGTCACACACATACATACATACATATATTGCATCCCTGAAAATGGTTTCGAAGATTGCATTAATTTGTTTTGCTATTTGGATTTTGTTAACAGTTCTAAATTCTGGGGTTTTGCTAATTGGGTTTTGTTCTGTAATCGATTTTTACTGTTTGGACTTTTACTTTCTTCTTAAACGTTGTTGCTATTGGATTTTATTTCATTGTTGCAGGTATGTATTAATATTTCATTCTTTTTATCACATTCAGGAAGAAGAACCGTATATGCTAACTCTTTTGATTGATATTACATTCAGGAAGAAGAACGGTATGTATTAATATTGCATTTCATACTTTTTGTTGAGACCAGAATGGATGAATTAAATTTCATTTTTGTTGTTTGCAGCTGTGAAATATTAAGTTTCTACTTTGAAGTTTATCAACAACTAAAAATGTACTTGAAGCTTATCTTTTTTTTCGTTGTCAGACATTTTCTTTACACATTCTTCTATTCTAATATGGCAATTTAGAGGTAGGTGGGTGGATGGGGTGGTTCCTCTGATGAAGAAAGTGAAGATTCCCCGTGCACCACTCACTACTCTCCATTGTCATACAGTGGGTCTATATCCATGGATGATGGAGATAGACATGGAGATAGACAGCCAGGGAACTCGAGGTACTGCTTATTTCCAGTAAACAGATGGTTGGGATTTTCCTCACAGTATGGGTGAATAATGACGATGTTTGTAACATGAAAGTGTCTTGTGTGGGCAGAGGGTTGATGGGTTATCTTGGAAACAAGGTACATTCTTGCTTTATTGATACTTTAATAAATTTAGTAACATTGGCAACCTTATTCTATTGGATTTTCAGGGCTCAATTTCAATTAGCATGTCTTTACACCAAATTAGCAAATTAGTTCATTTTTCTAACTTAATTAATTCAATTATTTTCTCCGTATATATCACTTATTTATCTTTATGCTCTCAAATTTAATTATATTTCTCAACTCAACTCCAATTTTGTCTGTGTTTTTTCTCTTCAAAAGAAATTAAATATGTAATATTTATTTAAATATAATGCTACGTGTATCAAGAAAGAAAGATAAAAAAACTATCTTTTTAAAAAATATTATTCAAGTCGAGAAAATGACGTTCTTTTTCATCTTATTTCCAGTTTAGCAACCAAATAAGGGAAACAATGTATTTTCATTAAAAATAATTTCATCAGAAATCATTTTTTCACAAAGGTTTTCTGTGAAACAATCGGAGCTATGTTGGGTTATATGTTTTTTTTTCTTTCCTTTAAATTTATGAATTGATTTGCCATATTGATAGAGAATAATTCATTTGTTGTTCAATTTTGCTATTTTAGCTTACTATTAGTATTGATCTGAAGTTTATTTTAAAAAAAACTTGGTGAATTATTCTCTCACTCATGATTTACTAATAGTATATTGTTAAAATAATGTAGTGTAAGGGGTTAAATGTTTTCTAGGTTACTATACTATAGGTCGACTTACAAATGGGTCACTGAACTTTTTTTTTCTTACAGTCAACTCACTAAACTTTATTTTTCTAACAAAAAGTTAAAAATCCCGTTAAACTCGTTTGACTGTTAACGGAAAGTGCTGAGTTGTCCGTTACAAGCTGATGTGGCGCCGTTTTGTGTGACGTGGCAGCTGATGGGTCACAGAAAATGCAGTTTTTTATTTTTTTTAATAAAAATAAAATAAATAACGGTTTTTTATTAAAAAAAATGCAGTATTTTTTTAATAAAAATAAAATATAAAACGTTTTTTTATTTCTTTTTATAAGAAAAATGCAGTTTTTTATTTTTTTAATAAAAATAAAATAAAAATGTAGTTTTTTTAAAAAAATAAAATAAAAAACATTTTTTATTTATGTTTATTAAAAAAAATGCAGTTTTTTTATTTTTTTAATAAAATAAAATAAAAAACGTTTTTTATTTTTTTTTAATAAAATAAAATAAAAAACGCAGTTTTTTATAAAAATAAAATAAAAATGCTTTTTTATTCTTTTTATTAAAATAATGCAGTTTTTTATTTTTTAATAAAAATAAAATATAAAGCGTTTTTTTATTTCTTTTTATAAAAAAATGCAGTTTTAATTTTTTAATAAAAATAAAATAAAAATGCAGTTTTTCTTTATAAAAATAAATAAAAAACATTTTTAATTTTTTTATTAAAAAAATGCAGTTCTTTTTATTTTTATAAAAAAAACTGCGTTTTTTATTTTATTTTTATTTAAAAATAAAAATGCATTTTTTTATAAAAAAAATAAAAAAACATTTTTATTATATTTTTATTAAAAAATAAAAACTTCATTTTTTTTAAAAAATAAATAAAAAAACCGCATTTTTATTTTATTTTTATTAAAAAAACTGCATTTTTTAATAAACAGAAATAAAAAATGTTTTTTATTTTATTTTATTAAAAAATAAAAAACTGCATTTTTTATAAAAGAAATAAAAAAAACGCGTTTTATATTTTATTTTATTAAAAAAATAAAAAAAACTGCATTTTTTAATAAAAAAATAATTTTTTTTTTTTTTTTTTTATTAAAAAAAATAAAGAACTGCATTTTCCGTGACCCATTAGCTGCCATGTCACACAAAACGGCGTCCATCAGCTTGTAACGGACAACTCAGCACTTTTCGTTAACAGTCAAACGAGTTTAACGGAATTTTTAACTTTTTGTTAGAAAAATAAAGTTTAGTGAGTTATTCGTAAAGAAAAAAATTCAAAGACCCATTTGTGTTTAATTTATAGTACAGTGACCTAGAAAGCATTTAACCCAGTGTAATTGATAGTGGAGATTCTATAGAAAGCTCTGATAAATTTTTAGAATCCAATTTATTTTTCTAAACTGTTTTTCCAAAATAGGATTAATTAAATTTTTTTTCTTTTTATCTTGATTTAAGTTTTCTACTCTTTTATTTTTGGTTAGAAGATAATAAATTTTAAAGATAAATCACTCACATACAAGAGACTATTTATAGAGACACTTTAATAGTAATTACTATATGTACTTGGACGTTACCCATTCACGTACTAATACTAATTAAGATAATTCATGAAAATCTCATAAAAGCTCATAAAAATTATAATGGAAATACTGCATGACTTGTATAACTTAATGTTGGATGCTTCAAAATAAGCAATAGCTACATGCAAGAAATCGAAAGGAGAAGTTGCAGTGAAGAGGTACTCCACTTATCTTAGTACCACAATATCGACCAAAGATTCATTATCTCCTGACCAGCCAACCTTGATGAATGGGCTGATTTAAAAAAAGCTCAACATCATTCCTCCAGGTGTAATGTAAGTAATTAATTCTTCAATTTGCTATATATATATATATATATATATATATATATATATATATAGTCTCTTGAAAGATCTTATAAATAGTCTCTCAATAAGTCGTAAACTCAATATTACTTCTTATGTCATCAACAATTTTATATTTGTGCTAACATGCTTTGCTCAATCAGTCCAGTTGTGTATAAGCAAGAGTTCGCTTTATGTGAAATAGTGAAAGAGAGACTGCGAAACACAAATGATTACTAGGCATTTTTGAAGTGTCTTCATATTTATAGCACTGAATTAATTACAAGAAAGGAATTACAAGGTTTGTTATGTATTAAGCTGATCATGCTAATTGTTGTTTATTTTTGTGCTGCTTATTTAGATGCTTATTGTAGAAGTCATTACAATTTGAGTGGCTCTTTCCAATCACTATGTAAAGTCTTTGTTCAGAACTTGGTTACTTATTTAAATCCTGAACCAACGATTTTAATACACAGAAGTAGAGGAGGAAAAAGGATTCTTTTCATGCAAGAGGAACCCAACTATGATTTTAGAGAAATGATTCCTATATTAATTTGGACTTGGAGGCAAATTCTATTCAATTCTATATTATTTTGTCTCAAGTAAACCCTTCATAATTCTACTTTGACCACAACTTGGCTTCTCTTCATTTGTATCTCGGGGCTAAAGGATAATTTATGGATTAAGCATTAAACAACAGATGTAGTTATTTTTATCGTATTATAGGTTCCACTATTCTAGGATTTGTCTACTTCCAATATTTTATTGTCCTATAGCTCTGTCTTATGTTAATTGCTATGTTTCTCAACATTTTTTCCCCATTAGTTGCTTCAACATTGTTCAAGCAATTTTCTTTTTTAGTAGTGTAGCTTACGCTTAATGCCAATGCAACAAGTATTAAATTGCTGACGCAAAGTCATTCTTATGACGTTTAAATATTGGCATGTCTTAGATTCATGAGAAAGTGAAGTAGTTACAGTCTCTGTCAAAATTTGACTGCGACAAGAACTTGAAGCAAGAATTGACAAACATATCCAGGTGATTTTGTGCTTTCTATTTTACTTTGCGGTGAAATTATTATGGCATGTGTTTTACTGAGGTTGGATTCAGAAGTAGTGACTGACGTAGTCATGACCAAGGATGTTATTATAATGTACATCAATTGTCTATCCATCTTAAGTTTGTTGATGTTACAGGAGACATACAACTCGAAACAGTATAAACATAGAAAAGGATGTAAAAGCGTTAAATGAGAAAGCTGTTGCTTTAATAGGTAGCATGGTAAGGTAAATTT
The DNA here is from genome assembly GCA_020205605.1 of Panax ginseng. NCBI lineage: Eukaryota > Viridiplantae > Streptophyta > Magnoliopsida > Apiales > Araliaceae > Panax > Panax ginseng. Next base: position 181,808,607 of record CM035132.1, read on the forward strand.
CCACTCTCTCATATATCCTCATTTTTTAGCCACCATTTTTGCGTCTGTCTATTCAATAATACAAACATGTCTCCTTCAAATGCAAATCCTATTGTCTTTCAGTTTGGATGTCTCTTAATGCTTTACATTTCTTGACATGACACTGCATTTTGTTAATAAGTTTAAAACGATATGAAATTATCACCTTCAATTGATTTAATTTTTCGAGTTCTTAAGCTTTAGTATGTAATTATTCGAGTTCTTAAGATTCTGCCAAAATGTATGGCGAACGCCCCAAATCTGCACCTCACTAGGCATTGTGCACCTTTAACAACAATGACTATAACAATAAAGAGGTCGGACTGGAAACTAAATAACTGATTTCATTCAAATTTGATGCGTTTTCTACCTTTCTTTTAATCTCTTATATCCTCTCCAAAAAGTGGTTTATTATTAATTTGTAAAGCAATACTCTTAGTTTTCTTAAAGGTAATGTGGCTGTGTAACCACATCAGTCCCATTTTTACATTTTTTTTTATTTTTTTGTACAATGTTTAAATACGTTTAGTTTTTTTTATTGACAACATGATTGCTGATGTAGATTCATGAAGCATAAAAGGTTGAACCAAATTTATTTCACGAACATAAAAAAGTTATAGATTTGTAGACACCATCCTCTATCTACCAACTAATGTGACACATAGCTAATATTACACACTATTCCATCATCCTTTCTTGTGCCTATATTCTAAACCGAAATTACTTAGATCAATTACATTGTATGTAAACCAAGCACAATAACATGATGAATAACAGGTCTCCAGTACTTTTTGTTGACAACAGTGAATTACTTTATTGAATAGTATATATTATTAAGCAGCATTAAAAATTAATATGTTTAACAGTTTGATAACCTGCTGAAGCTTGACAAGGCAAGGAAGAACAAGGCAGAAGGGGCATGAGTCACAACCATCTGGATTGTCCCTGTGAAGGTAAGACCATATGATTCCATTTGGAACAATTCTTTTGCAACATTCAACTTGCTTGAGAGGGCTCCCACAACTACACAGGAGGTCCTTATTGATGAGGCACTGGACGTCTGGTAGTTGTAACATCCTCTGATAAACCCGTTTTTGCACCTCACTCATGGCACAAAATACAACATTATCTTCCTTACCCATCATCCTCTGATAAACCCGTTTTCGTGAATGGGACAAAGTCTCTCCTACCATACGGGTCCTATGTAAGTTCTAAACATGCCACATGTTTGTTGTCATCATATGAATATCTATTTATGTTGTTGTTTTTTATGTGATTTCCATTTGGACTTTTCCATGTTAGTAGGTATAGATTTTTCTTGAAGCAATGTTTGCCAAGAAAATTCCAACCTTTGAAATTGGAATTGAGTGCCAAATCTATTAAATATATTAAAATGCAGTACTTAACAAAAACGGCTTGACACCTGTCATTCTCACAATTCAACACATGTCCTGCCTAATTACTTAATAAAACTGACTAGCTAACATAACAAATTAGCTTGAAAATAAACCCTAATTCATTCCCCTAAATCTAGAATCACCCATTCGAATATGTCATCGTATCCAATAATTTTTTACGATGTCAATGATATTGGGGAAATCGTAGGTGTACTTTCGGGCATCTTCTGCAATAAATTCCCCCCTTGGGTTCTTCTTTCAATCGGATCTGTAGCTTGCTTCTTTGGTTATGGTGTTCTGTGGCTGGTTGTCACCCGTACTATTGAATCACTGTCTCTTTGGCTGGTGAGTTCATATTCGGTAACTCTATTTTACTTAAATTTTTAGTATCTTTTTTGCATACCCATTTGGTGGTTTTATTGCGTGGACATTTTATTTGATGAATTTATGTGATTTTTCATTGGAGGGAGATGGAATGAATTTCATAATCAAGATTGGGTCTTGGATTTCTTACTCTTTAGATTTATTGGAGCATTTTTATTTATTTTTGTTTTTTCCCCTGTTTTGGTTGCTGTTTTTTTTGTTAATTGTTCTGTAAGGTGATGTTGTGAAGTTATATAGTGGCTACTACAAAATTATGATTGGCCTCCGTTCCTGATCATCTTGTGATGACATATTGTCCAGATACTATTTGGACCGAAAAGCAACAACTCTCTGCAGATCTTGACAATATATTTTCGAGTTCAAGTATGTATCTCGATTTTTATAGTAACATTGCTTAATTATTATCTCCTAGAATCACTACTTTATAATCTCACATTAATATTTTGCATTTATAATCCCTTAAGTCACTACAAATCTTAACAGTTTTGGTTATGTCAAATGTTATGATATTATCCTTTGTAATTTAATTATTATTTTTTAATTTTTTTGAATTTATAATCTCTTAAATCACTACAAATTTAAAATATTTTGATAATGTCAACTGTTTTGACATTATCCTTGGTAATATAATTATTATCTACCAAAATCACTATTTTATGCTATTAATTAATTTTTTTGATTTATAATCTCCTAAATCATTACAAATTTAAATTGTTTTGATAATATCAACTTTTTTTTATATTATCCTTTGTAATTTAATTATTATCTACTAAAATCACAGGATTATGTCATCTTTTCTGCCTCTGTATAGAGAGTTCATTTATGTCATCTTTTCTGCCTCTATATAGAGAGTTCATTCCAAGTGCTGCTTCAGAAATAGAATCCGAAATTGACGATTACAGGTCCAAAGGAGGTCTATCCTTGTATAATGTTTCATTTCATTTTATTTCTTTTTTTTGTTGTGTCTGGGATCATCAAAAATCTATTATATATACTAAATCACAGTACATAACACTATTTTGACATCTGTCATTCTACAATTTTGACACCTGTCCTTCCTATTTACTACTCCAAATTATCATTGCCAAAAATACCCTTCACATACCAGGACGACTAAAATAACAACTGAGACTGTAAAAACCTAAATACAATCCCCTAATTACTCTCGGGACACACATTGAATGATGTAAAATCGAGATAACAACAGCAATTGAAACGCGGAACAAGAGAGGGATCGCAACGTCTAATTTCCCCAATTTTTTTTCTGTTAATGGAGCTGCATTCTTCGGCAGCCGGAAATCTCAAATTTCAGTCGGTAAAATCCTATCCTATTTTTTTGGATTTAATAATATTATAGAGACACAGGGTCCTCTAATTTCTTCCTCTATCTCACTTCTTTTCCCTAATCGGATGCCGTTGATAGTCTTTATAATTTATATAATTTATTATTATTGGATTTATAGAATGAGTGTTTTACGCTGAAGCTAATTGTGATTTCTTGGTTTATTTAGTTTCTGGCTCGTGTTTAATTATTTGTCCAAAGAAGGATTTTGTTTTTCTTTCCCTTGCGTTGCTCCTTTTTGAGGCCTGTTCTTTCCCTTTCTTATTTGATTATACTTGTGTCGCCTTTTCTTTATGGAACTTGCTTAAATTGTTTGTATAAACTGTTTGGATGATTGTGTGGCCTTTAGAAACCCATAAGGTTGTTTTCTTTTATTTTTCCTCTTTATTGCTGACTTGACCTCCTCTCCCTTTTGTATGGTTTAGTTGACAATGGCAAGAAAATCTGCTGGAATGAAGATTTTCATTCCAAGGTGAGAAAGAACATGGATTTGCAAGAAAATCTGCTGGAATAAAGATTTTCATTCCAAGGTGAGATTTGCAAGTATTGTATTTTTGTTATTAAAGTTTGTTATACTAATTTCGTTGATAGTATTAGTATATGAGACATTATGTTAGTTTGTGTAGTACATTGTATCAGTATTATTTCCAATTCTTATTTTGAAAAAACTACGGAAGAATTCCTTTGAAGAATTTAAAAGAATCGTGAATCTGGATGCGGGGGGATTCGGAGATTTGACAAACTCAGTATTTCTCTTATAGTCCTATGTAATGCTCTGCCATTATGTGCCTGCCTCCTGAGACCCTCAAGTTGTTTGTGTTTGATAACTTTTGAACATTTAATCATTGACCTAAACTTGGTTATTAGCTAAACAATATAAAAATTTACAGGAATAATTGAATAACCTTTTCAATAAATTGTACAATGTGAACTCCATATTTTCTGAATTGCACTCTTTGTCAATGACTCCCTTATATAACCCAGAACTAATGTGCTTTCTTTCTTTTTTATTCCTTTAGAAAAGATTGCAGAGTGGGCTCCAATCACTGTATGATCCGTGTACAGAAGTACATGTGATAAGTTTTTTCTTCCAAAAATGAGTATGTGCAAATATTCAAGACCCTCCATGTTATAGAAACCTTCCTAATACCTCTTACTGATAGATTGAGAAGAAATACATAATATACGATGTAGGTTTGTGTTACGTTATTGTTTAGGTTTAAGTGTTGCGTTCTGATAGTCAAAATCTTCAACCGAGCAATCATTCCATGGTTGGCATTAGACAACATGAAATGAATATGATGCAGGCCATGTATAATACAAGAGTTTTAATCTTTGTATGCAATTTATTCATGTTAGGTAGATAATATGAAATCCCAGACCTGCCTTAAAAAATATAACAATTTTTGTTTAAAACCCATAACCACCCCCCGGTGCTAACACTCTGCTTCTAAACTAATATACTATATATTTCTATAGGACCATGAGGGCATTCAAATGTGAAATGTAAATTTGATTATTTTGTCCGTCTCTTTTTGTGCTACCTGTTACATACGTTTTCATGTTTGGAAAAAAGTGATGTTTGGTGGATAGTTTCTCAGATGTCTAACAATCATGTCATTTTCTTCTTTCCCTTCTCAAAAGCACTTGCCTATTAGAAATGTACAACAAGTACATTAGCATCGATGCTTTTTCATGGCGTTCAAATGGTTAATTTCGTCCTTGATTATATATTTTAGCATCTCTTAATATTGCAGTTTTATGGTTTATAACGAACTTGGAATTGTTCTCATCTGGAGTATGGTTTGCTTGGTCTTAAGTTATCTAAGTGATTCAATTTGCACAGTCAAAACTTTTATGTTACTGGGTTGCTTTGGTTTTGTGTGTGTTATGTCTTTGTGTGGTGGTATAATGTTTTTTATTATTATTGGTAAGGTATACTAATCTGATCTTTTTTATTTTAATTTGCTAATCTAGGAAACCTAAAAGCTCAATTGAGAGCGGCAGAGGATGATTTGGTGAAAGTTCTTGCAGGTAATTTATTCTTGTGATATCTTTTTTGCTGATTTTGTTGGTAGTTTAATTCAGTATTTGAATCCGGTCATAGTCATTTATGGAAATTAGTAATTCTGTGGATTATAAATGAATATATATTAGTAGTCACAATGGACGTTATTAAACCTTGGTTTCTAATTTTGATGTATTTTATTACATGTTATTTATTATAAAGGTTTTTTATTTTGTACAGATAGCCAAGACATTGCAGTATATACATGAGAGAGGCGTAGCACACTTAGATGTAAAGCCTGATAATATTTATGTTAAGAATGGCATTTATAAGCTTGGTGATTTTGGATGCGTAACTCTCCTCGACACAAGCCTGCCAATTGAAGAAGGTGATGCGCGTTATATGCCCCAAGAAATCCCGAATGAGAATTATGATCATCTTGATAAGGTTGATGTCTTCTCCTTGGGAGCTTCTATATATTGTTCCATGTACTGCGTTTCATACACACATTAATAAGAACATTACCTCACAATGTGGCACTGCTAATTTGAACACTGACTTTGTTTTCAGGCCATTGCAATTGAAGGCTGTTTTTTGAATGAAGGTTCTAAGCTTGTAGTTTGTAAATTAAATTATAAATCTCTAATATTTATCCTTGATTCATTCTTTATATCATTGTCATCATCATCATGTTTATATTATTAGGGTATACCTAAGCTATAACCACCTATGGGGGTACCACATTCATGTCCTCTTGGCACCGAGATATGATACCTTTCATGACGGTGTGATCAGTCTACGATGTCTCTGTTTTGTGCTCCAGTGGGAGTTGACCATTTGGTGATTTGTTGTGGAAGGCGTATAGGTCGACCCTAGTTTTTTGTTCTGTTCTGCGGATTGGTGATGGTTGTGCCAAACACGTCTTTCGATTTTATATACATTTGGATTCGCGGTCCAATGTGTGTGACTTTCATGTGTGACATTATTTGACTTGCATGTGTGGCAATGTATATTTCTGTTTTATTTTGAGCTCGGTATGAAATAACACCCAGCCATTTGATTTAGCCTATTATTTTGTTGTGTTGGTTTTGTTCATTTCAGTTCAGTTCAATTCATTTAATTGAGTTATTTATTTCGTTTTATTATTCTTGTATTCTATATTCGTACTGGGCATTTGACTTATGCTGTGTTTTTCTTCTGATAGGTGATCAGGGGGATCAAGGACAAGTGTGATGAGAGCTCCCTTTTATCCAAATATTTTAGATATATTCTGTTTAGGTTGTGGTAAATATACCCCTGAATAGTTTGAGCATTGGCTTTCTGATTGTATTTTTAAGATATTTTTTAAACTTTTGCATACCATTTTATTCTCTTTTTGTTATGGATTGTAAAAAGTTAAGTTGAGTCAACTCTTTCTTTACAGTAAACAAATTACAAATGGCAAAACTATGTATTTCACCACTATACTTTGCACGTTTTATTTAATACACTACTGAACTTTTAATTTTTCGTATTACACCACTGAACTAATTATTATTTTACAATTAAGTTATTTCGTTAAAAAAATTTGACACGTTAAATAATTGCTGATGTGGCGCTGACGTGGCAAAAAAAATACATAATACTCATTTTAAAGTTTTAAAAATAACAAAAACATAATAAATTAAAACAGATTTTTTTAAAAAATATAATTTTTAATAAAAAACAGATTTTTTTAAAAAACATAATTTTTTTTAAAAAATATAATTTTTTTAAAAAACGGAACTTTTAAAAAAACATAATTTTTTAAAAAAACAGATTTTTTTTTTAAAAAAACAGATTTTAACAAATATGTTTTTTAAAAAAGCGAATTATGTTTTTTTTTAAAACGAATTATGTTTTTTTAAAAATAGATTTTAAAATTTTATGTTAAAACTGTTTTTAAATAACATAATTTTTAAAAAACTTAATTTTTTTAAAATCAGATTTTTTAAAAACATAGATTTAAAAAAAAACATAATTATGTTTTTTAAAAACAGATTTTAAAATTTTATGTAAAAACTGTTTTTTAAAAAACAGATTTTTTTAAAAACATAATTTAAAAAATAGATTTTTAAAAAAACATAATTATGTTTTTTAAAAACAGATTTTAAAAATTTATGTAAAAAACTATTTTTAAAAAACAAATTTTTTTAAGAAACGTAATTTTTTTAAAAAGATTTTTAAAAAAAAACATAATTATGTTTTTTTAAAAACAGATTTTAAAATTTATGTAAAAACAATTTTTAAAAAACAGATTTTTTTAAGAAACGTAATTTTTTTTTAAAAAACATAATTATTTTTAAAAAAAAACAGATTTTAAAAATTTATGTAAAAATTATGTTTTTAAAAAATCTATTTTTTGAAAAAAAAAAACTACGTTTTTTAAAAAGTTATGCTTTTAAAAATTACATTTTTTAAAAAACTTTTTTAAAAAAAAATTACGTTTTAAAAAAAAAACTATTTTTGAAAAAATTAAGCTTTTAAAAAATTATGTTTTTTTAAAATTTATGTTTTTTAAAAAATTACGCTTTTTAAAAAAATGTACGTTTTTAAAAAAAAAAATCTGTTTTTGAAAAAAAAACTATGTTTTTTTTAAAATTATGTTTTTAAAAATTACGTTTTTTAAAAAATCTGTTTTAAAAAAAATAATGTTTTTTAAAATAATTACATTTTTAAAAAATTACGTTTTTAAAAAAATATATGTGTTTTAAAAATTATGTTATTTAAAAATCTATTTTTTTAAAAAAAATCTGTTTTTTAAAATCGAATTATGTTTTTTTTAAAAGATTTGTTTTTTAAAAAAAATTTATATTTTGTTAAAAAATTATGTTTTTTAAAAAATATGTTTTTATTAAAAATTATATTTTTAAAAAATTTGTTTTATTTTATTATATTTTTGTTATTTTAAAACTTTAATACTCATTTCAAAGTTTTAAAAAAATCTGTTTTTTAAAAAATATGTTTTTTTAAAAAAATCTGCTTCTGTTTTATTAGGTTTTTTTTTAAAAAATCTGCTTTTTAAAAAATTATGTTTTTTAAAAAAGTTCCATTTTTTAAAAAAGTTTAGTTTTTTTTAAAAATTATGCTTTTTTTAAAAATTACGTTTTAAAAAAATTATGTTTTTTTAAAATCTGTTTTTAAAAAATTATGTTTTTCAAAAAAATTATGCTTTTTAAAATCTGTTTTTTTATAAAAAAATATGTTTTTAAAAGAATTATATTTTTTTAAAAAGTTCCATTTTTTTAAAAAATATAAAAAATTATTTTTTTAAAAAATCTGTTTTTTATTAAAAATTATATTTTTTAAAAATCTGTTTTATTTTATTATGTTTTTGTTATTTTTAAAACTTTAAAATGAGTATTATGTATTTTTTTTTGCCACGTCAGCATTATTTTTTTATTTTTTTTTACACGTCGGCAATTATTTAACGTCTGTCAAATTTTTTTAATGGAATGACTTAATTGTAAAATAATAATTGGTTCAGTGGTGTAATACGAAAAATTAAAAATTCAGTAGTGTATTAAATAAAACGTGCCAAGTATAGTGGTGAAATACATAGTTTTGCCAATTACAAATGTAGCAAAGGATGGGAAAAATAAATCAGTTGGCTTACACTTTGGTCAAGAAAAATTGAAAAAAATAGAAAAAGAGAATAATAGAAAAAATGATTTGTCTATAAGTTGAGGTCACTTACTTTGTCACTAGCCTAAAAGTAATAGTCACATACTTAGAGTGTAATGCACAGACCGGTAAACTCTTACTACTACCCTCTACAATGTATATTTATTTGTTTTTCTGTGTAAAAGTTGATCATCGCACAATAATTTATTATTTTTATTATATTTTAATTTATTAAATGTAGGTACACATTTATTATTAAAAAATGGCTTAAATATGAATTAGTACCCTAAACTATAGGCCATATTCCACTTCGGTGATCCACCTTTCAATTTTGTCAATTAGGTTATTAAACTATCAATTTTTTTCCTTATACAAATTGAACACGCCATACGTAAGCAATTGCTGACGTGGCTATCTGAAAAGAGACACTTGAGCTGATGTGTAAAAAAAATAGTTTTTAAATTTTTTATTAAACATTTTTGATATATTTTAAAGGGAAAAATGGTCAATTCGTTTTATATTAAACATTAAAACTTATCAAAAACATCAAAAGCTAAAACTTCGATCAAGATTTACTGCCCAACTTCGATAAAAAAAAACCCTAGGTCTCAAATTCAAAATTTTATCAACGATTCCAGACAAATCAAAAAATCACCATCTACCTAACTGTTCTCAGACAAAATAAAAAATCAACCGATCCGGCGAATCAGCGATTCCTCAATAAATCAAAAAATCAACCGATCCGGCGATTTCTCAGATAAATCAATTGATCTCCCATCTTTTACCGTCGCTAGAAACTGATGCCGAATCCACAACATTTACCGTTGCCGGCGAGGTTTCATGGCGAGGTTTCAAAAGCCCGTTCTCTCTCACCCTCCGTATCCAATCCAACCACTTCCACCTTGACAGATCTATCTAGACTACCCTTTATCTTCTTTATGGGCACAAGGGGGAAGCGGGGGCGCGGGGAAGGGAACAATGGAGGGGGAGACGACGTGTCGGGGGGAAGAAATCTGATAAACACGTAAGAAATCTGCAGGGAAAACCACCATGACTTCTGTCCACAAAATCAGTCATGGGGAAAAAACAAATCTTCAAACCCTTACTTGCTCAGATCTGAAATTGCACCATAGATGTCGGCAAATCTAGATAATGAAGATTTAAAACTCAAAATCAATAAAGAAGTGTTTGTAGGCTTGGCGGAGCAACACTGGTTTGGACCGACGAGGTGGGCGTGGCAGAGTGCGATGGAGTTTGGGAGCTGGGCGGCGCAGGGGAGAGGCGTTCGTTGGTGAGATTGGTCGAGGCAAGCATAAGTCATGGAGGAATTAGGGGTGGCGTTGATTCTTTGGATGAGAAAAGATGATGATGATCTTTGTGGATTGGAATGCATTTTATTTATTTTATGGCTTTTTTAGATTAGTTGTTTGATTTTAAGTTGTTCTAAATCGTTCGTATATGATTTGATATAGGATATATTTTAATTTTAAATTAATGTTTGTTTTTTTTACGAATTGACCATTTTGCCCTTTAAATTTTATCAAAAATGTTTAATAAAAAATTTAAAAACTATTTTTTTTACACATCAGCTCAACCAGGTCATACTCAGATAGCCACGTCAGCAATTGCTGACGTGGCGTGTTCGTGGAATATGGCCTATAGTTTAGGGTACTAGTTCATATTTAAGCCTTAAAAAATTGAATAATTCCGCCGCAACGCGCGGGTTTGTATCTAGTTAACGTCTAAATTGGAGAACAAACAACCCCACACTTTTGCAATTTTGCTCATCTCAAACTATTTCTCATAAATATATATATATATATATATATATATATATATATATATATATATATATATATATATATATATAGTCAATGATTCATAACATATATTTGTTAGGGATAAAAATTGACAAATATCATCTCTATCTTCCATTACAATGATCAATGACTGACATTTAAAAACTGAACTTGCCGTTTAATAGCGGACTGGAATAAAGAAATTTTTGAACCGTTATAGCCTCCATAACACCTAGCAAGCCCAAGTCAACCAAGGAATCAGTCCGCTAGAATTCCTAGCGGACACTCATAGCAACAACATTTCAACAGCAACAACATTCCAAATCAAAATCACAACAATACAGCAGCACATCAAAAGCATTCCAAATTCAAATCACAGCAACAACATTCCAAATCCAAATCCAAATCCAAATCACAGCACATCAAGCATTAAATTCCAAATCCAAATCAAATATATCCTGCACATTACCACTTTGGAGTAAACATAAAAGAAAATTTATGGTCAATTTTATCATCATAATTCACTTCCAAATCCGAGTCAACAAAAGAAAATTGATGGGGAAAATTCTACCGAAAATCCACCAGAAAATTGCAACTATTGAGCATAAATTATACCAAAAAAAGAATTACCATGAAAATATCAACAAAGGAGGACCATAAAAATGCTTAAACTCAAGCTAGATATATGACACAGAGTACATCATATACCAACAATTTGCAATCTCACAAAGTACCTGTTTACGCCAAGTTTCGCCGGCACGTCCAATCACAAAATCTACGCGCTAGGACCTGCACAATAATAGATCACACAGAAGCTTGATGGCTTGTGCCGCCGGGGGATAGCTCCGGTGTGAGAATGAGTACAGGCCGTTCACAAGGTTTAACGAATAGAGGCCAAGTGTTTAGTGCTCAAAAGTAAGTATTACCTCATAATTGTAACCCAGGCCTTGTATTTATAGTACTCTCCACCTTAGAATCCTTCTCCCAGTCGGATTAGGACTCCTAGTGTATGGTAGTTACCATAACTTGGGTCCAATACAATCTCCTTAAAAGGTGCAAGTGGAATCTAATCCCATCACTACCTTTGGAGTTACCTTATTCGAATATGAGTAGGAACCCGAACTCTGCACGCAGGAGATCCCACTGAGCAGGCCCAAACGATCCCATAACCAGGTTTGGGCTTCGGCCCAAAAGACTCGAAGACCCGACCCCGAACACCACATGACAGGGCTCGGTTCTGGCCCAAGAAGACTCGGAGGCCGACCCGAACACCTCCAACTTCTTCATGGGCTTCAGCCCATCGGTCTCACCAAGCCCTTGTGATGTCAAGCCTTCGGCCCAGATAAGAGTCGGTAAAACGTTCCCGAACAGTACCTGTTTCAATTTCGACCATATGGGAAAATAATCTTCACAACTATTTATGTTGTCAACATTATTCAATTTCTGCAATGAACTAAAGACTACTTGTAATTCTATGTATGTGTACACCTATAGGGGGGGGTGAATAGGTGTTTAAGCTAAAAGTGATAAACAGTGAAAACTTTTTGAAATTTTCTGCAACAGGTTTAAATTAGACAGCTACGCCTGTCTGCTTTAGCTTATGTTATTCGTTTCTTATTATCAGAAAGCTAGACATGTCTACTTTAGTGTCTGTGTACTATAACTTCAAGCAACGTGATGAACAAAAAAGTGCAGAACGTGAATGACAGTTAAAGAGATAAACAGAAGAAAAAATCACACAAATTTTTACGTGGTTCAGCCCCTATCCTCTAATCTAGTGGCCTAATCCACGTCCAATCCCAACTAGGATTGGAGACTCTTTTTATTAAACTTAATATTCAATTAAATACAATAAAAAAATTCCATTTTACAAAGAAGCTTTCCACTGATGGACACCTCTGCCCCCTTTGCACTTCTGCAACCTTTCTCACCACTGAGACCTTTGCACCTCTGCAACCTTGAAAAACTCTCTTTGAACAGATCCTATCTACTGCTAGATAAACCAAGCCAAACAAGACTTGAACTTTGAATATAATAGAAGAAATTACAATATACTTCTTATTTTCCAGCCACAAAGAATTATAGACAATCTGATGAATAAATGAAATAAACAATGAAAGCTCTCAATAGGATTCTTCTCTGTATAGCAACGTGAATTAGCTTCTTGTCTCATATCCTGCTTAGCCGTGAGATAAGACTATATATAAAGAGAGACCCAACGACTATAAAAATAATTGTTAACAAGAAACTAGATGATTTAAATCCCATAGTAAGAAATCAGATGATTTAAATCCCATAATATTAGCTACTAATATTGACCAACGGATATAAACATAAGATAGAATTGGAAACTCATATCACAGTTGGTATACCCCATGATATTAGCAATTAAAGAGTCCAACAAATTTGGTAAATCAAGGATATATTTTCAAGTCAAACCAAAACACCTTAAATAAAGGAACAAGGAGATATTTGATAAAGTATGTTACTAGCCAATCACTGAAAAATAGTTACCTTATTTAGTTTCCTTTTCAAATTGAATTGCATATCATTACTAAATTATATTAAAGATCTTTTCAGCAACATGCAATATGCAAACTTAAATATAGAACGAATATACTAATGGGCCATAATTCCAATCTTAGGCCAACAAGAAAACAACATATAATAAATTTAAATCAGCCCAAACAATTTAAATCAAAATCATAAACCCAATAATATTGTCATCATTAAAATCATAAAATATATAGGGTCCTTTACAATATTATATAATATTTAGAAAGTAATTACACTATTAGTACACTCATAAAATATTTACACAATTAATACACTTTCTATATTTATTTACAATATTAGTGTAGTTAGGATTTCTTAATTTAGGGAATTAGTATGCAATTAGGATTCAATTCATAATAATAGGGAAACCTAAAATTAAGGAGAAATAACTACAATAATTAATAATTTAAATTCAAATATCTTGGATCTAACAACAAAAACAAATTAAAATTCAAATATTCAAAGTTTGGCAACGTCATCTTCCTCCTCCCCTTCGCCGCCGCTTCAACACCATGGACGCCGATCTCCTTATCCATTATGGCCACAACTGCCATTATGACGAAGGTTGATTTAGTCCAAAAATTAAAATGAGAAAAAGATAAATTTTAGTGCAGTTGGTATCTAAATATTTATACAAAGGTAACCATTTTAGTTTTTGTGGGCAACCAAGAGAAATTTCAGTGTAGTTGTTAACCAAAACTTTCAAAAGGTAACAATTTTAGTTTTTGTTGGTTACATTTGTATTAAGGTTTGGCTACCAACTGCACTATGAAAAAAAAATCTATAATAGATTTTTTATAATTAATTGGTAACCCAATAAAACTGAATTGGTTACCTTTGTATTAAGGTTTGGTTACCAACTGCATTATAAAAAAAATCTACAATAGTTTTTTTTTAATTAATTGGTAACCCAATAAAACTGAATTGGTTACATTTGTATAAAGTGTTAACTACCAACTGCACTATTAAATAAAAAAATCTATAATAGATTTTTAAAAATAAATTAGAAACCTAATAACACTGAATTGGTTACCTTGGTATGAATGTTTGGCTACCAACTGTACTATAAAAAAATCGCAGCAACTGTACTATGAAAAAATCGCAGGTGGAGGATGGCGTTAACAAGTTGGGACTGTCTAGGTTAATGGTGGAGGATGGCGTTAATGGTGGAGGAGGGCGGAGGAGAAGAGCGTTAATGGTGGAGGAGATCGAATGATGGGAACTGTCTAGGTTAATGGTGGAGAATGACGTTAATGGTGGAGGAGGGCGGATGATGGCGTTAACAAGTTGAGACTGTTAATGGTGGAGGAGGAGAAGACTGACAAGGGCGAAGGAAGCGTGATTTTTATTAAGGAAGGAGAAGGTGTGCTATATAATTTACTTATTAATTACTTAATTTAATAAGTAAATCAATATTAATCCCCTAAATCAAGGAATCCTAATTGCATACTAATTCCCTAAATTAAAGAATCCTAATTGCACTAATATTGTAAATAAATATAAAAGAGTATTAATTGTGTAAATATTTTATGAGTGAACTATTGTTGTAATAGAAAACTTTAATTCATTTCTAAAAAAAAGACTTTATTTGGATTTGGTACTAGGAAAAGGCAAACAAAGGAATAAAATATGAAAAGTAAGAACTTAGAGAAAAGATGGATCAGAAATCTGGCTTGGATTTCTCTCAAAAGAGGAAAAAAAATAGAGCGCTCAGTAATTTCAACTTCGATCATATAGAGAAATAATCATCACATCCATCTAAATTTTCAGATTTTTAAATTTCAATAATAAAACAAAAAATATATAAGTGATAACAATATATAAACATCTAAAGTAGAATTCCAACTAAATTTTATCTGAATTTGTTTTTATACAAGAACCTTAAAGCTACGAGGTAAAAGTAGCATAACATGAACCACACAAATTTTTCATAAATGGATATTTCTAACACTACAGAGCAAGGAAGGGTTTGGTCGAAATCGCCTTGAATCACAAAATTTAAAGTAGTTTGAAAGTTTTTTTTCCCCAATCAGGTTTGCTCGGAATCGTCTCGAATCACTCGGAATGCTCGGAATCGCCGATCGAAATACTTGGAATGTTGAATTTTTTGCTTCTCACACTTGGCCTGAAGGGGGTGTAATGGTCCAAAATTTTCTTTATTCCAATCCGCTAATATTTCTAGCGAACGACAAGTTCAGATTTTAAATCTCAACCCTTGATCATTATAATGAAAGGTAGATATGGTATTTTCCAATTTTTATCCATAGCAAATACATGCTATGGATAATTGTCCTATATATATATATATATATATATATATATATATATCGGCCAGCTTCTTCAACGGACTAGATTCGTTGATTTTAACTATAATGACGATTTTTTTTTTTAGATGTAACAACAATTCTGCTCATACCGTCTCCATATATAGCATGAACCGGATATGGTGACGGGTTCATATACATCGCCATAGCTAAAAAAACTCGTTCTATAGTTTTTCCGCCAACTTGGAGATCCTTTCTCTCTCTCTCCCTATATATATATATATATATATATATATATATATATATATATATATACAGAACCGATCAAGTGAGGGCTCCCTAACTTTGTTAAAATGCGAACTTTTTTTAAAAAAAAAAAACTAAAAAAAAGTTTAATATTTTATGGAACTGAAATTTTTCCATAATACAATGTTTTGGGCGTGATTTGGATACCTATACCAAAAAATGTATGCAGACTGTGCATACGTTTTTTGTTATACGTATCCAAATCACATCCAAAACACTGTGTTATGAAAAAATTTCAGTTCCATAAAATATTAAACTTTTTTTTAGTTATTTTAAAAAAAAAAAGCAAAAAAAAAAAAAAAAAATCCGCATTTTAACAAAATGAGAGAGCCCTTACCTGATCCTGACCCTATATATATATATATATATATATATATATATATTCATGAAACCGACTTGTTGGTGTCATTGGTAGCACATTTTAGTATAAACATTAACATATTCCTTTAATTTCATCAGACTTTAATTTTCATCACTTTAACCACAAATATTTATATGTAACTATGTGCATAAGTAATTATCTTTAAATCTAACTGACTTGTTGGTGTCATTGGTAGCACGTTTTAGTATAAACATTAACATATTCCTTTAATTTCATTAGACTTTA
This sequence comes from Panax ginseng, assembly GCA_020205605.1. NCBI lineage: Eukaryota > Viridiplantae > Streptophyta > Magnoliopsida > Apiales > Araliaceae > Panax > Panax ginseng. The sequence goes on from CM035132.1 coordinate 181,824,930, forward strand.
ATTTTCATCACTTTAACCACAAATATTTATGTTTAAAATATGTAACTATGCATAAGTAATTATCTTTGAACTTTACAAGGCATGTATTAAACAAGTTATGTTTAAAATCTGGAGAACTTTACAAGTGCACAAAAAATAGAGATAATTCAAGCCCTAATAAGATGTAAAAATAAATAAACAAATCAAAATATTCATATAATTGTGCTCAAAAATAATATATGATGCAAAAGTAGAAAGAATTATGGTCAATACTTATAATTGTGAAAGTTGATGCAATCAAAGATTTCAGAGTCTCAGACTAGACGTGTAAATACATTAATGCAAAAGAAGAATTATGTATGTAACTGTGCTCAACAATAATATAGAGTTTTTAAGGAACTCTAAGTTGTTACAAATAATAATCGAATAGTCTTAACTTTTTTATGTTGTGCTTTGTAGAGTTAACTTTTTATTAGTTTTTCATCAATTCGTTATTGTTTTGGTCTTATTATATTGAGAATTTGTATATTTTTCATAGTTTGTATCTTGGGTGCCGATTATCCTTCTTCAAACCAACCTTTCCGACTCCTTTCCTGAATCAACTTTTGGAATTAAAAATCGACACTTTTTCCCGACATCTTCACCCCGGCGAGTTTTTGCCTTAAGAAATTTCGCCCCGGCGAAGATGTACATTTTCAGTTTGCCAAATGTGTCTCCGACCCAGCTCAGATTTTACACTATAAAAGTCCGCCCCGACACATGATCAGTACCACAAACTACAAAAAATGTCATTAAGCTCCATTTTTCATGTTTTGACCCTTCGAAGCCGTTTCCTACAACACAAACACAAAAACAAGTAAAATAACACTCAAAATAATTAAAGTTAACAAAGAATCAAGTCTAAAAAGTATCCAAATTGTAGGTACAAAACTCACTCATCAATGAGACTACCAACTGCACTAGAGTAAGGAACACTTAACATACACCTAATCTCATCATCTGTCTGAGGAGATAATTCAGCTGATAATTTGAAGTGAGCAGGAAGAGGAGTACTTACTGGTTTTGCATCCTTTATACCAAAATGATCTAACACCTTCGCGATGTAGTATTTCTGAGATAAGTACAATTTCTTAATTCTGCAATCTTGCTGAATCTTCATGCCAAGAATCTTTTTTGTAGCCCCTAAATCTTTCATCTCAAACTCGGTGCTCAACTGTGATTTTAGTTTTCTAATCTCTGAACTATCTTTTGTTGTAATCAACATATCATCAACAGAAAGAAACAAATAGATAAATGAGCCATCATGAAGTTTTCTAAAGTACACACAACTATTATATTGACTCCTATTATATTCAATACCAACCATTAATGAATGAAATCATTTATACCACTGCCTGGGAGATTTCTTTAAACCATATAAAGACTTTTTCAACAAGCAAACGTGATCTTCCTTTCCTTGAATATGAAATCCCTGAGGTTGACGCATATAAATTTTTTCTTCAAGTTCACCATGTAAGAAAGTTGTTTTCACATCGAGTTGTTATAACTCGAAATCATGCATAGCAACCAAACCAAGTAATACTCGAATAGATCTATGTTTCACAACTGGTGAAAACACATCATTGAAGTCAATTCCCTCGACTTAACTGAATCCCTTAGCTACTAGTCGAGCCTTGTACCTAGCGTCTTCAACTCATGAGATACCTTCTTTTTTCTTAAACACCCATTTGCAATCCATAAATTTCTTACCTTTAGGTGGTTAATTTCATAAGTTCTCATTTCTAATTTTTCTGAAGAGATTTCATCTCCTCATTCATAGCAAACAACCATTTTTCTAAATCATTTGAGGAAACAACATCTTTATAAGTCACAGGGTCATTGTACTCAACTACCTCGGCAACTGATAAGGTATAATCAACAAAATCTGAATACACATATCTTTGTGGTGGTCGCACTGTCCTCTTTGCTCTGTCTCTAGTGAGACTATATTGATAGTCTACATGTTCCTCCTCTGGAACTATATTCTCATCTACAACAGTAGCAGTAGGCACATGATCTGAACTATGCTGTAATTTCTGAACTTGAGGAGAAGTTACTTCAAGTTCCATCTTCTGACCAACACACCAAAACTATCAATACAAGAAACTGAGGATTCCTTGTTCTTATGAAGCATAGTGGACTCATCAAAAGTGACATCTCTACTAATGATGACCTTTACTGACTTCTGATCAACACACCAAGGTCTATAACCCTTCACACCAGAACCATAACCAAGAAAGATGCATTTCTTGGCTCTAAGTTTGAGTTTTCCCTCATTCACATGTGCGTATGCAGGACAACCAAATACCCTAAGAAATGAATAATCTGCAGGATTACATGAGAAACCTCTTAAGGGGTTTTACATTCTATAGCTATGCAATGAGAACGATTCAAGAAGAAAGAAGTTTTGTTCACTGCTTCTGCCCAAAATTCCTTGCCTAAACCTGTATTTAACAACATGCACCTAACCTTCTCTATCAAGGTTATGTTCATCCGTTCTACAACTCCATTCTGCTGCAATGTCTTCACTACTCTATGATGCCTAACAATTGCTTCATTCTTGCAGAACTCATTGAACTCAGTCTCACAAAACTCAAGGCCATTATCTGTTTTGAACCTCTTAACCTGCTTTCCAGTCTACTTCTCAACCAATTTTTTTTACTATTTAAAAGTCACAAAAACGTCATTCTTATGTTTCAAGAAGTATACCCAAACTTTTCCTAAAATAATCATCAATGAAGGTTAACAAATAATGTGCACCGCTACCTTTGGAAGGAACTCGTGAAGGGCCCTAAAGGTCTGAATAAATATAGTCCAAAGTCCCTTTTTGTTCTATGAACCGCAGTCTTGAAACTAACTCGTTTCTGCTTCCCCAAGACACAATGCTCACAGAAGTCCAACTTTCCTATTTTTTGTCTAGACAAAAGACCTCTTTTACTCAAAGCATCCATGCCTCTTTCACTCATATGGCCTAACCTCATATGCCACAACCTGTTGGTGTCATCTGCAGTCACTGAAGAGAAAATTGTGTGAGATCCCAAATTTTATGAAATAAAAGTATTCAATTTTTTTATTTTGGTAAATAGTTAAATTGATAAAAGTTTAATGTTAAGGGTGATATGTGAATTTTTTTCAAAATAAGCAAGTTGTCATAAAATACCCGGTAGTAAAAGTACAGTAATACGAGTGGTTGCATAGTAGCACACGGTATTAATTATTGATGCTTACGTGAGAAGTCACTCAGTTATACTCAATTATTGCTACAGTAATTACTACATCATATCTCTCATATTATTGATTCGATTATTATCACAGTATCATCTGCATAATATGATATTTTATTAAATCAATAATTGAGACGACAAAGTTATTAATATTATTAAATTACAATATTTACAATGTCTAGAAGTTCTGCCAAGGAGAGGTTTGGTCACCTAATTGCGGCCCAATAGGAGAAATTTTATTGAAAGCCCTCTTTCACAGGAACGACACGTTTGTTAAATATTGTGAGTTATGATATTTATGATGAATGTTATTAAAATTGAAGTTATGCTCGGAGTTGAATTTGGAGATGCGGACGTGATAATTGAGTCCAGAATGATGAAATTAGTAAAAATAGACTATAAACACAAAATTTTCCGATTTTTACTATTTGGTCAAAAAGTCAACAGTTGACTTTTTCTGGAAAAGTCAAACTTTGAAATTTCAAAATTTATATTTTTGATAAAAATAGTTTCATTGTGTTGGAATTGTTTGTGTTAGTGAAAATTGATATCTATTCCGATGATAATTGATGTCTGGGGGTTATATTGATAAATCGGGTAAGTTATCGGATAAATGAGCAATTAGTTGATACTAATTCACATGCTTATATAACTATTTATTCACATGTGTGTACAATTGAGTCACATTCATTTACTATTAGGGGAGTTGGTGCAAGATTAATAATACTTGCATGACTAAGTTAAAGATTGAGGTATAGATGGAGGTACTATACTGTAATTCGTATTTTCACATGTCTAGAACTATTTGTTCATATGATTTACTATTAAATCACATTATTTTCTATTAGGGGAGGTGGTGCATGTTTGATAATACTTGTAGGACTAAATTAAAAATAAAAGAAAAGTTGGAGGTATTGTACTGTAATTTTTTGAGCCCCAAAACGTGTAATTATCAAAACTATGTTTTTCTATTAATAGAAGCTCATTCTTCCTTCATTTCTCACTAATTCACCAAAGCTATAGAGCAATTATTATAGAGAGAAATTATAGAGATAAGCTATAGAGAAAAAATCTATAGAGAGAAAGAAGAAGAGAAGTCTGCTACATCTCTACTCCAGTATCCAGTTTCTTTCTAAGGTAAGGGATATCATTATTGTGTAAGGGATATCATTATTGTGTAAGGGATATTATTTGTTGTACCTGTAAGGGGTATCATTTCTTTTGTATTCATGAAGGGAACTTTTGTTATTCTATCTTTATTATTCTATTGGAATAACCTTTATACGGGGGATACCCTATATTTGGTGAAATTCTGTTATTATTCCGTCTTTATTATTCCATTTAATATCCATCTGTATTACATGGGGACTGGTTCCATCATTTATTATTTCCTCTTTATTATTCTCATGGAATATCCTCGCATGCATGCATTACACTTGGTTCCATCATTTATTATTCTCTTTATTACTATTCTGAATATCCTTGTAATTTCACCCGACCGTGTTCCATTATTTATTATTATTCTCATCATTATTATTACATTGGAACATCTTGTTTGTGTGAATTTCACCGACACGGTTCCATTATTTATTATTCATTGGTAATAACCTCGTTTTATGCATGCGGTCTCTATCGCATGTATGGTGAATTCTTCTGTTATTCCATTCTTTATTATTCTGTTGAAATAACCTATCTATGTGGATTGCCACATGCATGGTGAATGATCATTTGTATTCATTCCTTATTGAATCGTGAAAAATATCTGTTTACGTTGATTATGATGAGAGTCATAATAAAAGCATTGGATTGATGAAAATCATGGGTTTATGAAGTATTAGTAAGTGTTATGATGAGTTATGATGGTTATTATGTGAAAACATGAAAGTTTCTTAGAAATCACAAAGGGTTGAAAAAACAGATTTTGATAAAAACGTAACATGAAATTCAATTGACCATATCTCCTATTATATTTTGAATTTTTGAGTGTGGTTAAGTCCTAGAGTTAGATTTATGAGTTACCTAACTTATCCAAGTGGAATCACTGGAAAAGATGTTGTAGATTTTTATGTGGACTGATTTTAGTAAAGGATGAAAAAGCTGGAAATTGCCAAAAAGTTGCTGTCCAAAATTTGAAGGGGCTGTTTCGGCCACTAAATTTGTGAGAAAAATTCAGGCCTTTTGGGACATGAAATTATATGGTATGAAGAACCTCCTGCCCAAAAATGAGCTCCTTCTGACTTAAAATGAGCAAGTTATGACCATTTCAATATTTAGGTTTTTTCGACGAAAAACACTATAACCGGAGTTCTATAACTCTGATGACCATGAAATTTAAACTGGAAGCTCATGTTAAAATGTGTAAGATCCTGCCAAGATTTGGAAATTTTTGGAGTTAAACTTGAGGTACCTAATTTCTTAAGGAATTAATTGGAAATTGATTTTTAAAAAATAGTAAATGAATTTTAAAAATTCCGAGAAAAATATTTTTTATTATGGGACTATATTATGCTAAATCTCAGAAAAGAAATATTTTTGGGACTGATTTGCTATTTTTCATGAAAATAGTTTAGTTACGAACATATGAGTTAAATATGTTATGTGAAGTAACAAAGTTAGAAAATAGGATTTTATGGCTTATAAATCCTATATAAGGTATATGCATATTTTTGATAAGGAATTTGATCATTGGTGATGAAATCTTATGAGTATGGCATTTTTTGAATGATTAAATGCATTATTTGGTAAAGTGTAAACAATTGAAATAAATTATTTATAAGTTTAAGAAGTGATTAAAATATTGTTATGATATTAACAATATTAGATTATGAATTTATTATATAATTAATAATAATTGGATAAAATTAAAGTCCTTAATATTTATCCTTGTTTTAGTTTGATTAATGCTTATATCATTGTCATCATCCTCATGTATATATTATGTTGAAAGTCATCTGTGGCCTGTAGTGCATAGATGGACTTGGTATGATTATGACCAGGGATTATTCGGTATAATCATGATCGTAATGTTACAAATGATGTGGAAAAAGTCATCTTTGGTCGTAGTGCACAGATGGATTTGGTATGATTATGACCAGGGATTATTCGGTATAATCATGACCATTGATGATTTCACGAATATCCTTGGCCCGTAGTGCATGGATAATTCGTGGTCGTGATACTATTAAGTTGAGTCTCAGCATTATTGGTTTTACAGTTGTATATCTTTGGCCTGTAGTGCAAAGATGAATTTTTGATTATTGGTTTTACAATTGTATATCTTTGGCCTGTAGTGCAAAGATGAACTGTTGATTATTGGTTTTACAGTTGTATATCTTTGGCCTGTAGTGCAAAGATGAACTGTTGGTTATTGGTTATATAGTTGTATATCTTTGGTCGTAGTGCAAAGATGAATTTATTTGTATGATTATGAGCAAAAATTATGATTAGGTATAACCATAATTTTTGATGTTTCAGGTAAATACAGGTGATGAAAATTATCTTCGTCCTGGATGAGAAATGGAATTTGAAACCACAATTATGATTATGAGTTATTCATATGATTGTGGACAAGAATTGTTGATTGATGTTACAGGGATAAAACATTATTGGTGGACTTTTAACATTGATAAGACAATAGACATGATGGTCTATTTGACTCTTTTAATGGATTGCTCGTTCCGCTGCAACTATGGTTGAAAAGTTTTATCATCTACCATATGTTCTAAATCTTTGATTTATTACTGATGAAGGCTATTAATAATTTAATTATCTTTAGTCATGATATTCTTTACTGGGCTAGTTGTGCTTACCCTTTTGCTTCATAATTCCTTCCAGGTAATAAGAGTGTAGCTGAGTCGAGCGGGGATAACAAGGGAATAGAACGGTTGTCTTTAGCTGTTGAGGTTCTCCCTAAATAGTATGGAAATAATTTTATTGAGAACTTTAGATAAGTGTGTCGTATTGTATATGTCATTTGATATTTAATTTTGGTGAACCAAATAGGGTGAGGTGAACCCAACTTTGGAAGGGTGTTTTGCCACTATCATACAAGATGTCTAATGACATACAACCTCGTGTCATCATAAGACAAGGTTGTGCACATCCACTTGCTGAGTATATCTACGAGCACTACCTATATGATCTTGGAGTTTATTTAAAATATAATTTCTACTTGGAGACAGTGGAGATAGTTATATGCCAAGAGAAGACTCACCATTGGAAAGAAGATGATAGTAATCTCCTCGTTTTTCTTTGGGGTCTATTGGGCCAACCAAGTATAATTCTGTGGACATATGATATCTACCATAACCTAGACGCATGGCCTCCCATGTACGAAGGTTTCATTGAGCACTTCCCAAAGATTTTAATTCCTAAAACAGTTTTTGACTATACTTTTATGTAAAGTACCATTGTAAGGTTGTGGTCGAGGCACCATGAGAGTTACATACATTGTATTAAAACTCACAGTTAACTGTGGTTATATTCTATACAATAGTTCAACAGTTGTATTATTAAGTTGTATTTGTATTTTTGTACCATGTATTTGGCGACTCAAGATGGGTGATGAATACCTAATTTTGGGGGCGTCACAAATTGCATCTGAATCTATAGTTATAGAACCCTCCAACTTATATAAATAACGAACTTGATTCCTTTCATCAACACAAGAGAGCCTCTACTAATCTTCATAACTCCACCTTCAACTGTGTACTTACACCCGTTTTTATCTAGTATACCCAAAGATATGAGATTCTTTTTCAAACCTAGAACATGTCTAACATCTAAAAATGTCTCTTGATTATGCCATCATGCATCTTAATTTTACCAATGCCAATTGCTTTACATTTAGAATTATTTCCCATTAAAACAATTCAACCATCAAACGGTTCATATGTGGAGAAAAAATCACGAGTAGGACACATATGATAAGAACACCCAGAATCCAAAATCAGTCATTGCTAAGTCTTTCTCTGTCATCGGTTACTAATAAAAGATCATCACTATCCTCACCAACACTAGCCTAAGTAGGCAAGTTGATTATGCTGGTTCTGCACACTCTGTCCACTATGAATCTGACAGTGATTGTCTCCTCTCTGTTCCTTATTTTTTAACTTCGGACAATTACGATTTATATACCCCTTTGCATGACAATAGTTACAGCTAAAATTCTTATTCCAAGATTTTGATATATGTGTACTGCCATCTTTTAAATTTTTCTCAATTGACATCCCTCTAACAAACAATCTAACACCTTGATCGTCACTTTTCCCAAAAGTCATCTTAGAATCTAGTTTTTGTTTACTCATAAGATTCATCTTAACATCCTCAATTGAGATAGTGTCTCTACCATAAATCATAATATCTCTAAAGTTCTTATATGAAACACGTAATGAGATTAACAACAATAGGGCTTGATCTTCATCATCAATCTTAACATCAATATTCTGGAACTCAGTTATAATTGAATTAAACTCAGTGATAAGATTTGATTTGAGTACCTTCTGACATATGCAAGGTGTAAAAACATTGTTTAAGTCTCAATTTATTAGTGAGGGACTTCTGTTGGGTAAAATCTAATTATGCACAACACGCAAATATACGTGGTCAACAAGTAATATAATAATAAGTAGAGTATCGTTCCCACAGAGACAACTTAGTAAGAATTTAACGTCACAATTATCATTTTTTTATTAATCCTAATTTTATTAAATTATCCAAATCAATGAGTGAAATTATAAAAACTAAATTATTAATAAATATATGATCACAAAACAATCACAAATATTAAAAACTGAAATTTCAAATAATTATTGGAGAATTAAGCTTATGACTTCACCCTAAGCTTCACTCTGACTTTTACACCTCTATTCCAGTTTAATTCACTATCCCAGTTTATTAATCAAGAACACGAATGTAGAACTAGCCACCTCTCGATGTACTAAAACCTTATTAACTCAAATCCACAAATTAGATAGAAACAAATTAAACACCTTAATCAACTAACTCACTATATTTCTATGCGAATTATAACTAAAGAAGGTTTAAGTTCAAGTTCTTTATCCGATTACATGCGATGTCAAGCATATCTCTACCTTAACATACATCAAGATTCTGTTCAATCACAAAATTCAAGAACACATGCTATATTAACTAAGTCTAGACTCGTACTTCCTCTCTCGAATTCATACAAGTCCACAAAGAACTGTTGATCAGGAAATTCATAAATTCAAGCTCAAATTAATATAGATAAGCTGGATAATAGCTAATTAAACTGGAAATCAAAGTTACATAATCATCGTTTCACTTAAAGATCCGCCATAAGCCTAAAAAGTAATTTAGTTCATCACTAATTAATTAAATACTGAATAAATTAAAGATATCATCCTTTCAATTACAAGTATAAGACTAAGAAGAAGAATAATGCAGAACTCCCTTCACGTTAGCCTTAATCCGCAATCAATATGAACGTTCCTTCAAAATCTTCACTCCAATGCTCAATAAGAAAATCTGTATGTAATCTCTGTAAATTGCCTTGTGTCCCCCATGATCTTGTGTTTGTATAGTAGTTATATGTTTTACAACCACAATCTCCGCTCAATTCCATGCCAACTAGAGTCCTAATGCTAAACAATCACCAAAATCTAAGTTCCAGTAGTGTTTTACCCAAGATAGAATAGCCGAAGCTTGAGACCCTCACCGGATGAGTGGGATTTATACCCGCGAATCAGATATTTTATGACTTAAATAATTGCCTAAATTCGTTATTTTTATGTAGTTTTATATAAATATAGTGTTATTGTGCTTAATCGTTGCATTGCAGAGCTTTACAGTGATTTTCCAGCTTTAAAGGGGAAAAATAGACAATTTATGCATAGCCGCGCCGCGGCGCCAAAGTCCAACTTAAAGCCCATGACGTGGCGCCACCTCCTGCTCTTTGATGACATCAACCTTTGTGGCCATGCTACTACCCTTCTTTTTCGCTCACACCATGTTGCCATGAGCTCCGTGTCCTATTTTTAATATGAGTCATGACCATCTAGAGCTTAGTGGCCAAGGCCATGGCCTCCACCTCCTCCTGGTTCCCAAACAACCAAAGCCTTTGTTTGACCTAGCAAAAGGAAGGAAGCAGGATATAAAAGGAAAGGGAGGCTCTGCCTAGAGGATATAGTTAGATATGGAGATATAGAGAGTAGATCTAGAGATAAAATAGTTAAGTTTAGTTTTCTTCTGTAATTTCTTTCTTTCTCTTAGATAAATGTTTGTAAATATTGATTAACTAGATTAGGGAGAAGTTTGGGTTTCTTTGGAGCATCAAGAGCAGTGAGCTACACGGACTGAAGAGCTTGGCTCGAGTAGAATAGTTAGATATTGAAGGGCCTTGACAGAGTTTCTTCTTATCTATTTATTTTCTCTGATTCTGTAATCCATAAATGTTATCCTTATTGCTACTTGTATTTTATTCAATAGCTATGAACTGAATATTTGCTCTAAGGTTATAATGGAACCATTTGTTATTTAAATTGACTGTCTTATCTCTTTGGTTGGCACCATATGATTTGGTTTGATATATTTATGCTTAATGAATCTCGCTAAGACATTAGCGATGATTTTGGTAATGTACATGATATCGACAGAAGAATTGTAGATTTACACCTGAATATATTGGCATATGATTGTGGGTTTCTTCTGCATAAGTTGTACATAGAATAGACATATATATGTGCACCACGTGCGACCTAATTGAGAGCTTATGCTTAAATCCTTGTTCTGGTCAATTCGCATAGACATATGTAGGATTTTATCTAGCTTGGGCATTCTTTTTTTTTATATTCCCATTCGGGTGGATCTGGAAAGGATATTCTCGTACATACCTCGACAGAGGTGTATGCGCACTTGTGTGTTCTCGGTAGACAAATTGTCGTAACCATTTAGACCAGAGAGAGAAGGGTAGTTAGTTTAATGAACCATAGCATGTTAGGTGTTCGACAGAATGCCTGAGTGGGGTGAAGTTGTAACCTTAGCTTATTATTCCTTAGATTACCATTCGTTATCCATTTACTTGCTTTGATAATTAGTTATGCTTAGATTAATCACTCTTTCTTTTATTGCTGTTCGAATAAGACTTTAGCGATATAAAGTTGGTATTTGGTAAATATTAGTGATAGTTCTTCGTGGGTACAACACTCTACTTATCACTGTATTACTTGTTAAACCGCGTATACTTGCACGTGTTTAGTGATCGGTAATCCGACCAACAAGTTTTTGGCGCCGTTGTCAGGGAACTTCTATTCTAATATTGTCCAATATTAATTTCAATCAATTTAGTCTTACTTTGAACGTATATATATTTATTTCTTTTATTTGTTTGATTTTCCTTTCTTTTTGTTTTTAAGTTACAGATTATGGACGATCAACATTGTCAATGGCCTTATGAGTGGACGACGCCACTTAGCTCGGAAGAAGGACTCGAGAAATTACAAGTTCAAATTGCCAATGCTTTGAGGTTTTATGACAATCTTGAGTGTCAGTCCACTCAGAATGCCTACTGTCAGGAATGAGCTGATTTTTAACCGATCTCCTATCATCCAAACTGCCAGGGTTATCCAAACTCTTGGGACTACAGTCAAGAGCAATATCATGATCTGAATCATGCCTCTCAGTTTGCATATCATTCTTCGCCGCACTATGAGTGGATAACTCATCCGAATGAGAACATTTCGGAGTCCTCAACACGTGAAGAAGAGAACCGGCTTGAAGAGCTTCTCACCATCTTTATCAAAAAAAATGAGACTCGGATGGCAAGCTAAGAAGCCGCATTGCACAGCCTTGGGAATCAATTAGGCAACTCGTCAATGCCATAGCAAATCCACCGCTACTCAATGTTCCGGTCTTAATTGATCTTGATGATGAAGCAATAGAGTATTGCACAGTGGATACGCAAGAAAAATGCGATGAGTCTCGCACAGATGTTGAGGGAGATGTCATTGTGTAAACTAACCAATCGGTGGAGTCTGAAGTTGAAGACAAGCGGAGAAACAGTGGTTGTATTGTCATTGCTGATCTACAGTCAGAAACCACGCTCCTGACTGTGAAAACCCTAGAGGGCTCGATTGAGCATGAAGAATGCTTTCAACTTAATAAAACAGGCGAATTAGTGGATAATTCCAGTGGCGAGCGATTCTTTGTGCCGCCTGATGATTGGATGAATGAAGGACAGAAGAATGGCCAATCACCCTTGTCGGCCAATAATTGAAGTGAAATAACGAATAGGTGGCACGAAAAGGTCATTTTTGCCTATGAGCCGGATTGAACGGTATCAGTATAGTCAACCCGACGACTTCAAAACAAGCGCTTAGTGGGGAGGCACCCCCATCTCGGTATAAATTTTATCTATTTTCTTTACTTATGTCTAGTTTACTTTGTGTCTATTCGCCTTAGTTGCTAACATGGCTGCCAGATTGTGCATTAATGTTTTGTGTCTATCATTTTCGGGCAGCATGTTTAGTATGATGCACTGCATATTATAATAATGTGTATTGTGTTCTTAATAATGTATTTTTGCCTTTGTAGTGTAGTTTTTATTCTTGTCTTGGCATGTGCAGATAAAAGGCAGAAAAACTCAGAAATTGTATCTCGCGCCGCGACGCCACCAAATGAATGCATCTCGCGCCGCGGCGCCATGAGCTTGCCTTGTCCACTGCTAATTCGCTCCGCAGTGCCATCTAACGAAGGATGTCTCATGTCGCAGCGCCACTAGCAAATCAAGATATCGCTAAATGGTATACTGCCGCCACTCACCAAGGTATAACGCTTCATTTGACCGATAAGCGTGTCTTTGATTTTTAACAGCAGTTTTAAACAGTAGTGTTGGCCACTTCACATTCCCATCATCTCAGCAATTAGGCAGCAAGTGCCCCAACCATCGCCTCACAGCCCTACACGCCTTGACACGTCGATCACGAGGCTCAATTTGGGTTTCTCCAACGCACACATCTCAGAATATTTAGCCAATTTTCTTCACCAACACACGAATTCAGTCTCCCATCCATCGCACATCTAAGGATCCACAGAATTGCTTTTTTCTCAATTAAGGTAATTGGGGATTTTTGTCATCTCTAATCGTGGGATTGTGTTGTCTTCTTGCTGTGATTTGGTGTGATTTCTGCTGCCGAAAATCTGGTTAGAACTCTTTCAAGTAGGGTTTGTCCAAGTTAATTTTGAAGAGCGCACTCCAAGTGTTTGATAAAATTCCTGAGAGAAGAACTTGACTATTTTGGGGCTGTTTGGCATTGGCTATTGCTGGGGTCTATTTGGCCTAAGTTTGGGGGAAGTTTGGGCATTATTTAGGGCTATTTCTGCATCAACTCGACTGAAATTTTGACATGGCTCCCAAAAGGTAACGTCTCAATGTCGGAGGGTCTTCATCTTCCGCCGCGGCTGCACCACAGGCTTGGGACTCCACCAAATTTATCAGTGAGGAAACCTGGAAGCGGTACAGAGATTCTTTTGGCACGCGAAAGTTGATTCCTGAATGAGGGTTGCGGCCTGATAGAAAAGACGGGGAACTCACGAATATAATACTTGAACGACAGTGGTTAAACTTCACAAAACCACTCAGACGTTATGGTATCTATAGTCGAAATTCTACGCAAACGCCAAATCCGGATGGTGTCATTGGGGTTCAAGTCAGGGGGCGGTCCATGGCTTTTGACAGTCAAGCCATCAATGCACTGTTCGGGGTACCCAACTATGCGAGCAAGGATTATATGCAACAGGGAATCCACAGTTATGACTTGGAGGATATCATTAGAAGGCTCTGCAAGCCCGGAACGTCTTGGAAGAAAAATGACTATACGGGCGAAAAGACCAGCTTCCCGTCTACAGCACTCAGTCGCTATGGGAAGGCGTGGTTTAGTTTTATTTATGCCAGCATGATCCTAACCCATCACTTGAGCGATGTGACTAAAGATAGGGCGATTCTGTTATTCGCCATTGTCACGGGTCTTCATGTAGATATTGGAGTTCTCATCCATGACTCGATCATTAAGGCAATCAAGAGTACCATCGCTTCGGGACTTCCCTACCCATCCGTGATCACCCGACTGTGAAATTAGGCAGGGATACAGTGGGGACCAAAAGAGATAGCTTTGTCGCCCATGACTGTCATTGACCATCAAACAATTAAACGCTTCAATGTGTGGATCAAGTGAGTCTCATGTCGTGGGCGGCGAAGGTGCGGGCACTTACACCACCACCTCCTTCAAAGACACTCCAGAGCCTTCTCAAGCACCTAAGGCAGCCCGACTAGTCGTGGTCTATTGGCGAAGATCATGGCATCCCTCACCCTGCACCGTGATCGTAAATAGGACGCCGAGGCACAAAGGCAAATGGAGGCACATAAAGCAAGAGATGGCTCGGAGGCGGAGATAGCGATGCAATCTTAAAATGAAATGGTAAACACTATCAGCAGCATCTATCTATCTGACTATTGTGGCGAGAGTAATGAGTCATGCCATACCAGTTTCCAGAGCCTCCTATCTTCCCACCTTACCCTCCACCATCACCGCCCGCCGAAGCTGATCAGGACGCAGCTGATGAGGATGAAGCCGATCCCGCCGCTAAGTGAGCGATCTTCAGGGAAGCCCTCTTATTTCTAATTGCTTTATGTTTAGCAATGATGGCATTGCTCATCTCAAGTTTGGGGGTGTTTTTAGCTTTTATCTGTTTATTTTCGTACTGCCATGTTAGGTTGCCAGACTTTAGTACTTTATTATGTTTTTGTTATCAATTTTGTGGTGCAGTCGTTTTGAACTGCGGGATTATGTTTGAATTGTTATCATTATGGATGCCATGAACTGTTTTTGGTTTTATTTCGATATTATTAGCATGATTGTGGTTTATAGCCATCTTTTTGGGGCTTATTCAGATTTAGATGCTTGTGCCATGTAAATGGCCTTTTCACCCTATTTTGAGCTGCTATTTAGCAAGGGTGTTATATTTATCATTACTGATTTTTGATTGTGGTTATGTCTAGCACCAAATGAGTATGTCTCTCATAGAGTTGTGTCAAGAATGCCATGTACTAGGGGTTTATTAGTTGATAAGTTTAGACTGTTATTGATCCGTCCTTCTAGCAAGCACCTACCAACTGTGTTAACTAGTTATTTTTCGAATTTAGTTCGTGTGTTTATTGTTTTGAGAATTTGTTCACTCTTATAAACTTTCATTTGTGCAAGGTAATAAAAGACTTTGACGTTTATACAGTTTTGGATATTGGATTCTAGCTTGTCGACATCTATTTATATATATATATATATATATATATGATTGCAATGGGAATAAAAATAGAAAAGAAGTGTTGTTATCAAAAGTTTTGTGGTGGGTCGAGATGGAGCATTGAACGTACTCGCCCATAAACGCAGGACCGATATCGAGATGGAGCATAAAATGCACTCACTGAATAATCTTCATTTTTGTTGTGAAGTCTCAGTTGGCTTATGTTGATTACGTGGCCTTTACTGCTCGAGTTATTAGATTCTTAAGGGTGTTCTACACCTAGTGCCCTAAAGTCGTCTGGCTTCGGAGTTACTGATCAAAAGCTCATTCATAGGTAGTTCTGAATAGCCTAAGGTAATTAAGTATTGTCCGAGTCAGATTTTACTGTAGTCATGCTAGAGCCTTTTGATCTTTTCCTGCATTTGCGTCTTATTCTTAATGCTTGTTGAATGTTTAAGTTGCGGAGTTTGCTTGGTTTTAGCAATCGACTGTGCAAGATTAATTGAGCTATGATTAGTCAGGATGGTTGGTCTTCACGCACACACATAGAATGGATTGAATACAGTCTTATGCTTGAAATAGAATGAACCCTTACTCATGCCTGTGTTTGCCTTGTTCTTTGGGAGTAACTTAGATAGAGATTCGTAGCCACGATACTAGTATATAGTCTTATTTTCCCTTTGCATTTTTAATTATTACTGTTATTATTATGTTAGATAGTTTGCTCGAGGACAAGCAAAGACTTAAGTTTGGGGGTATTTGATGAGTGGGATTTATACCCGCGAATCAGATATTTTATAACTTAAATAATTGCCTGAATTCGTTGTTTTTATGTAGTTTTATATAAATATAGTGTTATTGTGCTTAATCGTTGCATTGCAGAGCTTTACAGTGATTTTCCAGCTTTAAAGGGGCAAAATAGACAATTTATGCATAAGCAATGTGCATGCGCCACCTCCCGCCTCCTTGATTACATCAAGACCATGGCGTCATGTGCCACTACCTTTCTTTGGCTCATGGCAGCAGTGATGAGCTCCGTGTCCCTGTTTTTAATATGGCACCGCATCGCCATCTAGAGCTTGGTGGCCCGCGTCGCGGCGCCACCTCCGGTTCCCAGACAACCAGTGCCTTTGTTTGACCTAGCAAAAGGAAGGAAGCAGGATATAAAAGGAAAGGGAGGCTCTGCATAGAGGATATAGTTAGATATGGAGATATAGAGAGTAGATCTAGAGATAAAATAGTTAAGTTTAGTTTTCTTCTATAATTTCTCTTTCTTTCTCTTAGATAAATGTTTGTAAATATAGATTAACTAGATTAGGGAGAAGTTTGGGTTTCTTTGGAGCATCAAGAGTAGTGAACTACACGGACTGGAGAGCTTGGCTCGAGCAGAATAGTTAGAGATTGAAGGCCTTGACAGATTTTCTTCTTATCAATTTATTTTCTCTGATTCTGTAATCCATAAATGTTATCATTATTACTACTTGCATTTTATTCAATAGCTATGAACTGAATATTTGCTCTAAGGTTATAATGGAACCATTTGTTATTTAAATTGACTGTCTTATCTCTTTGGTTGGCACCATATGATTTGGTTTAATATATTTATGCTTAATGATTCTCGCTAAGACATTAGCGATGATTTTGGTATTGTACATGATATCGATAGAAGAATTGTAGATTTACACCTGAATATATTGGCATGTGATTGTGGGTTTCTACTGCATAAGTTGTGCATAGAATAGACATATATCTGTGCACCACGTGCGACCTAATTGAGAGCTTATGCTTAAATCCTTGTTCTGGTCAATTCGCATAGACATATATAGGATTGTATCTAGCTTGGGAGTTCTTTTCTGTTCTATTCCCTATCGGGTGGATCTGGAAAGGATATGCTCGTACATACCTCGACAGAGGTGTATGCGCACTTGTGTGTTCTCGATTAAACAAATTGTCGTGACCATTTAGACCAGAGAGAGAAGAGTAGTTAGTTTAATGAAACATAGCATGCCAGGTGTTCGACAGAATGCCTGAGTGGGGTGAAGTTGTAGCCTTAGCTTGTTATTCTTTAGATTACCATTCGTTATCCATTTACTTGCTTTGATAATTAGTTATGCTTAGATTAATCAGTCTTTCTTTTATTGCTGTTCGAATAAGACTTTAGCGATATAAAGTTGGTATTTGCTAAATATTAGTTATAGTTCCTCGTGGGTACGACACTCTACTTATCACTGTATTACTTGTTAGACCGCGTATACTTGCGCGTGTTTAGTGATAGGTAATCCGACCAACACCTTCTTGACGGGGTATATATGATGGAAAACGCCTACCAAATGCAAGAAGCTATCTTCACTAAACAACTTTGAAGACCCCTTTTCCTGGCATGCCATCCTTCAGATTCGACTTTAGCTAAGCTTCATACTTGATCCAATATTGCTTCAAATGACTCCCTTTCTTTGTTACTTGCCAACCAACCATCCTACACATAAAAATAACAATAAACAAGTAAAAATGAACATGAAAACAAGGAATTAACAATGATTAAGCTTGAAATGAAAATTGATTCGTGGATATAAAATCCACTTATCAACTTCGTCAAATAAAGTAGTTGTAGTTTCCGCTAACACCTCCTGCAACACATCATTCGAAAGGCACAAATGAATTTTTGAAAGTGCTTTATCATCCATAGTTTCAATTCTGACTCAGACATCTTGCTAGTTTTTTTCTTCACCCAATTCGTATCAGACATATCTACAGGCTTCATTGGCTTCCTTGCAATAGCTTTCTTTAAGCCTTCCTGAGTAAAAACAGCCTTCATCCGAACCTGCCAAAGACTGAAACTAATATTCCCATCAAATTTGTCAATATCAAATTCCGTTGATGAAGTCGAACTCAACGCCATAGTATGGATCGATAATAACCAAGCTCTAGAGGACAACTTTGTTATGACAAACTATAGCAAACACAATAAATCAACGCAGAAAGATAAAGACAATAACATAAGGTTTTACGTGGAAACCTAAAATGGGAAAAAACCATGGAGAAGGCAGAAGAAATCCACTAAATAATCTAAAGAGCACAAGATAAAGAGAGATAACTATGAGAATTCTTAGAATGTTTCTCAATGTCCCCTCTCCAAATTACTAGCACCTATATTTATAGGCCATAGGCAAATCCATAACCAAATAGGATTAGAAATACTAAATTGAGTATAGGTAGAAAAGATTACTTTCCTAAACCAAAATGGATTCTAGGTAATACCTAAATCCAAATCCAATAATGATTCGTGTCATACCCAACATAAATGTTCTCTATATCCTTGTCATGTTTGTGTACCTTTCATTTATAGTTGTCGTAGTTAACTATTTCATACAATTACCTGTCATTATTATCATTTTATTTGTATATGTAATATCATATAACTCATAATAGCATCCCGAAATTTTAATTTATATATGTCTTCTGAAGCAACGCAAAGAAAGCGCGGCTTGGGTCGTGCTACTAATAATGTGCCGAAGGCCCCGGTTAATTCGGATGACCGGATTCTCATACAGATTCGTTGTGACTCCCCCAAAATAGGTATACATCACCTATTCTGAGTCGCCAAATACATGATACAAAATTCAAATACAACTTAATTATACAACAGTCGTGTAAAATACGACAAAACATATGTTGTGAGTTTAAATACAAATATTGTCATCTAGACAATATCCACACTCAATTGAGTCCTCATTACATTTATTATCACACTATTTAATGTAATAGTGAGGACTACTAATGCTACTATCTCGGATCATTACCCATTCCCCGACTAGTCCCAAATTTACGCTCTCATTTCTTGAAGAGAATTGAAAGAAAGAAAGGGTGAGCTCAACTAGCCTAGTAAGAAATATTATGACTAAGATAATGCAGATTAAATTATCATTAGTCTTCAACAATGTTAAACTGATAAAATACAATAGACATCAAGTTTAATCTAAATGAACAAGCAATCCATTAAAAGAGTCAAGTACAGAATAAAATCTACTATCTTTTATGATTAAAAAAAAATTCATCACTTTTATCGCTAAGACTCAGCTTAATAAATAATCCACATCATCAAATCATCCCTGCAGTACAAACTAAGGATATTATTTAGTATCACGATTATAAATTATCTATGCACTACGGGCTAAAGATAATCGTGTTTTCATCAATGGTCCTGATCATGCCATAAAACAATTCATCTTTGCTCCCTTGTTCAAGAGAATCCATAGCCATAATCATACCAAAAACTCCGTCCATCAATGCACTATATGGGCCAATGAGGACTTTTTTATATCATTTGTAACATTACTAAGCTATGATTATACCGAATAATCCCTAGTCATAATCATACCAAGTCCATCTATGCACTACAGTGCCACAGATGACTTTCAACAAAATATAAACATGAGGATGATGACAATGATATAAGAATTCAATAAAACAAATTCAAGAATTATTTTATTCAGGAACTAATAACGTCCAAATTGTCAACATGATACTTCTTTGTAAAGTAAAATTCAAGAATGCTCAGAAGAATATTTCCATGAAAAGATACTGGATGAAGCGCAAATATCAAGAATATTTCACTAATTTCATGGAGTATAGAAGTCAAAACTTTAACCAACTGAGTATAATAAAGAATGGAATAACAAAAGAAATCACCATGCATGCGGTACTTCGCATAGACAGGTTATTCCAACAAAATAATAAATAACGAAACCAGGTCAGGTGAAATTCACACCGACAGGATGTTCCAACAGAATAATAAAGAATGAAATAACAACAGAAATTACCATGCATGCGGTATGCAGATAGACAAAGTTATTCCAATGTAATAATAAATAACAAAACCGTCGTCGTGAAATTCACATCAATCGGATATTCGACGTAATAATAAAGACTAATAATAAATAATGGAACCAGTCGTGAAATTCACACCAACAACATATTCGGCGTAATAATAAAGACGGAATAATAAATAATGGAACCAGTCCCAAGAACGCATGCATGTGATATTTTCGATAGAATAATAATAAAGACGGAATAATAAAAGATGGAACCAGTCCCACGTAATGCATGCATGATATATTCGACGGTAATAATAAAGATGGAATAATAAAAGAATTTCACCAAGTATAGGGTATACCGCGTATACAAGTTATTCCAATAGAATAATAAAGAATAGAATAACAGATGTTCTCTTCATGAATACAAAAAAAATAGTACCCCTTACGGGTACAACAAATAATATACCTTACCGTATAAAAAAGAACTGAATAAAGAAGTAGTGAAGTAGCAGAATACTTTTCTTCTTTCTCTCTATAGTTTCTCTCTCTAGAGTTTCAATGAATTCATAAGAAATAATGAAGGAATGAGCTTCTACTTATAGAAGAATGGAATAACTTTAATAAAGTATTCTATTTTATATAAAAAGATTTTACTATGCAAAATACTATGTAGGCACTATGCAAATACTATGCATAATAGAATATAATATATTCTATTTATATAATAACTTTAATAAAGTACTCTATTTTATATTAAAAGCTTTTCTGTTTTATTACATTAATAATACTAATAAAATAAAACTGAGTGACTTATCACGTAAGCATTAATAATCAATACCGGTAAGTACTTACTACGCAACCACACGACATCGCATTTTTTACTACCGAGTAGTTCAACAGTATTAACGGTAAAACTTCCGGCGTTATTTTTAATAAAATATTTTTGTCATTTTCTCAATCCGATAATAATTCCGTTGTGAGGTCCACCAATGATTGTGTCGTCGTACGAATATTCCCTGACACAAAGAATATTTCCCGACCAATCGAATATAATATAACAACTTGCATACTTTACAAAATTTGTAAATACTACCCACAACTATAACATTATATTAAATCTACACCATAATATTAAAAAAAATATTTCGAGAAAATTAAATCTTTATTCGTAAAATTTAGGATTTTACAATCTCCCCTTTTTATGAAATTTTGCCCTCGAAATTTACGTACGTACCTGGTATGCCGAACAGATGAGGACACTTCGTCCGATTCTAACTATTGAGGTATAACCTTTGAGTGTTGAATACGTTCCTGGATTTTAACAGGTACATCTTCATACGTTAAGTCTTCCGCTATCTCGTCCGGTTCTAAATTAATAATGTGGTTTGGGTCATCCACATATTTACGTAATATCGATACGTTAAAAACGTTATGAACACGCAACATATTTGGCGGTAAAGCGAGTCTATAGGCCACAGTTCCTACTCGATCGAGGATTTCAAATGGGCCAATTAAATCCAGGGTTGAGATTTCCTCTCTTCGTCGATTCTTGCTTCTAGAATAACGCCCTCTTGAACCTTCTTCTTCACATTCATCAGCTTTGAGTATATAGCTTGAGCGGTTTTAACTTTATCGATTAAAGTCGATTCTAATCATATATTCGTTATCTTCACGTGGGTTCATATATTCGTATTTGTAAACGCATACGATCTTCTACTCAACGCGTCAGCTACCACGTTCGCTTTTCCACGATGGTATTGAATGGTACGATCGTAATATTCAACAGCTCGAGCCAACGTCTTTGGCGCATGTTACGTTCGTTTTGGGTGAAGAAAATATTTGAGGATTTTAGAAATGGGGTTTTGTATTAGGGTCAGTACAAAATTCAATTTCACGCTCTGAGGTAGGCTAAGAAGTCTTCAGGAATACGTAAGGAAATTTATTAACAATAGAAATATCATTCAAAACTGTGACCCTCATCCAAGACTTGGATGGTACGTCACATTGATACCTATCAACTTGCCATCGTCATTCACGACGTCGCCTACAGAAAGTTTGGCTTCGGTGCATTCCGCACAAGGAAGTCAACAACGAAATCGGGTTCTTTACTTATAGCTTGATATGGCAATGATTTACTTTAGTGGTTTGGTTGCTTGAATTCGCATAACAGGTTGATTAAGAATATAAAAGCTAACAACCTTATGAAAAATATGATGAGTAGTTAACCAATTGATTCCTAAAATCACATCAAAGGCAAGTATTTTCAAAGAAATAAGATCGACAGGTAACGTGAAAGTGTTGATTTAAATCAAACAAGATTTATAAATAGTGGAGGTAACAAAGGTTTCTCCCAACGGGGTTTCAATAGATAATTAAAAGTCTAACTTCTCCCAAGTTAAATTCAAACATTGAACACAACTAGGTGAAATGAAAGAGTGAGTAGAACCGATATCTAACACGGTATAGACTTCGCAAGAGTTTATGATTAACTTACCCGTGATAATTTTATTCAGGTTCCTCGTCACGAGAAAAAAAATATGCTCTCTTTTAAACTACCGTCTTTGGCTTGTCTAGGACATCCTTCAACATCACTATCCCAGCTGGACTTAACTTCACCATACGATAAAATTGAGCTAGGTGTCCTTCTCTTCCGCAATTAAAACACGCTTTGGATTGCTGCGTACAGTTTGGACGGATGTGTCCCTCCTGTCCGCATTTGAAACATACGACCGATGGTCGTTCTTCTTCCTTTGAAACGGGTGCTGGTGTCGACGTCTTTAAGTCATTGTTGAACCTTCTCTTCTTGAAATATCCATTCTTGTTATTTTGGCCATGATTACCTCCGAAGTGGTTACCATTTCTGGCATGTTGATTCCCTCCATGCTTATTATCACCGCTTTGATGACTGTTATCACCGATATTATCATTTTGTCAGCTGCTCTCTTTTGGTTGGGTTGACTCATTATCGCGTTCCAATAACTAAGCTCTATTAACAACATCTGAATACCAACACAGTTTGTGAGAAATGAGGTATTGACGTATATTGGGTTTCAAACCTCGCAGAAACATTCACGTCATTCTTTCCTCATTATCTACCAAATGGGATGCAAATCGGGACAACTCGGCAAACTTGGCTTCGTACTGTGACACGGCTATGTTATTTTGCTCCAACTTGATAAACTCCACCTCCTTCATGTGACGAATACTTTCAGGAAAGTACTTATCATTGAACAGCTCTTGGAACTTCTCCCAAGACATCTTGAGTGCGTCAGGCTGGATACGTTTTACAGATTCCCACCAGTAATCTTCCTCTTCACGCAACGTAAAGGTTGCAAATGGAACCTTTTGTTCCTCTGAGCATCCCAAGATATCAAATATCTTGGTGATCTACTTTAATCATGTCTCTGCCTTAAGTGGTTCTGGCTTTCCCAAAAACTCTGGTGGTCCCAGCTCTTTGAATTGCTTAATGCAAGACCGAATCGTGGGTTACCATTATTTTTACCTTCATTATGAATGTGAGCCGCCTTCACCGATTTTTTTGCATGAATTCTAAAAGATCCTAAACGTATCATTGCTCGTTCATTTGATCGATGTTGTTGTTTACAGGAGGCTTATCGCCATCCCGCTGCACATTGTCCTGGTTATTGATCCGTGGAGACTCAACGGTCTCTTGTGCTCCATTGATGTTCTCAACATTCTCGGATGCCATTTTCAAACACTGCCACAAAACAAGGGTTAATTAACATATCACATATTATCCCTATACTATGACCGACCAATTAAATACCAAATAAACTTAGGTAGGTCATACTAGCGAAAGAATTCCCCGTCTCTCCCCTCCTAGTTCTTGTCTCACATCTTAGCCAATGATCATATCCCTAAGCTTTGATACCAACTGTGACGCCCCCAAAATAGGTATACATCACCTATTCTGAGTCGCCAAATACATGATACAAAATTCAAATACAACTTAATTATACAACAGTCGTGTAAAATACGACAAAACATATGCTGTGAGTTTAAATACAAATATTGTCATCTAGACAATATCCATACTCAATTGAGTCCTCATTATATTTATTATCACACTATTTAATGTAATAGTGAGGACTACTAATGCTACTATCTCTTGACCGTCACTCCATTCCCCGACTAGTCCCTGCTTATGTTCTCATTTCCTCAAGAGAATAAAGGAAAGAAAGGTGAGCTCAACTAGCCCAAGAAGAAATATTATGACTAAGATAATGCGTAATAAATTATCATTAGTCTTCAACAATGTTAAACCGATAAAAATATAATAGACATCAAGTTTAATCTGCAGTGAGCTAAAGCAATCCATTAAAAGAGTCAAGTAGAGAATAAAATCTACTATCTTTTATGATTAAAAAAAAATTCATCACTTTTATCGCTAAGACTCAACTTTTAATAAATAATCCACATCATCAAATCATCTCTCACTTACGAAAGCCAAGGATATTATTTAGTATCACGACCACAAATTATCCATGCACTACGGGCCAAAGATAATCGTGTTTTCATCAACGATCCCGATCATGCCATAAAAAGAATTCATCTTTGCTCCTCGGTCAAGAGAATCCATAGCCATAATCATACCAAAAACTGTCCATCAATGCACTACGGGCCAATGAGGACTTTTTCCACATCATTTGTAACATTACGATTATGATTATACCGAATAATCCCTAGTCATAATCATACCAAGTCCATCTATGCACTGCAGGCCACAGATGACTTTCAACAAAATATAAACATGAGGATGATGACAATGATATAAGAATTCAATAAAACAAATTCAAGAATTATTATCCAGGAACTAATAACGTCCAAATTGTCAACATGATACTTCTTTGTAAAGTAAAATTCAAGAATGCTCAGAAGAATATTTCCATGAAAAGATACTGGATGAAGCACAAATATCAAGAATATTCCACTAATTTCATGGAGTATAGAAGTTAAAACTTTAACCAACTGAGTATAATAAAGAATGGAATAACAAAAGAAATCACCATGCATGCGGTACTTCACATAGACAGGTTATTCCAATAGAATAATAAATAACGGAACCAAGTCAGGTGAAATTCACATCGACAGGATGTTCCAAATGTAATAATAAAGAATGGAATAACAACAGAAATCACCATGCATGCGGTATTGTGATGTACAAAAGTTATTCCAATGTAATAATAAATAATGTAATCCAGTCGTGAAATTACAATCAAGCAGGGATATTCCGGCTGTAATAATAAAGACGGAATAATAAATAATGGAACCAGTCGTGAAATTCACACCAAGCGGGATATTCTCGATGTAATAATAAAAATAGAATAATAAATAATGGAACCGTGTCCTGCAGAATTTACGCATGCATGGATATTCGACGTAATAATAAAGACGGAATAATAAAAGATGGAACCAGTCCCAAAACGTATAAACATGATATATTCCAGCGTAATAATAAAGACGGAATAATAAAAGAATTTCACCAAGTATAGGGTATACCACAGATATATAGGTTATTCCAATGTAATAATAAAGAATGGAATAATGTAAGTTCTCTTCATGAATATAAAAGAAATAATACCCTTACGAGTACAACAAATAATATCCCTTACCGTATATAGAAGAACCGAATAAAGTAGAAGTAGTGAAGTAGCGAGAATACTTTTTTCTTCTCTCTCTATAGTTTCTCTCTCTAGTTTCAATGAATTCGTAAGAAATAATGAAGGAATGAGCTTCTATTTATGTAAGAATGGAATGAATAAGAATTAACCCCATATGAACGGTCCAAATTTGCATTGATTTACTTTAATCTGACGGTCCATATTTAAAGTAAAATCTTTTAAATAAAATATAATATATTCTATTTTATATAAAAAAGATTTTACTATGTAAACACTATCAGACACTATGCAAATACTATGCATAATAAAATATAATATATTCTATTTATAGAATAACTTTAATAAAGTATTCTATTTTATATAAAAAGATTTTACTATGCAAAATACTATGTAGGCACTATGCATAATAGAATATAATATATTCTATTTATAGAATAACTTTAATAAAGTACTCTATTTTATATTAAAAGCTTTTCTGCTTTTATTACATTAATAATACTAATAAAATAAATCGAAGACTTATCACGTAAGCATTAATAATCAATCTGGTGTTATTATGCGACCACGATATCGTACTTTTACTACCGATTAGTTCAATAGTATTAACGGTAAAACTTCCGCCGTTATTTTCAATAAAATATTTTTGTCATTTTCTCAATCCGATAATAATTCCATTGTGGGGTCCACCAATGATTGTGTCGTCGTACGAATATTTCCCGACTAATCGAATATAATATAAAAACTTGCATACTTTGTAAAATTTATAAATACTACCCACAAATATAACATTATATTAAATCCACACCATAATATTAAAAAAAATATTTCAAGAATACTAAATCTTTATTCGTAAAATTTGGGATTTTACATTCGTCCTCCTCCGGACAACACGTACGTTAAACATCATTTATGTGAGACCTCAGATTTTACGAATAAAGATTTAATTTTCTCAAAATATTTTTTCAAAATTTTGGTGTGGATTTGAGATAACGTTATAGTTGTGGGTAATATTTATAAATTTTACAAAGTATGCAAGTTGTTATATAATATTTGATTGGTCGGAGAATATTCGTTTTAACAGGGAATATTCGTACAACGACGCAATCATTGGTGGAACCCACAACAAAATTATTGTTGAATTGAGAAAACGATAAAATATATTTATAAAAATAACGGCCAAAATTTTACCACTGCTAATCACCGCTGAACTACTCAAGAGTAAAAGTACAAAGAATACGCGTGGTTGCATAAGAAGACACCTGTATTGATTATTGATGCTTACGTGAGAAGTCACTTAGTTATACTCAATTATTGCTATAGTAATTGTTGCATCATATCTCTCATATTATTGATTCGATTATTGTCACAGTATCATCTGCATTATATGATATTTTATTAAATCAATAATTGAGACGATAAAGTTATTAATATTATTAAATTACAATATTTATAATGTCTAGAAGTTCTGCCAAGGAGAGGTTTGGTCACCTAATTGCGCGCCAATAGGAAGAAATCCTTATTGGAAAGCCCCCTCTTTCTTGGGAACAGTCTGGTTGTTAAATATTGTGAGTTATGATATTAATGATGAATGTTATTGAAATTAAAGTTGTGTTCGGAGTTGAATTTGGAGACGCAGACGTGATATTTGAGTCCGGAACGATGAAATTAGTAAAAATAGACTATAAACACAAAATTTTCTGAATTTTACTATTTGGTCAAAAAGTCAACAGTTGACTTTTTCGGAAAAAGTCAAACTTCAAAATTTCAAAATTTATATTTTTGATAAAAAATAGTTTCATTGTGTTGGAATTGTTTGTGTTTGTGAAAATCGATATTTATTCCAATGATAATTGATGTCTGGGGGTTATATTGATAAATCGGGTAATTTATCGGATAAATGAGTAATTAGTTGATACTAATTCACATGCTTATATAACTGTTTGTTCACATGTGTGTACTATTGAATCACATTCTTATACTATTAGGGGAGTTGGTGCAAGATTGATGATACTTGCATGACTAAGTTAAAAATAGAGATTTAGATGGAGGTACTATACTGTAATTCGTATTTTCACATGTCTAGAACTATTTATTCACATGATTTACTATTAGGGGAGGTGGTGCAAGTTTGATAATACTTGGATAGACAGAATTAAAAATGAAAGAAAAGTTGAAGGTATTATACTGTAATATTTCGAGCCCCAAAATGTGCAATTATCGAAACTATATTTTTCTATAAATAGAAGCTCATTCTTCCTTCATTTCTCATCAATTCACCAAAGCTATAGAGCAATTATTATAGAGAGAAATTATAGAGAGAAGCTACAGAGAGAAAATCTATAGAGAGAAAGAAGAAGAGAAGTTTGCTACATTTCTATTCCAGTATCCAACTTTATTCTAAGGTAAGGGATATTATTTGTTGTACTTGTAAGGGGTATTATTTCTTTTGTATTCATGAAGAGAACTTCTCTTATTACAACTTTATTATTCTGTTGGAATAACCTGTATACGCGGGCTACCCTATACTTGGTGATATTCTTCTGTTATTCTATTTCTTATTATTATGTTGGAATAACCTGTATATGCAAAGTACTACATACATGGTGATATTCTTCTGTTATTCCATTCCTTATTATTATGTTGGAATAACCTGTATATGCAAAGTACTGCATACATAGTGATATTCTTCTGTTATTCCATTCCTTATTATTATGTTGGAATAACCTATAAATGCAAAGTATTGCATACATGGTGAAATTCTTCTATTATTCCATTCTTTACTATTCTGTCGAAATATCATGTCTGTGCTTTACGCCGGACCTGGTTCCATTATTTATTATTCCGCATTTAATATTCTATCGAAATATTATGTCGGTGTGAATTTCACCTAACCTGGTTCCATTATTTATTATTCCGCATTTATTATTCTGTTAGAATATCCTGTCGGTGTGAATTTCACCTGACCTGGTTCCATTATTTATTATTCCGCATTTATTATTCTGTTGGGAATAACTTGTTTGTGCGGTCTCTATCGCATGCATGGTGAATCCTTCTGTTATTTCATTCTTTATTATTCTGTTGGAATAACCTATCTATGTGGATTGCCACATGCATGGTGAATGATCCATTGTATTCATTCCTTATTAAATTATGAAAATGATCTATTTACGTTGATCATGATGAGAGTCATAATAAAAGTATTAGACTGATGAAAATCATGGGTATATGAAGTATTACTAAGTGTTATGATGTGTTATGTTGGTTATTATGTGAAAACATGAAAGTTTCTTAGAAATCACAAAGGGTTGAAAAATTAGATTTTGGTAAAAACGTAACATAAAATTCAATTGATCATATCTCCTATTATATTATGAATTTTTGAGTGTGGTCAAGTCCTAGAGTTAGATCTATGAGTTTTCTAACTTATCCAAGTGGAATCACTGGAAAATCTATTGTAGATTTTTGTGTGGACTGATTTTAGCAAAGGAGTCAAAACTATAAAATATCCAAAAAAGCTGCAGCCACGTTTTTATAAGGGTTGTTTCGGCCACTTAATTAGTGACAAAAATTCATGCCTTTTGGGACATGAAAGTATATGCTATAAAGAACATCGTGTCCAAAAATGAGCTCATTCCGACTTAAAATGAGCAAGTTATAACTATTTCAATATTTAGGTTTTTTTTACGAAAAACGCTATAACCGGAGTTCTATAACTCCGATGACCATGAAATTTAAACTGGAAGCTCATGTTAAAATGTGTAAGATCCTGCCAAGATTTGGAAATTTTTGGAGTTAAACTTGAGGTAGCTAATTTCTTAATAAATTAATTAGAAATTGATTTTTGAAAAATAGTAAATTAATTTTAAAAATTCCAAGAAAAATATATGTTCATTATGGGACTATATTATGCTAAATCCCAGAAAAGAAATATTTTTGGGACTGATTTGGTATTTTTTATGAAAATAGTTTAGTTACGAACATATGAGTTAAATGTGTTATGTGAAGTAACAAAGTTGGAAGATAGGATTTTATGGCTTGGAAATCCTATATAAGGTTTATGTAGATTGTTGATAAGGAATTTGATCATTAGTGATGAAATCTTATGAGTATGACATATTTGAATGATTAAATACATTATTTGGTAAAGTGTAAACAACTGAAATAAATTGTTTATAAGTTTAAGAAGTGATTAAAATATTGTTATGATATTAACAATATTAGATTATGAATTTATTATGTGATTGATAATATTTGGATAAAGTTAATGTCTTTAATATTTATCCTTGTTTTAGTTTGATTAATGCTTATATCATTGTCATCATCTTCATGCTTATATGGTGATGAAAGTTATCTTTGGCTTACGTGCGAAGATGGGCTGTTATTTATTGTTGTATATTTTTGGCTTATGTGTAGAGATGGACTTGGTATGAGTATGACCAGGGATTATTTGGTATAGTCATGACCATTGATGATTTAAT
This sequence comes from Panax ginseng, assembly GCA_020205605.1. NCBI lineage: Eukaryota > Viridiplantae > Streptophyta > Magnoliopsida > Apiales > Araliaceae > Panax > Panax ginseng. The sequence goes on from CM035132.1 coordinate 181,855,382, forward strand.
GAATATCCTTGGCCCGTAGTGCAGGGATAATTCGATGATGTGGTTTATTTATTAAGCTGAGTCTTAGCGATAAAAATTGATGAAAACCTTTTAAAACATAGAAGATAGTAGATTTTATTCTCTACTTGAATCTTCTAATGGATTGCTTGTTCCGCTACAGTTAAACTTGATGTCTATTGTATTTTATCAGTTTAACATTGTTGAAGTGTGACGCCCCCCAAATAGGTCCATTCCATCCAACCCATTCTGAGTCGCCAAAGACATGGTACAGAAATAACTACAACTTTATTATTACAACATATAAACTGTGAGTTTAAATACAGATATTGCCATCTAGACAATATCTACACGCAAATAAATCTCCATCATAATTATTGATACATTATTTTACAAAAATGGTGAGGACTACTAAACAACTCTCTCTGAACCTTCATTCCATACCCCGACTAAGACTCACTACATTCTCGCCTCCCGAGAAGAAAAATGGAACAAAAAGGAAAAGGGTGAGCTCAACTAGCCCAAGAAAAAATATTATGACTAAGATAATATACAACAAATTATCGTTAGTCTTCAACAGGAAAAATCTAATAGAATACAATAGACAACCAGTTTTAAATCAACAACTGCAGCGGAAACAACAATTCATTAAAAGAGTTAAGTAGAGAATGCAAACTACTATCATCTATATATGAATTTAAAAGTTTATCGTCGATATTTTATCCTCAGAACATCAATCAATATATATCTGGAATCAAATATTCATCTTTGCACTACAAAGGCCAAAGATATTCATCGATTAGTCATGTTCATCTCAACACTGCTCATCTTTGCACTACGGGCCAAAGATATTCATCAAGAAATCATTCATCTTTGCACTACAGCCAAAGATATTCATCAAGAAATCATTCATCTTTGCACTACGCATCAAAGATATTCAATAATATCATCATTTAAGACCGAGGATGAAGAAAAATATTTTTTAAGAAACGAATCCAAAGAAACAAAATGACAAGGATTAAGGATTAAGGATTCGTACTTTGTTTTATCCACGCCCAAAAATACCTCAAAAAATAATCATAGTGGTGTAAAATTCAAGAATGATCAAAACATGGATACAATCAAAGCTAATATCCACAATAGATATTTTAGACTTAAAAGGAAATTTTTTTATTTTTCATGAATAATAAATCGTGATTCGTGAATAAAGGTCGATACATGAATAGTGTTGTATACGTGAATAGTAACTCCGACACCAAAAGATAGAAATTTCACAAAAAATATCTTCACGCTTCGTGAATAGTAATTCGTGAATAGTAACTCATGAATAGTAACTCATGAATAGTAACCCCGACATGAAAAAGTTTCGAATTTGATAAAAATTTCCAACCAATATTTCGGCATAATGATATTGAAGAAATAATATCATTTGAGAAGAAAATAACATCTCTTACCTCGAAAGACAAGATTTAGTTGAAACACCTGATATAGGCTATGACTTGAACTTGCACCAGATATAGCAATACTCAAAATACTCACAAGAATACACTCGATAATATAGAGAGAAAACTTCAGCTTACGTGTGATTTTCAATTCTAACCCAAGACCCTATTTATAGGAAAATGCTTAGAATACCAAAGCAGAAAATTTAATATATATATAATCAAATTTCCTACGCACACAAATCTGGTCCAAACTTCAGCCACACATGTTAAATGAGTTTAAAAAATGAAAAAAACGTTTTTGTAATTAAAAATATTTTAAACTTCCAAAATCAATTATTTTGAGCTTCTAACTTCAATAATTCATACTAAATAGCCCTTTTATCAAAAAATTCAAATCTTGCAATTTTTATAGGAAATTCAATTCTCTACAACTTTGCGTAAGAAAGTTTTTCCAAATTCCAAATGAGAATTGGCGAAATCCACAAACAGACGATTTTACAGTGCTATAAATCAAATTTCTACTTAATAATAATTGTGTCCACCAACACACAAAATATGTGTTAAACATTTAATACCACAAAATACTCTTCCTCCTCATATACTCATATATCACACATTCATTATAAAATATCACCAAGTTAATATATTATTAAAATAATATATTTAAATGAATTATTTTATCAGAAAAAGATAAAATATTAATTTTCAATAATTGTCACATTAAAAATTTTCTCCATCTATATCCACATAAAATCAATATTTTCCTCATCATATAAATCAATAATTAATTATTCACAAATAATATTACAGAATCACAATATTGACAACCAGGCCGTTCCTAGGAAAGAGGGGGCTTTCCAATAAGAATTTCTCCTTACTGGCGCGCAATTAGGTGACCAAACCTTTCCTTAGACAGAACTTTTTAGACATTGCCAATAATATTATCTAATAATATTATTCAGATAATATGAATTATTACTTCGATAATGAAAAATACTGTGTAGTGATAATTATTGAAACAACACCAATATAAAATATCAACGCAACAATTATTGAACCAATAAAATAAAATATCGAATAAAGAATTATCAGAACCATTATCGAAGTAGGCCTTCACGTAAGAGTCAATAATTGGTGCAATACTGCAGTATATCTTGCTCAACAACGCGTATTAGTGTTTTAACCACCGGTATTCCAACAAGATAATCTGAGAATAACTACGCCATTATTTATAAACAACTTATTCTTGTCGCTTTCTTCCTCCAATCGCTTTCCGTTATGGGGCCCACATACATGGTCGCTACCATCAGCATTTAATATTCCCCGACAAAGATTTAATATTCCACGACCAAATGAATATTCCCCGACAATAATGAATATTTTATAACCACTTGCTTATTCAAAATATTTATGTATTTTACCCATAACTATCCACATTAATCAAATCAACCCTTACTATTTCAAAATAATAAATAGAGAAAAATAAATTTCATTTATAAAAATTTGGGGTCTTACAACCTCCCTCCTTATGAAATTTCGTCCTCGAAATTGACGACGACTGGTGTGTTTCAAAAGATGAGAATACCTCGCTTTCATTTCCGCTTTTAACTCCCGTGTCATTTCCTCAATATAGCATGGTTTCTCCACAAAACTTTAACTTGTGGTATAACCTCGATACATAGGACATGTTCTTTCCTATTCAAGATCTTGACAGTACCTCCTCGTACATTAAGTCTTCGATTATCTCGTCCTGCTTCTAACTCAATGACGTGGTTCGGTCGTCCACATATTTACGTAACATCGATACGTGAAAACGTTATGAACACGCCCATACTTGGCGGTAAAACGAGTCTATAGGCCACGCCCTATTCAATCGAGAATTTCAAATGGATTAATAAATCAAGGTTTGAGCTTTTCACCTCACCGATTCTCGCTTTTGAAATAACAACTTCTTACCTCCTTCTTCAAATTCATCACCCAAGTGTGTAGCTTGAACAACTTTAACTTTATCGATTAAAGTCGATTATACTCATATATCATCACGTGGGTACCTAGAGTTTTCATCTCCATCTCTATTATTTGTAAATTATACGAAATGAGTCTTTGACAATATCGTACTCGTACTTGTATATACGATCTTCTACTCAACACGCCACCTACCACGCTCGCTTTTCCAGATGGCATGGTCGTAACATGTCTTTGAAATGAGTCTCCTCTTGAGTTATTCAAGCTCTTCCCACCTTCCTTTCCATTCGAATTTTGTATCTCTACGAAGTCACCTACGTTAATGGAATAGCGATTCGAGAATATCCTTCAACGAATCTCCGATAATAACCAACTAAGCCTAGAAAGCTACGTATTTCGATTACCGACTTAGGTTGTTCTCAACTGTGACTCATATCCCAACCTTAGATAGTACGTTATAATGACACCTATTAGTTTACTATCGCACGAATATGGTGTCCCCTACGGAGAGTCTGGCTTCAGTGCATTCCACAAAGGAAGTCACCAGATAAAGGCTCATGTACCAAATTCTATAGTTGAATTTTTAACTCCTGAAGTTCAATAGGAGCCATTCGATATGAGATTTTAGAAATGAGTTTTTGTACCGGGTTCAAAGTCGATACAAATTCAATATCACACTTTGGGAGTAAGCCAAGAAATTCTTCAAGAAATACGTCAGGAAAAATCAATAACAACAGGAATATTATTCAAATCTGACGTGTCTTTATTCAAATCCATAACATGGACTAAGAAAACTTGACATCCGTAATAAATGAATGACTTCATGGCTTGATATGAAAATGTTTGACTACAATGGTTTGATTGTTGAATTGAATAACAAAGTTCTTAGGAATATGAAAACTAACAACCTTACAAAAGTAATCAATTTCTACGATGAGTATTTAACCTTAAAATCACATCAAAAGCAAATATCTCTATAGAAATAAGGTTAACGTGTAATGTGATAAAGCCAACCCAATCAAGCAAGATTTTTAAACAACGGATGTAATAAAAGTTTCTCTAACTGAGTCTCCATAAATAGGTCAAAGTCTAATTTCTCCATAGTCAAGTTCAAACGCTGAGCGCAAAGCAAGAGAGATAAAAGAATGGGTAGAACCAGATTCTAGTAAGGTATAAACTTCGCAAGAATTATAATTAACTAACCCGTGCTAAACTCGTTCGTGTTCCTCGATTTTGACCTGGCATATAACAAACGCTTCTTCCAGAACCGTTGACTTTGACTTTTTTTGGAACATCCTTTTGAGTCACCATCCCCACTTAACTAGGTTTCGCTTACTGAAGGCAATCTCGAGCGATATGTCCTTCCTTTCCACAATTACAAAGATACTGAACTGCATGGGCAATTTGAATCGATATGTCCCTCTTTCCGTGATTTATAAGAGATATGACCGGTGGTCGCTTCTCCTCCTTGGAACCATTCTTCTTTGCAATCGCTGCCTTCACATGGTCATTGTTGAATCTCCTCTTTTAAAATCTCCTCCCGACTCGCTTCTTCTATTTTCATGGCCCGATTACCACCAGAGTGGTTACCGCCTTTGTTCAGATTCTTCTTTCTCTCACCGTTATCGCTGCTTCGATGACTCATCATCACACCGAGATATGACCTGGGTTGTGGTCCCCTGTTGAACATACTCGTTATCACGCTCTAATAATTGAGCCTCATTTACAACATCCGAATATAAAGAAATTTATGAGAGATAAGATATTGTCGAATCTCGGGTTTTAGACCCCTCAAAAACATACGCGTCATTCGTTCCTCATTTTCCACCAAATGAGGTGCAAACCTGGACAACTCCGCAAACTTCGCCTCGTCTTCGAGACACCGCCATGTTGTTCTCGCTCCGTCTAATAAACTCCACTTCCTTCATATAGACGTAACACTTTCGGAAAGTATTTGTCATCAAATAGTTTCAAACGCCTCCCAAGACATACTTGGCCAGCAGTTTGGATGGGTACGCTTTCACGATTCCCACCAAAGAATCTGTCTCGCCACGGAACATAAAGGTGGTGAATGGAACATTTTGTTCCTCCGCATCCCAAGACATCGAATATCTTGGTAATTTGTTTGACCCATGTTTCCGCCATGATCGGATCAGCTTTCCTTAAATTCGTGGTCCCAACTCTTTAACCGCTTGGCAATTTGTGACAACCCGTGAATTGCTATCATTTCCTCCTATGTTTTGAACACGAAGTCTCCCTCATCCGATTTTGCATGAATCGCAAAAAAGCTTCTAAACATCCCCTCGTTCATCATCCGCTCTGGTGGTGTTGTTTACAGAGGAACATTGCCACAACTGTTGCACGCTTTTCCTCGTTGGTGAGTACAGCGTCTCCACGGTCCTCATTTTCATTGTTAATATTCTCAATTCGACATTTTTAAATACCGTCATAAAACAAGGGTTAATTAAGGAAATCAATATATCACATAATATCCCTATATACTTGACTAACTAACAATAAGCTTAGGTAGGACACACTTTATGAAGGATTTACTTCGTCTCTCCCCTCCTAGTTCTATTCCCCGATCTCCGCCAGAGATCATATCCCTAAGCTCTGATACCAACTGTGACGCCCCCAAAATAGGTCCATTCCATCCAACCCATTCTGAGTCGCCAAATACATGGTACAGAAATAACTACAACTTTATTATTACAACATATAAACTGTGAGTTTAAATACAGATATTGCCATCTAGACAATATCTACACGCAAATAAATCCCCATCACAATAATTGATACATTATTTTACAAAAATAGTGAGGACTACTAAACAACTCTCTCTAGAACCTTCATTCCATACCCCGACTAGTACTCGCTACATTCTCGCCTCCTGAGAAGAAAAATGGAACAAAAAGGAAAAGGGTGAGCTCAACTAGCCCAGTAAAGAATATTATGACTAAGATAATATACAACAAATTATCGTTAGTCTTCAACAGGAAAAATCTAATAGAATACAATAGACAACCAGTTTTAAATCAACAACTGCAGCGGAAACAACAATTCATTAGAAGAGTTAAGTAGAGAATGCAAACTACTATCTTCTATATATGAATTTAAAAGTTCATCGTCGATATTTTATCCCTGTAACATCAATCAATATATATCTGGAATCAAATATTCATCTTTGCATTACAGCCCAAGATATTCATCACCGGTCATGTTCATCTCAACACTGCTCATCTTTGCACTACGAGCCAAAGATATTCATCAAGAAATCATTCATCTTTGCACTACAGGCCACAGATATTCATTAAGAAATCATTCATCTTTGCACTACAGGCCAAAAGTATTCAATAATATCATCATTTAAGACTGAGGATGATGAAAATATTTTTTTAAAAAACGAATCCAAAGAAACAAAATGACAAGGATTAAGGATTAAGAATTAAGACTTTGTTTTAACCACGTCCAAAAATACCTCA